>OY728147.1:1516866744-1517491744 GCA_963277665.1 Viscum album | reverse complement strand
CACATATATATATATAACCCCGAAAGCATGGTAAAACCTGGAATAAGTATACCGCAAACTTGTGCTTCATCTTGGGGTTCAAGTCCACTGTCAATCAGGCACAATTCTATATATGAGGAAAAATATTTCAATTCTCAAGAGACTCAATTAAAAATAATGTAAACCTTAAGTTCATCATTATTTAAGGATCAAGTTGAGAGTTGGAGTCCGATCCATTCCTGAAGATATCACTACGGAACATCTGTCAATTTATCCAATGACACCGAACCTGTCCAAGGCAATCTTTCGAAAGAACTAGCATCGCCCGAGGTATGGCTTCATCTTGAGTCCGTCCCGATCTCGCAAAAAGGGGTCAAGTGTAATGTGAGACTGGCTTAGCCACATTGTTTTTTGATCCATCCAGATGGGCCCTTTTGGGACAGGTATCACTCAAAATTATTAGAAAGCCTAGGGAAGTCTCGGTCTGACCAAGCCAACAACACCGTCCCTGGAACATAGAGGTAACCCATCAGGAATAGAGGATATAAGAGTGCCCCTTAATACGGGACCCAACCCCTTTCCCCACCTTGAATTGAATTAATGCTTTCACAGCAGCAGATATGACATAATAAGCATATAAGGTCGCAACATGAAAACTAACCAGATACACCCACATCACAAGGCATAAAAATAAAAGTATAGCATAATAACTTGAATGGAAATATACATATTAGAATGTGAAAGGCTCTCCTGAATGACAGAGTTAGAATTTCTCACACGTGGCGAGAGGGGAACAAAGTGGCTGATTATATGGCTTCTATTGCAGTTCCTGGTATGCGGGTGACGTGTCTTACCAATGTGTCCAGTATGAAACCGGAGGGGGTGAACCTTGTACGGGGCGACGCCCTTGGGCTACATTATTTCCGTCCCCCATGATCCTGTATCCCCCTTCCCTTCTCATGAATAAAAATTTTAATGTTGGATGGATATCAACCTTAATAGATAATTCTTGTTAAAATAATAATAAGTTCGACATAACAACTTGCATGACAATATACATATCATATCAATCTAAGAGGATAATGCAAATCTAAATAATAAGAAGTTCAACATAACAACGTGCAAGGAAATATACATATCATATCAATCTTAGTGGATAATGCACATTTAAATAATAATTATTTTAGCATAAAGAGTTCCAATGTTCCAATAATTCAAGTTCATGTTCAAAGAAACTATTTATTACATTTAATTACAATAAAATGGGGCTTCAAAACACATGCAATTAATTAAACATTAAAACCAGCTAATGAAAGATTACACTAACCATATCGGCACACCCAAATCGGTATTATACTTTTTTTCAATAATTCAAACAACTATTTATTTAATTTTATAATAATAAAAGGGGTTTCACAATACATTCAGTTAATTAAATATAAACCTGGCTAATAGAAAAAGATACACCGAACTTATCGGCACACCTAAAGGGGTGTCTAAAATTGTTGAAACCATTAAAAAAATTAATTTAATATGATTAATTCTGAAAAAATAAAGAAAAACCATAAAAGTAATTAAAATAGGTAAAATTGCACCAAGTTGGTAGGCACCGACTAACAACACAACGACGCGTTTTTATAAATCGTAATGAAACAGAGGGAACAAAAGTAAGCACCCTACCTTGTAGTCATAAATGACTCTAAGATCCATAGTAGACTTTGATTTGACCTAAAAAGATAAAAAAATGATTTTATAAAAACCCCATAATAGGGTATGAATCTTTCGCGACGAAATGCACACAGAATACTCAACAAGATCGAATGATTACACTTGTGCAACATTAGCCTTACCCTATGGTTTACTACACACCTAACGACTTAGGAATTGGAAATCGGATGGAGGATTAATGAACATACAAAGGGGATATTGTTTGGTGTGATGGGATTGAGGGGGGAGACGTGATGAGTGGGAGAGGGAGAGAGTAGAGGAAAATAGAAAAGAGAGAAATAAAAGAAAATGTAAAGAAGAAAAAATAAGATAAAAATAAAAGAGAAGGGAAAAAATGAAATAAAAAAATATAAAATAAAACAAAATAATAGAAATGAAAATAATAAAAATAATTAAAATGGGAATACCCCATTTTAATTATTTTCATTTTTTCCGTAACTCCCTCGTTTTTATTTCTGAATTTCTTTTTATCCTTTCTTGTTTTCATTTAAATCTTCTTTAAGTCATTTATTACCATTTTAGAATTCTTAATTAATTATTTATAACCTAAAAACCACACCAAATCATGAAGTGACAATTTTCATGAATCATCTGCAATTATTTAGATTAAATAAAACGCTACCCGAGACCTGCATCGTGGTGTGAAGGCTCGCACCCCAGATCACTTAATTAATTAGAATACAACAAAGTAAAAATAGTATGTACCTAATTAAGTTCAGGATGTTGAAGTATATGATATTATAATTATTAACATAATTCTCGAATAAGTTAATAATGTGTTTAAACCACCATACAAGAGGTTATGACATGTTCAACTAAAAAAGAATGGGCAACATGATTTCTTCAAATTTTCATTTCATTGAGTCATATTGTAATGTTATACCCTCAATTTATTTTATATGGTGTTTATACTTCCCATTTCATATGTCATATCAAGATTAATTTATAATTTATAGTATTTTGTGTTTTAATTTGAATTATTTCTTCAAATGGGATTTGAATTAAAAGATACCAAGTGGAAAATAATTTTATAACTCAATTTATTTTCATTGAATTATATTACTTATATATTTTATATGATATTCCTAGATTATTTATTTAATGAAGTTTGACTATCTATTATTTTATTCAATATTTTTTTGAAGTTCATTTTTAGTTGATATAAAAAATTAAATCATGTATTAATTCCCACTTCAATATTATGATCATTTTAAGGGTTTTTCCCATAAACGCATTATAATAGATATTATTTATACTTGAATTTTAGTTGAAAAAATCTATTTTATCATTATATAAATTAAACTATTTTATTTTTTTATATTATATTTATTCATGTTATTATCATGCAATATTACCATTTTTACAATCTTTGGAACTTGAAATTGATTAGAAAATATTTTTATAAAAATACTATTTCATTTCTACCTTTAGTCAAAAAAAATGTATTATTCCAAAATCATGTTTCCAAAAAATGTTTTTAAAATTGATTTTTACCTATTCCAATTCTTTATCAAATACCTACCCAATTTTTATTTTGAAAAAATGTTTTAAAATGAATATTTTTTCCATTTCCCAAAAAATATATACTAAACTTTTAGAATGCAAAATGAATGTTTTTCTTTACTTGTATGACTTGTATATAATTAACCACCAACACAATCTTCATTTATTTTAAGATTCCTATAAAAGTTTACAAGGATATTTTTATTGAATGTTTATCTTAATATTGTGAAAACTATTATTTTTAGAAGTTATTTTCAAATAAAATGAGTCTCAAAATGTTTTATGTTTTAAAAAGTGGTTTTCAGAAAATAGACATCTTCTTAAAAAATGATTTAAAATATCCTTTTATGTAATTTCTATTCATCAATGAAAATAATTTATTTATTATTAATCTAATTTAGAAATGTTATATTGATATAATAATTATTATTTCTCTTGATGGTTTATGATTATTTTGACCATGGGCAGTATTGATATTCATTTCCTTATTAAATTTTTGTAGTCATTAACTTCTCCTTGGATTATACACTTTCCTATGATCATTAGACATTAAATTTCCTATAAACATCATTATTATTTGTCATGGATTTTTTAACTGCATATTATTTATATCATATCAATATACATTCATATAAAATTAAATTCTATTGTTTATTTGGGGAAATATTGATAAATATGTATTCTTTAATCAATATGTATAAATGATGGGAAGACATGGTGTTCCTTAATTAATTTTTTTATTAAATATATGAGCAATTCTTTGTATATGTAAAAATAGGTGAGGCCCATTTAATGATATCCCCTTAATGCATCAGTAGTATAAAGATTCAAATAAGTAAGAAATCATGAAATTAGTTGTCCAAACACAAAATGATTTCCTAGTAGTTTAATCTGTCTTATGAAAGATCTTGATGGTAAAGGTATCATATAAATAATATATAACATCAAATAATTAATCATTACCTTAATTAATAATTTAGTTATTAGTATCCATGATATTTTCCCAATGATAGTTTCTTTGTATGATTTTAGTTATGACTTTATTATTTAAATGGGATGTGTGTTCAATAATTTACCCTACCATAATTATTTTGGATTATCTTTTCCTGAAAATCATGTTCTTTAAATGCCTTATGTGTTTTGTTATTTAACTTTACTTGAGACATGGATAGTAAAATTAATAGCTTTTTCTCAGATTTAAAACAAATATTTTGAAGAGCATTACCAGCATTAGAATTTAATTATTTTGATAAAAATGTCCATTATGTTGAGAAAGTTTAGATAGATTTTGTTTACACATATGTTCCATGAAATGACAAGTGTAAGAAATGGTCTAGGTGGCAGGAAATGTAGAAGAAACCAAATAAAAATTCTAGAGGTAAACTAAATCATATTCCAAGTGTGGTAAAATAAAATTCAAGGAATTTATGTCAGGATATTGAAAGTGTTACTGATATAGAAATTATGGTCCAAATTAATGTGACTGCAAAGAGAATATTTAAGAACAATCCAAAAATGAAATGAATGATAGCCAGTCGATATTGAGATGTTTTAGTTGCAATGAGTTGGGGTATTATGTTAAAATGTTTCTGAATTTACTTACTCATGGTAGAAATAATCATAATTAAAAAAAGTGTGGTAAAATCAATTTCTACTGCAATAGTTGATGTTGGTACAAATGGTGATCTGATAGAAGCTTCATAGAGCCTGGTGTTTATCAAAGGTTAACCATAAGTTCAAGGTTTTGGACACTCCTTCTGAGGTTTTAGGTGATAAGATCATAATTGATTAAATAATTATTGGGAGCTTTTTTTGGGTTTATGTTGATATAATACTTTTGATAATTGAGAAGTATATGTCTTTACTTTGGTATATAAGTTTTTTATTGATAAGCTATATATTTTATATGAAAATTGATGATTAAGGTTATTTTTTGGGATGTATATAATAATAATGGGAATGATGCAAGAATAAAATTATGCTTATAAAATATAAATATATCTTGTAATTTTATTTCCTTTTGATCATAGAGTGTAAAAGAATTCTATAACAATTGGAAAAAGTATTTGGAATGAAAGATGCTATTCATTTACTATTCTTACTGATAAATCAATGACCTTTTAACTCATCATATATTAGTTTTTAATGGTTGAAAATTTAATGACAATGTTTTCCATAACTCTCCATAAGAACATGGTAGTTATGTATATCTACCATGTCTGGGTTTTTATATATGGAAACCTGGTATGTGTTATCTCATTTGACCTACGTATTTTCCTTTCTCTAGTTGTTAATGAATGTTTTATTCACCCTTGTTCTGTTGTCTGATTTTAATAAAGGTATTTTGAAAATATAATACCCTAGTATAAATTCCCATGTTAACATTGAGATGTCAAAATTTATTAAAGGAGTTAGTGTATAACATCTCATGTTCTTAGAAATAGAATACTATTTAATATGGCATATAAAATACACTGCATCAAGTTTAAATGAACAATTAAATATTGTTATTTAAACATTAATGTTATAACCTAGTTGTTATAATGGAGGGTATAAATGAGATTAGTTGAATTGTGAAATTATTATTTACACATTTATTTAAAATTAATTCTTTGGGGACCAATTAATTATAAATTAAAATAAATCCCATTTTAAATAAAAAATAAATATTTTTTGTGAAACTATTTAAAAGTGTACAAGTTTCTTTTATACCACTAAACAATCAAATCATTCTTGTTATATTATATTAATGAAGTTTATATATAATTTATTCAATATAAAATTTTAAATTAATACAATTTTTTCTCTAGAAATGATATTAAAACAAATCAAATTGTACTCATAAAAGATGTAATTGTCTATAAAGGTAGTTTTTTCACCTTTTAAGGGAAGATATATTTGAAAACTACATTTTTAAGATTATGTTAATTCTATTTTGAAGAATAATATTCTCCTTTGTAATCAAAATGTCAATATTTATTTTAGTTATTTTTTTGGGTATTTTTCTAATAATTTCCACGTTTTGATGAATAATGAAATATATTAGATTTTAGTTGAACTAATTTTGCCATATAAATAATTTATAATGCTAAATTATATTTTTAATTGATTTTAATGTAAAATAAAATAATTCTTATATCATTTATTCAAATTTCATTCATTGGAATCAATGTTACATTGAATTTGGATATAAAATCATTTCCATCTTTTGAATGTTTTTACTTTAATATCCCATTTTCTCACACCATCAATGAGATTAAATTTAAATTATATCTATGAAATTCAATGTTAGTAATTTTGAGAAATGGAATCAATATTTTGAATCATAATATCAAGATTTAATAAATAGGTGCCTTATATATTTGGTCTATATGAATAGTAAACTTCATCAATTTTATTACCAAAGTAAAGGGTAAATTGGTAAATTAAGGATATAAATAATATTATTAATATTATAAAATGACTCTAACAGTTACATTAAATATATATGACAATTATTTTTCTTCTGTTAGAATTAAACTATCAATTAGGTTCCCATTTATGGAATATGGATGATATTATAACCATTATAATATTTTATTCAAAGAAGAGTCAAACTCATTATACCATTGTTTTAAAAAGTGAAATATTTATAATATGAGGTTATATGGATAATATTATAGACTATAATTAGTCATTTGGAAGATAAAATATTTATATTAAGCCTGAAAATTTATTTTTATTTTTTAGGGATGAAATACATTTCTTTTATTATTATACAATGATGATCCATAAATTGTTTAATTAATGGAAATATTTATCAATTCATAAAAAATATATTAAAATAAACATAATTTTTGATAATTAAGGTAATTAAATAATTTTCTATATTACCATGACACATTGGTGATGTATTGGAGGACTGCTTTGAAGATATAATGTTGTTATGATATTTTTAAAAAGTCATGTAATAAGTGTTAAATCTAAAAATACAAGGATTAGAAAACATTGAAATGTGTATAATTGTCATTGGAAGAATTTACTTAGACTCATATTCATCCTACATTCTAAATAAATATTTTTATATCAATTTAAATAAAAATTGATTTAAATTAATTTAATATTTTGAGAAATCCATGAATTCCCTTACCCTCTATTATAAAAGTGTACCTCTTATTTTCATTTATTCACACTAAAAAACCTATTTTTTCAGACCAGATATACCCAAATACCATCATAGAATACATCATCACATTATATAGTCATTATTGAAGTAATAAAACTCACCATAGAGGTGATAAGGTTTTAATCAAAGGAGATTGTTCAAAAAAGGGGTATCATTTGTAATCATGTATTTCTATTTAATTTATTATTACACTACCTTAAAACCTAGTTCAACCATGATAAAATTATAAATTTAATATCTTCCATATAATCATATTTTATTAGTTCTATATCATGACATAAATCCATCTCCACATTCTTGAAATGGTAAAGGTTGTTATAATTCATCTGTATAGTGGACTACCGCATCACGAACTGATGAAATTCATTTTCTCTCATAGTCCCTCAAAACATGTTTTAAATATGTCATTAAATTTAATATATAATATTAATCACATATTTATAATTTAAAAAATTAATAGTACCTTTTCATTCACATAATAATTATGACATCCTTCATACGTAAGTCTGAATGATCACCTCCATGAAGAAATGTGACTCATTTTCCCTCACCACAGCACATGAATAATATATATACCAATGAAAGTATATATAAATTATTATAATAATAATAATTATATTATTATCATTATGGAATGATAAAACAATACTTACCATCTTTCCATAACGATCATTGAAAAATAGACATGTTACTCGTTCATATGTTTGGCTTTCAATCTTCATGACTGTAACATAGTTCATTTTTCATATCCATATTTAGTGGACAGATTAAAAAGAATAATTGATGTATAAAATTGATACTTATTTCGTTATTATTATTCTATATAAGATTTAATAGTATCCATTTTTACTATTGACATTATACAAGAGTAATTTTGGATTCAAGTACCGAATAACGGGAAAACACCAGATGTAAAATTAAATAATTATGTAATATTTATAACACTGTAATAAGAGAAATACAAGAAATAATAAATGTTAAAATGTCTTAAAAAGTAATTAATTAATATATTTTTACTATTCAGTATTATAAATAACTTACATGATGAATTAGACTCAACGTTAGGGGCTTCGTCTCAATCTCCTTTCACTGAGGCATATATTGATGTTATACACCCACCTTTTTTATGAGGTGTATGTAAAGGACCCATTGAATATCATATCATGAATTTATTTATTCTCATTTTATTTATTGTTTTTTTATTTTAATCATTTTTGGGTCTTATGATAAAAATAGTTCAATATAGAAAGAGAGGTTTTGATTTAAAAATATATTTTTAAATGATTAAAGATTAAATTTCAAAAACCATTACATATAAATATCATTTATATTATTTTATATGTTAATTTATATAGATATTAAGGGATTATAAATAGAATTTTATGAATATTATTAATTTAATTCAAAGGTTTTAAAAATGCATATTTTTATGTATTTTTTAAATCATTTTTGATAAATAAATAAAAAATGTTCTATTCCTAAGGTATACGGTGACAACGACTTTTCCACCACCATGACTGTTATTTAATATCATCATTTGAAATTTAAATTTTTTTATTAAAATAAAATACTAATTTTCTTTTTTGGGTATTGAAAATGGGTTTTTGGAAGAAATGGGTATTTTTATGCGAAAGTGTTTTCATAAGGCATTAAAAGTGTTTTTTTTTGTGTTTTATAATGAAAGTGTTTTATTCATTAAATAGTAATTGATAATTAAAAGAAATGGGTTATCCAAATAAATATTATATGATGGTTTAATCCCATTTATAGCTCATGGGTGATCCTGATATATCTTATACAACAGGTTAGGCCCATTATAGCTGAGGGGTAAGACCAATATAGCTTTTAAAAAGTTGATCCCCATTATAGATCTATAATGAATTGGGAAATAATAATATTAGAATTTAGATATATACATTTTCTAATTGAAAGTTATTTAAATGGGATTAATTTATATGATTATCTATGTCACCAAATAGAGTTTTAATTGCTCGATATTTGTTTTAATGGTTTTTTTACAAAAACATATGTCTTTTTTCATGTGAAAATGTTTTGTTTCTTTGGACAAAGAAAATTAAAAGGGTTTTCATGTTTTTTACTGGAATAATGGTTTTATTTGTTTTTATGTCCCTTACTAGTATTTTTTTTCACATCACATGTTTTAAAAAAATCATTGGGTTGAAAGAAGCATAGGAAAATGATGAGAAAAAGATGAAAATTTGGATGCTATATCATGGAAAATAACCGTGTTTTATTTTAGAAAATTTTTCTTGGTGTGAAAAATGAATATTTAATAAAAGATCCCACTTAAAAACTAGGGGTTTAATTTCTAGTATTTTTTATTAGCTATATAAATCTCTTAACTGAAAATTTCATTTAATTTTAATTCATTTTCATAAAAACTAATATGTTTAATGTTTATGTTTTATGGACCTACAATATCTTCGAAGACAAGGCATATTTTTAATGAGAGTGTTTTTTTCGGTTAGTGGCATGTGAAATATCGCATATTATATTTGGGAAAAAACATATTTTTGAATCATGAAAATCTTCAAGGACTTGTGTTTGGGATTTCAACTAGCATAGATTGATATAAATTTGGATGGTCCTCAGGTAATAGGACTAGGAGTAGTGATGTTTTATAGAACCTAAGGATCTATATCTTGAAGAGCCTACATGTTATTCTATCTCCTAGGGATGAAATATGTGAACCGCTATCGATGAAAAGTGATGTGGTTAGATTTGGTGGACCTTATTATTTACTATGATTAGTGGGATAAGAAACAACTTGAATGATGGGATATGTATTGATTTAATAGTTCCCTATGACCAATTAGTGAAATGTGTGAGGGGATTCATTCCATATTTTATTTCAAATTATTATTCAAGGTTATAGAATCTATTGTAGGAGAGGATCATAAATCCAAAACTTTCCATGAGTGAGAAGGATTATGTTGTTATAGTTGACCTTTTGTGGAGTAGGCTTGGGTTGTGGGCCATTAATTGTGTTCGATTGGGTCATGGTATTATAGAATTTCCTAAGAGTTTGGGGTCATTAATTTGGTCCCGCCATGAGGGAATCAGTCCGGATGTGATATGATATTTTGATGATAGACTCGACCCTGGTTGATAATTTAGTTGGTCCAGATTTGGATATATGATCATGCTTATCCCTTCAGGTAGTATGTTGAATATTTATATGTCACCCTACAATGAGTCTTATTGTATAGGATGGGTTAGGTAAGTAATATAACAAGGTGGTGATGTGAATATTGGATTTCACAAAGTTTAAATGATATTATATCAAGGTGGCTCAATCAGCACATGACGATTTGTTGCACAGTGATTTTAAGTGGCCTAGTTAGCACAAATCATCCAATACTATTATTTGATTTTTATTTTCTCTCATGAATACATGAATATGATGATATATACTATTGGAACATATGGAAACTCTGTTAAAATGTTTTTCTAACACCTAACATGGGAACCCTGGTGTAAATTTAGACATTTTTCCAAATTTTAGTTTCAGTTTAAGTTGTGTAGTAGATTTTTCTATTGAAGATCGAGGGTATTTAGAGGAAGTGTGTGTTTTTTGTCTTGGGAATGGAATTGGGGTTGATTTTTGTATCTTTATTATTATTTTTATTGTTTACATGAGATCAACCTAGTGGGATGTCAGTCCATGCTTTTATATCCATGAGTTCTTATTCTTATACATTCTATTTTTTATATCACTATGTTAATTATGTTATGTATTTTCTTATTATACTATGGTTTTTTCGATAATTTATACTGTTTTATTACTCTAATTCTATGGAATAGTATATCCATTGTATTGTAAAGGCCCTTATCACTAGTTAGTATCCTCTGGTATATGGAGTAGTGAAAATTAGGTTTCTTAACACTCCACCTCATACAATAGTTATAGGAAAAGGTGTTACATAGTAGTATCTATGATTTTGTTTTGTTTTAATATTTCTGGAGATGATATAAAACTAGTTTATTTTGGTGTAGGGCATGAGAATCTATAGTGAAATGGATTTTGTTCATTATTTTAATTGATTAAGTTGAGATGTTTTTTAATATGATTTATATATTGTATGTTTTATATATGAATTTGTATCTTTACCCATATCCAGTAGCCCCATGTTAATTAATCATATTTGGAACTTATCAATAACATTAATATACATGATTTTGTGTGATTTTATTTTTTAATGGGTCTTGGTTGTTTAAAGTCTCAGAAAAAAAATATCCAATGTTCCCATATAATATGTTATTGGCATTAAACATAAATGAACCATGGTATTTTCTCTAAGGGCACTTCATATGGATCTTGGTGCATGATTTTATTCATTAGAGGCCATAAATTCCTGTTTTTAAGCTTTGTATATTAACCCTTAGTGGTTCTGTATAGAAATTTGTCTCATATGGAATAATCTAGTGACAAGAAATGGTTTCCATGGTATGGAATTACACATTAAATTAAATGGTCTCAAACACTATGGTGTGGTTATATTCACCATTATAAGGCCCTAATTACAAATTTTTATTTAAAAATGATGGATTGTATTTAAAAGTAGATGTATTTTGGGAGATCATGTTTTGATAGATGGAATTGAGTTTGAAACTAACCATTCTAAAAATGACTCTATTTTTAATGTCCTAGTTTTATACATATGAATAGACATTACAAATTTTGGGTTTAATATCTCTTTTTTACTATAATTATTTATCTCAAACCCTCGGTGGACTACGAGATTCCTATAGTCATATTTATACTTCATTTTAAGGTTATTGGAGCACATGAAATGGTGGTTATTTATTCTTTGTTCTACTATTTCCAATTTATCTCTTTTCCATCATTATTTCTTATTCCACTCATAAGGAATTATAAAATTAGTGGATATTATTGGTTTTGTTAGATTAGGGTGAGTTATTCTAAATGAATGTGATGTTATAGGTTTGAGGAATCTTTGGGGGAATTTTTTTGTGCTCCAATTTAGTTATCTTTGTACAGGATTTCTCATCCTTCATTGAAGTAGTGTATTTTTTTCCATTCCTTTTATGTTCTAGAATATTATTTTTCTTAATTTATTTTGAAATCATCTTGGTCACCCTTATTGATCTATAATATCTTTGATTTTTATCCATTTTTAACATATGGATCTTATAACTTTGATTATATGCCCAATTGAAATGAATGATTGGAATTACCATCATTATCCTTGGATGAATCCCATCAATTGAACCCAATAAATCAAGACTCATTCAAGAACTCTAACCAATGATAATATTATCCTTCTCCAAAATCTATAGTTTTTTAACACAACATGGAAATAATATTATCTTGGGCTTGGTAGATATGTTTTTTATTAGGGAATTTGTTTTTATTTACTTTTTTTATTTTATTATCATATTATTCCATTAAAAAACATATCCGTGTTTTCATCTAATGGAAGGGGTTATCATGTTCGCTCTTCAGTTTTAATACCTTCTCCTGAGACCAATGTTGTGGGTTTAGTTATAAGGGAAGGTGTTTTTGTAAATTATATCTTCCAATATAGTTTTAGAATAAATATTCCTTATCATAAATTATTCCTCACATTCTATATATAAATTTTTATAATATCACATTATTATGAATTTATATGTCAACATTCATTAAAAATATTTTGATAGAGACATTAACATCATTGTGAAGTAGAAGTGGAAGGTTGATCATATTGATGTGATTTTTCTTTATTCAATTATTGATATTTTGTTTTGGTAATTTTTTTTAACTTCATTAAAATTGATAACATTAGAATTAAATAATTATAAAAAATTGAAATGGTGGTCATTATATAAATATATTTTTATAATTAATGAAATATGAATTATAATTATAATGGTAATATAAATATGAAGTTAATCTATATGTAAATTCAAATAATCTGAGTAATGATTAAATTATTATATTTTGGATACTTATAGTATTGGAATTTCACTAATGTTGACTGAGTTCTTATCTAATCATAAGCCATTATCTTGTTTTACAATCAAAAAAACATCTATGATTAGAATGATTGTTAATTTTTTCATATTATATATTTTAACTATATTGGGTTTTAACACTTAGGAGGGATGGGTTGTGTTAAAATTTACCAACCTGGGTGTGATCAATTGCATGAAGTTATTCCTCATCCATAGATATATGTATTTAGTTTGGGTTTAATAGTGACAATTCAATGGTTTCTAGATGAGGTGGTATTGTGCTTCATTTTACAGTTGGTATACTAGTTAATATTATATGAAAGGTTGTTTGGGTAGATTTCATAAAAGAAGGATGTGTTGGTAATTTGTGGAGAGAGTTAGGTATGATTAAGTGTTTGGGGTTATTTTTTTGGAAAGTAAGGATTTATTAGGGTTATTTATAGATATTTAATAGGTAATTTGGGATTTAAAAGTGTAATTTTAGAATGTCATGATTAGGGTCATAGAGTTAACATGTTCACTAATGAGGTATATTATTGGTTATTTGAAAATGTTGGTGGATACTTAGTATTAACAGAATGAATATAAAAATTTGATAACTAACAAAATTAATACTTCAAAAATTTAATTCCTAAGATAATAAATGAAGTGGTAATTTGAATATGGGTAGAAATATTTTCAGTGTAATTATTAGATTATATAACTTGTAATATAATAATAATGTTAGTAATTAATATTTCACTAATTTTGATATCTTGGATGATGTACTGATGATAGTTGTTTCAATGTTACCATCATGATGCTTGTTTTTTAAATATTATTGATCAATGGTTTTGAGGATTGTATCTAGTGTGGATTAATATTTGATTGAATGTGTTTCATGGAATATATAATATCTTTATATATCATAATGTCATTTAATGTCTCAATATATCATTCATGTGTACATGGATGAAGCGTTAATGGTGATATAGATGTGCCTACAATAATTTGTTGGGATTCATTTATATGATTAATGTTTCATTCATGGATTTATGGTTATTTATCAACAATTTTTCCTACTAGATATCTGGGAGTATTAGCTTGAAAGGCCTCTGAATAGATAGGTAAGGTCAGTTTTAAATTTTACAAGCACCCATTCTATTATTCTATTATTATTGATTTTTCAATTGATTATTTATAACTATGATTTTTTGACCTAAATGGGATGGTTTTAGAAAACTATGTTCATTGTAAATATTATGATAACTAGGGATTTCGTATATTTACCATGTTAATGAGTGTTGGTATAATACTATATATATTTTCATATCATTTCATTTTAGAGGGATAATAAATTTTTTGTTTGGGGAGCGTATGTTTTTTGAATTTGGACTCTGATTGGAATTATGAGTGTTTTGGTGTTTATAAGAAGTGTTTTTTGATATGGAATGAGACTCAGTTAGTTTTTTAGGTTTTTAGGTTGATGTCTAGGAAGACTCGGGTGGTGGGGTTGGGGATATTTTACCAAATCAGTCCATTGAAATCATTAATAGTGTATTTCATGATATCAATGTCCTTTTAGAGAGTCTTTCGAGATGTGAATGAGGTACAATCGATCCCTTAACTTTGTTAACCAATTCCATTTTGTGAATGGGGTTGTGGGAGAGAAGGGTCCCTATCATTTGAGTATTTTAGGTCATGACCTGATGTTTTAGGCATGAAATGTTTCGAAAACAATACCATTACACCACGGTCCCCTAGTTCAAGCTTTAAACAGTTCCTTGGTTTCTATTTCATTAGAAATAGAAACATCACATTTTCTAGGATGGGGTGATTCATTATTTATTGCATTGGGGAGTACAGGAAAGGACATTTCTCTTCTAATTATACCCTACCACATCTCTCCATCAATTCTTATTTAGGGGAGGGTTTTTGTGTGTGTTCTGGTGGTGATTTTTGAAAATTTCATCTCCCCCCCTTTCATTTTGGCTCCCCATTATTTCACACTAATTTGGTGGGACTGGAGATACTTTTCAATGTTAATTCTAGTGGATCATGGTGGAATCAATAGGGAATCGTGGTTCTTTCATGAGTATTGACTAAAGAGGCCCCAGTGAGATGATTTCGTGTTTTCTTTTAGAATTTCATCCAAAGTAAGTTGCTTCCGCAAATGATTTAGTGTTTTTATGGCATTTGATGGTATTTGTGTTTTTTTGGGTGTTTGGTGACAGAGGTATTTAATTGGTTATCTCTAGGGATGTGTTTGAGACCATCTAAGGGTCGTTTTTTAGGTTTATATCTGATTGTTATTCCCAATGAGTTTAATATTATTTATTAAAATTTGGTTTAATTTATATTATTAATTGTAATTGATAGTAATTGTTTACGTATGAATTTTGGCATTAGATGAGAACTCATGTTATAGTTCGATCTTGTATGAGGCATGGACGGGCTTGGCCAAGGTGGTGTGGAGTAGAACTTGGGTGGTAACTCCATTTCAATGTTACGTGTTCACTCTAATATAAGATCATATGCTAGTTTGATAATGATTTCTAATTCCATTCTTGTTTCATTGGTTTGGGAATATTGGATAGGGACCTAGAGGACCTTTAATAGGAAAGATAGGATGGAGTTCAGACTCCTATGCTATGGAAAAAATTTCCTCTCCACTTTGAGTGTCTAGGGATAGCCTGAAAATTATAAATCCAAGAGGTGTACATGTTGGGATATTTGATATAATACCATAGGTAATTCACATGTTATGATACATGATGTGGAACCCTAGGTATTTTTTCCTAGGGAAACTAGGATAATATGAGGTTATTTGGTCTAATTGTGATGAGTTAGATAGTTGTATGTCTAACGCTTGGTGGGTGACACCCTCTAGAGTGTGGTTTTTTGTTATGGTGAGAAATTGAGATGTGTGATTCATAAATGAAACATAAATATATATAATAGTGCTTTTTACCCAATAAAGTTGTCTAAGGAATCACCCCTAAGAGATTTGAGGCACGACCAATGTGTGGTCAATTGGAATTATTTAGGAATTTTCTTTGGGATTCCATGGGCCTCATAAGATGGAATGAATGGATGGTTACTGGGTAGTAAAAATGGGATAATTGATGTTCTAATTGGTTATATGGTCTTTGTTTTGATGATCCTATAGGTTGGGGTGTCACCGATGTATGATAGAAATTAACTGGCATTGAGGAGCATTGATGGTGATGGGTCTGGTGGACCCTAATGGTTTCCCTAATGGGTTGGACTAGAAATTATTTAGATGAGTTCATAATTCTCAAGTTACTCATTCCTTATTATTAGTTAGTGATCTATGTGATGGGTTTTATTCCCTATATTATTTCATATGATTAATCTGTGTGGTATACTCTAATGTATGAGAGGATCAAAAGGCCTTTCCATTCCTCGAGTGAGAAGGCATGGGTCTTACAGTTAACCATTTATAGAGTATGATTAGATTTTGGACCTTGCATTGACATGGTTTGGGTTAGGGAATTGGACATTTCCCTAAGTGTTTTCAGTGATTAAAATGGACTTCAATTGTGGTTAAGGGTCATGATGTGATATGCAACGTGGATGATGGACCCGACCATGATTGTTAGGGTAGTGTGTCGAGATTATAAAATTTGTTATTACTGTGACCCATTTAGTATTAGTTTATGGATTTGGATGAATCCATATAATGAATCCCTAGTTATTGGATAGGTTATTTAGTTAATGTAACTTAATGATGAAGGGATTCTATTATGAAACTAAATTCAGTATGATCGTGTATCGTGGTGCTCCAATTAGTGCACAATGACTTGATTAGAAGACATTCTCGGTGGCCATGTTTACACATAAAATCCAACATAACTATTTGAAATTTTTATTTTCTATCAATGGTTCACATATATTATTACATATAAGTGGGTAATTTTTTAAGTCCATGCTGATATTTTTTTCTTATACCCATTAAAAATACCCTGGCGAACATGCATACCTTTTGTATTCTTTTAGTATAAGTTATTCAGCGGAATGGGGCAGAGTTTCATGAAGGTATTTAGAGATAGGTTTTTTGTGACATGGGTATTGTATTAGGGTCACTTTCCTTATCTTTGGTCTTTTTTTAATTTTTACATGATATCGAACCAATAGTTGATTAGTGTACTATTGTATGACCATGAGTCTATATGCTTCCTCATTTAATTTATTAAATCATTATGTTTGTTTATTTATTCATTCCAAAATTATATTGTGTTTTTTTATATATTAAAAAAAATTAAAATTAATTTATTGAATTGTGTCCCAATTTTATGCACAAGTACCACATTGCCTGTTGGTAACTTCAACTGTATGAGGTGGTAAGCTTGAGGTGGCATGGAACACTACCTCAGAGAGGAGATTTGGGACATTGTGTTTCAAAGTGGTTTTAAAATATTTTATAAAATTTAGTGTGATGATATATAGGTGGTATAATAATGTCTAAAATCTTATGATGGACCTCAAACATGTGAGTTGTGAGAACATTCATAGTGGTAAGTCTATGTTTCTTAGGTGAAAATATTATTGTTCTTATTTTCACTAATCTAGTTGATATATTTATTTAATATGATTATTTTATTAGAGAATTTCATATGAGGACTTTTCTATGGTACCAAAAAAATATCCCCAAGTTCATGATTCAGATTTTTTACATAGGAGTCAAATGAAATATTTCTTTTTTTCTTGTGATTGGATTTTTTAATGAGGGATTAGTTGTATAAATATTAAAAATATATATATGAAGTGTTTACATATATCATGTTGGATCAATTATAATTATTTACAAAATGTTAATTTCTAAGATGGTAGGTCATCTTGGTATTTGTGTAGGATGTTATTCAATAGTGGTTATGTATTTTCTTTATGTAAGGTGTGTATATATAACCATATTGTGTATAAAATTAAATTTTATTCCTAACGAATGATCCAATAATGAGGATGGGTTTCCTTGGGGATATCATTTGGTAACATAAATTTTCAATGAAACATATATGGTGTTTTTCAATGTAGAATCCAAGTGTAATTCTACATAACTAACCTAGTTAGTTGAGAAATTTTATAAGAAATTCCATGGGATTTTTAATTTGATGTATATTTAGTGTTTATATTATTTATGTTTTGGTTGAGACAATAAAAATTTTTTATGAATAATTTTTTGGTTCTTGAGATACACGTTTGGCAATCATGGTAGAATGACTAGATTCTCATGGTTTTGTAACGAATCACATATGGTACGTGAACATATAGTTGGAATTGGAAATAGTGAGATGACTTAGGTTGTTTAGATACCTAATATGCAGTGGGGGCACAGTTAGTGGCCTAGGAATGCGAGTCAGGTATATATTGGATATGATTCCTTATGACAACAAAAGCATTACTTTTATAAAATTTTCATCATGTTAGAAAAATAATCAATACAACTCATAATAATACACACCTAAGAGATATGGAGGATTAGTGTATTTAGAGTCCAGATTTATAATAATATTAATCCATGATTTATCTTCAACATGTCCCATGAATTGTTTTTACCACAATACCATTCTTAGACAAATTTAACTTACAAATACTCTTCGTTACCTTGGAAATGGAAACATAAGAATAGTAGAGTAAAAATTCTCATAATGGGTAAATATTGGAGATATCAATCAAGGATCACTAATGAGGTCAGAACCACCCATATTTAGTTGAGGAGAGTTCCACCCATGTAAATAATCCTAACATTAATATTATATAGTGATTTTTTTCTGAAAGTGGAAAAAACGGAAAAAATATATTTGAATATAGTATTATTTGGGGTTTAAATGAATTTAATTAATCACATTTACAGAATTTATAATTATAATTGAATTAATTTCTCTTAGATTGTCCCCCTTATTAACCCCTTTAATCATACAATGGGAACAATATTTTTTTCCCAAGAAAATAACTCATTATGGATAAAAATTAAGTTAATGTTTCTAACAAATATTTATAATATTAATTGAAAAATGGAATCAATTTGACGAAATTCAATTTGTAAAGTTATAATAAATTTATTCTAATATCTAAAATGAAACCCCATAAAATCCATTTTTAGAATAAAATGTATTTATATGTATAAAAATAATTTTATTATCTTTCCTTGACTAATAAAAACCCTTAGATGAATGATAATTTATATGATGAATGTGTAAATATAAATAATTAAGAAAAATTATACATATATAATTATAAATTATATTTCTTATGATAAAATATATTATCCACATAAGAATATACTTTTCTAAAAACTAAATCTACTTAATTTCTTTAATTATAGACATTGATAATCAAGGGATGAGTTATTATTAATTTATATAAATTTTCATAAAAAACCTGATTTTAATACTCTATATAAGAGAAAATAACTTTAAAATGAAACATATATAATAAAAAATGTATGAGAATATTAATTTTATGTTTAATAAAGAATATTTAAACTTTTACTTATTATAATTACATGATTTATTTTATTGATAATGTTTTATTTAGTTATATTGCAATACATTTCATTATGTATTATAAATTTTTTTCAATTATGTTTAGTTTTTGTGCTTTATACATTATAAAATAATTCAAATTTATTAAAGATAAATATATTTGAAATTGTCATAATGTTACATTCTAACCCCTTATATGAATTTCACACTCAAAATTAGATTAATCTAGAAAAAAATAATGATACTTAATCCTAATAATATCATCAGGCTCCCAATTAATTGGTGGCTTAGATTCCGCTAAACCGTGATCGTAAAATGTTCTCCACTAGACCTGAAACATGTCTCATTAGGCACCATCAGCTGCTGACTAACATCAAGGGTCTATGGTGAAAATTTGGAGAGTCTATACCACCATATTAGAGTCTGTAACCCATTTAAATAACCAAACATCATAAATGTCAGAGTATAGGGAAATTAAAATAGAAGAACATTATAATAAAATGAATTATAGTAAATAAACGAAGAGTTATGATACACTTACAAAATCGATCCCCCACAGGGTAGATCATACATATAAGAAATAAACTAAAAAAGAAATGCATTGGTCTCTAAAAATAACACTAATCCAGAACATATACTCTTTCTCCATCATCATAATACCTTCTGCAATGACATGCCCTATTTTTCAACACTCAACATGGAGCTCAACAAAAAATTATTCTTACACTATACATATGAGATCTACATAGGTACCCATGTGTATTGGAGTCCTGAGAAGGTTGTGAGTATTACATAGTAGGTCCCCACTAACAGTTCTTAAATAAAATACCAGTCCAAATAATAGTGTTTTTAGGTAAATACTGAAATAAATAAACATTACAAGAAAGAAACATACATCTTAAAATAAATGTAGTTTAATCTTGTAACAGTGTGTCTTTTCATTTATAAGGTGACACATATACCAACCAACATGCATCAACCCAAACTAGTCAACAAAAATCATAGAATATGGTTATATGTACCATGAATAAAAAAGGACATTTCATTAATATTCCATCTCTGGGGGACATAAACATCTGTATCAAACATGTCTGGAACCTCATTCTAGCACATATAATATATAAAAAACCATCAGTTCGAATTTAGAGTTTCATCTCTTTCAATATTATCTTACTTCTAAGTGATGGTGCCTGGATCATTAGTCTATAATCTATGTGTATAATAAAAAATAATTCTAGGAGCAATACACCAAGAAACAAACCAAGGATTCCAAACACCGTGTCGAAAAATACCCATTAATGATGTGAATTTCCATGAACAACAACCTAAATCTTTAGTACAAACCATGTTGGGCAAAAATCCCTCAAGGTAACATTGCAGCATTTTTGGGTTGATTGTGTTTGTTGACAAAGCAGGTTTCCATGGAGAATTGTCGAGTTCCCGAGAAGTTGTTGACATTCCATGTTGACAAAGAACTTTGACAAAGGAAAGGACGATCTGGAGGCGGTACAAAAGAGCAGTACAAGGTGGCGCCGTTTTCCAGTGTTTGCCAAATTTTTGGGCCTGAAAATCGCCAATGGAAAATGGAGTGATATGTTGTTGGCGAAGGTTGAGGAGAGAGAAATGAAGGAGGTGTGCGGAAAAATTAAGCGTGGCGCGCAAAACTAGAGGGTTGCGCGAAATCTTGAAGTGTGGCGCGCAAAACAGCGGGTTGCGCGAAATTGTATTTCGCGCAAAAGATGTTTTAAGGCCGAAAGCTTGAAAATCGGTAAAGGCATGAGGCGCGCGAAATTTTGGAGGCGTGCGCGGAAAATTGAAGTGGTGCGCGAAATAGCGGATGAAGTATTTCGCGCAAGAGGTGTTACGAGGTCCGAAGCTCGTAAAATGGCAAAGGCATGAGGTGCGCGAAATTATGGAGCAGTGCGCGGAAAATGTTTGTGCGCGGAAGATAAAATCGGATTACGCGCTCAAAGAGGGTTTTTCGCGCGGGGTCGATTTTTCCTATAAATATAAAGTGACCCTCCTCCATTCAGTAGAGTTCAAGACATAGAAAATACCCGAGCTCTGGTGCACGAAATTGAAGTTAGAAAGGGTGTTGCGCGTAAACTTAAAGTTTGCGCGTAAAGTCAGATTGCGCGAAAAGCAAAGGCTGCGCAGAAACTTGGTGTTGGCGCGTAAAAGGAAGATTGCGCGAAAAGTGGATTTCGCGCAAAATCAGTGAATTGCGCGCAAGGTAGTTTCGAGGCTGCGCGTAATATTTGGAGGTTGCGCGAAAAAGGAATTTCGCGCAAATCATAGAAATTGCGCGCAAGGCACCATAAGGGTTGCGCGTAAAAATTGAGGTTGCCCGGTACATCCGGTGCAATGTGAGATTCATCTGCGGGTGAAAGTTGGACTTCAACAGAGCATCTACATACAGAGGAATATGCATTCCTTCATGAAAATGAAGAGACCTACAAGTCTATAAACTGTGAGTGAATACCTTCCAAGAGCAGTGAGCTTAGGAAGAGGAAGAAGGTGATCCTCTCCACCGGCAGTGAGCCAGAGAGAGAGAAACAGGGAGTGACCCTTGGGAAAGCAGTGAGCTGACCCTAAACATTGTAAAGGCAGTGAGCCTGGGCATAGAAGTGATCTAGCCCGAACCTTGTAATCCATAGCTAGTGAATATTAGTGGAATTTGGTACGACCGGCAACCTGTCGGCGTATGCTCCTTGGACGTAGCCCTTAGCGGTGAACCAAGTAAAATTGATGTGTCATGTGCTTGCTTTACTTTCTGTATATATCGTGCAGCAGGAAAAAGAGAGAAGAGTGTTTTGCTTAACAGCGAAACAAGATCAGAACGGGCATTAATTTTTAATTGGCCATACCCTGATTCACCCCCCCCCCCTCTCAGGGTATCCAGCCTAGTGGACCTAACAAGTGGTATCAGAGCGAAAGGATAACAGTTGGTCTTCTCTCAATGGAGGTCACTAATCATAGAGGGATTCTGATCTTCGACGGATGTAATTTTCAGATATGGAAGAATCGAATGCAACACTATTTCCGATCTCTGGGAATGGATGTGTTTTCAGCAGCTATGCATGGTATCACAGCTGATATTACTAGTGCTGCATTATCAGAAGCTGAGCACAAAGAGTTGGATGCTGATTCCAAAGCAATAAATGCCTTAGGGGGAGCCCTCTCTAATCCCATTTATACAAAGGTGATGTCATGCAAAACGTCACATTCCATGTGGGAAAAACTTTTGAATATTTATGAAGGGGATACAAAAGTCAGAGAGGCAAAGCTGCAAGTGTTGTGGAACAAGTATGAAGATCTCAAAATGAACCCGAATGAGTCTGTTGATGCATTCTTTGACAGGGTAAATGCTGTGGTAGAAGACATGCGGGGTCTTGGAGAAATTATCGAAGACATTAAAATCGTAAAACGCATCTTGAGAAAGCTTCCACCTCGGTTCAATCCGAAAGTTTCTGTGTTGGAAGATAAAGATCCGAAAGAGCTAACATTGGATAACCTACACAGCACTCTTGTTGCATATGAAATGAGAAATGATGACAACGATGCTGTGGAAAAGGGGAAATCCAAAGAGGTGGCATTTAAGGCCATGAAGGGGCTCACTATTGAAGATTATCAGGAGGAAGAAGAGTCAGATGAGGTGATGTCGTTCCTTTCTTCAAATCTGCAAAGAGGAAAAGGAAAGTTTAAAGGGAAACTTCCACTAGCATGCTTCCGATGCGGAAAGGTTGGTCATCTTGCTGCAAGATGCCCCAAAAAGTTTCAAGAAGAAAGCGATGAAGATGAAGTTGAGATTCCCATGAAAAAATCTTCAGCCTATGTGAAAGGGAAGAAGAAGTTCAAGAGAAATTTCTTTAAGAAGAAGAATCTTCTTTCCCAAGAAATTGACAGTTCAGCTGAGTCTGAGGGTGAAGAAGTTGAAGAGATAGAAAACTGTAGAGATCGTGGTCAAAATGCGATGGTGGCTGTTGCTAGTAGCGCTCTAGAAAAGAAAGAAATTGAAACTAACGAAGAAGAAGAAGAAATTGAAGGGAGAGTTGACATGGAAGCTGAATTAGAAGCAGCTCTTGAAGAGATAGATGTTTGGCGAGCAAAAACAAAGAAAGCCAATAAGATAGTACGTGATGCCAAACTCTACATGCAACAACAAGAAGAAGAGAAGTCTGAGCTTGAGAAAGAAATTGAAAATCTTAAGTCTTCCAGGCTAGAGCGCACAGAAAAGGTTGATGAGAATAAACTCGAGATTGAAGAGCAGAAAAGGGAGATCGATTTCTTGAGTCGAAAAGTGAAAGATCACGTCAAGCGTATTGAAGATCTTGAAGAGGAAGTTGTCGGTCTGCAAAGAAAAGTTAAAGACCAGGAAAAACCTTTGAATCCCAACACATTCTTGGGAAATCAGGTTGTTATGAAGACGGAAAAGAAGAAAGAAGAGCCTAGTAGTTCAGCAGGAAAGAAGCAGCAATTAAACTCAGATGTTAAGGCTGATTCATGGCTTAATCAGAAACAAAAATCTACGGCAGTTGAAGTTAGACCGCAAGCACCTGTCCCGAGATTGAAAATGGATTTGAGCACAAAGAAGAATCAGAATACTCAAAGATCCAAAGGGGAAACTCGTAGTGATGAAGTAACATGAAGGAATGCACCTTATATCAGGTGTTATTGTTGTGGAAAGATGGGACATTCACAGTATGTGTGTTCCATAGCAAAAAGATATCGAAGGGAACAAGAACAGAGATGGCAGCCAAACAGAGAACGGTTTTCCAGAACATTTTTTGAAGGACACTGTTTTTGGTGCGGAGGATTTGGACACATGGCTAGGTACTGCACTCCGACCATTCAGAAAAATGTGCCAAAGCAGAATCAAAATGATCGCAAGCAGCAGATCAGTAAACCGACAAGTGAGTTAAAAGTTCAGAACAGATTTGCAGTTTTGCAAGATGAAGCTGGTACATCATACTCTGAGAAAGAACAGAAGCCTCAAACCATGCCGAGTATGAAAGAAAAAGTATGGACTAGGAAGAAGAAAACTGAGAAGGCCGTAGTTGCTGAAATTGCCCTTAAAGCATCAGATCGTTCTGGTGTTTGGATCCTTGACAGTGGTTGCACATCCCACATGACGGGTAATAAGGATCTGGTTACAGGCATAAAATATGACAAAGAAGGAGTTGTCAAGTTTGGAAATGATGAAGGCCTGAAGATTGTTGGCTCAGGAAAAGCCAAGTTTGGGGGAAAAGAAATGAGACATGCTGATGTCTTGGTGGTAGAGGGTCTCAGTCATAATTTGCTTAGCGTCAGTCAACTATGTGACTCTGGGCACTCTATACTTTTTACCAAGAAGATGGGTATTGTTAAAGGAAAAGATGGAATAGTCATTCTTCAGGGAAAACGAACAAAGGGGAATCTTTACCTGGTAGGTGGGGAAGAAGATTCATGCCTTTTATCCAGAGAAGAAGAAAATCAGCTGTGGCATAAGCGACTTGGTCATCTATGTCAACCATCTATGGAAGATCTGGTAAAGTGTGATGCTGCTAGAGACATTCCCAAACTATCACGTGATCGCACTCATACGTGTGATGCTTGTCAACAAGGGAAGATCATCAGGAAGACATACAGGCCAAAGGAACAAAAAGCAACTCGAGTGCTCGAATTGGTGCATGCTGATGTATGTGGACCTATCTCACCACGAGCTATAGATGGGAAAAGGTACTATGTTCTTTTCATTGATGACTATAGCAGAATGGCCTGGGTATTCATCATTACCCATAAGACAGAGGTGTTCAGTTGCATAAAGCAGTACAGGAGGGAATCAGAAAAGATGCTTGGGCAGAAAATTCTGAAGTTTCGTACTGATAACGGTACAGAATTTACAAACAGTCAGGTTGAAAACTATCTCGAGAAACATGGGATAAGGCATCAAGTTTCATCAGTAAGAACTCCCCAACAGAATGGAGTGGTAGAAAGGAGGAATCGGATCATTAACAACATGGCCAGAACAATGCTTATTGATAAGGACCTACCAGAGAAATTTTGGAAGGAAGCAGTTTTGACATCGGTCTATGTTTCAAACAGGTCCCTGTTATGTCCGAAGCAAGGGAAGACTCCGTATGAACTGTGGTACGAAAAGAAGCCAACGTTGAAATACTTTTGAATCTTTGGAAGTAAGTGTTTCATTCTCAACAAAGAACATCATAGGAAGTTTGAGACACGAGGAGATGAAGGGATATTCCTTGGCTATTCAGGGAAAAGCAAAGCATATAAATGCTTCAACAAGAGGCTGGGAAAAATTGTTGAGAGTAATGATGTCACTATAGTCGAAAATGAACAGACTGCTCAACGACCCAGTGAACAGTTTCTGGATGAAAGTGATGATGAGGTAAGCAGCACAGGGGGAGTAGAAGTGGCAGAGGCTGACTCAGAAGAAGATTCTGATGATGAACAAGAAAGTGTCAAGTCTGTATCTGCAAAGAAGCCAAAGAATCGAGCTGAAATTGATAGGCAAAATATCATTGGCAATCAGACAGCTCCAGTTCAGACTCGAAGAATGAAATCATTACAGCAAACATCTTTTTTATCTCAGGTGGAGCCAAAATGTTTTTCCGATGCAGCTGAAGATGAAAACTGGCTTCAGGCTATGAATGAAGAGCTTGATCAAATTGAGAAGAACCAGACATGGGAGATTGTTTCGAGGCCAGCAGACAAGAATGTCATTGGGACCAAATGGGTCTATCGCAATAAGATGAATGAAGATGGCATAGTGATTCGGAACAAAGCACGTCTAGTGTGCAAGGGGTACTCCCAGATCGAGGGAATTGATGTTGATGAGACATTTGCACCGGTTGCAAGGCTGGAGACAATAAGATTATTCCTAGCCATCGCAGTGCAAAGGAAGTTCAAAGTGTTCCAGATGGATGTCAAATCCGCATTCTTGAATGGGGATCTGGAAGAGGAGGTGTATATTGAGCAGCCAGATGGTTTTCTCATTCATGAGGATGAGAACAAAGTTTGCAGGCTGAAGAAGGCATTGTATGGGCTGAAACAAGCACCAAGGGCATGGTACTCAAGGCTTGATCAGTACTTGAAGAAGCTTGGTTTTCAGCGTGGAGGAGTTGATTACAATCTCTATTTCAGCAATGACAGTAATCAAAGGATGATGGTGCTAGTGTATGTCGATGACATAATTTTTGGCGGATCAGATGAAGCTCAGTGCAGACAGTTTTCCGAATTCATGAAAAATGAGTTTGAAATGTCAATGATTGGAGAGCTAACGTTTTTCCTTGGTCTACAGGTGACACAAGGAAGGAATGGAACTTTCATTTCTCAATCCAAATATGCCAAGGAAGTCCTGAGAAGGTTTGGAATGGAAAATTCCAAGGAGATGAAGACTCTGGTGGCTACCCGGATGAAATTATCAAAAGATGAGGATGGCAAGGCAGTTAATATCACAGAATACAGGCAAATCATTGGAAGTCTGTTGTACTTAACCGCAACAAGGCCTGATATTGTTTTCGCCACATGCCAAGCAGCAAGATATCAGAGTAATCCCAAGGAAAGTCACATGCTCGCAGTGAAAAGAATACTTCGGTATATTAAGGGCACGGTGGACTTCGGCTTGACATACAATGACAAATCTCAGACAGAGTTATTGGGGTACACTGATGCAGACTGGGCCGGTTCAGCAGATGATAGAAAATCAACATCTGGAGGTGCATTTTATCTTGGCGGACTATGTATTTCTTGGTTGAGCAAGAAGCAGGATTGCATTTCATTAAGCACCGCAGAAGCTGAGTATATTGCGGCCACTCAAGCATCCACACAGTTATTGTGGATGAAGCAACAGCTTGAAGATATGGGAGTTGAAGTGAAGTCTCCGATCGGAATCCAGTGAGACAACTCAAGTGCTATAAATCTTAGCAAAAATCCCGTCCATCATTCAAGGACAAAGCACATTGAGATTAAGTATCACTTTATCAAGGAGAAGGTTGAGCAGGGGATCGTGAAGTTGGAGTATGTGCCTACAGAGCTGCAGGTTGCAGACATTCTGACAAAGGCCTTACCCAAGGCAGCATTTGAGAGGCATCGACTGGCTCTGGGAGTTCAGTCGACTCCCCGCACTTGAAATAGTGTGGATATGGGACCCCCCCCCCCCTCTCCCCGAGGTATGACGTGTTTTTCCCTCCTATGCTGATATGTGTTCTCTACTATGTTACAGACTACAAAGGCGTGACCTTTGGGTTCATTGACAAAGGGGGAGAAAAGTGCTTGACAAGTGCTTGACAAAGGGGTAGAAAAGTGTTAGTTCAAGAGAGAAAATAGTGCGGAGATTTGATAAATCATAATTGATACGGGGAGAAGCTGACAGGTGGAGCAGCCAGAAAGGGGGAGCAATGAGAAAGGGGGAGAGATTTTTAAATCTGACGAAGCTAGACGTGATCGATCAAATCATAGAAATCACGACAGCTGAGGATCGTGATAAAAGCAGATCAGTGGTGTTGGAATGGTGTGAGACGGTGTCCAGCTATCAACAATTGGTATCAACTTAAGAATTCACCAATTGGTATCAGTGTGGTTCAACAACTGGTTTTTTTTTTAAGAATTGGTATCAGGGTGGAATCAACAACTGTGGTCTGACATGAAGTGATTCATTGATGAACTTTTCATACTACTCTTGTTTCTCACGCCGAGCATTGCTCATGTGGGATTAGAGTACATGTTAAGTGAATCCTTGAACGCTGTCATAATCGCAAGAGGCGAATGGTGGTAGCAGCTGGAAGAAGACTCAGTGAGGTATCAAAGTGCAGAAAATATTTCTGAGCAGAGTTGTGAAGAGTTGTCAACAAACCCAAAGGGGGAGATTGTTGGGTAAAAATCCCTCAAGGTAACATTGCAGCATTTTTGGGTTGATTGTGTTTGTTGACAAAGTAGGTTTCCATGGAGAATTGTCGAGTTCCCGAGAAGTTGTTGACATTCCATGTTGACAAAGAACTTTGACAAAGGAAAGGACGATCTGGAGGCGGTACAAAAGAGCAGTACAAGGTGGCGCCGTTTTCCAGTGTTTGCCAAATTTTTGGGCCTGAAAATCGCCAATGGAAAATGGAGTGATATGTTGTTGGCGAAGGTTGAGGAGAGAGAAATGAAGGAGGTGTGCGGAAAAATTAAGCGTGGCGTGCAAAACTAGAGGGTTGCGCGAAATCTTGAAGTGTGGCGCGCAAAACAGCGGGTTGCGCGAAATTGTATTTCGCGCAAAAGATGTTTCAAGGCCGAAAGCTTGAAAATCGGTAAAGGCATGAGGCGCGCGAAATTTTGGAGGCGTGCGCGGAAAATTGAAGTGGTGTGCGAAATAGCGGATGAAGTATTTCGCGCAAGAGGTGTTACGAGGTCCGAAGCTCGTAAAATGGAAAAGGCATGAGGTGCGCGAAATTATGGAGCAGTGCGCGGAAAATGTTTGTGCGCGGAAGATCAAAGCGGATTACGCGCTCAAAGAGGGTTTTTCGCGCGGGGTCGATTTTGCCTATAAATATGAAGTGACCCTCCTCCATTCAGTAGAGTTCAAGACATAGAAAATACCCGAGCTCTGGTGCGCGAAATTGAAGTTAGAAAGGGTGTTGCGCGTAAACATAAAGTTTGCGCGTAAAGTTAGATTGCGCGAAAAGCAAAGGCTGCGCAGAAACTTGGTGTTGGCGCGTAAAAGGAAGATTGCGCGAAAAGTGGATTTCGCGCAAAATCAGTGAATTGCGCGCAAGGCAGTTTCGAGGCTGCGCGTAATATTTGGAGGTTGCGCGAAAAAGGAATTTCGCGCAAATCATAGAAATTGCGCGCAAGGCACCATAAGGGTTGCGCGTAAAAATTGAGGTTTCCCGGTACATCCGGTGCAAAGTGAGATTCATCTGCGGGTGAAAGTTGGACTTCAACAGAGCATCTACATACAGAGGAAGATGCATTCCTTCATGAAAATGAAGAGACCTACAGGTCTATAAACTGTGAGTGAATACCTTCCAAGAGCAGTGAGCTTAGGAAGAGGAAGAAGGTGATCCTCTCCACCGGCAGTGAGCCAGAGAGAGAGAAACAGGGAGTGACCCTTGGGAAAGCAGTGAGCTGACCCTAAACATTGTAAAGGCAGTGAGCCTGGGCATAGAAGTGATCTAGCCCGAACCTTGTAATCCACAGCTAGTGAAGATTAGTGGAATTTGGTACGACCGGAAACCTGTCGGCGTATGCTCCTTGGACGTAGCCCTTAGTGGTGAACCAAGTAAAATTGATGTGTCATGTGCTTGCTTTACTTTCTGTATATATCGTGCAGCAGGAAAAAGAGAGAAGAGTGTTTTGCTTAACAGCGAAACAAGATCAGAACGGGCATTAATTTTTAATTGGCCATACCCTGATTCACCCCCCCCCCCTCTCAGGGTATCCAGCCTAGTGGACCTAACAAACCACCATGACCAACTACCCAACAATAATGTGGACCACTAGGCCTATCATCTTAACCAATGAGTTTGGACTGCCATAACCAATAACCAAACAATGACTCAAAAATCCATGACCAGCATCTTAAACCACTAGTATTGGCCTCTAACACCAAAACCCAAAAACAATATAAACCAATAATCCCAACATCCTAAAACAAAAGTGTAGACCACCATGACTAATAACCCACTAATTATATGGACCTCTATAAACAACAACTTGTTTCATAGGATTGTAATGAAATAAAAAACACCTTTAACAATTGCACCAATAACTGATTTTCAATTTTCAACTTCTAGAACATATAATACATTAAGAAACCACAAAAGACCACTTTTAAATCTATTTTCATTTAAAATGGTCCCCACATTCCTTTCACACCAAAACAGATCCAAATCCATCACATCCATAAAAATAATTAAAAGTTCCTTGAAGAAATTTCACTAAATGGGAAATTACACACTCATTTCAAATCAACATTTGAATCCATTTATAAAACTATTTATATAATCCAAATGTGGTTCAAAACCTCATTTTAAATCTAAAACCATTTCAAAAAAATTTCCCCCTTTATCCCCAAAAACTATGTCAAAATCCATTTCACATATTTAAATCCATTTCAAAACCCTCATAGAAATTTTCATAAAATAATAACGCCAAAAATCATTCAAAATCATCCTTTTATCAAATTTATAATAAAATATTACCCCAAATCCTACCAATTATACCTTATATACTCAGTCTATGAAAAAACTACCTAAACCGAGTTAAGATTGTAACCCACTATGTTTATCCCTTTACAACCACACTTTACCCTTTCAATAAAATTGTACACCCCATGGGCAACCGTAGGTTGGGTCTTACAAGTACCCACAGATCTAATGTGATCCATGAAAGGTCTATGGTATCTATCTGTGGACTAAAACCAAATTACATAAATCATGGAAGTAAACACAAGAAACATGGGATTTAAGGTATATACAACATACACATGCAAACAAATTAAAAATACTATCAGAAAACCTCATAGAATAACTATCTCATCAATGATGCTTTCCAAACATTTTTGAATCATGGAGGCCTTACCGGGGCTTATCCAACTCACATACAACTTCTTCAACATCCATCCAAACATGAAACAACCTCCCAAATTCTAATCTCATACCAAGAAACAACAGTTATTTAATAATAAAATAATACTTAATTAATCAATTAAATTCAAATATGGTATAATTTCAAAAACCCACCATGTTAATCAACTCTTATAGAAACTCTGGGACCCCCCCCCCTAGAAAGTCCACAATGGAGTCCATAAATCATTATTTAGAGAATCCCTAATATGTGATACCAATTTAAAAATTAATTAATTTAATCCATAGTGAAAAACCTAATGATGTTCAATAGGAACAAAAACCTGAACGAAACACCATATGAAAATGTTTGGAAATCATCTTGTGATCTCCTCTACGAATACAGACCAAAATCCCTATCATATTTAGGTAATTATTTCATGATCGGTGGAATGATAACAAAATCTCTTAATGTAGACGTCTGAAATTAGGAAGATTATGGAAGGAGGAAAATAGAAAGAGGAGTAAGGGAAATCACAAATTAAATGCCGAAGAAACACAATAAATAGACCCCAAATCAAAGGGTAGGAGAAAGATGAAGAGGGATGGGATCTACCTAATTTGTGCACACTGAATGGGGAAAGAAGGACAAGGAGAGACATAAAAACTCATGGGAAATTTCGATAAAATTACCATCTAAATGATATCATGGTGGCCACACGATTTGGATTCATGGTTTTCCAAATCATGAGACAATATTTCCATTAGGAACTATCAATGGAAACACTCTATAGAGTTTCGATAAGCGTTTGTCCAAATTGTTTGGTGACCATGAACACCCCCTTGGTTAACCTCTACAACCAGGTGCATGACTTGTCTGAAACCATGGCATTCCAGGAACCATGTCTCAGACCCTCCCTCTCCTTACATAGTTTCTACTTTTTCTCAGAAAATTTTTCCCAAACCATCCTCAAACCATGAAACTTGACAATATGAAGTACTAAATAAACTGAAAACCATCATTGTATCATGTTGTCGCACATTGTCTCATTAACCATACACACAAAACCATTCACCTTGGGAAAAAATTATCTGAAACTCCCAAAACATAACTAAAAGCCTCTAAATATTTTTTAAACACCCAATCTACCTATTGAAACTCAATCGTCCTCTAACATATCACTTTGATTCATTGTAAATATCATAATTTCATTATGAATTTTGATCAAATATTTTACCCATATGGATGTAGGATCGTACAACTACCCCACCATAATATTTTCCATCCCAAAGAAGTCTTAGTGGCCATCTATCTTCGCTGCCCAACTAACATCAGTCACCAATTACAACCAGTGGCCTCATTCAATCTCTGAATACCAAATAAATAACCAAATCACAACCTCCAACTAAAATCACCCAATCATCCAAAACCTGATGTAATGCCAATTATAAAACCTCAAACAATAGCATGAAACATTACTAAGACTATTTATCCAAAGAAACAAAAATGTCATCATTCAACCACTAATCACAGCTATGGTTCCCCCACCATATGTTTTATCTTAAAAAACAAAATTTTGATGCATGACACCTCCACCATCAAAACATTCCACAATACATGAACTCACGCTCCCATGCCAAGGTTGGAATTCTTCCCAACATATTATTCCCAAAAACCCATGAGAATGACAGTCAACAATAAAACTTATCATCATTACCAGAAAAGAACTACAGAAGATACACACAATTCATTGAGACATGAACTAATAATATACTGAATTTTCCTTAAAAGACCAAATCAAACATAAAACATGCCTATTCTCACTATTTCATGATGACTTCACAAATAGTGGAATTCCCCCACCAACCAAAACCATAATTGGAGTCCATACTTGACTCGTAGTGAGTATCTCATATCAAATCCCCTACTTAGTAGTTTCATCATCATTACCTATGTAATATATCATCACCTCCAACACAAGAACATATAAATACCTTTCGGAATAACTTAGATCATTAATCGAATGTTCCCTCTATCATCAACCAAAACTAATTTATTATTATATTTCCTTATCAAATTTCCGCACACACCTCATGAGTTACTCAATAGAATAAAAGTTCCACCATGACTAATAATAGGCCAAAACTTCACACCTGAGTCCAATCCAAAAAAAGGTTTTCACATCCATTGCTAATATGTCACTCCCTACCATAGGAGTTTCATTTTGTCACCACACTCCAGAAAATCCAACCAACATATCCCACTCTCTAGAAACTATTATCCTATGAATTGGACATGGAAATAACTATATAAGTATAGAGAAAAAAACACCAATTATCACTAATTCACATATTCCAATTATGACACCCATAGAATTATCCATCTTCTGGTTCTCCATAAGGTCTTACTCACCATTGATGATGTTTCACACCATCATATAACCTCACTACCACCTTTCCACAAGTCCAACCTCGAAGGATTACTTCAATGAAACCATGAAATCCTATATTTAGAAAGGAATATATTAATTTACCTCTTAGTTTACCTAGGATGATGACGAGTTATTATGGATGATCATCTCTAGAATATGAGTATACTAACATGTCATCAAAAAATACCACCACCACTCATCCATTTAGAGTGTTCCCTATATTTATAGGTGAATTTCAGACCCATAAAAAGGTCATAGGCCTCCCTTACAGTAAGAATCTAATAACAATCACATCATTTCTCAACGTACTCATGATTTGCTTCTTTACTCAACCACATCTGGGGTACGCTCTGGTAACATCTGATCGAAAAAACAAATGAAATGGTTGTTAAATATCTTCTCATGCCTCCAAGATCCCACTAATGCTTAACAATCACACACACTCTTATTTTACATTACAAAAGAACCTCAATTCATCTTTAATGATTCATGATTAATGAAAACTCCTCACGCAAGCCCTATCCACAAGCCATTCCCCTCCCAAAAGTCCATATTATCCCAAAAAGATCACATTTGGTGACTCCAAAATAAAAAACTCATGAGGAAAAGCCATTAACTCAGCCACTACAATACCAAGAATAATTCAAATATTCACTAAGATCATCTATTCTATCATTATGTTCTTAGAAATGGATTTAGAGATAACTATGTTAGTTACCTAACTGGTCCCACCATCAGAAACAATAGGAAACATAGAATATTAAACACTCATTGTTCTTTCCATATCAATTAAAATAAGACATCTCTGTATACCTCTCACTGTGATCATACCATGTATACCTCACCAGTAGAGTCATCACCCCAATAAAACTTTCACACCTAGAACCACAAACCGTCTAAAACCTCTTATGCTCCCAATTCAACTCATAACCACTAAGAATAGGTATATCCACATCCATTACCATTTCTATGAACATGAATGAACATTTCCCTCTAGAAACCAACCAGGATGGTGAAGCACTACCACACAGTTCTCTTGTAAAAAGGGAATCCTATATTCCAAAAACACCATTATTGGGTACACCCATCATGAAAAATAGTCAAAAGTAAAAAAAAAATCATTGATTATTAATCCCACACCCAAAAGCACTAATAATTTTCATATGCCGCTCATTGGTCACCCATGAAGGCTTCGTGATAGTAACTCCCAATACTATAATCATGTCAAAATGCTTTCTAGGCACAGCTACCCAAGTTTTATTCCAACTCATAGAAAGATACAGCTCATGAGGACTCAAACATGTTTTATTATCATCATAACAAACATCATAAAGTCAAAACACCCTCCCCTAGGGTCTTACACCACAAAGCCTTCAAATACCAAAAAACCCACAACTAGGGAACCCATCGTCTCCATGAATCTACACATTAGATCTTTCCTTGGAGGGCCTAGACATGTAACAAATCCTAATGAAAACCTACCCACAGCAGGTCCAATGATCCTATCCATATTCCATACAAAACCCAAAGTGTCACTACACCAACTTTTCATGATAACTTTACCATTATCCTCACCCTATAGCATCACACCAAAGATCTATAGATCCTTACAAATTGGAAATCCCTAAAATCACACACTATATGGTCTAAAACATGTTGATCATATATACCTATCAGGATGGATGAGACACATGTTTCCTTTATATTCTAGGAGTCAAACCAAACCACAGACTAATTTCTGAAGGGGAAAAATCCATAACTCCTTAATAAATTTTCAAATAAAAACCATGGATGTGTCTCTCAAAGTAAAAATTATAAACATCCATAACATCATAAATCAGACCAACAATCCCATTCTCAATAACATGGAATATCGTTCAGAACATGTGTTATCAATATACTAGCCTGGTAACCATTTTAAGTTTCCTGCACATTCATATATCTTCATCCTACCAAACCTAAAATAGTAAAGTAATAAGAATGTATCTCCTCTAATACCACTTTGTAGCACCCCGATCCAGATGCCACTAAACTAGTGCCCTAAGAGAGTTATCCAAAAGACTTCAAGAGAATCTCTATATATGATATAGGTTGCAGACTAGTAGTCTTGGTATGAGGTGGAACTATGAGATGACTATACCCCCCAAATCAGAGTAAATAGCTTGAATTACATAACCAAACAATATACACATTATATTAGGTGTAAAATGAAATATATTCATGATAAAAAAATGAAATATGGTAAATATCCAAATAATCAAGCCACATATAAAACATCGATCTCCCACAAAGACAATAATGCATATAAAAAATAGATTGAAGAATAAATACATTAGGATCTACAACCAACTCTGAGACAATACATATACCTAGTCTCAAGCCCTATAATACCATCCAATGTAACCCACTGGATTATGAAATAATCAACACATTGATTATCCAAAACATGTACATATAGTAAATATATGATATATTATCATGTACCCATCTATAGTGGTGGCCTGAATAGCATGTGAGTACAACTCATTATTATGCCACTAATGGTTCCTAAAGAAAATAATTGTCTAAAAGGTAGTGTATGAAGGTATACATTGAAATAAATAACTACTAAAATAAGGAAAAATAATTATCCAAATAAAAATAGTTTTGTTTAGTAACCTAGTGGATATGAGGATCTAAAGAGACAACTAGACTAACAAACATGACTCGACCCAAACTGGTCCTATAAATGCAAAGATTTGGGTGATAGATTATGTGAATAATAGAATTGGAATTTCATTTATCATCCATGTATAAGAGACTTGAACATCAGAATAATCCATGATCAGAACCCCAATCTTAAATCTAAACTATATACAAACCATTTATTTTAATTTAGAAATCATTTCCATTAGTCTAATCATACCCTGATGTTATAGTTCCACGAGTGTCAATCCAACATTAATTTATATAATAAAATGGTAGTTCCTACATGTCTATAAAATGATATTTTAATAGTGATTGGATATATCAGGGCTGGGTAAAATAATTGATAATGTTACACTATATCATCACTAGTAAAAGCACTGATAAATGATCCCTTTATTACTGATAAAAAATAGTGATAGGGGGTCTTCATCGATGCTAAAATAAGAGAAGATATATAGGGACCTATATCAATATTAATAAAAAATAAGTGTTTAAGGTGACCCTTTATCAGTTCTAGTAAAAAAATAACTTATAAATTGGATATCATTATGAGTACTAATAAAAATGCACAGATAAAGGGGGCCTTTATTAGTTCTATAAAAAATAGCTTATAATTGGGGGCTTTTATTAGTGTTTGTAAAAAATCATGGATAAATTGGGTTTGTTTCAGTGTTTTTTTACAAGCACTGATAAAGGTAAAATTTCAGAAAATAGTAATAAAAAATAGTAAATAATATATATATATATATATATTCAATTGTTAAATATGATTTATATAAATCTAAATACACATTTACAATAAAAATAAATTAAATTTTGTGAAGAAATTAACATAATGTAATTGAAAAAATAATATTAATTAATATTTTCTTAATTATTATCTAGTAATATCCATTTAATAACTATGTTTAGAATGGAAAAAAATTAATAAACACTCTAAAATCAGTTGAAAATTTAACTCATGCTTCAAATGGTCATTACTACTAATCCATGCATCCATTTGATCTCTACCACATATCAAATAAAATATCTCAAAAATATGTATTCACATGTGACCTAAGGGAATCCCAGGTCACAATTTTCAAATCTAGAATAGAAAAAGAGACCTCTAAAACTATGTTATTATTCAGGCTATACCAATTTTTTAACAATTGATGGAAAATCATAATCAATTGGGGGGGTTATTAATATTTTTCCATGTAGTCTAAATTTATTCAATGGGATTAAATTCATATTGATATTAATGTGTTTAAATTTTATCATTTCTCATAAATTAGTTCCACTTATAATTAAATGTATGCATATATTCTTATGTTTACTTATACGAATTCAATTTTATAAATACATATTTTAACAATTTCACTCAAAAATGTATTTTGAAATATAAAAAAATTATATTCTATTTATTTTATTAAAAATTAAAAATTATATATTTTATTTCCATTATAAAAATGCATTAATATGTATATATATATGTATGTTGGTAATGTTAATATATAAACATGTTCTTGTAGATAAAAAATATATATTTATTTGCATCTTCTTATTTATGTAAATAAATACATATTATTTATATATTTATATATGTATTTATGAAATATAAATGTATACTTCTGTGTGTTACTCTCGGTATGTGTGTGTTACGTATAGATATAATATATTAATGTTGCTTTGAAAATAAATCCTAACCATTGTCATTATCATTTAATATAGTATATAAACATATATTATAGTGAATATTTATAAATACATTATAATCAATTTTTACATAAATATATGATTATCTTTTAATATGTAAATATATATACATATAAATAACTATGTAATAATGTATAATATTTACATCTAAATATAATATATAAATAAACTATTCTGAAAATGTATTTAGAACAATATCTAACAATGTTTTACATAAAAAAAGTATATATGAATATATATATATATATATTTACATCTATATATATATATAATTATTATATGTTCATATATGAGTGTATTAGGAAATGGGTATATATTTATATTATGTTCTAGTATATGCAAATGTATATTAATAAATAATATATTCAAAAAAATAATTATATATATATATATATCACACACACAAAAACATATATTTTATAGTTGATTAAAAAATTATTATATAAATTTATGAATAAAAATTATATATGTATGTATGAATGTACAATAAATAGAAATATCATGAAATAGATAATAAAACAAGATGGTGTTTTGGTAAAGGCATTCGAGTTACAACAGAAAGGTGTATGGGTGAAATCCAAACATGCGTAGGAGGGTGGAATTATGTAATGTGCTGATAAAGGGGGGTGTGAGTACCCATGTGAGTGGGTAACATGTGCTAAAAAATAGGGGTGAGGAGCACTAATAAAAGTTGGATCAAGAAGAGGTCAAAAAGAAAATATTTTTATCCCTTTTATCAATGGTTGCGGATAATGTGTTCCATTAACAGTAATGAAAAATTACTAATAAAAGTGACCTTTAACAATGAATGAAATGATACAAAATTCCCATATTATGAACACTAAAAAAGAGATGATAATGGCCCCCTTTATCGACTCTTTTTAGCACTATTAAAATGTGCCTTTATCAGCACTTCTTCTGAGAACAATTAAATCTAAAACATTAACATTTCTTACATTATCATCTCTTATATAGTTTTGATAAATCCCATTTACTAGAGTTGTAAAAGGATATATTTTTACTTGTTCTAGAGAATAAGTGTAAGAAACTAGTTAGGGATACATAATTCCATGTCTGATTATCCTAGAAAATTATGTTGACCACCATGATTGAAATCTTACACAACGATTATTGATAGCCATGACCAAAAACCTCATAAATACGTTGACCTCCATGGCCACCATCTTAAAACATAGGTGTGGACCTTAAATACCAATAACCCAACAATTATTTGGACCTCCTTGACCATCATAATAAACCATGGGTATGTGCCACCAAGCACTAGTGCAGAAAACATTTTTTACGTCGGTTATTTTTTATTATTTACGTCGGTTTTTAGGCAACGTTAATACGGACGACGTTATAAATAACGTTTTTTACGTCGGTTATTTAAAACCCGATGTAATATCCCTAACATCACGGTGGTTATCACGTCGGTTCATATAATAACCGACATGATAAATATGCGCGGGGGGGCTTTATCACGTCGGTTATTCCCTAAACCGATGTGATAAAACGCCTGGGATATCGTTTATCACATCGGTTATGTCATAACCGACGTGCTAAACCCTTCCCCCGGCCTATTATAACGTCGGTTATTTAAGAAACCGGCATGATAAAAAGGCCTGTGAAACGTTTTACCACGTCGGTTATCCAATAACCGACGTGGTAAATCGATTCCCAGGCCTTTTAGCACGTCGGTTATATTACGAACCGACGTGATAAAAACCCCGGGAACAGTTTATCACGTCGGTTCTAGAAAAACCCGACGTGATAAACCCCTACCGATTTATTTACCACGTCGGTTATAAAATAACCGACGTGAAAGAAATTTTTATTTTTTTAAATAATTGCACTGCTCTCACCAAAAAGCAACCAGAAACCAAACAAAAATAACCATGCCAGCCCTCCCCCAAGCCCCAACTGAACCCCACCCTCATCTATACCCACCTAACAACCTGACCAGCCCTCCCCCACCACATTGGAGCCCCACCACAACCCTTGGACACCCCCCACCCCTTGGACAGCCCCCCACCCTCATTTACACCCCCACGACCCCTAGTACAGCCTCAAACACCCATTGGAAACCCCTCCCATATCCCTTGGACACCCTCCACCCCTTGGACACCCCCCCACCCCTTGGACAGCCCCCCACCCTCATTTACACCCCCAAGACCCCTAGTACAGCCTCAAACACCCATTGGACACCCCCCACACCTTGACAGCCCTCCCAGACCCCTTGGACACCCCCCCGACCCCTAGACCCCCCCCCCCCGAGCCCTTGGACAGCCCCAAACACCCCTTGGACACCCCTCCCATATCCCTTGGACACCCCCCACCCCTTGGACACCCCCCACCCCTTGGACAGCCCCCCCCCACCCTCATTTACACCCAACCCTCCCCTTGGACAGAACTCCCAGACACCTTGGACACCACTCCCATATCCCTTGGACACCCCCCACCCCTTGGACACCCCCCCACCCCTTGGACAGCCCCCCCCCCCCCACCCTCATTTACACCCAACCGGCCCCTTGGACAGAACTCCCAGACACCTTGGACACCACTCCCATATCCCTTGGACACCCCCCACCCCTTGGACACCCCCCACCCCTTCGACAGCCCCCACCCTCATTTACACCCCCCGAACACTAGGACAGCCCCAAACACCCCTTGGACACCCCTCCCATATCCCTTGGACACCCCCACCCCTTGGACACCCCCCACCCCTTGGACAGCCCCCCACCCCCTAGACACCCCCCCCCCCCCGACCCCTTGGAAACCCCCTACCCCTTGGAAACCCCCCCATCCCCTTGGACAGCCCCAAACACCCCTTGGACACCCCTCCTATATCCCTTGGACACCCCCCACCACTTGGACACCCCCCCACCCCTTGGACATCCCCCCCCCACCCTCATTTACACCCAACCGACTCCTTGGACAGCCCCAAACACACCTTGGACACCATTCCCATATCCCTTGGACACCCCCCACCCCTTGGACACCCCCCACCCTCATTTACACCCCCCCCCCCCCGACCCCTAGGACAGCCCCAAACACACCTTGGACACCCCTCCCATATCCCTTGGACACCCCCCAAACACCCACCCACCCCCTTGGAACCTCTCCCCCCATACCAAAATCCAGACCAGAAAAACCATCAACAGTAGACCAAAACAAGAAGTAGAGAAAAATTAAACATTCACTTATATAACATTCAAAACTTACACTGTCAACTTCAAAAAAAACTAAATCCAACCTAAACGACTACGAAATACACAATTACATTGACAATATTCAAAATTACATTTTACATTACAAACAACTAAAAGTCAATCAAACCTGTAAAATAATTTGACCACTCCACTTGTAAGTGTTTGATATCTTCAGAAGTAAAGGGTTGAGGGTCATCAAAAAGCTACAAAGGAAAAGGATAGTAGTCAACGTGTATAATGAATAAATCAAATTGAAATATTATGAGAAAGAGGAAATCTTACCAGGTCAAAACTCAGAACTGTCCCAGTTGTTATTATTTCATACATAAATCTTAACATGTAATATCCGCATTCGATGATGCCTTGTTGCTCATGACATTTCTGTTTGAATGAGTGTAAATTCAATATATTATTTTTATGTAATAAATCAAAATGTACAAATTATAAATGGATATTTACCTTCGCATGTACATATTTGATCTTGAAATTCCTTTTCTTTGCGCTTTTTCGAAAGTGGACCCATGCCCTGTTAGAAAATAATACGAATGGGGTAAATTTAAAATTCATTATAATATATAAAACTATTGTGAAATTGAAACTTACGTTTCCAATATATTCTTAAAACTTTCTCGCACATCATCATGGAGAGAGCATATCCAATAAAGTGTTTTCTCCCTAGGGAAAAAAACCCCTAACATCCAATGATCCCTGATAAAAGAAAATTTAACGTTAGTGGTTTTTTATGTTAAAAGATAATTAACTCTATGAGAGGGATGTGTTTCATACCTCTCACAAAAAGGCATCATCCAACACTGTGTGATTACATTCTTTTCAAATATATCAGCAATATAAAGCATTCTTTGTTCCTCATCCAATGCACATGCATCAGGGGAAATCAATTGTGGGTCCACGAATCCATATACATCTGTCAGCTCATTCCTCTCACAAATTTTATACAGATACCTAATACAAAGCAGACATAAGTATACATTTTAAATAAATATAACGCAAGGAAAAGGTGTTAAGACTTACATGATAAAAATTTGCACCACGTTGATGCCCAACTTATCTCCAGTGACAAACTCCATAATATCAGTTTTCATAATCCCCACACATAGTTCACGTCCACAGACATGAGCTTCCATTGTAAAGTCATAATGATCCGCCAACAAATTTGAATATCTTGACAATTTTTCAAGACTGCTAGTATCTGCATCTGATGTCATAGCTATCTGTCTTTGTTGTTGTCTATACAGTATTTCTTTACCTTTGAAGTATTCCTGTAAAAATAAATTGAAACATATATTAGTTTTCAAATGATAAAACATTAATAAAAATATAAAATAAAAGATATAACATCCATACCTCTATGGTAATGAGTCGAAGAAGTCTGGATGGCCAAAGTAAAAAATGGCAGATACTATGTCCAACTGTCGTCACCTCATCTGTAGGTAATGGTATCCGAGCTGATCTATCTATAATATCCTGTACAATGACCCTCTGATTCTCTACCTCTAACTGTTGATGATGAACTGTATCTCCTATACAATATACCATCCCATATGCAAATATATGATGTTGAGGATCATCAACATACAACTCACAATAAGTAGGTAGCTGCGGCGGAGGAGGAGGATCAAAAATGGGGTCCGCAGGATGAGGTGGGGGAGTGGGAGCTACTGGGAGAGGTGGAGTGGGAGCTGCACCCTGAAATTGTCTTTGCAAGTATGCAAACATTAACTGCACCGATGCTCTAATCTTGTCCTCCATTTTCGCATTAATATTATGGACTTCAGCCTCCAAGGATTCTATTTTTTTTTATAAACTCCCTCAACGTCAGAAGTTGAGGAACGTGGCAACACTTTTCTTACCGATACACCTGCCGGATATCCTCTTACACGGACAGGATGTTCGGGCTTTCCCAATGCCACAGATAAAATATCTTCCCTCCCAGATGGTGTAAATGTCCCCTGTGAACTCTGCTCCTCAAGAGAGTCATGTAATAATTAATTGAACATTTCTATAATGATTGGAAATATATGACGAAAATAGTAAACTTAAATAAATAAAATAGATATCTTACAATCCTCTCAACTACGAGTCTCGATTCTTCCGAAAGATATTGTCCTTTTTTGCCCTTCCGAGCTCTTTTCCATTTCTCATGTCTAGATGGAGGGGATGGAGGGGCCACCTCTCCAGAGCTTGAAGACTCAGCTCTTAGTTGTTGAAATTTTTCTGCCATCATTTGTTCTTCCAATAATGCATACCCTCCCCGAGATAAACTATGAGGGTATACATTTTTAGATTGGATCTCTTGATGAGCTTTCCTTGTTTACTATAAATTAAGAATAAGTAATCATTAACAAAACAATAATAAGATCATTTATATAAGAAAGCTTATAAAACTTTACATTGCCCTTACCAAAAATGATTCTTTTCTTCTACTTTCAAAAAATTGTCTCCATGTGTCTTCATCTATAAAAGGATATATACGACATGGATTCTCACGACTCCTATGACCATAAATGAAATCAGATGAGAGGGTTGATTTGAAATCCCTCCATCTCCTAGCAGCCAACGATAAGCATTTCTTCCTGACTCCTCCAGTGTCAGGAATATCAAATGTCATCTGATAAAAAAGAGGTTAAAAATATTATAGATACTAGAAACATTTAAAGAACAGTCAAACAATAGCAAAAGATCTTACCAAAATGGTCTCCCATAGTTGAGAAATTATCGCCTTATCCACACTTCTCCAATCATCATAGAGAATGCTTACTTTGCTCTTAGCCTGAGTTGTTACAAAACCCTTAAAATATTTAGCATTTGGACCTCTAGGAAGATCATCATCATCAAACTCCACGACTATCCTCTCCTCCTTCGTACGGGCAAGTGATAATTTTGGTAAACGTGTGCACCCACGCTTACCAACCTTTGAACTCTTTTTCGTAATAGGAGCATGTGAATGTTCCTCCCCAGATGTATGACCAATATGCTCATCTCCAGAATCATGTGGCTGATCAACTGATTGATCTGTCATTTTCCTTCAAATCAAAAAAACAAACATTAGTTCAAAAATAGAAAAGTGTACTAAATTACATAATAGTAAACATTGGTAATATGGTATGCATGTTAAACAATGATAAACATGGTAAACACAGGCAAAAGGTTGCCAAGGAGTTGGCCCAAGAAAGATGAAAAGTGGACTCACTGAGTCCACCGGTCAGCCGGTGTGAGCACACCGGCCAGCCGGAGGACCCAGGCAGTGGACTTGCCCACTGACTGGTGCCACCGGCCGGCTGGTGGACCAGCCATCCTTCCTCTGTCTGGACCACCGGCCGGCCGCTGGATCACCACCGGCCGGCCGGTGGACCAGAGAGAGCCTTCCTCTCTGTCTGGACCACCGGCCGGCCGCTGGCTCATCACCGGCCGGCCGCTGGTGATCCAGACAGAGAGGAAGGCTCTGTCTGGTCCACCGGCCGGCCGGTGGTGATCCAGCGGCCGGCCGGTGGACCAGACAGAGAGCCTTCCTCTCTGTCTGAACCACCGGCCGGCCGCTGGCTCAACACCGGCCGGCCGCTGGTGATCCAGACAGAGAGGAAGGCTCTCTGTCTGGCCCACCGGCCGGCCGGTGGTGATCCAGCGGCCGGCCGGTGGTCCAGACAGAGAGGAAGGCTCTCTGTCTGGACCACCGGTCGGACGCTGGCTCAGCACCGGCCGGCCGGTGGCCCAGACAGAGCTTTGTTCTGGACCACCGGCCAACCGGTGATCCACCACCAGCCAGCCGGTGCGCCCAGGACTTCTCCTCTTTACGGTTTTTATTGTTTTATCGTTTTGGTTTGATACATGTTTTAATAAGTAAAAAATTTACTGTATCTAACATTATATGAAAAAACTAAATGTAAACAAGAAATAAACTTGTGTTACCTGTAATTTTAGGAATGTACAGTTGGATTGTTTTCCCAAATTCCTTCGTCGTGATCGTTCCTTATGGCACAAACCATGTCTTCAACATACTCATCATTATGTTCTGTTAATCTTTCCATGGAAGTAGGGATCTCACATAAATCAGCATCTTCATCAAATTCATCCTCACCAACATATTGGTTTTTCCCTTGTAAAACAACAACCCACTGCATATCTGATTGATCTACTACATAGAAAATTTGTTTGGCATGTGTTTCCATTATAAAAGAATTGGCTGTGTCTTCCAATCTATTCAGATTAACAAGTGTCATTCCAAATTCATCGTGTTTGACACTGTTGTTACCGATAAACCATTTACAGTTAAAAACGAGAACTTTAATTTTAAAGTAATCAGCCTCCCATATGTCTTCAATCACTCCATAATATGCACTTGATGCCGAAATTGGGTTTCTGTCCTTAGCACTCGAAAAATGCATTGCTTCTGCAAACACCAATACACCACTATTCTGAACTGCACTTCTGTTGTCCTGAGCTTTCGTATGAAATGTATAGCCATTAATGTCATAAGCGGACCATTTTATCACATTTAAAGACGGACCACCCACTATCCATTTTAATGTCTCTGATACATCTGATCTACCAAGCAAGGTCTTTTTAAACCATGGAAAAAAAGTTTTGTTGTGCTCATTCAAAATCCACATTTCTTTCTTCTTTGGATGACATTGTTTCAACTCATTAATATGCAATGTGATATACGGTTGAACATCAGCTATGTTATTCAAGATGTATGATTCTAACTTCTTCATATGTTCAGCTGACAGTGATTTGACTTTCAAGCCACGAATCCCCTTTCCCTCATTATTAACCCGTTCATGGTGAGATGGAGGCAAACCTATGTGTTGCGCCGTAGCCAAGTAGCTCGTACAAAACTCTGCTACCTCCTCAGAAATATACTTTTCAATAATGGAGGCTTCAGGTCGATATGGATTTTTAACATATCCCTTTAATATTTTCATATACCTTTCAAAAGGATACATCCAACGAAGATATACAGGTCCACAAATCCTTATTTCTCGAACCAGATGAATCATTAAATGCACCATCATATCAAAAAAAGTTGGAGGAAAATACATTTCCAAATGACAAAGTATAAAAATTGCATCCTTTTCCAAAATGTTCAAAGCATTCACATCAATCGCCTTGTTGCAAATTGAATTGAAAAAATAACACAACCTCATTATAGTCTTTCTGACACGGATGGGCAATATTCCACACAGTGCAACTGGTAGAATTTGTTGCATCATGACATGACAATCTTGTGATTTCATACCTATCAACTTCAAGTCTTTCAATGAGACAAAATTTTTTACATTTGAAGAATAACCTTGAGGCACTTTGATATCATGAAGACACTGACAGAAGCTACTTTTCTCCCTCTTCGATAATGTATGACAAGCCGGGGGAAGAGATGTTCATCTTCCTTTAGGAGTGGGAGCTAACTCCAAACGTATTCCCATTGACAGTAGGTCTAACCTTGCATTCAACCCATCTTTTGTCTTTCCTTTAATATCTAGCAATGTTCCGATCAAAGAATCACAGATATTCTTCTCCACGTGCATGACATCAATATTATGTTTGACTTCATGATACCTCCAATATGGTAGCTCAAAAAATATTGACCTTTTCTTCCAAATATGTCTATCATTACCAGATTTCTGTGTCTTTCCCAATGTCACATCAAGGTTCTTCACCCTCTCAAAATACAATTCTGGGGATAAAGGTTGAGGAGCAGTATCAAATTCTTGTGAGCCATTTAATGCCTTTTTTAGTCTTCTATAAGGGTGATCCATAGGCAAAAACTTTCGATGACCCATGTACACTGTTTTCCTCCCATGATGCAATTGACAATATGACGTCTGTTGTTCGCAAATTGGACATGCTTTATTCCCTTTAACACTGTATCCAGAAAAATTTCCATATGCTGGGAAGTCATTTATAGTGAATAGAAGCATTTCATGCAGTTGAAAATATTCCATTTTATAAGAGTCATACACCCTAATACCATCATCCCATAACAGTTTCAAATCATCAATCAATGGTGACATGTATACATCAATATCATTGCCGGGTTGCTTTGGACCAGAGATCATGATACTCAACATGACATATTTGCGCTTCATACAAACTTCAGGAGAGAGGTTGTAAATTACCAATAAAACAGGCCATGAACTATGTGTGCTACTGAGGGTTCGGTATGGATTCATTCCATCTGTGCACAAGCCTAGTCTCAGATTTCTAATTTCATTTCCAAATGTAGGGTACTGGGCATCAATTTTCTTCCATTGTGGACAATCAGCTGGATGACGTATTTTTCCATCACATACCCGCTCATCAGCATGCCATCTTAACCTTTTTGCATCATGTGAATTAGCAAATAAACGTTTGAAACGAGGAATTATAGAAAGATACCAAAATACCTTTGAAGGGAGCTTTGTAATCTCTACATCATCTTGTGATTTTTCTTTCACCTTATACCATGATGTCCCACATTTAGGACACTCTTTCAGAAATTCATATTCCTTCCTATATATAATGCAGTCATTCGGACAGGCATGTATTTTCCTGTATCCCAATCCCATCGGGCATAATATTTTTTTGGCCTTATAATGTGAATCTGGAAGATCGTTATCTTTTGGAAGAATGTCTTTCATCAATTTTAGCAGCTCTGTAAAACTTCTGTCACTCCATCCATGTTTCGCCTTCAGGTTAATCAATCTTAACACCACTGACAAAACCGTAAAATCTGTATAACCAGGATATAATGGTTTTTCGGCATCACCATATAGACATGCAACTGTCGGTTTTATCTCAATTTGTTCTGCTACAATATCGCGAATCATTTCTTCAATTCCATCGGAGTTACCATCTTGCGATTCATTATCATCAGTGACATTCTGTCCAGTTTCGCCATGCCAAATCCAAGGGTTGTAACTCGGATTGAAACCATGACAAATCAGATGATCTTATATCTATCTACTTTTCAACTTCTTCATATTCAGACATTTCAGGCATGGACAGAAAAAAATGTCACTACTTGGAACATTTCGTTTAGCAAATTCCAAAAAGGCATCAACACCTTCCTCATATTCATTGCTCATTCGATGTGCCGTAATCCAACTTCGACTCATTATTACCTATAACAAATAGCAAAAATATATATATTTTTTAGATAAGACAAATATATGTTTATATGAAAAAAATCATAATTTGAATGTAAACAATTTTGAAATATAAAACAAATCGATGTGTAAACCCCCCTGGACACCCCCCGACCCCTCTGGACAGCCCCCCACCCCTCCTGGACACAACACCCCACCCCCGACCTGCTTGGACACCCCCCTGGACACCCCCCAACCCTCTGGACAGCCCCCCCACCCCTCCTAAACACCACCCCCACCCCCTACCCCCTTGGACACCCCCCTGGACACCCCCAACGCCCACCCACACCCTTGGACAGCCCCCCACACCCACCCACCCCCTTGTAAACCCCCCTGGACACCCCTCGACCCCTCTGGACAGCCCCCCACCCCTCTTGGACACCACCCCCACCCCCTACCCCCTTGAACATCCCCCTGGACATCCCCCAACCCTCTGGGCAGCCCCCCACCCACCCGGACAACCCCAAATACCCTCTGGAGAGGCCGCCACCCACTTGGACAGCCCCCCACACCCATCCACCCCCTTGGACAGCCCCCCACACCCATCCACCCCCTTGGACACCCCCCTGGACACCCCACTGACCCCTCTGGACAGGCCTCCACCCCCTTGGACAGCCCCCCACACCCACCCATCCCCTTGGACACCACCCTGGACACCCCCGACCCCTCTGGACAGCCCCCGACCCCTCTAGAAAGCACCCCCACCCCTCCTGGACACAACCCCCCACCCCTGACCTGCTTGGACACCCCCCTGGACACCCCCCAACCCTCTGGACAGCCCCCGACCCCTCTGGACAGCCCCCCACCCCTCCTGGACACCACCCCCACCCCCTACCCCCTTGGACACCCCTGGACATCCCCCAACCCTCTGGGCAGCCCCCCACCCACCCGGACAACCCCAAATACCCTCTGGAGAGGCCGCCACCCACTTGGACAGCCCCCCACACCCATCCACCCCCTTGGACAGCCCCCTGGACACCCCACCGACCCCTCTGGACAGGCCGCCACCCCCTTGGACAGCCCCCCACACCCACCCATCCCCTTGAACACCACCCTGGACACCCCCCCGACCCCTCTGGACAGCCCCCGACCCCTCTAGAAAGAACCCCCACCCCTCCTGGACACAACCCCCACCCCCGACCTGCTTGGACACCCCCCTGGACACCCCCCAACCCTCTGGACAGCCCCCCACCCCTCCTAAACACCACCACCCACCCCCTACCCCCTTGGACACCCCCCTGGACACCCCCAACACCCACCCACACCCTTGGACAGCCCCCCACACCCACCCACCCCCTTGTAAACTGTAACACCCCAAGATTTCATAGTGTGTTATTTCTTAAAAATTCAATAACTTGCACTACACGCAACACCGAGTTCAATCACACCATTAAAAGAGGTCATGAATAGTATTAACTACATTTTGAACTTTATATAATCCGTATAATTTTAGAATCCCTATTATGAGTTTCGTAGTCATAATGCAAGAACAGATTCATTTTCAGTATTTCACTTTTATCAACTTCTAATAGTGAAACCTTTTTAATTACAATATTTTAAACTTTTTGACTAAATGGGGACATCAAAAATTTAAAATGAAACACCCCAAGCTTCCACGGTACGTTTCCCTTTGAATAATGTGATAGCGTGTGTTGTACACAACACCGAGTTCTAACACACCATAACCAATCAAACTAGCCGTTATAAATAGTGATACCTACTTTTTGAAAATATATATATTTTATATTTCAAAATGGACTTCATATTTGGATTCGGAATATCGAATTTAGCCTAAGGTGAAATTTTGGTACTTTTCGGATAACTTTCATATTTTGATGAATAGTGAAAATTACTAAATTTTAATTAAAAACAACTTTTTTAATCAAAATAATTAATAGTGATAAATTATGAATTTGAGTGGTTTTAAAGTATATTTAGAATATATTTTTACAATTTAATATAATTTTGGTCATTATACATAATTTTACAATTAAACCGAACATAAACAAGTGTCAATCTTTTGAAAGTTATTATCTCTTAAAAACACGCTTTTTGTTTTGACAGCGGGAATTAATTTTAAATTAATTTCTGCCACTTCTGTGTTTTGAATTTAGAAAAATGGATTCCATATTTGGAATCAGGATGTTCAAATTGTGTAAATAGGTAACTTTTATTTTTAGACATTTTGAATAATTACTGCGGTAAATATTTTATTTACCATGGTTAAGGGTAAATCCGGTAAATAAGGGTTAACAAATAATATTATAATAATACTAAATTACCCTAAAACGTGTCTTAACCCTATTGGTTGATACATGGTCGACCATGGGCATCTTTGGGTCGATTTTGGGACCCCATGGATCCACTTGCAAGTGATAATGACACTTTATTTTAATTAAGTTAAAATGAATACAAAAATGACACAAGCATATATCTTTTAGGAAAACAATTGTTACATAGGGTTATATATGTTGGATTTTAGATTATAAATATTCATTAGAAAGATAAAACGATTTCATACATAATTATATTTTATTTATAATTTTTAGACATTAATTAAATTATTTTATTTATGACACAATGATGATGCAGTAATTACTATAATAGTGAAAAATTAAAGTAATTGATATTATAAATACTCAAATAAATATAATATGAAACTTTTAATGAATTAAACTAATTTTATAGGATAATATGATATATTAGGATTGATTTAATTGACTTTTTTCGAAGTAATCAATCTGTTATGAGTTTCACAAAAATCAACTATTGAATAGTGTCAAAATTGACATAAAAGAGTTCTTAAAACAAATATTATATTATTAATTGATATTAAATTCCTAAAAATCTAAGGTTCGGCCAAGAGACTTATATCATGATAGTTTCATCATTAATGTACCACTTGTGGGTCGCTTGGATGTATATAGTATGTTTATTAACCATATTATATAAAAATACAAAGAGACATTGTAAAAGTGAAACTAATTAACTTAGAGTTAATAGTTAAAGATAAGGTTAATATAAGTACCCAAACCTGTATAAATTCTATTGGTTGAGTGGTTTTCGACCTATCCCCACCTTAAACTTTGAATAATCAACTTTTGAGCCTTTAGAAACCGAATATGAATCTAATATAAATTAATATTTCTAGCTTTTCCAAAGGTGCCCCTCACCCCTCTTATAAAAGGGCACTCCTCCTTCTCATTTCTTCACACCTTTAAAGCCTTTTTGTTCGGCCAAACTCTGCCCAAATAATCTCCCAACATCCCTCACTATAACCTAGAGGCCTTAGTTTGATCAGAAATCCAACCTAAGGAGCCCTTTTGTTCAAATCAAAAGGAAGAACCCGAAGAAAAGGTAATGATTTCACCACCCTTCTCCAAGTTCATTTCTTCTTCCACTTCTTCTTCCTTTGTTCTTACCATTCTAAAATAATAACTCCAGTATCTCACATATACTGTAATGTTATTATAAATATGGTACAACCATATTCAGTATTCTATCCACCCTTTGAATAACATGTCACCATACGTGCGTATGTACGGACTACCGTCTCCACGTCGTGGTGTAATTGTTATTCAATATAATATTATTTGGATGGGTATAATAATGATGTGTAACTCATGTAAATAATAAATATAACATTTTAATGATTTTGTATATATGATATACCATCCTTTTATATATTATTTGAATATCAAAAGAATGATATTGTCGCTCGTGCGTACGTACGGACTACCGTCTCCACGAACGCGATGAGATTCATTCTCCATCGTATCCATTCAAGTATAATTATCATTTGATGATTTAAAAATGATGTTTAAGGACTAGATATCATTCTGGATATGAATAAGATACAACAACCATGGCTTATGTAACAAAACATATAAAAGAAAATGAGTAAGTTAACTCCCGAAACGATGATAATTCTAAGATATTATTAACAAATCAATGTTAAAAGATCATATATGATATCATATTATTATATATGATTCTTGTATAATTTAATAACAACTATTTCACCATTATACAGGAGGTTAACCTACCCCAACCAAGGAAAAGTACGAGGTAAGGGTTATTTCACAATCTCTTCATTATCCGAGGTTGTTTATACGTAATAATCTACTGGGATCTCTTTATCATCCACATCCATGTTTCTTAAAAATGTGTTTCAAAACATTTTTACTATTTACTAAAATATGAGTTAAAGTCATTTATACCCTTTTTGACTTTTATAAGTGGTTTATAAAGGAATCTTTCCGTCATTTTCAAAACAAGGTTCTTTTTAACCTTTTCGACAGAATTGAGGTAAGAATGTTTTTTTTAACTTATACGGCGGGTGCGGTTATTTTACGCCGTTATAAAATATTCAAAGCTTTCCTTACAAGCTTATAAGAATATTTTCAAAGAAAATGTTTTATTTTATATGGATCTTAAATGATTTCAAAATAAAAGGAGATATTTCTTTAAAATGAATTTTGATTTCATCTATGTCAACATCCTTTGATGGATTTTAAGATTATTTGAAGTTGATTTATTATGATACAAAACTTCTATATTGTATTGAAGGTTTTGTGATATGTTTGACTATGGATGTGCTATTTTTATACCATTCATAGTTTATGGTGAAATTATTGACATTTCGTATGCTAGTTTTAATACGAATGTTTATGTATGTTTAAACCTTTTCATATGGGAATGCATTGGACTTAATAAGTGACGGGTGGAGCCCGCTATAGCTCCTCGATGCATCGGTAGGTCTCATGAGACAAACTAGTGTCTTGGCACAAGGCCTTGACAAAATCTTATTTGTAGTCTTGGCACGAGGCCTTGGCTATGTGGTTATGATAGTCTGGCATTATGCATTCCAACATTATGAAAGTGGTTATTGATTTTTTCATGTGATCATTCGATTAGTAGAATATCCATGTGAATAAGTAAATGGCATTATTTCATTTTATTTATGCCATACCATGTTGAAAGTTAATATTTAAAATGCTTTTGTTTTAGTTATACATTTCCTTAAATGTTTATTCTTATTTATAAAAGTTTCCGCTATATTGTTCTCCTTACTGGGCATTTGAGCTCACCCCTTTTCTATGTTTTATTTTTCCCAGGATGTGAAGAAGTAAGTTATGAATGACCTGCATGGATTTTATGAGGGGTTAATAGTGTGGATTGTTAAAAAATTATGTTTTTGTAGTAGTTTTTCATTCTTTAATGTAATGTAAAACTTATGAATATATCTAGTGTTTCCAAGGCTACTAAACCAATTGGTCTTTCGAGATTTGATCTTTCTTGTGATCATGCCAATGTTACGAAGTAATGCACCGACTCTGGGCAGCTGGGGTCGGGGCGTTACAGTTGGTATCAGAGGAAGTTTAGTACAAACCTTGGAAGATAGATTTAGATAAACTCTGATTAGAGCACGTAGACCTAAGATTAACTTTGAGGATTAGTATAGAAGAACTTCCTAGAATTTTGGTATTGTAGAGATTTTGTGAGTTTTTCGAGCAATACATCCCTGTCTGGATACGAGCAGGTAGAGGCGGCTCTGGCATAGATGTACCTAGGGGTAAAACCCGAAAACACCGCTTTGAGCTAGACTCGAACGGGAACTGGTGCACGACAACGGGCCTTGCTGCACTCTTGGTTACGACACTCCCGGGGGATATGCTTAGGATAACTCTCATTTTCTTTACAAATCATTTTGAAGGGATTATGAGTATATACTTCCTCAAAGAAAACATTCTTATGATTATGGATTATATCCATAAATAGTTCAATTTATGTTAAGTGTTTTATAAGTATGGGATTATGTATTTTGATTCATAAACTGATCTAGTGTATGCCATTGTTTAGAAATGGCGCCCAGTAGAAGGAATGAGAACTCCAGAAATGCACATGATCCAAAGAGAAGGAAGGATCATATCTTTCATGGTCTTAAGCTAGAATTTATAAGAGAAATAGTCTCCCATGTATTATCATCATATGAAGAAATAATATCATATGTTGATAAGATAAGTAAAGAGTTTACTGAGTCCTATGGCTTTGAAGGGAAGCAAGAGAAGAAAAGGATGGAAGAGAGAAAGATGGATAAAAGTAAGAGGGAAAAGAAGAATTTTCCCATATGTGGTAACTGTGGAAAGAAACACCCTGGAACTTGCCTGAAAGGAATGGGAGTTTGTTATAAGTGTGGAGGAAAAGGGCACAAAGTACGTGACTACAAGGGTAAGAAAATTGTTTTAAATGAACAATGCTTCATTTGCAAGGAGTTTGGACACTACGCGAACCTATGTCCCAGTCATCAGACTATGCCGCAAATGATGTTATTGGATAATAATAAAGTTATGATACTACCACAGATGAAGAGTAATGATTAGAGTTCTTATGTTGATTATGTCAATTGAGTGTTGTATCAACAATGTACATGTTATAATAATTATGGAGTATATAAGGATTGTACTGCAGTACTATTTCATTAAGGACTTGAGATTGTGTGGAACAAAGAAAAGTGACTCAATAGCCAGATAAATTTTTGGAAAATATATGGTTGAGAGAATGATAAATCATAATATAGTTCTGATACTGAGGTAGTGATTTTGGAATAATATGTGATTGTTTTGGATAAATTATATTGGATATTCTTGACAACCTTGGATCTGATTAATGATTTGTATATTCCATCATTGTTGGGGTTTAAAACATTTTTGGATTAATGAAGTATATCCAGCATTCTATATGGAATAAGGGAGCATGAATGTAATCAATAAGGAATATGGTAATACATGATGAAGGTATTCATATTCTATTACGGGGTAAAAAGGATCTATATTATGTTTACCTTCCTTATAAATGTTGGACTGTGAGTTTAGACAGAAGTATTTTGGATAGTTCTAGTTTGGATTATTTAGGATTGCCATAAAAGGACAACCCGGAGGTCGGGCGGCAACCCGTCGCGTCCGGCAAGGCTGCGAGACTTGAACCCGCAACCGAAGGGCGACAAGGGTGTATCACCTACCACTGGCCCACGAGATTTCCTGGATTAAATAATGTAGTTTTTATTAAAAGATCTTGTAAATGAATTATAAATTCGTTTATTTTGGAACCCTATACGAATAGTGTAAATAGAATTTTTTTTACATTCTATTATCTTTTAGAGTGAAAGATGAGTTTGTGGTAGAAATTTATTAATGGGTAAAATTCTAATTATAAAGTAAGTATATCTCCTTATTATCTTATCCAATCTCGTAAATAAATTCCTCAACATTAATAATAGAAACTTAGAACAAAAATATTGTCCTAGATGGTACCTTAAATCATCACAAATTTATGGCTTTGGGATTGTTGGCCTTTTCATAGCCATGTTCTCTACCACTCTCCATCAGATAATTGATGGTTAGATTTCTCTTCCATATCCATATTTTCCTACATGGAACCCTAGTATGTGTTATTTTCGGTAATCTTCATACTTTCCACTCTTTATTTTAAATAGAGGCCTCATTAATTCATTTTTCGATGTGGGATTTCAACTAAGATATTTTGAAATGTCAAAAATGTGTTGTCCCAATACCATATATTTTGTTGAACCGATGGTACTTCAAATCATCATGGATTGATGAGTTTAAGGACCTCAATTATACACTTGTTTGTGATTGATGGCCTCAATCACTACCTATAAATATTTACGTTTTTCCTCCAATTATATATCTCTAATTGCCACCAATGTTCTTCTAATCGAGATCATAATTTGGTGGTGACCCTTTCATTTCTCTTTTCCTCATATTAAGACTAAATTTTAGTAACCCAATTTCCGATGTGGATTTTCCCACAAATATATTATCTATTTTCAACCTTTTATTTTCGAAGAACAATTTCAAATTGCGAGGACGCAATTTATTCAAGGAGGGGAGAATGTAACACCCCAAGATTTCATAGTGTGTTATTTCTTAAAAATTCAATAACTTGCACTACACGCAACACCGAGTTCAATCACACCATTAAAAGAGGTCATGAATAGTATTAACTACATTTTGAACTTTATATAATCCGTATAATTTTAGAATCCCTATTATGAGTTTCGTAGTCATAATGCAAGAACAGATTCATTTTCAGTATTTCACTTTTATCAACTTCTAATAGTGAAACCTTTTTAAATACAATATTTTAAACTTTTTGACTAAATGGGGACATCAAAAATTTAAAATGAAACACCCCAAGCTTCCACGGTACGTTTCCCTTTGAATAATGTGATAGCGTGTGTTGTACGCAACACCGAGTTCTAACACACCATAACCAATCAAACTAGCCGTTATAAATAGTAATACCTACTTTTTGAAAATATATATATTTTATATTTCAAAATGGACTTCATTTTTGGATTCGGAATATCGAATTTAGCCTAAGGTGAAATTTTGGTACTTTTCGGATAACTTTCATATTTTGATGAATAGTGAAAATTACTAAATTTTAATTAAATACAACTTTTTTAATCAAAATAATTAATAGTGATAAATTATGAATTTGAGTGGTTTTAAAGTATATTTAGAATATATTTTTACAATTTAATATAATTTTGGTCATTATACATAATTTTACAATTAAACCGAACATAAACAAGTGTCAATCTTTTGAAAGTTATTATCTCTTAAAAACACGCTTTTTGTTTTGACAGCGGGAATTAATTTTAAATTAATTTCTGCCACTTCTGTGTTTTGAATTTATAAAAATGGATTCAATATTTGGAATCAGGATGTTCAAATTTTGTAAATAGGTAACTTTTATTTTTAGACATTTTGAATAATTACTGCGGTAAATATTTTATTTACCATGGTTAAGGGTAAATCCGGTAAATAAGGGTTAACAAATAATATTATAATAATACTAAATTACCCTAAAACGTGTCTTAACCCTATTGGTTGATACATGGTCGACCATGGGCATCTTTGGGTCGATTTTGGGACCCCATGGATCCACTTGCAAGTGATAATGACACTTTATTTTAATTAAGTTAAAATGAATACAAAAATGACACAAGCATATATCTTTTAGGAAAACAATTGTTACATAGGGTTATATATGTTGGATTTTAGATTATAAATATTCATTAGAAAGATAAAAAGATTTCATACATAATTATATTTTATTTATAATTTTTAGACATTAATTAATTTATTTTATTTATGACACAATGATGATGCAGTAATTACTATAATAGTGAAAAATTAAAGTAATTGATATTATAAATACTCAAATAAATATAATATGAAACTTTTAATGAATTAAACTAATTTTATAGGATAATATGATATATTAGGATTGATTTAATTGACTTTTTTCGAAGTAATCAATCTGTTATGAGTTTCACAAAAATCAACTATTGAATAGTGTCAAAATTGACATAAAAGAGTTCTTAAAACAAATATTATATTATTAATTGATATTAAATTCCTAAAAATCTAAGGTTCGGCCAAGAGACTTATATCATGATAGTTTCATCATTAATGTACCACTTGTGGGTCGCTTGGATGTATATAGTATGTTTATTAACCATATTATATAAAAATACAAAGAGACATTGTAAAAGTGAAACTGATTAACTTAGAGTTAATAGTTAAAGATAAGGTTAATATAAGTACCCAAACCTGTATAAATTCTATTGGTTGAGTGGTTTTCGACCTATCCCCACCTTAAACTTTGAATAATCAACTTTTGAGCCTTTAGAAACCGAATATGAATCTAATATAAATTAATATTTCTAGCTTTTCCAAAGGTGCCCCTCACCCCTCTTATAAAAGGGCACTCCTCCTTCTCATTTCTTCACACCTTTAAAGCCTTTTGGTTCGGCCAAACTCTGCCCAAATAATCTCCCAACATCCCTCACTACAACCTAGAGGCCTTAGTTTGATCAGAAAGCCAACCTAAGGAGCCCTTTTGTTCAAATCAAAAGGAAGAACCCGAAGAAAAGGTAATGATTTCACCACCCTTCTCCAAGTTCATTTCTTCTTCCACTTCTTCTTCCTTTGTTCTTACCATTCTAAAATAATAACTCCAGTATCTCACATATACTGTAATGTTATTATAAATATGGTACAACCATATTCAGTATTCTATCCACCCTTTGAATAACATGTCACCATACGTGCGTATGTACGGACTACCGTCTCCACGTCGTGGTGTAATTGTTATTCAATATAATATTATTTGGATGGGTATAATAATGATGTGTAACTCATGTAAATAATAAATATAACATTTTAATGATTCTGTATATATGATATACCATACTTTTATATATTATTTGAATATCAAAAGAATGATATTGTCGCTCGTGCGTACGTACGGACTACCGTCTCCACGAACGCGATGAGATTCATTCTCCATCGTATCCATTCAAGTATAATTATCATTTGATGATTTAAAAATGATGTTTAAGGACTAGATATCATTCTGGATATGAATAAGATACAACAACCATGGCTTATGTAACAAAACATATAAAAGAAAATGAGTAAGTTAACCCCCGAAACGATGATAATTCTAAGATATTATTAAAAAATCAATGTTAAAAGATCATATATGATATCATATTATTATATATGATTCTTGTATAATTTAATAACAACTATTTCACCATTATACAGGAGGTTAACCTACCCCAACCAAGGAAAAGTACAAGGTAAGGGTTATTTCACAATCTCTTCATTATCCGAGGTTGTTTATACGTAATAATCTACTGGGATCTCTTTATCATCCACATCCATGTTTCTTAAAAATGTGTTTCAAAACATTTTTACTATTTACTAAAATATGAGTTAAAGTCATTTATACCCTTTTTGACTTTTATAAGTGGTTTATAAAGGAATCTTTCCGTCATTTTCAAAACAAGGTTCTTTTTAACCTTTTCGACAGAATTGAGGTAAGAATGTTTTTTTTAACTTATACGGCGGGTGCGGTTATTTTACGCCGTTATAAAATATTCAAAGCTTTCCTTACAAGCTTATAAGAATATTTTCAAAGAAAATGTTTTATTTTATATGGATCTTAAATGATTTCAAAATAAAAGGAGATATTTCTTTAAAATGAATTTTGATTTCATCTATGTCAACATCCTTTGATGGATTTTAAGATTATTTGAAGTTGATTTATTATGATACAAAACTTCTATATTGTATTGAAGGTTTTGTGATATGTTTGACTATGGATGTGCTATTTTTATACCATTCATAGTTTATGGTGAAATTATTGACATTTCGTATGCTAGTTTTAATACGAATGTTTATGTATGTTTAAACCTTTTCATATGGGAATGCATTGGACTTAATAAGTTACGGGTGGAGCCCGCTATAGCTCCTCGATGCATCGGTAGGTCTCATGAGACAAACTAGTGTCTTGGCACAAGGCCTTGACAAAATCTTATTTGTAGTCTTGGCACGAGGCCTTGGCTATGTGGTTATGATAGTCTGGCATTATGCATTCCAACATTATGAAAGTGGTTATTGATTTTTTCATGTGATCATTCGATTAGTAGAATATCCATGTGAATAAGTAAATGGCATTATTTCATTTTATTTATGCCATACCATGTTGAAAGTTAATATTTAAAATGCTTTTGTTTTAGTTATACATTTCCTTAAATGTTTATTCTTATTTATAAAAGTTTCCGCTATATTGTTCTCCTTACTGGGCATTTGAGCTCACCCCTTTTCTATGTTTTATTTTTCCCAGGATGTGAAGAAGTAAGTTATGAATGACCTGCATGGATTTTATGAGGGGTTAATAGTGTGGATTGTTAAAAAATTATGTTGTTGTAGTAGTTTTTCATTCTATAATGTAATGTAAAACTTATGAATATATCTAGTGTTTCCAAGGCTACTAAACCAATCGGTCTTTCGAGATTTGATCTTTCTTGTGATCATGCCAATGTTACGAAGTAATGCACCGACTCTGGGCAGCTGGGGTCGGGGCGTTACATAAACCCCCCAGGACACCCCCTGACCCCTCTGGACAGCCCCCCGCCCCTCCTGGACACCACCCCCTACCCCCTTGGACACCCCCCTGGACATCCCCCAACCCTCTGGACAGCCCCCCACCCACCCAGACAACCCCAAATACCCTCTGGAGAGGCCGCCACCCACTTGGACAGCCCCCACACCCATCCACCCCCTTGGACACCCCCTGGACACCCCACCGACCCCTCTGGACAGGCCGCCACCCCCTTGGACAGCCCCCCACACCCACCCATCCCCTTGGACACCACCCTGGACACCCCCCGACCCCTCTGGACAGCCCCCGACCCCTCTAGAAAGCACCCCCACCCCTCCTGGACACAACCCCCCCACCCCCGACCTGCTTGGACACCCCCCTGGACACCCCCCTGGACACCCCCCAACCCTCTGGACAGCCCCCCACCCCTCCTAAACACCACCCCCCACCCCCTACCCCCTTGGACACCCCCCTGGACACCCCCCAACACCCACCCACACCCTTGGACAGCCCCCCACACCCACCCACCCCCTTGTAAACCCCCCTGGACACCCCCCGACCCCAAATCCATGCACCTATGCCATGGTTGTGTGTGAATAAAGTAGTAACAACTGTAAAAGGGAAACCCATCCAAATGGACACGCCCCAACCCTCTCGGGGATTTATAGAAAACGATGAAAAATTAGTGAAATCATAAAATTACTCAATATTTCAAGTCGAACAAATAGATCTAGGGATGATAAATAAGATTATGGTGCCAAAACGAGTTAAAAGGGTTCGCAATCGAAGAATCTTAGCTAGTTTCAACAAAAAAATCACAACACATATATATATACTATCCGCGAAAAAAAAAGAACGAGTGGGAGGATTACCTGAGTGCTGCGAGTTTAGATGATTGATCCGAGGAGATTAAATATGAGAAACGATGATCGCAAAACGAATCTAATCCAATGAAATGGACGAGCCGATTCGGGTTCACGCGCGAGAGAGACGAGTCGCGACTGTCGAAGGTAAACTCGCGAATGACAATCCACGGGTCTGGGTAAATTTTTAAATGAGTTATCACGTCGGTTATTCAATAACCGACGTGATAATTGTTTTAAAAACATTTATAACGTCGGTTATTTCAATAACCGACGTAAAAACCTTCCTCCGATTCATTTTTTACGTCGGTTATTTTATAACCGACGTTATAAAGGGCTCAAAATCAGTGTTTTTTTACGTCGGTTATGGAATAACCGACGTCAAAAACATCTGCGGATTCTTTTTTTACGTCGGTTATTTTATAACCGACGTAAAAAAGCATTCAAAAACCGCGTTTGTTACGTCGGTTATTCAATAACCGACGTAAAAAGGCCTTCGAAAACCGCGTTTTTTACGTCGGTTATAAAAATAACCGATGTTAAAGGTGTACCGAACACAGGTTTTTACGTCGGTTAAGAAATAACCAACGTAAAAAACCTCGTTTTACATATTATGACGTCGGTTTTATATAACCGACGTAAAAAATGGTGACGTAAAAAACGTTTTCTGCACTAGTGAAGATTAAAAACCCAACAAATATGTTAACTGCCATGATGAATAACAAAAACCATGTGTGTGGACCATCATAAACCATAACCAAACAATGATTTGGATATCCATGAAAAACATCTCATTCTATAGGTGTGAAATGTCAATGCAAAAAACCATTAAATGTTATACCTTCAATCAATTTTCATGTTCTATATACTTACCTTACACTATAATTGGAAACCTCATAAAACTACTTTTTAAATTGTTTTCACATACCAATGTACTTACTGTCCATTCACACAAAAACAATGATAATTTCATCCCTTCCCTAAAATTATTAAAAGATACTTTAAAGAATATTTCAAATGTGGAAACTATACACTCATTTGAAATAAAAATTTGCAACAATTTATAATCCTGATTCAATAAATCACACAGAGTTCAACACCTCATTTTAAAAAAAGATCCTTTAAAAAAATAATTTCCCCCTTTGACACCCAAAACAATGTCAAAATTCAAGATTAAAATTTAAAACCATTTCAGAAGAATCATAATAATTTTCATAAAATCATAACATATAAATTCATTCCAAATCAACCTATCATTTTACTTTTAAAATGATAGTCCCCATTTCCTACATTGTATCCCTTAAATATTGAATCAAGACATCCAATGAGATAAACAAGATTAATACCATAACCCACTCACCTTATCCTTTTAAAACCCCACTTTACCATTTCCATGTAATGGTTCACCTCATGGGCGACCATAGTTTCACTTTTATAAATTCAAATGGATCCAACAGGGTTTATGGATGGTCTAATGTATCAATCGAACACCTGTAACAAAATTATGTAATCCATGGAAGTAAACACATAAAAAATCAAATTTGAGACACATACTAAATACACTTGCAAATAAATGTGGAAAACCATGGATAATTCTCTTAGACAACCTTCTTAATAAATTATGTTTTTTAAACATTAAAAAATCATGGAGGCCTCACCGAGTCTCATCCAAGTCCCATCCAACCCCTTCCATATCAAATTGAGCTCAACATAACCACCCTATCTCTATTCTCAAACCAAGAACCACAATTAATTAATTATTAAAAAAATAAATAATTTATTAAATCACAATGTGGAATAATGCCCAAAAACTCACCTGGTCGATCAAATCATATCTACACACTAAGAAACTGCAATGAAATATCCCGAAAATACTACCTACACCATTTCTTAGAAAATTACTATGAGATTATAGAACATACAAGACTATCTAAATTAATCCTTTATAAAAAACAAAAGGATTTTCTTTATAAACAAGTACCAAAATAAAATTCCACATAATGACATGTGGAAGTAATCTTGGGATCTCCACTACCATTCTGACCAAAATCCAAATTATCCTTAGAAAATTCCACCATGATCTGGTGGAATCAAAACTGAATCCCTATACCCAAACAACTGAATTTAGTATGAACAATTAAATGAGGGAATGGGGTGGTGTAGAAAGATAAATATCACCTAAAATCCCAAAGAGAAACCATGAACACATCACAAATCAAATGGTTGAACAAGGAAGAGTGTTGGTAGCCCCCAGTTCTATGCGTAGTGAATGGTGAATAAAGGCAATGGTAAAACCAAATACATGAGGGGAAATGTTTGCTAACATCCCTATTTTGTGAAATCTAGTCAACCAAATGGGTTTTCCAAATTATGCACCCACCTTGGAATTGAAGATGTCTAGGCCAACACCCCCATAGATTTTGGATGCACAATTGGGAAAACAATGCGCTAACCATGATCACCCCATCAAACTACCTATAAAACGAGATGGATGGATTGTCTAAAATATAGTACATGTCAGGAACCATTCCTCAGGATATCCATCACCTCATATAGTGTCCCCATCTTCATTAATGGTTTACCCCAAACCATGATATAGTCGTGTGAATAAACCATTGTTAGTTCAAGATGAAGTAAATCCCATTTGAGTAATAAGAAGTCAAATGCTTTCTCATAAACCTTGAATATAAAACCATGCACCTTGGCCAAAATTCTCCAAAACTCTTGAAACATAACCCAAACCCTCCAATGATAATTTTAACACACGAGATAACTCCTAATACCCATTTCTCATCTCCAAACATCACTTCCAGAAATTCCATATCTAGGATTCTAATTTAATGTCTTGATCCAATATTTGACTTATCTAGTAAGAAAGATCAAAATAATTATATAATTTACAACCCATCTGGTTGTGGGATCATACACTCCCTCATAGATTCATAAAATTTATGAGTATAACACAATACATTTACAATTTTAATGGTCTAGTTCCATAACAACACATATCTTAAATCTAGAACATCTACTAGTTTTTCTGCATAGAATTATTGTATTGTAATTGTATAACGTAAGAGTATAGTACATGTCAATTATTAGGTATGAACGTCATTATAAGAGACACATGTGACATATTTTGAACATGGGAGAGGTTTTTTGATGTGTTTTGTTATAGGATAGAATCCCGATACAATAAATAATCTCATAGGGAATAGTATATCTAGGTATCAGCTTCTACTACTTTACAAATATCCCAACCTATTTCTATCGAGATATATGCAAAAGTACCCTTTCATCAACATCATAATATAGATCTTTCTTATGATTATCATAATAACTCTTTTATTGGCTCTAAAAAAATAATATTGGGTAACTATAAGCTTTATTTCCCTTTATTCTACATGCTCGTGTACTAATATATTATTTTTCTCTAACTTTTTCAGAGCATGTCAGAGTTATTCTCTTATTTTCATTTAAATATTTTTAAGGATCCATCAAAATTATCTATTGAAATATTTTTTTAATTAAGATTTAACATGAATAATGTGTTGATTGAAACCAACACCCCAATCCTTTGGGGAATATCACATCCTATATTCTATGGTTTTGTAATGGCCTGGACCACTATAGTCCATTAAATTAAAAAATTATTCTTTTTGGGGTGTCCTAGAAACCATCAGTGAGTCAAGAGGGCATTAGTGGCAGGGTGTCATCGTGGTGTCACCTATCGGTGCCACCGATTAGTGCTGCCCCCAAACGGTGCCACTATGGGGTGTCGGGTTTCCTTTCCAGTTTCCCTTCCATAACACATATTTTAAGTTTTAATGCCCCATTTAAAGAGTTTTAAGACCATTTTAAGGCTATTAATGGAAATATTAAATCCACTAAGAGTGGGAAGACCATTGACTCTCCAAAATTTTTTTCCTTTTAAATAGTTTCACACACTCTGATGCATTTCTATTTACTCCCCTGTTATGTTTTTTTCATTTTAAATGTATCCTATCAAATCTCCTTTAATGGATGGTCTATCACATTGTACCTATGGGAATTATTAAATACCAATAAATTCCAATGTGTGAAACCACCCATCCATGTGGTCAAACAATGATATTCCTTTCATGCACTTAGAGATTTCACATCACGTAACTCTAGGATCAGGCCTTTTGTCACACTAAGATTTTATTCATCCTTGGTCTATTTATCTTCCCTTGTATGAATGGAGTCCACCTCTCAGAGATGAGTCATGCCTATGTGAGAGCCCTCTTGTTTGGTTTCTCTTGGATTTTCATGTAGTATGACCCCTCTTTTTGGCAAAAGGAGAAAACCTCGATCATTTATCATCAATGTAGGGTTTCTTACACTGTCTCTCTTTACTGTGCATCATGCATTGTGTGTGTGATTATTTTCCCACATGACATAGATTAAAATAACTTTAACAAATATAATAAATACACATTTAGAAAAAGAAGGGGTGGGTAGGATGGAGACATTGTTGTATTTTTACCATCGTTTTTATGTTGTGAATTGTGTAGGCTCGTGTCCTCTGAAAATCATGGCCATTAGTGGTCCTTTCATGCACAATATTAAAGCCCTGTTTTCTGTATAATCTTGTGATTAAATGACTGTAACATTGAAACTGATTAATAAAAAAAACATGGATGGTCAAATGGATTCCCTTGGATATGAACCATTATGTGATTACCCTAATTAACCAAACAGAAAGAAGGAACATAATGAATTATGTTGGATAAATCTGAATATTTCCCTGCTCTCTATTCTGGTGATATGCATGGTTGGTCTGTTTAATGCTTTGTGGGGGTGTTGTAGATGGGAATGAAATATCTTATTGAGAGGATATTGGTTTATAAATATAGGTTTGTGTGGATCTAGTGGTAAATGTTCTAGACCGAGTAAGTTGGGTCTTGGTTTGGTTCTAGTAATTTGAGGGATCTCATGGATCCCATTTTGGTGTGGTTATATACAAGGGGTATATGAGTGAATTCTTAAACATATTCTTGGCTTTTATCCTCCAGTTTTTATTTTGTCTTGTGGTTATGACTATTATTTTTCCGGTAGTGAAGGAATATTTAAATAGAATCACTTGAACATGATAATGATAAATAGTATGATGGGAAACTATTTTTTTTTCAGAATAATTTTGTGCTTTGGTTGTGGTTTTTTATACTTTTGAATGTAGGTATAATAATAAGAGTGGTTGTGTATGGGCTAGTTGTTGGTTTCAGGACCCTTAGGATGGTATGAGTGCTTCATTACATATATATATAAAACTTAGTTCTTGTGTTTCTTAGAAGAACCCCCACCCATGTTGACCACTTCATGATGAACACCCCCATTTCATAGGGGAGGGTGTTTTCCCCAACATTCCTGTGAGTGGTTGGTTATTAGATACTTTCTGCTCCCTCTCCCTGGTATCCCAAGAAACTTTAGGAATATTGTGACAGCCTGAGGATAAATATGTCCCAAGACACTTTGGACATGGTGTGTTATGGTGGGTTGGCCAAGGTTTGTGTGGGATGGTTTGTTTCCTAAGGGTGTTCTGGATGAGGACCAAGTGTCTTCGGGTGTGGAAGTTGTTGTTCTAGACCAGGTGTATTTGGGCATGGTAGTGGTTGTTCTTTCCTAGGTGTCCTTAGGTGTGGTGTTGGATGTTGGGGAACAGGTGTCTATGAGCATGGTTATGTGTGGTTCTGGTAGCCTAGGTGTTTGCAGATGGGATAAATGTGCAGTTGGAAAAGCCTATATGGTTGTTGTTGGGGATGCAATCAGATTTCATTTAGATTTGTAGGGGAGGTCTGATGCATAGGATGTTCTAAATAATTATTGTGGAAGAGGTTCGGGGTACCAAAATATCAATCTTCTATTACTAGTATTTTACCTCACTTGCATTTTTGTGGAGTATACCTTGGTGAGTTTGGTTGTATTGTTTTCCTTTCTTAGTGTTTTGGTTACCTCTATTTCTCGTGGGGCATTAGAATGTCCCCCCACTTGTGCATGAGAGAATTTTGTTTCCATACTATGTATACCTATATACTATACCTATATATATATATAATTTCTTTTAGGTTTGAAATAGGACTTTGAGGACCATGCGGGACCCTACTAAGTCGGTGTCGAGATAGTTGTCATTGTTTATTTTCTTTCTTTTGGTACTTTCCGTTAGATTTTTTCTTGTAAATTGTATCATTTTATCCTGAACATGATTATGGAAATGTATTGTTGACTTTAATTTTATCTTTATTCCTTTGTGTTGTTGTGATTTATCATCTTTTATCCAGATCTTTTTTTATAAAAAGGGTAATACCTTCCATTTATATGAGATTATATACCCATAGTGAAAGTCCCCACACTAGGTGCTACTAAAGGCAGGACTCGAGGCTGATTATCTCTCCTCTACCTTGAAGAAGTAAGGGTAGGGAATCTTGTGATTCTTTCGCTCATCTTGGAGAAGGTTGGTCATGTCAGAATGTTATCATAGGTTATGGTTGAAAGATAGGATGGAGTTTGTGGTTAGGTAGAGTGAATATTACATGGGGATATAGGGAAACCGTGTTACGAAATCTTGGTGCATGGAATATGCTAGAGAAGACCAGCCAAGAAACAAGATTGTTGGGCCCCCCATGATCTAATTCAAGTACTCTGGACCTAATGAACTTCCAAATGTGGAAACACAAATTGTAGGTTAGAGACCCTTAGAAAGGTACATGCATCATATTGACTTGTGTTTTTTTGTGACATGAGTGTTTTGTAAATTTAAAATAATTTAAAAAATAAAACAAAATTTTTAAAGGAATCTTCTACACTACACAAGATTAGGAATTATTTGTTACTCCTTTTAGCTATGGCACCCAGATGATGTCCACAAGTAGTATGACTATTTGAGGCCCAGTAGATTGATCTGGTTAATCAGTAGAGGGTGGATCTAGAGGAGGCACTCTAACCTCCTATTATGTATGTTGTCACTCCCTTCAGTCTATGAACATACTTTGTGGTTCAAAATAAGGATGAAGTAGTATAGAATATGCACACACTGAGATTTGTTCCACAAGAGGGGAGCCAATTGATTTCTTCAAATGGGAAGGTTGTCAACAACTGGCCTATAACATCTGGGCTATTCAGGTTTCATCTCACGAGGAGTAGGCCTCAACAGTTCAAGTTCTGATCTCTCAGTCCTCACCCTTTTCCACGAGCCTAGGATAGAGGTGTTTTACCTATGGAAGCTATGGGAATATTCAGGATCTGTGCCTTGTCCAAGTGCAGTACAGTGGGGGTGGGCAGGTTTAGCACCCACCTTAGCACCATTTGTTTCTGTCCGGAACGTTTCACCAGCATCAGTAGGGGTAGTGATCACCCACTCCACTGAGGGCGAACAGTGATAATGGAGGCCGACCTTAGGGTGCTACTCAGGGACCTTGACCAGGGCTTGGTGCAGGAGGAGGCCAATATTTGAGAAGTAGAGGAGTTGGTTGTGGGCAATTGTATACCACAAAGGCTTTAATTTTAGCCAGCCCAGTGGTCGTTTGAGGTACGATCAATCTGTATAGTACTCTTTCCTATTCCTTTTTTGATTCATGATATTCACAGTCCTTTTTTTCTCCCAGTCTATACCATTTCTTGGGTTTATCCTTAGAGATACCTTTCATGCCCCTATTTTTAGCATGCTAATTAGTGGTCAGACCAGCCTGTTTAATTTTTTTCGAGGTTGGAGAATGATGTTTGGGCCACATCAGTTGAGTGGGGATCTTCTTCTACTGTAAATGCATCCATACGTTGTCATCCTAGTCATTACTATCTATTTTCCATGCGCACTCTTATTAACCACTTTCGGAGAAGGGTCGTGTTCTCATATATGGGCAGCCAAAGAGTATATTTCATTGGCGATCAGGGTTTCCAGGAAGGCATCAGGAATCTGGAGCCCCTTCTTTCCTTATTAGCCAAGTTTTTAGTGTAATCGAAAGACACATAGATGATGGATGTTTCAGGTATTATTAGAGAGTTCCTATATGTCTTCTAAGAAAGCGGTAATGACTCTACCCCCTCCATGCAATGTTGAGTTCAGGATTGACATAAAACCTAGTCCCCATCCGATTTCTATGGATCCCTATTGGATGAGGCTTTCTGAATTGTGGGAGTTGAAAATTCCAGTTGATGACCTAATGAAGAAGTGTTTTATCCAAAAAATATCATCATTGTGGGGTGCTCCAATATTTTTTAAAAAGAAGGCAGACAGTGGTCTCATGTTGAATATAGACTACCGATGGCCGAATCAGGTGATAGTCAAGAACCATTACCCCCTCCCAAGGATTGAAGACCTTTTTGGCTAGTTTATGGGAGAATGTTTGTTCTATAAGATCAACCTATAATTTGGATATCATAAGTTAAGGTTTTAAGAAGGTGACATCTTGAAGACCACTTTTAGGAGAAGATATAGACACTTTGAGTTTTTGGCCATGTCGTTCAGTGTTAATAACACACCAGCCTTGTTCATGGGGCTCTTGAATTCTATATTCCATGAGAATCTAGACCTGTTCATGGTCTTGTTCATTAACGACATCCTGATCTACTCAAGGTCTAAGGAGGACCACGCTGTGAATCTAATGATAGTTTTGGAGGTCCTCTGACTCCACCAGCTCTATGGGATTTTTTCCAAATGCAAGTTCTACATATGAGAGGTGCACATTCATGGACACATGGTGTACCAACAGGGAATAGTAGAAGATCAATTGATGTTTTAAGAAGTTTTTTCTTAGTCAGCACCCAAGAATGTGGCATAGGTTTATTTTTTCCTTGGACTGGTAGGTTGCTATTGAAGTTCGTACCTGAGTTCTCTTGAGTTTCAGTACCTTTGAATGCCTTGACAAGAAAAGACTAAGCTTTCGTATGGAGTGAGAAATGTCTGTAAGAATTCAGTTATCTAAAAGGAATGTTGGTTAGTTACCTATTTCTGAGGTTTCCGGAGAAATCAGTAATGTTTGAAGTGTACTGTGATGCCTCTGGTCTTGGAGTGGGGTGTTTGTTGATGTAGAAGTGGGCAGTTATTTCTTATGGGCCTAAGAATTTATATCCTCAAAAAAATAACTTTTCCACCCATGATCTATAACTTTCATTGTTCGTGTTCATGTTGAATATGTGGCATCATTACCTCATTAGCAAACGGTTCATGGTATTCACATATAACAATATCCCAAGGTATGTCTTCTCCCAGTTAGACTTAAACATGTAGAAGTAAAGGTGGATGGTGTTTCTTCAGTACTATGACTTCAAGGTCTCCAACACATCATCAAAGGGGAACATGGTGGCTGATGTATTGAGCATGAAGTCATAGAAGGATGTGGTTTGAGAGTGATCAGAAATTTGTAATTCATTGGAGGAGTTAGTTTCTTTACATCTAGGAATTAGAGTGAAGGACAGTATAGTGTGTTTGTATTATATAACAGTGTATTTTTCCATGGTATGGTAGGTGGAGGAGTCTCATTAGATAGACTTAGAGGCTGAAGTGATTAATGATTGTGTTTGTCAAAGTGATTCTGCAGAAGGATGGTCGGTGTATAGTCAGAAACAGATGATGTTCTTTGAGAAGCTGTTTGTCTGGGTGGAAATGCCCAAGTGAGTTCTTGGTGAGTTCTATAACTCACCCCGAATGGTATAATTAGGAGATTCCATGATGTACTGAGGCTTCATAGGTTAGTTTTGGTGTCTCGGAGTGAAGAGATCAATGGTGTAGTTTGTGGTAAAGTGCCTCATGTTTCACCAAGTAAAGGCTAAACATCATGATCCGGGTGGGCTATTGCATCCCTTAGACATTATTGAGTGGAAGTGGGATGATATCTCAATGGATTTAATTTTATGAATACCTAGGGTAGGGGGAGGCTATGATGCCATCATGGTAGCAGTGGACTGATTGATGAAATCATCTCACCTATTAGCGGTTAAGGAGTCGAGCATAGTGAATGCCTTAGCACAGATGTACATGGGTGAAGTTGTGAAGTTCCATGGAGATCCTAGAAAAACTATTTAGGATATAGATATACAATTCATGAGTTTGTAAGGGATTACAATAAGATTTTGGAACCAATATATTCTTTATCACTACATTCCACCCTTAAAGGGACGATCAGACAAAGGGGACCATCCAAACGTTGGAGGATATGCATTAACAGTATGTTTTGGACTTCAGAGGATCATAGGTAGAACCCTTGACCCCAGTATATTTTTCCTATAATAATATCTATCACCCTAACATATGCAAGGCATAGTTTTAAGACTTGTATGGGAGACCATTTCGTTCACCTGTGTGTAGCACATAGGTTGGGGAGGCAGGTTTTATTGGGACTCAGGTGGTATAGAGCACAACCGAGAAGGTTTAGCTTTTGCGTGAGAGGATGAAGATGGATTAGGACCAGAAGAAGTCATATTCCGATCATAGGAGGAGACCCTTGGAGTTGAATGTTGGGGAAAACATGTTCTTAAAGGTCTCCCCTTGGCGTGGAGAGTAGAGGTTTGGTAGAAGGAGTAAGAATTCTCGCAAGTTTACCGGACCCTTCGAGGTGTCAGGATGAGTCAGAGAGGTGGTATATCAGTTGGAATTATGACCTCCATTGGAGAGGATCCACAATATCATCCATGTATCTCACCTCTATCGGATTCTACATGACGAATCCAATATTCTTGACTGGGGAGAGTTGGATATCCAGGACGATGTGATGTTTGTGGAGATACTGGTTCAAATTGAGGATCCCAAGGAGGATGTGATTCGTGGATAGACCATTCCCTTGGATCATGTGTTATGGAGGCATGGTGGCCATGAGGAGAGTACCTAGGAATGGGAGGCACATATGCGTTCCTAGAACCTAGAGTTGTTTTATGTTTTGATCTTGTGTTTTCCTTGTGCCTTGTTTATGATGTACAGTTTGACCTTGCTTATTTTATGATAAGTTGTTTCCATTTTCCCAGTTTTTTGTGAAAATTCATTACTATGGGGATGTGGTTGCGCCCAAATTTACCCTACAGGTATGCGGTCGTTGTAGTACAAGTAGGGGTCGAGTCCACATGGACCGAAGAAGAAACCGAGAGACACTCTGATTTGGTGAGGATTTGGCTATGGAGTGGCCAACTATTTGGATTGATTTTATTTGAATAACTACTGAATTAATTTAAAGAAAATAAATTAAAACATACACTTACTTAGTCTAAAACAATTAATGGAGATGAGTTGATCCTAAGTTGTTACTAGGGTTAGATTGGATGTATTTATTATCTTATAATGTTCGTTTCACTAATTCAAGACGTGTCCACAAAATGATATAATTCCTCAACATCATTCACCAATTTAATCCCTCACAATTCCAAGGCTAATCACCAATGCACTTAGAGGATCAATTTAATGATCACTCCAAGGAATTGGATCGTACTAGCACTCTAAATGTGTTATTGTTAAAGTTAGCGAAGATGAAGAAGAAATTAATCATCAAATGGAAATATTAAATTAATGAAATGATTAAATAATTTTAGATCATAAAATAACATCCAATCTTCCCCATGCAACTCCCTAGGACCAACCCATAAGGGTTTATCCCTACATTTATTCTATTAAATAAATGGAAGCATGAAGTCGACTTAAAGAAGCAGGATTGGAGAAGAAAAATAAAACAATGAAACGATCACTCCACCGTTGTGTGAATAAATTCACAAGTGCTGGTGTGAATAAATTCACACCTTAAAGCAACGGTATCAAAGTGATAAGAAGAACAAAAGAAAAAGATGAAATGAAGAACTTTTATTGAGAACTAATGTGATTCAAATAACTTACATGAGAATGAAGAACGATTACAACATCAAATGGACAGAAAAACATTACAATGAAAACAAAGCATCCAAGATGATAAGAAAATTTTCCACCCCTATTCCCTTCACCACTAGCTCCTTATATAGGCATATTAGGAGACTTCAGTACATCCCCCAACAATTAATTCACCCCCCAACAATTAATAGAGTCAAATGGAGTGTGAATAATCAAAAGGAAATTGATGTTTTGAATTTGACCCGGAAAACTATCCAGATTCTTACACCAAATTGACGTGTGAATTCGAAATTGAAGAAAGCCGAATCCGGAGGGGCCGTAGAAGGGATATATCTTCATCCATCTGTCCTCTATGATCTGTAAACATTTCAGGAAATTTAGCTCAGCCGGTTGGATGTTATAGTCGAAATGGTGGAACTGATTTTTGAGCATTAATGTCATGTCCACCATTTAAATCTCAACTTCAGATCTATTTATCATCATGATAACTTCAGAATTAGCTCCAGCCACAGTTGAATAAAATGATCCTCATATTTTTATCTTTCTACTGTATAAATTTGATCTTCATTGGGCTTGGTTTCTGGGCCCCACATTTGTTTGATGGGCCCTAGGCCCATTATGCTTTTTCCAGCATGTTTCTGCCTTCAGGCACAAAATTCTCCATCTTCCTTTGGGATTCATCTATCGGACCTAAAAGATAAAATGTTCCAAAAAAAGTGATCAATCATATCCAAAATTGGCAAATTAAAATGATGAATATTTTAATTTCCACAAGCAAATTATTGAGTGGGCCCAAATTGACATTTTAAGCATGAATTGCACAATGATGGGAAATGAAGTTCAATTTCTGAATTGGACTAAAATTGATGTTTATGAACATTTAAACACATTAATATTAAGATCTTAACAATTAATATTAGCCACTTTCATTGACTAATCACATCCCCCAACTTCAGTTTTGCTAGTCTCGAGCAAAATAAATTACAAATATAAAATCCAAATCCCCTTTTCCAAAAACATTTAAATACACATTACTCACCCAAATATCTAATACCAAAAAAATTATGAAAACCCATCAAAATAATTTAAAACAAGCTAGGTTCATAAGCATATCCCATGCCCAAGCCCATTCCTTTGTTCAAATTCATCTCCACATTTCATCCAATTCCAATTAAGCATGATAAAGTGTTGTGCATCATAAAAGATATGGGGCCCATTTTATTGTTCAAGGGGAAAAAATGGAAGCGCTAGGTGGGAATCACATTAAACCTTAAGATGAGTATCCATTTTTTTTATTTTTTTTTATTTTTTTTAACCACAATAGATATGAAAAGACTAACTCTGTGTAAGAAAACTATGGAGTCACGATCCCCAAGTGCCGGACGCCACACATTTTGTCAATTTCATGCTCTACAATAGAGATATAAAGCCTAACTCTGGGCAAGACAACTATGGAGTCACGATCCCCAAGTGCCGGACGCCACACATTTGGAAAAAACATTGCTCTATTTGGTCATTATTATTTTTTTTCAATTTTTTTGTTTTGTTTTTTTTGTTTTTTTTTGTTTTTGGATACTCAAATTAAACTAAAAGTGACCCCAGAACCCTATGCTATAATGAAAGGGACCCAAGAACTCATATTTACACCCACGATCCAGTAGACGTGCATTGTGGCATTTTTATTAAGAGGATGAAAATATAAACATTGAAAAATAACATCGGACAACCGCACTTTCCAAAAACTATGCTCATGAACTTAAACTTGCATTAAAATCAGAATCAAGGCATGAAAAATTTATTTGATATCAAATTTAAGAGTTTGCAATGTGTGTTATCATGTTTAAGGTTAATGGAATTTTTCTTTTCATGCATGTTTTTATCGAAAAAAAATAATTTTTATCCCCCCCCCCAACTTAGAATAACACTGTCCCCAGTGTTTAAAGAAAAGAAAAGCTAGAAGGGGGTAGGAGAGGAGTTCAAAAAAGAAATTTAAAATGAAAATCATGGAATGAAGTCACCTGGTGGTTGATGATGATAGCGCATTCCATAGTCTCCCTTCAATCCTGGGTTCGAGTCTCAGCAACTTTGATGGTGGTGAATGGATTTTTCTTATGGATTATGACATGTCTGTTTATTTTTTTAAACCTATAAAAACATAAAAATAAAACAAAACAAAATAAACTGATGATACATTGTCTTCTTTATATTTTCTGGGTAAGGTATTACTCAGAGATTACACCACGTGACACAGATGAATTTGGCGCTCCCCTTTCATACCCATCCTTACTCATAAAAAAAGAACAGGTCAACATCTTATGGTAATTTATTATATGAAAAATAAAATGATTCAAAATGACTGGAAACAAGAAAACCATGGGTTGCCTCCCATGCAACGCTTTTGTTTAACGTCGTTAGCCCGAATTGTACCCCCCAATTATCCAATTCCAACTTTCATCATTTTTAAGACCCCATTTTTGTCCACTTCAACTTGATTAAGATTGATTTTATTGAGTTCGGAAGAAAGTAAAATAATTTTGAACTCGGTTTCATTGAAATTTCCTAAAGGAGATTGAAAAATTAAATCAAAATCAGTTTCTTCTCCAAAACATTTAGAAAGAATTGGTTCATTTTGAAAATAAGATTCATCCTGAAAATTGTCCAGTTGAATATCAGAAGTTTGTATGGGATCAATGTTTGATATTTATCCCAATATTTCAGTGATTAGTGTTTTTGAAAAATCATTAATGGACTTATATTCAGGATACTCAATCCATGATGTCAAATTTTCCTCTTTTGAATCCAAAAAATCAATTTCCTCCTGATTTAAAGACCCTTCAAAAACTCCTCGATCCTCTCTAATTATCCCAGATCCTAAGGTTGGTTCTTCTTTCAAGGCATGAGGAGTTTGTGTGTTACAAGATTCTTCTATCAATATTGAGTAAGGGATGGTTTGAGTGGGAATGGGGTCCACACAAGTTTTAATGGTTTGTAGTTCTTGTCTAAAACTTGATACCTCTGAATTCATTTTTTCCATTTGTTCACACAATTTTTGATGAATTGTTTCAGGATTAGGATTGATAGATGTTTCGACATCATGGCCTTCCTCATTATTCATCTTTTTAATCATTCTTGATAGGTATGGAAATTGATCTTTTAAACCTTCATCATTACAAATTTCATTCATGTTATCAGGTGTAGCGTATTCATTCAAAGGTTGATTAAAAAAGGTTGGTGATTCCCAATGTGGATTTTCAAAATTATTCCATCCTGAGTTTGTGAAGGGATATTGTTGATGATACTCCATTGGAGTTGAATGAAATTTGGATTTGGATTTTTTTTTGGAAAAACAGAAAGGGGAAAAGAAAAGAGAAATAGAGGTGAGAAAAGAGAAGTTTGGTGAGAATAGAAGGTGGGTGTCTAAGAAAACTTACTTGGGTCCCTGGCAACGGCGCCAAAATTTGGTTGCGCCCAAATTTACCCTAGAGGTATGCGGTCGTTGTAGTACAAGTAGGGGTCGAGTCCACAGGGACCGAAGAAGAAACCGAGAGACACTCTGATTTGGTGAGGATTTGGCTATGGAGTGGCCAACTATTTGGATTGATTTTATTTGAATAACTACTGAATTAATTTAAAGAAAATAAATTAAAACATACACTTACTTAGTCTAAAACAATTAATGGATATGATTTGATCCTAAGTTGTTACTAGGGTTAGATTGGATGTATTTATTATCTTATAACGTTCGTTTCACTAATTCAAGACGTGTCCACAAAATGATATAATTACTCAACATCATTCACCAATTTAATCCCTCACAATTCCAAGGCTAATCACCAATGCACTTAGAGGATCAATTTAATGATCACTCCAAGGAATTGGATCGTACTATTACTCGAAATGTGTTATTGTTAAAGTTGGCGAAGATGAAGAAGAAATTAATCATCAAATGGAAATCTTAAATTAATGAAATGATTAATGAATTTTAGATCATAAAATAACATCCAATCTTCCCCATGCAACTCCCTAGGACCAACCCATAAGGGTTTATCCCTCCATTTATGCTATTTAATAAATGGAAGCGGGAAGTCGACTTAAAGAAGCAGAATTGGAGAAGAAAAATAAAACAATGAAACGATCACTCCACCGTTGTGTGAATAAATTCACAAGTGCTGGTGTGAATAAATTCACACCTTAAAGCAACGGTATCAAAGTGATAAGAAGAAAAAAAAGATAAAGATGAAATGAAGAACTTTTATTAAGAACTAATTTGATTCAAATAACTTACATGATAATGAAGAACGATTACAACATCAAATGGACAGCAAAACATTACAATGAAAACAAAGCATCCAAGATGATAAGAAAATTTTTCACCCCTATTCCCTTCACCACTAGCTCCTTATATAGGCATATTAGGAGCCTTAGGTACATCCCCCAACAATTAAATCACCCCCCAACAATTAATAGAGTCAAATGGAGGGTGAATAATCAAAAGGAAATTGATGTTTTTAATTTGACCCGGAAAACTGTCCAGATTCGTCCACCACATTGACGTGTGAATTCGAAATTGAAGAAGGCAGACTCCGGAGGGTCTGTAGAAGGGAAATATCTTCATCCATCTGTCCTCTAGGAGCTGTAAAAATATCAGGAAATGTAGCTCATCCGGTTGGAAGTTATAGTCGAAATGGTGGAACTGATTTTTGAGCATTAATGTCATGTCCACCATTTAAATCTCAACTTCAGATCCATTTACCATCATGATAACTTCAGAATTAGCTCCAGCCACAGTTGAATAAAATGATCCTCATATTTTTATCTTTCTACTTTATAAATTTTAGCTTCATTGGGCTTGGTTTCTGGGCCCCACATTTGTTTGATGGGCCCTAGGCCCATTATGCTTTTTCCAGCATGTTTCTGCCTTCAGGCGCAAAAATTCTCCATCTTCCTTTGGGATTCATCCATCGGACCTAAAAGATAAAATGTTCCAAAAAAAGTGATCAATCATATCAAAAAATTTCAAATTAAAATGATGAACATTGTAATTTCCACAGGCAAATTATTGAGTGGGCCCAAATTGACATTTGAAGCATGAAATGCACAATGATGGGAAATGAAGTTCAATTTCTGAATTGGACAAAAATTGATGTTTATGAACATTTAAACACATTAATATTAAGATATTAACAATGAATATTAGCCACTTTCAGTGACTAATCAGGTTGTGATAACCTCATCCCAAATCAGGAAAAATTAATTTAGATGTAATTAAACCCATGCGGGCAAGTTAGTTCTGCCCAAAGAAGATAGTATTGTGAAAAGGAGGAAGGATCTCCGTAACCCATGTGTCTGGAAGATGTGACCTTTTTGTGCATTGTGGTTATATGGGGGAGAGGAGGAGTAGCGTTTCTACTATTTTTCTGGAGATATTTGTGTGTGAAATTTTTATGGACTTTAATGTTTATTCTAGATTTAGAACAACTCTAAGGGGGTTATCTTATAGTTGTATCTTACGAGGTGGTTGTTTGGACCCCTCAATTTTCTACGGGTTTACTCTTGGATTATTGAGGATGAGAATAGATTGATAGGTATATGATGTAATGTCTCGGACCCTCATGGTCAATTAATTCTCTAAATTATTCTGTTTGGGGTGTCCCGGACACCATCGGTGAGTCAGGAGGGTGTCAGTGGTAGGGTGTCACTATGGTGTCAAATATTGGTTTCTAACCGATTGGTGCAACACCCAAATGGTGCCCCCTTGGGGTGTCATGTTGTTTTTCCTATTTCCCATCAATAACACCTATTTTATGTTTTAATACCTCTTTTAAAGTGGGATTAGACCATTTTAATGATGATAAAGGATATCCTAAATCGCTTAAGAGTGGGGTGACCCTTGACTTACCAAAATGTTTGGCCTTTTAATTTTTTTCACACCCTTTGATGTGTTAACAATTATGTCCCTGTTATGTGTTTTTCTCAGATTAAATGTTATTGATCAACTCTTTATCATAAGATGGTCTACCTCACTGTCTCTGAGGCAATTACTAAATCCCAATAAATTCCAACATGTGTAACCACCCATCCGTGTGGTTAAACCATGATCCACTTTTCAATAATATCATGATTAAAAATCTTGTAACCCTGGGATTGGGCCTTTTATAACATTGAGTTCTTCTTCTTACTTATCCTCTTTCTTTTCCCTTGGTGCTCTTAGAGTCTCCCTTCTAGAGATGAGTCATGCCTTCTTGGGATCCCTCTTGTTCAGTTACTCTTAGAGTTTCCTGTAACAAGATCGTAGTTCCTAATGCAAGGAGAAAAAATAAATCATTGATCATCCAAGTAGTGGTTATTCTTTCACCTCTCTTTACTATGAATCATTTTGGGTGGGTATGATGATGTACCCTCAAGATGTAGATGAAACAAACTCTAAAAAAGATAATAAAAAGACTTTTAATGAATTGCAGGGCGGTAAGGATGATGACGCTGTTGTATTTTTACCTTTTTTATGTTGTGAATTATATGGGATCATTTCTACTAAAAAACTTGGTCATTGGTGGTCTTTTCTTGCGTACTAATGAATCTCTGTTTGCTGGATAATATTATGATTAAGAGTCTATAAAATGAGAACTAACTAATCACGTAAATGTGGTCGATTAAATGGATTATAGATGGACATGAACCCTTTTTTGATCACCCTAGTTTAACAAATAGAAATATGGAACATAATGAATGATGTTGGACAAATAAAAAAATACATGCTATGTTTTGGTGATATGCACAGTTGTTCAGTTTGATTATTTATGGGGTGATATAGATGGGAATGAAATATCTGATTGAGAGTTTTTTGGTTTGTAAATATGAGGCTATGTAGAGCCAGTGGTAAGTGTTTTGGAACCAAAAATTTGTGGCTTGGTTTCATTCATGTAGTTAGAGGGATCACAAAGATCCCATTTTGATGTTGTTACTTACAAGATAACCATGAGTGAATGTTTAACTACCTGCTTGGATATTTTCCTTCAGTTGTTGTTTTGGATTCTGGTTATGAATGATAGATTCCTTGTAGTGTGTGACTATTTAAATGGAATCACTTGAACATGATAATTAGTACTGGAATTATGTGAAATTGTTTCTTTATCAGAAAATATTTGTGCCCTAGTTGTGGTTGTTGTATACTTATTCATGTATGAATTACATCAAGGGTGGTTTTGTACTAGATGGTTGTTGGTTTTGGTACCCTTAGGATGTGATGAGTTATTGATTACCTATATGAATAAAATTTAGTTATTTTTTTTCTTATACACACCCCACCCATGTTGATCACTTTATGACGAAGACCCCCATTTCATGGGGGAGGGGTGTTTTTTCCAACATTCTTATGAGTGGCTGGTTATTAGCTCTTTTATGCTCCCTCTCTCAGGTAGACCAAGACTCTTTGGGTAGGCTGTGATAGTATAAGGTTGATTATATACTAAGAATCTATGATCATGGTGTGTTGTGGTGGGTTGGGCCTAGTGTCTGTGGGTTGGTGTGTTTCCCAAGTGTCTTTAAGACGAGGCCCAAGTGTTTTTGATTGTGGTAGTGGTTATTCTGGGCTAAGTGTCTTCAGGTGTGGAAGTAGTTATTCTAGCTTAGGTGTCTTTAATAATGGAAGTGGTTGTTGTGTCCAAGTGTCTGAGGCCATGGATATGTGTGGTTGTGGTTGCCCATGTCTTTGCAGGCGGGAAAAATGTGCATCTGGGAAGACCCATATGGTTGTTTTTGGGGTGGCAGTGGGACTATAGTGGTATTTTTGAGGGAGGTCTGATGTGTAAGATGTTTTAAATAACCACTAGGAAAGAGGTACGAGGTACCTAAAAATCGATGTTCTATTACTATTATTTTAGCATTCTTGTGTTATTTTGGGAGTGTTCTTTGGTGAGGCTGGGTGGATAGTATTACATGTTAGGTGTTTTGGTTACCTCTATTTCTCACGAGGTAATAGAATGTCTCCCCACATGTTCTCGATATCTTTTGATTTCCATAATTATTATACCTATATAGCCACCCTGCTTATATAAAATTTCTTTTAGGTTTCCAAGAGGACCTTGAGGACCGTGATAGACATTACTAGCTCGACTTCAGGAAAATTTTCATTACTTCTTTTCTTTATTTTGGTATATTTCTTTTTAGAGTTTTTCTTTTACATTGTATCTGTTCATCCTGAACACGTATATGAGAATGGATTCTTATAATGAATTTTATCTTTAGTACTAGGTTTTTCTGTGATTTACCATCTTATCTCCTAGTCTTACTCTATAAAAATAGGAATGCCTTCCATTTCTCTCAGATTTTATACACTTGGTGATAGTCTCTACTCTAAGGCCTAGTAAAGGTGAGACTCAGGGACATTATCTCTCATTTACCTTGAAGAACGAAGGGAAGTGAATCTTTCCGTTATTTCCCTCATCTTGGATATGTCAGGTCGTGATAGGATTAAATATTTCTATCTGGATGACTATCTTTTGGGGGATGTTATGTAATGAAAAATCTCAGCTCTCTATTAAACTACTATTGAAAAAATCTCTGAAACATCATGATAAATATCAAATCTTGATTAGATAATATTGATAATGGTATTCCTTGAAGTCTTCCCACTTCTTTAATATGTATCCAACAAATTTTTTCAAGAGAAAAATATTCTGTTATATCAATAATATTTTCAAGATTTTGTATGAAATTGATTATAACCAAAATGATGTTATGGACCTCAGATATCTCGAGGACTAGTATGAATAAATACACGGTGATTATTCCAATTATTATTTTGACATTGGTAATGGTTTCATAATCCCCTTTTACTTTTTATATTCAATATTATCTTTTATACATACCAAGCATCCAGATACATACTATACAATGTCCCATTTCATATTTCCCCATGATCTGTCAACATTTTTCTTCTTTTTGAATGGATAGAGAATGATGAACTATATGATTTATCCAATATATATCTATATAATTATAGTATATAAGTGAAAAATATATGTTTCATGAATCCTAACATCCCATTATTGTCCTGGTTAAACTCTAAAACATTTCCTTTCTTTTTTGGAAGTTTCAAATCCCCCTTATAAGCCTCTTTAATCATCACATAAATGGATGTATAAACATTCATTTCAAAATAATAGTATTTACCATCTTTAAAAATGAGTTCAATGTCCATCCTATAAAAATAGATAGGTATTATATCTATTTCAATCCTTATCATAAAAAAGGTACTGTTATCCTTCAAACTCAGATCCACTAACATATTGTTCACCATAAAAGGGTGGTAGTATATAAATTATTCATAATATTTGATAATATCAAACCATCACCCTTAGTTCATATTAAAATATTTCTATGTGAATATATACATATAAACTTTATGATCAATATTTATATAACACCTCTCACCATAATGACAACTATTAAATATTTTCAAATAAAAAATTACAACTATTCACTCCAATTAATTAATTGCATAATTTTTCTAATAAAATAACTTTTTTTATGAGAAAAAATATTAATCCCTTATTTCATGTATCATTTCATCTCAAAAACAATTATCCACTATAGTTTATTATATAAATAGGTGTACCATTGAAATTTCTGTCAAAATATTTGAAAATTTATTCACATCCATCTATTGAAAAGAGCATGGTTCTATTTCAGGTCAATTTTTATTGTTAGGTTATACATTCATGAAAAATTTATTAATAAGTGTTGGTGGTGTATAGCCAATATAAGAAAACAATTAATCGCATTTACCATGGTTGTTCTAGGACATTGATGGATCACTCCATCTTTGAAGGATCCAAATATATTCCCCCACTTATATTCACTTGATCTCAGAATGATAATTGTTATATCCCACCAGATAGTTCAACATAGAGATTCCCTTTGATAAAGCTGATTAACATAATCCTCAAATGATATTCATGATTTTCTATGTCTATTGAATATATCAGAATAAAATCTATAAATACTAAAAAAACTAATTAACGTATAATATAATGACTTTAATCATTAGATCACTGATGATAGTGGGTTGATTGTTAATTCCAAATTTCATGAATATAACTCCATAGAGTCCATACGTCATATAGAAGGTATTATTGGGTATATCCTTTATTTATTAGATTTCTGATGATATCTAGATCAAATACTAGTCTTTAAAAAGTTGTTTCCTCAACATTACTAATAAAACAAGTCATCAATGTTGGGTAGATGATACTAATTCTTTATGTTTATATTTTTATTTTCTAAATAATCAATGAATAAAACTATTGAACCAAACTTAATTTTATTAAAAAAGTGTACCCATTACAATTCAAAAGGTAATATGAATCCATTTTCATGATTATCCTATATCTATTTACTCAATTCAAGAAACACAATTAGTGATATTTTGTAAGGTTTTTTTAAATTTTTTTTGATCCACATCTTATTTCTACTAAAAACTCAACATCACAATTCTTGGGAATGCTACGAAACACTTTAAGAAATAAATCGTCACATTTTTGGACAATACAAATTACAAAAAAGTTGGGTTTCTCAGTCAACTTTTTAAAAAAAATACCCATTATGAATAGATATGAAGTACAATTTACTGAAAGAAATCTCCAATGGATGTTTATGTTCATCTTCACATCAGTTGATGGAAATAATTTTTTTCGAAATATAGAATATGACTCACCACACTAAAAAATTGATATGGAACCTATATTGAATGATCCAATCCATTTCCAAAAAAAAACTATAATTTAGTGAGAATAACATAATTCAAAGGAGTCAAATACGTTTCAGTGGTGATGTGATACAATTAAAAAGTTATTTAAATATAAAATAGTGTGTAGAACCCAAATCACATAAGGTAAATAATGCTTTAGAGTGGATGATAAGTGTAAATTTTAACACATACTTCTCATGAACCACATTAACAATTTTAATTACATAATCTATCCCTTTATACATTTTCTTATGAGGATTTTGGTGTTTTTTTTCACCATTAACCCTTGAATTCATGATCATATTTTATTAATGTACATAATCATTGAAATTACAGAATTGGACTCTGGAAAATAATAATTTTTATGGAACAAATATATTTTAATTTTATGATTTTACAAATTTAAATATTAATAAATTAATTATCAAGTAAAATTACTTCATTTATTTCATTACTAATAAAACTAATGTCATTTTAATTAATATTATTTATATGTTTTAATATTAAACCTTTTATACTTAACAACCCATTTTTCTAGAAAACTAATTTTCATCACATTTTGTGTATTTAATTTTCAACTAAATTATAAAATATCATTTATTTAAATATGATAAAATGTTTTCTATATTTATAATAATTATAATTAATATAATTAAATATGGTTGGCTTATTGTTTGTTCATAACTAATAGTAAAAATAGTAAAAAATGATTACCAGGATTATGGTTCAATGATGTTTATGCGGGGTTTAAAAAGAGATATGTTGTATTTACATAATTGAACAAATCTAAATCATTTTGGATGGAATTATTTAGACTTAATACTATCCCACCATCAATATCTGGTTATTTTTAATCATTCATATTGTGTATCAAATTTTTAAATTTAAATATTTTAAGAAAGTACAAGTATTTCATGTCCCCCATTTATAAAAGGACACCCCTAATCTCTCTTATTTACACAACCTTGATCCATATATCTAAAAAACCCTCCAATATTCTATTTTAAAATTACCTATCCATGAAATAGAAGTGATGGTACACTTTATGGAACATTCCAGGGGTCCTTAAGAAAGGATCTAAAAGGGGTCTATCAAAGAATATGTAATCAACCTACCGAGACTTTAAATTTAAGTAAAATAATAACTCATATAAATCAATAATATTAATCATAAATTAATAAATTTAGTATCCTAAAAATAATAAAATTTTATTGTGATTATGTAACCACAATTATTAATAATATTTCCTATCAAATGTTAAGTGAAATTATCACTCGTGCATATGTATATACTACCACCTCAATATAGCATCACAATTCATTTTCCCTCTCCATATTTCAAGCCAAATTACTATTATTGGTTTAAATCATTTTTTATTTTAAATTGTTCTATAATAATATTATATTCAATAACATACAAGATAAGAATCATTGAGCCTAAATGAACCATTGAATATTATTATTTAAATATGACTGTTATAACTGATCCGTTAAATTGGTGGGTATTAATAATATTAAATACATTTTGAAATAAATATAAATTTCATACTCAATATAAATTCATTGATTATTTATTAGGAAATAAATACTCTCTTATTTTATTAAATACATTCTAATATTAAAAAAATGTTATCTTTAAAAAATGATTATTATTATTTTTGTGTAGAAATCATTATAATTATTTCCAAGAACCATTTTCAATTTTATTTTATAAAAATTATATCATTTTTTAAATCAAGATAATTTTTTTTCTTAAGGTGAAAATTTTAGAACATTCTAATAATATTTCTTTTATTAGTTTTTCGTAAAAATGAAGTTTTTTGTTGAATTTTTTTTTTAATTTTAAAGTATTTAGAAAGTAAAATTATAAATTGTTGTAACTTTTAATATTTTTATAGTTAATTTTTATTTACAAATTTTAAATTATGATCTTTAATTGAATTTTATACTTTCATTCAGTATAAAAACATTTATACCCAAAATAAATTTATGAAAAAACTAATTTTTATCATGTTTTCCCAATTTTATTAAAAATTTAATTTTATCAAAAAAATTATTGAATTTTTAATTATCATATATACATTTTTTAAATAATAACATTTATTTTCAATATGAAATGCAACATTAGTAATTTTTGTTAATGGGGTAACTGTTAATCGTGTAATGAAAATGAAAAAATAATATGATAAGGGCATGGAAATGACCTTAAAACATACAATAATTTTTTGCGTGGGACAAGTTTTTCAACAATATTTCAATATTTTTTTATAATAATTTTTTCCCAGTTTTATGTGATTATAACATTTATAATATGTTACGTACAGAAAAGTATAAAAATGTCACACACTAGTTTTTTATAACTATAATATTTCTAATGTAAGTATACCTAGAAGATATTTGAGGATTTGAATAGTATTTTTAAATTAAAATGATTTATATTTATAAGGAAATATGATTTTTTATTTTTATAGAATAAATAATTTCCTTAAATTCTTACATGATGCTGATACAGTAATTATTCAATTAATGGTAAAATAAAATAAAACTTATTAAACGAATTCAATGCATTATTATTTGTAAGAATTTGTTTGAAAAAAAATAACTTTATGGATAAAAATAACATTTTATTATTTTTTTTTAAATATTTTTTTCTAATTTCATTGGTTTTCTTAATTTTATAAAATTCAATAAAATGAATAGATATAAATATGAAATTATTATCCTTCTGTGAAGAAAATATATGATTAAATAATAAAAATTATAAAAAATAATATATTCGTCAAAGTGATTATGATATTATTTAAAATAAAAAATAATAATTTCTTTATGGTATTTTTTTCAATTTAATGTTACTATTATAACCCTCAACGATTAAAAAAATGAGTTGGCATGGTAAGAGTGAAAAGTGATAATGGGGGTTAAAACCAAATTATAAGTGTACAAATATGATCTAAAAATGTAGAAATTTTATTATATATTAGTATTCCAACTAATAATATTATTATAATTTGTATCTATTTTGAGATGACAATTGTTTTATATTTATTTCACATTTTATGAAATTTCAAAACATCACCTCCATTCTCTTATAAAAGGGTTTTACTTTTTCTTCTTTCTTCCCAGCCATTTGGTTTAGAATATATTTGAACAAGAGCCTTCTTATAATACATAACCAGGTTTTATAGGACTTATTATGGGCATAATAACTACCTTATAAGATTTAGGGTTTAAATAAAAAGAGGTTGTCTCGAGAAGAGGTATAGATTATAACAGAGCATTTTGATTTTATTTCTTCTTCAAAAAACATAAAATATTATTCAAAAATAATTATATAACAAATAAATTTTCTCAAAATAAATATGATGCTAATATGCTAATTTAATAATCGATATCCATATCCATCTTTCATCAAATGTGAAAGAAATTCATCTTCCATGTGTAAGGAAGCTTTCGATTCATAGACTGATGTAATTTGTTTTCAATCACCACCTCACAAGGATAGTTATAATGAGGTATTTAATGTATAAATACTATGTTAGTGAAATATTTATCATTATAAAAATTTAATATATCAGTTAATTTCTTACCATTCCTTTCACAAATGAATTATAAAATCGTTCATGCGTATGTGTGGACTACCACCTTCATCAAGATATGTGATTTGCTTTCTATCACCACATTACAAGGATGATATATATATATATATATATGTTCATTTAATTAATTAATATTTTATTTTTTATTATATTTTAATAATATAAAAGAAATAAAATATGTAACATCTTTTTATAATGGTCATTGAAAAATAAAAATGTTACTAACGCGTATGTATGATCTACCATCCCCAGGATTATAACGCATTTTATTTTTTCATTACCATATATATGGTTTTAAATTAAAATTAAATTTTTTTATAAAAATTATATTTTTACTATTGTTCCTATTTAAATGATTTAAATGTTACCTCTTTTACCATATTCATTTTACTGATGTAATTTGGGACATATGAACCGAATATCATCAAAACAACTGACCAGAAATTAAATGATAATGTAGTTTTTCATAATATGGTTTTAATTTAAATAAAAGGAAAAATAAAATTTATAAAATTTATCAAGAATGTAAAGAATCAATATATGTTTACTATCCAAGATGCTAAGAACATACATGATGAGTCAAAATTGATGCAACAGATTTCGTCTCAATTTAATTACATTGATGATTATTTTTTTGTTATGTTTTGAATTTATTTTATATCGTGTATATATATCCCCAATTACTTGTTAGATCATGAATCCTTAATATTTCATTGAATTTTACGTTGAAACAAGAATTCGTTAAACCAAGGGGGTTTAATTGAAATTTACAAAGTTGTAAAGGGTTTCTTAACTAAATTTCCATTGGTTTGGTTTCTATAAACATTATTATGATATTATTTTGTGGGAATTAATATACAATTAGTTTTATTACGTATTTAAATTTTTTTTATGTGGATCTAAAAATTTTACACATAATCACCTGATTTAATAATTCTCAATTCAATGTTATGACCCATACAAGGGTTATTCATTTCAAATTCTATTTCCATAAGACAAATATTAATGATATAGACCTAATTTTTTTTAGGTTTATAAATAATACAGTATTGAAATTTTATATCTTGAATAGTTTTATGTTTATGATATTAAATGAATCCTATTAATTTTTTCGTTTATGGGTTATATAATCAAAATGTTATGAAAGTGGAAAAGTATTTACATTATAATCTCTTTTATATTCTACTTTTTTTATGTTTGAGGTTCTTATGGGGGAAATAAAATTACATTATTTTATTAAAACTAATATATTTTATTCTAATAAACATATGATTATGTTTTATATGATTATTTTTCATTTCCTACCTTGTTTATTAATGAAAATAATGAATGTCATTTGTATATGATATCAATATTATATCATCTTTTAGATCAGGATGATTTCCCTTCCATTTCTAGGTTTTCTAATGAAATTTAAAAATAATTATTCTTAAATTATAAATTATTTTCTAAATAAATGTAATAAGTTCTTTTACATTATTTCAAGTGTTTTTAAAATTTTAATTTCTTCATATTTTATAAATGGTTTATTTTAGAATCATTTAACAAAATGTTGGAAAATAATGTTTTTTAATGTTTACAAAATTAACTAATTTTCCTAAATTAATGACCATTATTTTATAATAACATTACTTTATATGTATCCATAATCATTAAAAATTGAAAAAAATTATAATAGTTTGTGTGATTTTTTATGAATGATATTTAAAGTGTAATTTGTATTTTGTCAATAAATATTTTCAAGATATTTTAATGGTATTTTCCTTCATCAATATCATTTTCCCTTGATTTTAATTATGTTCTAATGGGAATATTCATATTGATACAATCCAAATTAATTCTTATGATGGATATTGATTGTTTTAAGAATACCTTTTTTGATCTGTTCCTTTTTCATGGGTTTTTCAAGTTATGAAAAAAGGATTTTTCAAAGTGTTTTATCATGAAATGAAAGTTCAATATAATTTAATTATGTTATGGTTCATTGGAATATTTTTTGATTATAGGTGGTTATATTATAAAAAAGTATAGGTGGTTGAATTATAAATGATGTATGGGTGGTTATGTTGTAACCAATGACGGGTGGGCCTGTGCTTTCCCTCCAATGCATTGTTTATAGAAGTCTGTTGTAAGGTTATACTATTTGTAAGTGTGATTGTACGAGTAGGGTCGAAATTATTTCCTATGTTTCTGAATTGTTTAATAGAATATTTCTAAATGTTTTTTGGAAATAATTATATTTTTAATTTTATGATAATTGGTTCATGTGTAAAGAAACATATTTTTTTCTTATTATGGGTTAAAAAATGGTTTTTTAATGATTCATTGACCAAGATTGACAACATATGACACGAGATTATTGATTAAAATTAATCTTTACATTGTTAAATCTTAATTCCATGTTTAATTTAATGAGATCCCAGTATTTAGGAGTATGAGTTTTCTTTTTTTTATGATCATACACTATCATTATGTTATTATACCCTTATTCCCATATTAATCTCTCTAATGATGCTATATTGTTATTGCTTAATTTTACCCTCACAAGGAATTTGAGATTAAAATTCTTATGATTAATTTTCCACAATTTATTAATAATTATGAACGATTATTTGTCTCTTCAAATGCTTCATATCTGCTATATTTTTTGGGAGATGATGTAGATAATTAAGAACCTATTATTTATGAATCAATGATTTTTGTAGTTTTTCCGAATTCCCTAAATCTATAAAACAAAAATTTCCTTAGTTATGTATGTTATCTAGTATTTAATTTTTATGTTTTAATTATTTATGGATGAAATTGTGTAACATTTATCAATGTCTAATCCAATAATAAAAATTTTATGTCTTTAACATTAGATATTAGAGTACGAGTTAGAAGTATTTAAATTTATTGTCAGGGTAGGGTTTATATGACTTTTGATATAATTATTTTTCTAAATGTGAATATCTTAATATTTATAGATATAATCCTGGGTTTTTAAGTTTTAGCTTTATAATAAGTTCAGATTCATAGACACCCCATTTTCTGGATTTTAGTGAAGGAATTTTAAGGTAGCTAATGATATTTGGGGAGATGTTTTATTTGGTTGAGGTATGAAACCCTTAGGATTAACATGTTGTATTATTTTATTAGTAAAGGATGAATTTTCTTTTGGATGAATATATGATAAAATTTAGATTTATGGTGATGTATATTATTTATGTAAATGATTTTCTTACTTTGAATATTATATTATTTGGAAATATTCCATTCATGGTATATAACTTTATGAGTGGCGAATGTTATTTAGAGATTAATGTTAAATTTAAATTGAAATAACATTTGATAAAATCCTTTAAATCATTGGGTTTCAATATTTTTTCTTGGTATATTGAATTATTTTTTCGATAGTTATATACATAGTGATTTGGTTTGAATTCACTGAATTATTATTAAATTTTTTAGATTAATATATATTTATTCTTATGAAGGATTATCTTTTTTTTGGAATTTAATTTCCTTATGATAACCATTATGGTTTTGGTTAATGTATGAACATATGAGGTATATATTTCTATGAATTTTAGTTATTATTTGATCTGTTGGAAGTTGATTTTTGTACTTTAGAAATAAAAAGATCATCATTAATACTCATTTTTTGGACATAAATTTGAGTTTACAGTGGAAGTAGATTAATAGATGAAATTATATTTGTCAAGTAAGAATGTTTAATTATGTAATTATTCAATATGTTATATAATTACTAAAATATAAGGAAAAAATTTTAAAAAATGGTATGATATTAATTTATATTCCAATGAATCTATAGTCTTGTTTACATTTATTTGGTTTATGGGTTTATAGTCATTGAATTTCTAATGATCATTCCAATTCTTCTGATCAATGATCTCTACCACTCCCCATCATTATTTGTAAAGTATTACTCTCTTACATAATCAAAGATTCACTTCCCACTAATTTATTCTAATTTATAAATCATTAATTTTTTATCCTAAATGACCTTCATACTTACCTTTCTCTCTTTTCAATAGGTTGTTTTATTAATCATTTATTAAATGTGAAATTTCAAAATGTGTATTTTAAAATACCAATTTTCTTTATTAAGATCAAGTTTAAAATTGCGAGACACAATTTTTTAAAGGTGGGGAGAATGTAATATGCCATTATTTTAAAATAAAACTATGCTTGATATTATAAAAGATACACAACACTAGGCTTAAAAGAAGTGATAAATATTATTATTTACTTAGTGCCTCATTTCCTTTCCATTATATTATGAGGTATAAATTGTAATAATTTTTTTTAAATTATTATACCATTACAACTTAAAATAAATTTATTGATTATTGATTAGAAAATAAACAATCAATTTTTTTATTAAAGATATTAAGTTAATCTAAAATAGGTTTTTCTAAAAATTTGGGTTTTATTATTTTTTGTGAGAAAATATTTAAAATGATATTCTTGAATGTTTAGAAATTTTTTCTAATAAAAATTATATCATTTTAAAAATTATAATACAAATATTATATTATGGTTATATTTTTTGAAATTTATAAAATTTGAAAATATTCTTGTAGTAGTTACAAAAATTGATCTTTTTTACTATATTTTAGTTTAAATTATTTATAAGTTGAAATTATTTTGGGATGATTATCAAAAATTAATTAGTAAATTTTGATTTAAAATAATCCAATTATTTTTTTTAAAAATTATAACTAAATTTAGTTTAAAAAAATTTATACTTGAAAAAAATGAATTTTTATGATAAAAACATATTTTAATCACATTTTGTCAGTACAATTTTAAATTTAATTATTACAAATATTGATTTATAATTTTGACAAGTGGATTAAATATTTTAAATAATTAGGAATTTTTTTTAAAAAAAATCAATTTTGTATTTTGTAAATAGAAATAGTAACACATGTAATTTTTGTTACCATGGTAAAGTCAAACAGGAAATAAAGGGTGAAAAATATAATGACAAGGACTATAAATCAATATTAAAATATGAATTTTTCTTATTTAATTATTTTATTTCATATATAATATTTCATGATTCAATTATATAACCTTTTATTTCCATTTTTATCAGATTATGACCATTATAATATATTATTTAAAAGAAGTAACAAATTTCACTCTCATTTTCAATAAAATAATTTTTTTTATTTAAGGATACCTATAGGATAATTTAAGATATAAATAGTATTTTGAAATGTAAATTATTTATATTTTTCTGGGTAATTTATTATTAATTTTTATTGAAGTAATTATTATATTAAATTTGTACACAATAATGATGTTGTAATTACTCAACTATTAGAAAAATAATATAAATGATATTAAAATGTTAAAAGTATTATAATTTTAATCATTAATATTGCATAAAAATTTTATAGATAAAAATTAAATTTTAAGGATGTATAAAAGTATTTTATTCAAATTTAAATTGTTTTCTTGATGTTATAAAATTAAAGAAAACCCAATAGTTCCAAAAATGGAATTATTGATATTTTATGAAAATATTATTATTTTTTAATTATATATAACCCATAAAGTCATATATTTGTAAAAGAGTTTAATATTTTCTTTAAAATATTATCCATGGTCCATGTGTTGTATTTTATTCCATTTATTGTCACAATCATGTCCTTCAAAGAGTAAAAATTCGTATTTTCGCAGTAAGTGTGAAACAGGTTAACAGGTGGTTAAAAATGAAAGATAAGGTTAAAAATATGATATAAACATAAAAAAAATCATAATATTTCATAAACTCATACTCATATATTATTCAATTATTATAATTTTTCCATTTTAAAAATCAGAATAAATTTATATTAGTTTAATATTTAAATAACATCCAAAAGTACCCCAGTCTTATAATGGGGAACAACATATTATCATTACATGACACATAAAACCCATATTAATTGAAAAATATCAACCACTATACCTTAATAACATCACTACCCAAGTATTAGAGGACTTATTTTGGAATAATATAAACTTAATAGGTCTTAAGGAGAAAGGAAAAAGATGTTTCCTAAAAAAGAGTTGTAGTAATTAACCGATATTTTTTCCACCTCTATAAATATTCATCTTACATGATGATAAAAAAATTCATTATCTCCCATATAATATTATTTCAATCATTTAATATAATAACATATATCCTTATCTAAATTCTATTAAATGGGAAATGAATTAATCATTCATTTGTACGTCATATTACCACCTCACAGACCAATGCCATTCATTTCTAATAAACACACCTTAAGATTTGTTATAATCATGTATTTAATATTATATTTATGAGATATTTAGCATTAGTAAAATGTAATATATCATTTAATTTTCTACCGTTTTGTTCAATGAAAAATTATAACATCATTCATGCATATGTGTGAACGACAACCTTTACGAATTGATGTGATTCATTTTTCATCACCACACCACATGGAAAATATTTATATAATAATATTTAATGAATTAATATTATATTAATGATATTATTATAATTATTTGAATATAAAATAATGTGTTCCTTCATTTCATAATAATCATTGAAAAATGGAAACGTTACGTATGCGTATGTATGGCATAATGTCTCTATAATGGTAACATAGTTCATTTTTCAAAACCATAATTAATGGTGGGTTTTAAAATTATATTTTAAGTATAATAATCCAAATTACATCATTATTATTATTCCATACATTATTTAGTAATGACAACTTTTACCATTGTCAACCTAACAATGTAATTTTCAAATTATGTACTTAATATCATCAAAACACGAGATCTGAACTTAATTGATTATATAATTGTTAATAACATGGTAGTGAGTGAAAAAACTAATAATTAAATTTTAAAAGGTTATAAAAAGGTATATAGTTTATAAAAATTCATTATTTAAGAAGATAAAGAATGTATATGATGAGTTGGACTCGAGGTAACATATTTCATCTCAGTTTACTTTCATGGAGTCATATTTTCATATTATGCATCTAATTTGTTTTATAAGATGTATATAATTACCCTTTCCGTTATTATATGATTAATAATTCATATTTAATTGCATTTTATGTTGAAAATTGAGTTATTTCACCTAAGGATATTTTACTAGAAATTATCATGTGGTTAAGGATATCATAACTTAGTCTCCTTTTGTTGGGTTATAACTCCTTTTTCATGGAATTTAGTATTACTTGATTATGTGTGAGTAAATATCAAATTTTTTATTCTATATTTAGAATTTTTTATTCATATGTTTTACACATAATCTCTACACTTATTAATTCTCAATTTAATGATATGATCTTTGTAACAGTAATTAATCTCACGTTTTCTTTTCTTAAGACATATGTTTATGATATATACCTATATATTTTATTATGTATATATATAATAAAATTTTAAAAAAATTATTCTTATGTTAAATAAATTTAGATATTTATTTTAATTTTTACTTTCATTGGGATTCTGAATAAAAATTACCCAGATAAAAAATAAAATTATGTAACAATCTTCTTCTTTTTTGGATTTCTTATGTTCATGGTCCACTTAGGGGAAATGGAATGCTCTTATTTAATTTAAGCACATGTCTTTTATTAAAATCTAGTTTTGATTATATTTTATAGGTTTAGATTATATAAATTCCATTATTGGTTAAATAAACATTAAGAGAGTCATTTTAAAGTGATATTGATCCTTTATCTTCATTAGATCAAGAATATTTATATTCCATTTCCATGTTTTCTAAAATATTTAAAAAAATTATTTTAAAAAAATAAATTATTAAATTAATATATTTCACATTTTAATTATAATTATTTTAAAAGGATTTAAAAATTATATTTTAAATTTTTACTAATGGGGTACTTTTTAATTAATTTTTATAAAATGATTGAAAAGAATATATATTTTTAACATTTATAACATGAATAAATAGTGTCTCCATCATGAACATTTTGTTCATTGAATATTAAATTATTCTTTTCCAAGGTTATTTTCAAAAAAAATTATTTTTCATATAATTTTAGGATTTTTTAGTTTTATGAAGTGACATTCAAAGTGAAATTGCTATTTTATTGAAAAATATTTTCATTATCTTTTAATTGTATATCTATTCATCAATGTAAAAAATGATTTGTTCACCAATGGATATTGTTTTTATACAATCCTAATTTCTTATCGTAATGAATAATGGTCATTTCAAATATATTTTCATAGAACCCGTTTCTTTTTAAAGGGTTTAATCAAGTTATCAAAATAATAATAGATATTTATATGTGTTTTATAAAGAAATTAAATATCTATATACTTTATTTAAGTTATAGTTAATTATAATTGTATATGATATTGGTTTCATATATAATAAAACTAGGATGGGTGGTTCCATTATAAACCATGTATGGGTTGTTATGTTATAAACAAAAAGGGGTTGGTCCATAACAGGCCTCCATTGAATTTGGTGTGGAAGTAAAATATAAGGTTGTTCCATATGTTATATTGATTTTAATAGTTATATGTAAATGGTTTTATAGTTTAATAAGATGTTTTATCTATGATTTTTATGTATTTTTACAGAAATATTATGATTTACCATGGTATGATAATGATTTTATATTAAAAGAAATGTATTTTCTACTTCTTATGGGTGAAAACCTATGGGTTTTTATTGATTCCTTGAATAATACTGACATCATATGACAAATGATTATGGATTACAGTGACTCCTTCCCATGATAAATCTTAATGATATGTTTTTTGATTTATGATTCAGGTATTGATGGGTATTAGTTCTTTCTGTTGTGATCATTCACTATGATTATGTCATCACACCCTTTTGTTCATCATATTCTCACTAATTTCATTCAATTATAAATGCTTATGATTACCATTAATAATATATTGAGAAAAAACTTCCTATGTTTTCTTTTCCCCAGGATATGAAGAAATATTAATTATGATATGTGTCTATAAGTGGTTCATATGTTAATAATTTTTTGAGAGATGAAATAGATCTTTATGAACCATTTTTTTATGAATAAATGTTTGTAATAGTTTTTCAAAATTATTTAAATCTAAAAACCTAAAATTCAATATGTGTATAAGTGATCAATTATTAACTTCTAATTTTTTTAATTTTTTTATGGAATAAATTTGGTCAAATTTATCCATATCAAATTGAAAAATGTAAATTTTATTTTTAGCAATAAATATGGGCCTGCGAGTTAAGGGTATTTACACTTAGTATTAGATCAGGGTTTCGATATATTTTGATATTTGGATGTTTTCATGTGTGGTTTTATTAATAGTTTTAGATTTCATCAAGATTTATAATTTCAAGGTTTATCATGATCTTAGAGTCCTATATACCACTTTTTAGGATTTATGTAATAGAATTTTAAGGTGGGTAATATTATTTTCGGACAAGTTTTTTTTACTTGTAGAATATATTACCCTTACTTTTAATAGGATTTATTATTTAATAATTTAATGATGTATTATATTTTTTAATTATATATAATCTTAATGTGTTTTTATAGTGATTCATGTTATTTAGGAAAATGATTTTCATATTTTGGAGATTATATGATTAGAGAATATACCTTTCTGAGTATATAAATTAACGAGGGAATAATTTTATTTAGAGATAAATTTTAAATATATCAGGAAATAATATGTGATTAAATCCATCTAAATTTTTTGATTCAATCTTATTCATGGTTATACTATAATATTTTATGGGTAGCTATTTATAATGTGATTTAGTTTGAACATTAGGAATTACTATTGATTTTTGGATATTGATAAATTATTAATTCAAATAAAAGTTTTTTAATTTTGGGAATTATCTTACCTTTTGCTAACCATTATGGTTCTAGTTAATGACAAAGTACAATTGGTATACCTTATTATGAATTTTTAGAAGTATATGATCTAATGGAATTGGATACAGTTCTTTATGAATAAAAAATCTTATTGAATACGTATTGTTTGGAGCGAAAGATGAGTTTTCATTGAATGTTGATTAAATGATGAAATTCTACATGTCAAATATGCATATTTCCAGATGTTTTTAGTCTAGATGGTATGTAATTCATAAAATCAAGAAAAATATTTTAAAACAATAATTCCATCACATTACATTATCTTACAGTGAATCAATGGTCTTTATTAAAACTCGTAGGTTTAAGGTTTTGTAGTTTTTGACTTTCTCAGGATCATTTACTTTCTTATGATAAATAATCTCTAGAGCTCTCAATAATTATTTGGAAAATATTATTTTGTACCATGTCTATATTTTCTATTCCAAGTAATATTTTTTAAATTTTAAACCCATCATGTGTTATCATAGATGAATATCACAATTCACTTTCTATTTTTCAGGAGAATTTTTTTTTAAAACTTTTTACGAAGTGAGATTTCAAAAAAGGTATTTTGAAATGTCAACCATTGATTATTTAGATCAGGTGAAAATTTTTGATGATGAAATTTTTATAAAGTGGAAGGGGAGAATTTAGTATCTTAATATTTTTAATAAATACAATGTTTGATATAATATATGATATGCAACAGTGAACATAAGAAAACTATGAAATATTATTAATTAAATGTGATTGTTGTAACCCAGCTATTAAATTACATTGTATGAATTTGATTATCTAATATTGGAAATTCATATAAATTTATACATAATATAAATTTATATATTAGTTCTTAGTAAATAAATACTCATTTTTTTATTAAATCTATTTTAATCAACAAATGCCCATTTTCTTCACAAAAAGAATGAATATTATTACTTTTTGAGAGAAAATAATTATAATTAATATCTATAAATTTTTAGAAATTTTATTTAAAAAAATTTATACAATTTTTAAATCATAATATTAAAATTATCTTCAGGCTAAATTCTAATAAGTTTCTACAAATTTTTCTTTTTCATTGTAGTGTGAAAAATTTTCATTTTTTATTGAAAACAATATATTCTTTTAAAGTATCTATAAAGTATAATCCTAATTTTAATTTATTTTTAAAAACTAATGAGTAAAGTTTCATTTAAAAAATCCAGTAATTATTTTTAATGGATTTTATATTTTAACTTACTATAAAAACATTTATACTTGAAAATTGTATTTTTCTGAGAAAAACCTATTTTTCAATGTAATATTCAGGGATAATTTTATATTAAATTATGACAGTTATATGTTTAAAAAAATTTAAATTGTACTATAAATTTTTAATAATATCAACCAAATTTTCTAAATAGGAATCTTATTTCTTCACAATACAAATTGTAACATTAGTAAATTTTGTTATCAAGGTAAATTTAAATTAGGTAATTATGTGTTAAAAGTACCATGGAATGGAATAGAGAATGACACTAAAACGTGAGTTAATTTCATTGTATGTGTTGGTTTTTTATATAATAATATCGTGCATGGTTGTATGACAATTTATTTACCTTTTATGAGATTATAAACGTTTCCATATTATTTGTAATGAAAAGTAAAAAATGTCACAGTCTTATTTTTAGTAACGACAATATTTTAAAAATAGGGATAATCATAAGATATTTTCAATTATAATTATTATATTTAAATATATATTATTTATATTTATCATTTTAATTTAATTTATTTTTTCCAAGAAGATAAAATTTCCTTAAAGGATTATAGAATTTGGATGTTGTAATTATTCAATTAATGAAAAATAAAAATAAATAATTTTTGGAAGATGAAAGGTAGTATAATTTGGAAACATTAATGTGTCCAAAAAAGTTAATATAAATAAACAACATTTTAGGGATTTATAAAAATATTTTATTTGAGTTTGATATATTTTTTTGGTGTCATAAAATCCCAAATAAATGAATAGTTCAAAAAATGACATTATTTATATTTTATGAATATAATTTTTTTATTAAAAGTTATAAAATTCCTAAAAAACAATATGAATAAAATTTATTCAAACATGGTTTATACTATCATCCATGGCTATTTATTTGTACTTTTCCTTTTCATGTAACTATCTTGATCCTCAATGAGTATGAAATCATGTTGTCATGATAAGTGTGAAAATGGTTTATCAGGGATTAAAGAAAAATATTAAAAAATGTGATAAAACGGTACATATTTTATTGCATGATATTATTGAAACTAATACACATATTAAGTTATAATTTTATCAATTTGATATTTTTCTACATAATAATTAATTTTTATTAATTTCATTTTCTAATAAATGTAATAAGAGTCCCACTCTCTAATAAAAGGGAACTACTTCCTCTCATTTCACCACACTTGAAAAAATATGGTTCAGAAAATATATACCCAAATTACTTCCAAAAATCACTGCCCACATTTTAGAGGATTTATTTTAAGAATAATTCCAATGTGAGAGGACATAAGTTGTTATGTAAAAGAGGTTTTCTAAGGAATATGTATTGTACTCAACTAAGAGTTTTTTTTATTTCTTACTCTGCTTCCTTAATATCTTCTTAAACCAAGATGATATAAAAAAATAATTATCTATCACATACTATGATGTTAATATTTTAATTTAATAACCTGTATCCATCTCCAAATTCCATCAAATGGGAAAATAATTCACTATTTGTATGTACGACGAACTATCACTTCGCAAACCGATGTTATTTATTTTCCATCACCACCAATCAAATCTGGTTAAAATGATGGATTTAATGTATATATTTTATACTCATGAGATATATTTTATTACTAAAATATAATATATCATTAACTTTCTTACATTTTCATTGACTGAAAAATGATATTGTTGTTTGTGCATATATCTGGACTACCACCTCCACGAAGCGACGTGATTTTTTTCATTACCAAATCACATGTACGATATATATATATATATAATACATATTATAATTTTTATATTATTATATTTATTTTAAGAAAAAATAATACTTACCTTTTTTCCAAAATGATCATTGAAAATTGGAAATTTTGCTCATGCGTACGTATGACCTACCATCTCTTTGATTGTAATTTAGTTAATTTTTTATAACCATAATTAATGAATAGATTTAAAAGTATACTTTATTTTAAAAAATAATTATTATTTAATTATTATTATTTAGTATATGATATAATAGTGACCACATTTACCATATTCAACCAAAAAAATTCATTTTGGATTTATCAACCAAATATTGTCAAAACATTTGACATGAACATAAATGATTATGTAAGTGTTTATAAAATAATTGCAATTGAAAAAAAAATAAACACAGAAAATGTTCTAAAGAAAGTATAAAATTAACATATTTTTATTCTTTATGATTATATATAACGTATGTGATGCTTCAGACTCGATGTAAGGGACTTCATCTCAATATACTTTTATTGAGATATATTTAATTTTTATGCACCTAATTTCTATTATATGATGTATATAAAAAATGTTTTATATATTATATCATTAATAAATCTTAATTCATGGTATTTTATATTTAAGATTGAATTTTTTTAATTCAGTGGGATTTAACATGAAGGTTACCAAGTGGTATAGGGTTTGTTATTTTAATTTTCTTTTGTTATGTTATAAAAAATATTCATTAACTTTATTATGAAATGATTATATGTGAATTAATACCTATATTTTTTTATTCTATATTAAAACGTGATTTTTGGGATATATATCTTATAAATATTATTACTCTATTGATTAATTTTTATTTCAATGATATGATCTTTGTATGGGTAATTTGTATCAATTTATCTTTCTTTGGGACATATATTTTTGATATGCACCAACATTATTTTATGAAATTGTTTTTATACATACCATTTTAAATATTATGACATCAATAACCTTAGAATAGATAAATTTAATGATAAATTTCATGTTTTCCATTCATGGGGATTATAATTGATAAGTTATCAAAGTGGAAAATGATTTATTATACAATTTCTATTATTTTTAGGATTCTTTATATTCAGGGTTCTTTTATGGGTAATCAAATGATATTATTTTATTAGAAAATTATTTTTTAATCTAATCATATTATAAATTTATATTACATGTTATGTAACAATTTACACCCTTATTTATTAAAGAAACATCAAAAAAGTTATTTATAAGTGATACTTTCCCAGTATTTTCTTTTTGAGTGGGAATATTTCTCTTCCATATCCATGTTTTCAAAAATGTATTCTAAAATTATGTTTTATAATAAAAAATTATTTCCTAAATAAATTTCACATGGTCTTTAATGTTATTTTTTAAAAAAATTTAAAAATGAAATTTGTTAATTATTTCTATATGGGTCACTTTAGAATCCCTTTTACAAAATGCATAAAAAGAATAATTAAATTTAATATTTACAACATAAACAGATTTTTCTATCATCATGACCATTATTTTATTTTTATATTCCTTTATAATTTTACAATATTTTAAAAATAAATGGTTTTTCATAATTTTTTTTGGATTTTTTAGTGTTTAAAATTGATTTTAAAAGTGAAATGTGTATTTTACTTAAAAATGATTTTCGTGGCATTTTAATGGAATTTACATTCATTAACATCAATATCCCTTGATTTAAATTATTTTAAAATAGGGATATTTTTTATTGACACCATAATCATTCATTATCTAGATGTAATAATATTTTTTCAATGAAAATATTGACAAACACGTTTCGTATCCATGGGTTAATCGAATGACGAAAATAATAATCATTTTTTATATAAGTTTAATGAAAAAATTTAAGATCTATATATATTATTTATAATATGCTTCTTGGTAATTGTTTATAATGTTATAGGATTACATTATAATCCATGTGAAGGTGGTTTCAATATATACCAAGGACTAGTGGTTATGTTATAACCAAGGATGGGTGGCTCAGTGATAGCCTACCAATGCATCTGATATATATATCTAATGTATACCTACTCTATTTTTAAGAGTGATTGTATGAGTGATATGGAAAAAGTGTCCCAAATTACTCAAATGGTTCTTCCTTTATTTATATGGGTTTTATAGAAATCATATGATTTTTTATGGTATGATAATGAATTTATTTTTTAATATTATTATTTTCTAATTCATTTAGGTGAAACAAATGGGTTTTTAATGATTCTTTTACCATGAGATATATCAAATGACATATAATTATTGATTCCAATAACAATTTCCCTTAAAGAATCTGTATTACATGTTACATGATTGATGATTTATTTATTGATGTATGTGAGTTTCTTTATATTATGTATGTGCACTATTACTGTATCATCATACCCTTATGTTTATCTTACTCAAACTTATGAAATTCAATTATAAATTATTATATTTACCCTTACTGAGTATTTGATCAGAACATTCTTTTGATTCTATTTTCTTATGTAATGAATAATGGTGAAAACTGATTTGCTTCTAGGAATGTTTCATATGTGGATTATTTTATGGTGATGGCATAGATATTTATGAACTCGTTGTTTATGTATCACTATTTTTTGGTTTTTATCTTAGTTATCTAAAACACTAAACCTAGAAGGTCCATCTGTATGTAGGTGATACAATATTCCCATATAACATTTTATGTTTTGGATGTAAAAAACTAGGACACATTTATCATTATAAATGCACAAAATGTAATGTTTATGTTTTTTACACTATATTGTGGAGTGAGGGATTGAGGTATTTACAGTTTTTATATGATATTTATGATATAATTACTATTTTGGAAATAAAATATCATTTCTAAATTTTTAACATCCCTTATATTGGAAAACTATAACATTGATTTTGTGTATGTGTGGACTACCACCTCCACTATTAGGACCTGTCCCAACAGGGATTGAGCCGGAACACCCAAAGATTTCCTCCAAAATAATTGGACTAGAATCGTGCACTATATATGAATATCATCCATATGGGTGGCCCTATACTATGGTGCCTATATGTATGCACCCAAAAATATCTCCATGAAACAATTGAGATATAATAAAACTATATATCAAATGCAAGAATACATCTATCCTAAAACAATAGTACAAAAAAATTAGAAAAGGGAAAAATAAATCCCACTAGAAACTGTAAAAGAATCCAAAATTATTAGAAGGAGGGGATCACTGACAAATAAAACTACCAGAATGCTCCTTAACCAATCTCTGATAAACACCTCAGTGGGATAATCTCACTAAACTCAGTATGCCTTAGGACCTCCTATGACTCCATCAAAATTCTTGTAGTATCCAGAAGACATAACACATGTTGTAAAATCCCATTTAGTGGTTAGAATAATAATTCATAGTCGTTTCCACAAGTCCAAAAAAATTATAAACTTAAATAAAACAAAATACTCGAACCAAGCCATAGGAAACCTAATCTTGAAGGGATCTCTATATCAACCCATCCTCGACAATACATGATTGGTCAGATTAATCCACACTGTGAAACAACCAATATATGAAAAAATTATAAGGACTCCCAGAATGACTCAAATATACTTGATTTAGGCTTCATTTCTCATGAGGTTTTTACCTCATTGAAAAAAATTCGATTCTACATAAGATTCGATGGTAACACTCGACCAGGAGAATGCTCTCCACGAGCTCATTTATCCTTTATGGTACTTTCTCGAGAGATACACTCCACCGGGTATAAATCTTACATCCCTAATGAAACACCCAGTAGATAACACATCAATGGTTATCACAAAGCGGATGGAATATCCCCACCAACCCATGTGGTGGACATCTAAGAGGGAACACTGGTAGGATCTCTCCTTAATGAAATTCACTCTGAAACCCAATGGATCTAGATACCCAAATAGGGTATGTCACCCATCCATGATGGGGGATGATAATAAAATAACTTGAACTATGAATTGTTTCTACAATCAGAAAGGGGAAAACTCCTAGAACTGATGGGGGAGTCTATGAACCCAATCTGGAATACTGAAGGCCTTGTATCCTTAGATATTGGATGACACCCAGTACCACTAGAGGATACTAGAAACCCAATCTGGTAACCCAAAAATCTCACTGAAAAATGGGATCTCTCCCAATACCACTGGGGGAAATGAAAAACTTGACTTTATACCCCAAATATCATATCACTCAGATAAGTGATTTCCAGACATGTAGTGTTGGTTACGACAATTCAACACCCCTCCCCCTTATACAACTCATGAAGTAGGGGATAAAACCAATGATTAAATAAACCTTAAATAAACTATATGATATGTTGATGGTCATATACCTAACGATAACACAGAATCTACTAAAACTGTACAACATTTAGGAGATCGTATAACTGATGATTCCAGAAATCATACTGGGATACACTTCTAGATATGGGGTCGCCTCCCATGTAGTTTTGGTAATGATGATACCAAGAACCCAATATAGGTAAAATGATATGATAGAGGATCCCTACCTATTATTCTTAAATGGATACACAAATCTAATGATAAAATAGAGAACCCACCCTGACCTCCCCTGTGGCATGAAAAAACATTATCCACACTCATCCTTTGGAGGGGATCATAATCTGGTGATGAGGATGTAATTACACATTATACCCTCATAGTTATAGACCACAACAACTCACTAAACCTCTGATGGTATATATGTCGCCAACCAAAGTGTCCCACAACATCAACTAACATCGCATATCAAGACCTCAAACCATAGCCACAAACATGATGAATATGAAAAACTGTTTAGGATCGGATACTCACAAGATTGAAATCAATCTCTAAATAATAATATACACCAACGAAAAGTCTCCAAGGAAACTATATGTTTTGTTAGAGGGTCAATACAGTGTCTGAGCCTCCATGAACACCCAAAAATATCATTCATTATATGGATTGGCCATATTTGTTCCATTACACATTGGGTACAACTTGTACACAATGTGGCCCGATTAACCATCCACTTGGTCAGGCCATCTACCCATGCTCGTTTACAAAACCTTCTGCCCATGTCCTCTAGCCGTGTACTTTTACAAGGCCTTATATCTTTAAATGGTTACCCTATAAATGACCCTTGGCCACATGACTTGGGGTCACTACATGGAGTGTATCCTTGGTTAATTGTGTGTAGTTCCCCAAATTCATCTTCCTTGAACATAAAGATCACACATCGTTTAAAACTACACAACATGACGTGCAACGCTACACTACACATCGTGTGATCCCAGATTCTAAATGGGAAATCCCTATGAGTTTCCAAAATTAAACTTGTTTCTTATGAAATTTATATACATAAACCCACTAGGTTACTAGAAGTCATAAAAGAGATCTAACATTAATTAAACAAGATAAAAATTGTATCATTAAATAAAATTAAAATTCTCTAGAATAAGGTGAAACTCTGAACCGTAAAGGTTATATCAGTGCTCGAGAGTTACTCTTCCATGATTCAGGAGTGATTTCCATCAAGATCATAGATCAATGGAACCTCTTTCCTTCTGTATTTACTCAATTATTCCATCACTCCTAGGGGGATATGATTCATATTGTCTTCCATGAACACCAAGACGGTGGGTTGGGGTAATTGATTTAATTTTCTTGAATCAATAATCCAACATTCCCCCCCACCAATGACATGCCTTTGACCTAACACCAACCGATGAGAAATTATATCTCACGCTGATGTTAAACACTATGTTATGAACTCAAAATCAATATTAGAAATATGATAGAATACTCCAATCATTATATATTACACATTTCATGTGAAATAATGTTTACATGATAAAATATTTTTAATATTTTTAATATCACCTCACCAAAGCTCTATGTTCCCCCAAATCCCATGTCAACACATACCTTAGCTCCAAAAATATTTTTTGAAATATTCCAAAGTCATGTGGGTAAAAACTCGGGTAACTAATTTCTCCACACTCTAAACCTTCTAATCACCAAAAAGTGGAATCTTATAAAGAGAGAGAAAAATTAAGCTATCCACTAGGACTTTCATGCCATCGATATTCCAAAGTGTACCAATGGAACCTACAAGAATACAATCAGGGGAACCACAATGGAAAAACCAAACATAAGGTCAGGCTTGAACTAGGTTGACATTATACTGCAAAGAGATCACATATTTCAAGAACTTTGATAGGCGAAAAAAACACCCACCCACTAAATGGTTGACAAAGTTTCTAGTGGAAAGACATCCTGCTAACCCACACATAAGAAAAGAAAATATTCCCCCAAACCTTGACATTGTATGCTTTATACGACACTAACTAGACCACATGGTTTTTTATCACATAAAAGGAACTCATCCAAGTGGGGCATGTGTTTCTAATTAGTGTGAGTATTAATCCATTCCAAAACGCTCAACTTCCTCCTCAAGAATATCATGTACAAGTTGTTTCAATCACACAAGGGAACTAAAAAAACCATAGGGTGTACCATGTTCACACAATTGGTCTTACTAGTCCAACATCCCAATCCTTAAACATGGAACACTATCTTAAACAACCAAGTCAAAGGAACTCATCCACCACACCTAGACACTATCCACTTTGGGAAATACAAACTCACCCGCTTGGTTTTACTCACGTTACAAAAATGCATCATGATCGGTGGAAGTGTCCCTCTTCCTGGTGCATCTAAAGCTATGTAAACCCATACCAATATAGGGTTCTACCAATGACCAATGTCACCTTGTACAACCCTAATTAAATAAGAGAAAAAATAAAGTAACTCACAATAATTTCAAACAATACCACTGCTAAAAGTAGAATGAACAATAAGAGTACCTAAAATAACATATAGAGCTATTGGGCTATAGGAATCTTTGAACTCAATCTATCCTCTCCCTTGTCCTACAGCTCCCTTAGACTGTAGTGGACCACCCGGAGGTGGTGGTGGCAACTCGTACCATCTTTGACCTCCTACTTACATCCTCTCTCCACTACTATATCCTAGATCATTTAGAAATCATTGATCTAGATGTTTCCTCCTCTATGTATACACATTTATCAACTCCCCATCAGTGGTAAAATGGGTCATAAAACGTAAAGAAATATATTTTCATCCTTCGTAAGAGTAAAAACACCTCTCTTATGGCTGATCAAAATTCGCATGAAAGCCCTAATCGTCAGAACCATCATCTTGGGATCTCCCCTGATGGGTATTGTATTCTTGGATCCATGATCTATCTATCAAATACTATATTATTAGGTATCATTTCTCTTGTTACAATTAATAATTGTTAAAGTCTATATAGAAATAATGCATTGCACCTCCAAGGCCTACACAATCACTCCAATGTAGGTTGGAATGCATAATGGGACCAATAAAACTAAAATCTCTTGGATTAATCCCTTCCCTAGGGATTTTTATTTTAAAAAAATATCAAACCATATCCAATGAGTATCATCACATGTTTTTAATCTTCTCTGATTACTCTTCCATTGTCTTTCTATCTTCTCTAAGCTGTAAAAGAAAAAATATACAAACAGTTCTAAAATGGCTAGATAAAAGTCTTCAAAGTATATCCACTAAAACTCATACTATGTTAGTGTTGCCACATTTCTGGTTTGTTTCACTAGAATACACCACCTCCTTTGTGATATATACCTATGGGTAGATTCTAGAACCACCATATGATGGGGATGCTTCTTCACAGGGCATAAAACTTGGGTGATTACCTCAAGTCTGTCATCCGTTGCCTAAGAGTCTAGACTACCCTGATACCTTAATGGTAAATACCTTTGGATCTCGTACAGTGCACTCAAACTACACACATTCATATATTGCACTGACATCAAATATTTCTACTCAGTAGGTTGTGGGTCAAATGGTTAACCACTGGAGGTCCATCCTCAGAAATAGTACCATACACTAAAGCATCATCTTGGGGTGGATCATCATAAAAATCCTACTATTGAACCCTATCTGGCTGTCCCCATGATATAATATAGAAATAGATTCCGAACATGTCATTTTCAAAGAGTATATCTAGGGAGCCGACTAAAGAAGGAAAGAAAAAACCACAAACCAATCTTATATGATCCATGTACAAAAAAATTATTTACAACCAGTGTCCTAAGATATAGAGTAAAAAATTAGGTTATCAGAGTCATAGTGATTGTATACATCAGATGTTTCATGAACAATAGAGTTCTTGTCCTAAACTCCTAAATCAAAACACTATAATACTATCTCTATACAACCTAAATGAATCTCACAAAACTACAGCCCCAAAATGAAAACTACTCTGATACCACTCTATCATGAACTTACCCAACAGGGCCCAACTCATGACACCCAAATATGACCAATAATTTTCTAGGGGATAGAATATAGTGCCAAGTGGGAATATCAGACAAATGGGAGGCCTTATCTCATGTTTCTTGAATGAACACAACCACACACATCTCCATGAAATAGTGTTCAAATAATATAAAATAAAAAAATAAATATATTCATATATCTTTCCCACAACCAAAGTACAAAAGAACTATAGAATATATAAAATATATGCCCACAAAAAATAGTAAATGAATCCTACATAATCAGAAGGATTGGATATCCATCAAATTAAACTACCAGAAAGCTCTTCACCCATGCTTCGATAAACACCTTGGTTGACCTAGGTCACTAAGCTCTACCTTCCTCAGGTCCTCCTCTGACTCCACTGGAAGGCCTGTGGTCCAAAAAAGAAACAACATGTGTGGGAAAATACTATTTAGGTGTTAGTATAATAATAATCACAAGGAACCCCAGAACCCACAAGAAAAGGGAAAAACTGAAAGGTAATAGTTTGTTCAATGCATGAAAGAAGAAACCCAAACAAGAGAGAATCCATATCAGACCATCCTCACCTATAAATGACTAATTAGATCAATCCACTTGGTGTGTAAAAAAATACGTGGAAAACCATAAGGAATCCTATAATCACATAGATATACTAATTTTACAATCCATGTTTCATGAGTATCTGACCTCATAGCCAGTTTTTGGGTTATACTCAATACTTGATGGTAACACTTAAACAAGGGAACACACTTCAACAGATTATCCATCCCAGATGATACTTTTCTGATAGATACACTCCATTTGGTATAACTCTATAATCCATGATTGAATATTTGAGATATACCAATTTATTAGGTATCACAAAGTTGATTGCACATCACCTCCACCCAAAGAGGCATACATCTGAGAGAGCATGCTCGTCATATTTTTCCATGAAGAAATTTACAATAAAACCATTCAGATATTTATACTCAGATAGGTGATCTCACCTATACCTAAGGGTGTATTCTACTAACCTTATTGAAACCACAAAAGGTATCAACAATATGAAATTTTTTCATTCCAAAAACACATGAGGGACATTAAAACCCCAGTCTAAAATACTTAAGGTCGCGTCTCCTTAGATAGGTGATCACACATAGTTCTATTGGGGGTCACCAAGAACACAATCTGGCTACCCAAATATCATACTAATAATGGAAATCACTCCCATTACTGTTGGGGGACACCAAAAATAAATTATCAAATCACATAGATTGTATCTCACAAATAACATAATAATGCCTGTGTAGTGTGGGTAATGATTATTACATAAACCCCACTTAGTATAACTAATATAAAATGGGATCATACTGATGATACCACAAAACCTACATATAGCATCTATTGAGTACTAGATCATATACACAACAATTGCACAAACACTTCTGAAATCACCCACCACATAGGGTTTCATATGTCCATATATGCCACAAACCCTACTAAGATTTATTTCTAGATAGGAGATCATCAAACATGTAATTTTTTTAAGGAAGATACAAAGAAATATTTCTTAGAAAAATGAAATGATAGAGGCGCCCACCCCATCATCCCTATAGGTATACACAACTCCAATGACACAATAGAGGATCCCCCCTCGCCTCTCTAGAGGGATGTAACAAATCTATCCAAGATTATCATATCTAAGGGATAAAAACACATTTATTAGGATGTAATTCCACATTATACCAACATATGGATAAAACACAAGAAGCCACTCAAAAAATGATGGTCTATATGTCACTAATTGAAGCAATTCACACCGTTTCATCACATCACATATAAAGGTCCCGAATTGTATCCACCATCAAGTTCTATGAAGAAAATTTATCAGGATGGGATACATAGAGGCCAGAATATAATCCCAAAAGAAAAAATATATCTGAAGATATTCTCCAAGAAATCTAAATGGTTTATAAAGGGGTCAACATAGCATGTGACCCCACCTAAACACCTAGTCATGTCTTTCATAACATTGTTAGCCAGCCTTGTCCCCTTACATTACATGTACCACTAGTACACATCTTCTCATAGATAACTAGCCACTTGGATGTGTCAACTGGATATTCCCATATCTGATACATCATTCCCATGTTCTCCACCCTTGTACTTTTACACAGTCATGTCTATTAACATGGATACCCTGGCCACAACCATTTCTCATATTACCTGGGGTCAGTACGTAGTGTGTAACCCTGATACATGACATTTGGTTTCAAAAATTCATCTTCCCCAAATGGTAAGAACACATGTTGTGTGACACAACACTATACGCCATTTGATTAGGAATTCAAAACTATAATTCCCTATTAGAAGGTCGAATTATCCCAGTTTCCTCCAAAACCTATAGATCAACCCACAAAAGGTTCCTAAAAGTCATAAAAGGGGACTAAAACCAAAAAAATGATTCAAAATGATACTTGGAATTAAAACTGAAATCAACCTAAATCATGGGGAAAATTGAATCTTTGAGACCATATCATAAATCATGATTCGCTACATCATGATCTTAGAAATATCCCCATTAATATTAGAGATTTCTGGTGCCCCCAATCTTTGTTCCTTGCCTCAACTTTTCTGGATCTCGAAGAGGGAGGGCTTCTTTCTTTATGTTGTGTGCACCACAAGGGAAGATATAGTAACTTTATTTAATTTTATTAAATAGATTAATCACTTTTTAACACCCCTCCAATGAATCGCCTCCAAATGATCACTCAGTGATGAATTTGTTTTGTCGTTCCTCGGGATAACACCTATTTTTTAACTCAACTGCAGTCTCTGAGATCCAATATGAGACTCCACCCAAGAGTCATTTAATGCTTCCAATGAAACTACACACGTGTGATAAAATATGTATAATATTTTTAATTTCACTATACAAAGAATATCAGGGCCATGAAATAAAAATATTAATTAGTGCCTAGATTCATAAATATTATTTGACATATTCCAAAGTCTTATATATTAAATCTCAAGTCAGTACATACATAAAGTGAAGTGATTAATTATTCATTTACCCTTTAAATGTATTGTAATAAGGATATACTTAATGAATATGTATGACTTGTTTGATATAATAATTATTATTTAAAAAAATTATTATTAACCTTTATTTTATTCTTTTCATCAAATAGTAAGAATTGTGTTCAAATGTACCTATGCCATACCATCTCTTAGAACGATGTAATTAAATTTTCTATCTCAAAATTTTAGGGATAAATATATATATATATATATATATAATGAATATATATGTGATTTTTATCTATATTAAAATTCTATATATTACACCACAATGATCAGTGTATAGAAATTAAAACTACTAAACCAAAATTCTCATTAAAAAATTAAATAGTTAACACTTGGAAACATCAATTTTAAAAATGACTTTCTAATAAATGGGTGATTAAATTTAATTAGTGGTTAATATATGGTAAAATAAGTATTTAAATGAATATGATATATAATTATAATAACTCTAAATTTATTTTTCAATATTTTATATTTCATTTTTATAATGTTGAACATGAAGTAAGAAATTTATGTTAAAATATCATTTTTAGGATTATTTGTGATTAAGGTTATAAAAATGAAATTAAATGACTTATCTCTCAAGAATCCTGTGAATATTTTTAACCTCATGTTATTTATTATGATTACTTTTTAACTATAATTTTCATCTAATTATGAACTTAATAGATTGAATGAATGTTTTTATGGAAAAGAGACCTTATTTCTATCTTTAGTTGAAAATAATTTTTCTTCTATATCTTCATTTTAGAAAAAATCAATATTTTTTTATAATATAATATGATTCTTTACATTTTTTCCCCATTTTTTTATTTGAAAAAAGGTTTAAAAATTTTATTTCATTTTTTAAAGTGGGGTATTATTTTATTTATATCAAATAAGATAAAGGGATATTTGTTTGGATATACACAACATGATTGTAATTTCACACTATCATTACCATTAACTGTATTAAATATTACATTAAATATTTTGAGATTATTTTAAAAGAAAATGTTTTTCTTAATATTTTTTATATTTTTAGATATTCAATGTTATATTTCAATTAGAAAAGTGTATTTTACTCAATAAATGTTCCAATGAACTTTTAAATCCTTTTTTCATCTATGACCATAAAATTTGATTTTACTTATGCTTTATTGGGTATATGGTCTAATGATACCATCCACATTAATTCATTGATGGATCATGATGATGATGATTTAAGGATGATTCTACATAACCCATTTTATCCTAGTGGTTAATTATGTTATGATGAAATCTTTATGAAACTTGTTCCTTTATTATGAGTTATTCAATGATTAAGTGATGAAATTTTTATGAAACCTATTTCATTTCCATGGTTTATACTATGATTAGTATTATAAATTATTTTGGAACACATATATATGATTTTTATTATCTAAATTGTGGTTTTAGATTTATATATCCCAAAAATTAATCTGTAAAAGACAGAAATATAATGAGATTATAAAGACTATAATGGAGAGAGAACAAATCCTGATAAGGGAATTTTCCACTATGATAGCCTTGGATGAAATACTTGAACGATTATATGATAGAATGGGGAGTGAACCATGTCCACAATAATATTTCTGTTATTGATCCTTAACTATGTAAAGATTTTATATGCTTATGAGAATGACCCCAACTTATTTGATATGCTAATTTTATTCTCTCTTAGATGATGTCATTTGATTACATTAGGATTAATGTATTATAATAATCCAATATTTACTCAATGAATCAATATTAAGCTCAATGATATGTGGGGTATGGTTTTAAAATGTTAATCTCATATTCAAATACCCTTATGCTCTTTTTATGACTAATTGATATTTGATATCTCCCGGGTTTACCCTTAAAAAGCATTTCAGCCCAAATTTTATTTTGTCACATATCCTCAGGATGTGAAGAAATGTTTTTATAATGATATGTATAATAATATTTTTAGATATTATGAAATTTTTAGAAGATGATGTAGGTCATTAACTGATAGGTTTTGACATTTCTATGTTTTCAAAGACACTAAACTTATATTATTTTGGCATGGATTTAAATATAATGTATTTGAATATATATCTTATATGATGTTTTATTTTGATATATAAAGTATGGTTCACTATATTTGGTATAATAGAATGGTTTAGTTATCTTTGGAATCTAGGATTAGAGAAATTTAGCGAGAAATGTTAGGATAACCCCGTGTAGAGGTTAACATCTTAAGTTGTGCTAAATAAATTAGCGTGGTTTTCCTAGAAAAATATCCATGCATGGATACTAAAAGTGGATGAGGTTTTGGAAAAAAACCATCTATGGGTAATAACATTGAAAATAGTTTATTGAGTACATATAAACAATCATTCACGTGCTTGGGGTGGATTATCTTACTACAAACCTCATTTGAAAGTCTTAGGGAATATTCTTGTGTTAAATCACATTATCTTGATGAACTATTATGAAGGATTTGAATAGATGACGACCATGAATGATAAGGGATAGAACTATGTTTCTATATATTTAATGGAGGGTGTCATGAAATACATATACTATAAATGGGTTTTCATGATTATGAAGTTTACCACTATGATTATTTTTTCTTGTACTATTATTTCTATATTCTATAAATAAATGGAACCCAATTAAAAAATTATAACATAGACTTTGATGGAATATGTAGTGATTATGAGAAAAAAAATTTATGATTACTGGAATGAAGTATATTGTGATTATACCAAATTAGAAATTGTGATATATAATTAACAACCTATATGTTAACAAACTATTGAACACACTAAAGAAGAGAATAATATATTTCATAGAGAGAATAGGTGGTGGTATCCATGGAGGAAAGAAGTCATAATTTCATTCATGTTTGAAATGTGGAAATAAACACCCATGAAAATGTATCAAATGAATAGGAATATGTTAAATGTCTTTAAAATAAGGGCATCGATCGAAGAATTTTTTATGAAAACTCATGAATATGATGGAAGAAAATAAATTTCACCTAAAAAAACAATTTATAATATATAGTCTTAAATGTGGAGAAGCTAGGAATTATCTGTGTCAATTTTATCATCTAGAGTTTAACTTTTATACAATGGAATGTATTATAACATATATATTTTTTTAAGAATGATACATAATAAAATATATCAATGTTGAATTTGATGTTATAAAAGGAAGGTATTGGATGTCTTCATAGAAATACCATATTAATTATTGAGGAATATAAGTCATGTTTTATATTATGAAAAAAAACATATGATCATATCTCAGTGTGATGATAAATATAAACATCTAATTGATATTATTAAAATTATATTTGTCATGATTTATTTCCCAAAGGGGTGTTTATCCTAGATGATTATGGAGAAACTAAAAATCAAATAACTACTTATTATAAGAGATCTTGTTGATGTTTTTCAAAAAGAGATGAATTATCTTCCTTAAAATCGCGATGTTGAGTTTTGACCATAACTCATACCTTCTGATACTCATATTTAAAATATTCCATATAGAATGGTGCCTATTGAGTTATAGGAATTAATGAAGAGACTCACAGAGAATATTGATAAGGGTTTTATTCATCTATGTGCATCAACATGGGGTGAACCTATTCCTTTTGTAAAGAAGATGAATTAGTTAATGTGACTATACATTGATTATTGGGAATTATGTAATATCACAATAAAACATTACTCTCATGTTAATCATATTGATGATTTTATGCATTAATTTTAAAAACATAAATAGTTTCCCATGATCGATCATTGATTATGATATTATCAGTTGAAGGTCAAAAGTTTTGAACTACCCAAGACAACCTTCTTTAGAAGTAATGGACACTTTTAATTTATAGGGATTTATTTTTATATTACCAATTTTCCCTTTATCTTCATGTATTTTATGAATAAATTATGAATAGTTTACCTAGATCATTTTTTCTAGTGTTTATAAATTATATTCATTAATATTCTAATTTGAAGTAGGAGTATGAAGAACATTTTAGGATTAAACAGAATACAATAATGAATGAGAAGTTTTATGGAAAATTTTCTATGTGAAAGTTTTAGTATTAAAAATAAAAATTTTAATTTCAATTAATCTCAAGAAATGTTATATCGGTTGATCCATCAAATGAAAAAGTTAATGAAAATTAGTCCAGACTGGCCACTATGACAGAGATCTATAATTTTCTTGGGTAGGATGAATATTATCAATGATTTATAGATAATCCATCACATCTATCTAATCCACTAAAATAAGTAACATGGAATGGATTCAACTTCCCTATGATATTTAAATGTGATGAAAAATTCCTGAATCTAAAAAGAATGATATGAAATTCTCTTATCCCTACACAACCCTACAACATACAAGTGTTTTTTACTTATATTGACATATCAATGAAGGAATTTGGATTTTTTCTCATGTATAATGATATAGTGATAACATAAGGCTCATGATAATTTATGATTTATGTGAAAATTTACCAAACTCTTGATTTGGAGTTAGTTGAGGTAATATTTGAATTAATGAAATAGAGAAAATATCTTCTCAGATAAAATTTTGATATATATACTGATCATAACACATTAATTTATATATTCACTCATAAATATTAAAATATTCATCAAAGTAGATAGTTGGGGTTTATTAATGATTATGACTGCTCAAAACATTTCCACCCTAGGGAAGAGAACAATATGGAAGATGATCTGAGTTGAATGGACCATGATAAATTATCCATCATGAGGATTAAAAAAGATCCAATATTTATGGATTTGAATATGATGGACCTTAAGGTATTGAATGAATGGGATACATATTATATTTCTAAAATGACATATTAACCATCGATCCATAAAAAGACTAAAGAGACATATATAAAAGATGTAATGTGAGAGAATTTCATGATTTCAATCATGATTGTGATAGATTGATAAATTAAAAAGAACTTGTCTGTGTTCTGTCCATAATAGATTTAATTAAGAAGTTATTGGATAAAGATCGTTGTTAAGCATTCCCTATTTATTCATGAGTTTTGAGGATGTATGAAGATTCGAAGGAGTATTTATGGTTTGAAAAATGAAGATATGTGTTTCCTATTGTTTTCTTTATTTCTTGGTGTATCTGCATTTTAAGTCTGAGAGACATTAGTATAAGGCGGTTTTACAATCATTAACCATACATATATGGAATTTGGAACACATCACCATAGATTTTTACAACATACTTCCCAAAATATCTAAATGTTATAATGATATTTTGGGTTAATTAGGTTTCCTTACAATGATAGAAAACATCACTATTATTAGAGAATATTTTTATCTTCATCATGTTTCTAGAATATATATTCAATAAGTTGTAATGTTTCATTGATAACCTCATTCTATTATATCTGATCAAGATTTGAGTATTACCTTGATGTTTTGGTGAATTATTCAACACGATCTAGATTTAGAGTTGTGTTATAGTAATTTTTATCAACCTTATAATGAATGTAATTATAATAAAACCATTAAAAATCTCGAGTATATGCTAAAGTTTTCTTCTATAAATTTTATATGTAGTTGGGATCAACAGATTCTACGAGTATTGTTTTCTTATTATGATACCTTTAACTCAGGTGTTTGGATTGGTTATTATAAATACATATATGGGAAAAATTGTAGAACTCAAATGTTATAGGAAGAAATTGGATAATAAAAGGCATTAAGAACAAAGATATTAATTTAAATGGATAAGAAATTGAGATCCATTAAAAATAAAATTAAGGAAACTTAGATTTGATAGAAACATTATGCTAATGATCATCAATCAAATATAGAATTTGATGTTTGTGAGAAGATATTTCAATGATTTTATCCAAATGATAAAGGAGTCAGATTTAGAAATAAATAAAAGTTGAGACCTTAGAATATTTGACCCCTTGATATTCTTGATCATGTAGGTTTTGTACATTATCTATTAGCACTTCCACAAAACATCTCTCAAGTTCATGAAGTATTCCAGGTACCTTCTAAGAGGAATTAAATACCATATACATCATATGTATTGAAATCAAAGGGTTTTCTAAGATAACCTAATATGTCCAATGAATAATAACTAATAGAAATATTTGGTCTGAGACATAAAGTGATACAGAATAATACTACTCACCTGGTTAAAATCTTGTTGTGAAAACAAACATTTAAAGAAGTTACATGGGAACCTGAGGATGTGATGAAAAATATATATCTAGTTTTTTTATTAGAGTGATGTAATTTTAATGATTAAATTAATTTAAATGGGGTTATAATGTAACAACCTCAAATTTCATGATATATTTCTATTCAAATAAATGTAATTTCTTCAATATCTTACGATACACACATACCCAAATATAAATGAACTATAATATAGTATATCATTCTAACTAAGACATTAAATTGAAAATTTTAATAGGGATGAAATAATATTGATAATTAGTGTAACATCACATTACGTTTTCATGTACTTTTTATGTTCTTAAGTACCTTTGTTTTGAAATAGAGTCTTGGGTGTGTATTTGGGTGAATTTTTAAAGAACAACTGGATAACAGTGTGTTGAGAAAGGTTTGCGCATGGTTTGATAAACCATGCAACCAAACCATGCCAGCCTTGAATCCTGGACAGAAGCTTCCGCACGGGCATTGCACGGTTTGTCTAACAGTGTGGCCAAGTCATGCAAGATGGGTGGTCAAGACAGAATCTCACGCATGGTTAGCACACGGTTTTTCAAACCGTGCGGCCAAACCGTGCAGTCACATAAATGAGATCCTTAAATTGTGGATCTCACTCGGTTTTGCCTATCAGTTCCTTGTTTTTCCTCTTAAGCGACCCTAACTCGGGAATTGTCTTCTCCTAAGGTAAGTGAGGGTTCTACCATCATTTCGGAGGTGATCCAAAGGCTTCTCTTGGTGAATCGATGTATGATTCTTGAGGTATGTGGTTGTTCTTCTTCATTCTTGATTGGTTTCTTAGATCTACTTAGATCTACTTCTCTTCTAATCTCAGTTTCTTGGATCCACACCCATTATGGGTAGATCTAAGTGTGTGGTACCAAACTTGATAAGATTTGGTCTTGATCATTCTAGGAGAATAGATCTAAGGCTGGTTCTTGAAGAAGAGACCTTGTTTTTCATGAGCGTTCTCGACCATTGTGGTTTTGGTCAGAACCTTTGAGTAGGTGGTTCTGTCCCGACTTTCCAAATTGATTATCATTGTATTGGCTTTATTTATTTCAACTGTTGATTTACATTCAATTGCTCAAGTTTTCATTCAATTAAATTGATAAAAACTTGATTTCATTGAATTGATATATTTGAAATGGTGTTGGCCTAAATATTTGGGAAAAACCCCAATTCCATTGAATTGGGTATGTTTTTATAAATTGGCCAATTTAAATTGTTTAATTTAAATTATGGATTTGATGGAAATGTTTTCAATTAAATTGTTGGATTTAATTGGGTAAATGAAATGTATAATGATGGAATTGTTTTTGAATGGATTTCAAACTTATGAAAATGGCTTAAAATGATTTGATAAAAACCCAGTGGTTTTATCTTGTGAAAATTGCATGTTACGAATAAAACCTATTTTGGTTTTAAATGGAATGAAATTGTCACTTTTGAAATGGGATAATGGGATTGATCGTATTTTAAGCATTCTTAAAACAGTTCACCCATCATTTAAGAGTGCATGAAAGACTTTGTTTATTAGTGAGTTATTTGGATACACTCTACGCTACGACAAAGTTCTAAAACATACATGCAGTCGGTCACATCCATAACGGGTTGGTGACGAGTCTCCTTTGGCCAATGTCATAGGGATGTGTGTATACATATTTTTCTGAGTTCACATAGAGAGTGAAGAATCCTATAACTGGTTAATACTATCGTACCTTTTAGCAGATGACCATGCTTCTCGCTTGTTTATTCATATTTGAGATATAAATGTATGCCATTGCTTTTGAACTGCTTACATACCTGCTGAATTTATATAAACTGTTTTATATAAATGTTTTTCTTAAGCCATTTTTTTAGTAATATTCCATCTTTTGTAAAGCCTTTTCTTGAAAAATTTCTTCTCCTCATTTGAAAATGTGGAGAATATTTTGTTAGAATATTATTTTGAATTGTCAAACCTATTTATTTGAAAATTGAAAGCTTTTCCTTTATATAATATATATTTGGCATCTGTTATGGAATCATTGGTGGTTTCTTAATGGGATTAGGCTCACACCCTACTTTTTCCTTTAGGTGTTTATAGACTTTCTTCTTCTTGTATTCAGGAAAGGGAAGGAATCTCTTGGAGTTGGGTCCAGTTTTTGAGCTTCTCTTGGTGAGTTGTGTCCTTAGGGTCCTTGGGGCTGTTTTCCCATTCTAGTACATTGGGATTTTTATGCCAAGTTGTATTCTGGTACATCAATCCCGATGGATTTTTCTCCTTTAATGTATATTATTTTGTTATCTATTTCTTCCATGTTATTATGTCACAAATCGTTCGCACTTTGTTGTTGTGTAATTCCAGGTGATAGTCATCAACCCATGGGGATCGAGAATGCCCTTCGGGCTATGTCAGGACTAGCTCGGTTATCAGGTTACTAGGGTACCTGAGCTGGTTCGTGACAAAGTGTTATTAGAGGCGGGTTGAGCATCTTGCCTTAATGACAATATGTATTTGAGTTTTCTTATCGGGACTTAAGAGGTAGTTGTGATTGAGTGCATGGCCAGCTCTCACCGCAATGATCCTTAGGTCACCATGGTTGGGTAGGGAAATATGACTTGTGGATTTTTTCTAGTATTTATCCCTGTTTTGATTTGGATATAGTGGAATCCAAATAATGTTAATCCCTTCTATTAAGAATAATTTTTCCTTGTTACTCGGTTTGAGTGTTAATATTTTTTTTAATGATGTGTAGCATCATTTCACTGAGAATACATGGAGCTCAGATCCAAAAAGAGGCTACTGTAGATTCTTAGCAAGTGAGTCCTATTGTGGATCCGAGTCTGGTTGAGGTGATTGTTTGCACTGTCCAAGCTCTGGGACATGCACCACCTCCAGTTCCTATTCAGACTCCATCTATAGATCCTCATTGTGATATTCTCTGAAGCCATTATCAAGAGTTCCTACGCCAGAAGCCACCAGTTTTCAAAGGCTCCACTGACCCTCGCCATGCTGAGGAATGGTTGAGTAAGATTTAACATCTATTCGGGTTCTTGGAGACACCTGATGTGATCATGGTGAAGTGTTCTACATTTTTACTGGAGGGACCAAGTAGGAGGTGGTTGGAAATGATAGTAACGGCTGGGAAACATGAGGGCCTGGAGTGGATAGACTTTAGGGTTCCTTTCACTAACTAGTTCTATCCAGAATCAATGGTGTTGGCCAAGGCTATGGAGTTCATCAAACTTGATTAGGCCAATAAAATCGTGACTGAGTACTCAAATATTTTTTCTGAGCTGGTGCAGTTTTCTCCTGATATTATATCTAATGAGAGGATGAAAGATTGATGATTCGAGTTGGAACTTCGATCAGATATCTGTTCTCAGGTTTTTCTACTAAAGCTACCCACCTATGCTGATGTGTTGGATAGGGAGATGATGGTTGAGATAGACTTGGGAGGAAAGTTAGGGTTGGAGGAGGTTTTTTTTCTTCCTATTGGTAGTGTTGGGTCCTTTAAAGGAAAATAGAAGCGTGACTTTTCTCATGGTAGTTCTGGACAGTAGAGTCATCCCAGACCTTCGGTAGCACTAGTAGGGGATTCTTTGACTTCCTATCAGTGTGGGAAGCTGGAATATTTTAAGAGGGTTTGCACTGATGCACCCAAGGACTATAGCTCCTGCGGATGTTTAGGGAACTTACAGAGATTCTTCCATCACTTCTCAACTCCGCGTAGTGGAACAGGATCATCAACACCTCCAAATACCACGGGGCAATCAAATACTTCACATACAAAAGGATTCTAGCCACATGCATCTGAAACGAATCTTCTTCACGCAGTGGAAGATTCACTGGAGGTAGCCGATATAGGTCCTACAACTGTGAGAGGTACCATTACTATAGTTTCATCTTTAGTGACAGCTCTTTTTGATACTGGTGCGTCTCACTCTTTTATTTCAACCCATCTTGTTAATCTGCTTAATCTGCCTATGGAACTTTTATCTTGTGCGATGGATATTACTACAACCCTTGGTGTAATGAGAGAAAATGCTCTCCATAGTCCTGATTTTGTATTCTATCTATTAGATGTCAATCATGCTTGGAGTTTCTTAGTTCTCGATATGAAATATTTGGACGGAAAATTTGGGATGGATTGGCTCATTGCCAATAAATCCCGGATCAATTGTTATCTTCGACAGGTCTACCTTACTACACCTAGTGGTGTGCCTCTTGTTTGTCAAGTAGAATGGGACCCAAGGTCAAGTAGAGCCGGACCCTCTTATCCAGAGTTGGGGAAAGTTATATCATCTTTTCCTTTTGATCTGGGGAGATATTCAATGTGTAGTGATCTTCTTCCAGTCATCGCTGAGTTTTCTGACGTGTTTCCTTCTGACTTCTCTGGTTTTCCACCATTAAGAGAGGTTTTTTCCTCTATTGACTTAATGCCTAGTACTAAACCAGTTTCTATTCCCTCTTATCGTATGGCTCTAGCTGAACTAGAATAACTGAAATCATGGTTAGACGATCTTCTTGAGAACGGTTTTATACACCCGAGTTTTTCACCTTGGGCAGCACCTGTTCTCTTCACCAAGAAGGTTGATGGTTCTCTTTGCTTATGTTTTTATTATAAAAAGCTCAATCGAGTTACGATAAATAAAAAATATCTGTTACCATGAAATGATGATATGTTTGATCAATTGAAAGGGGAAAAGTGGTTTTCAAAAATTGATCTTCGATCTGGTTACCATCAGTTGAGGATAAAAGAATCTGACATACCTAAGATCACTTTTCGGAGTAGGTATGGCCATTATGAGTACCTTGTTATGCCCTTAGGCCTAACAAATTCTCTTGATGTTTTCATGGATTTTATGAACATGGTTTTCCGTGAGTATCTAGATGCTTTCGTGGTAGTCTTTGTTGATGACATTATTCTCTACTCTAAGTCTGAGGGCTATCATGCGCATCATCTGCATGAAGTTCTGAGTCCTCTAATGGATCACTGACTTTAGGAAAAGCTTTCAAAGTGTGATTTCTAGATTTGAGAAGAAAAATTCTTGGGTTATGTCATGTTAGAACAAGGAATATCAGTTTATTTTGAAAATGTGAAGGCTATAATGAATTGGGAATAACTACGAAATGTATTCGAGATTCAGATCTTATTGGGCTTAGTAGGATATTATCGCCTGTTTTTTAAAGACTTCTCAAAGTTATCTTCTCCAATGACTGCTCTAACTCAAAAGGGAGTGAAGTTTTCCTGGAATGATAAATTTCAGAGTTCTTTTGTTGAGATAAAGTGCCTTTTGACTACTGCACCGGTGTTAACCCTTCCTGAGGCTGGGATAGGTTATATGGTCTTCTGTGATGCATCGGGTTCAGGTTTGGGATGTGTTATCATGCAGGGTAATCATGTTGTTGCCTATGGGTCTTGTCAGCTTAAGCCTCATGAGAATAACTATCCTACCCATGACCTTGAACTCGTAGTTGTAATGCACACTTTTAAGTGTTGGAGGCATTAACTTTATGAAGAAGGGTATACTATGTATTCAGACCACAAGATCTTGAGTTATATCTTCTCTCAAAAAGATTTGAATATCCACTAAAGGCGTTGGGTGGAGTACCTGAAATCTTTTGACATTGAAAATGCCTATACCCCGGGAAAAGAGAATTTAGTTGTAGATTCGTTAAGTAGGAAACTTCTATCATAGGCTATGAAAGAATCTTCAGAAGAGTGGAGTTTGATGACTCTTTTTTCTCAATTTCATATTGGAGTTTAGTGGAAGGGGAATTTTGTTTCTTTAACTAGTTTCTAGTTGACATCTTCTCTTCTTGAGTTAATTCTTCAGGAAAAACAACATGATGATGAATTCCATAGCATTAGATACTCTCTTTATGGTGGGGAGACCGACAATCTGTGGTCGTTCTCCAAAGAGGGTGTTCTGTTTTATCAAAACCATTACGTTGTGTAGTTAGCGAAAAGGATGAATTTGATGGGGGGTTGTCGTATCTCTCAGTGGGATGTACACCCAGGAACCATGAAGATGTTCTATAATATGCAATGACAGTTCTGGTGTCCAGGTATGAGACATGACATTGCTGAGTTTTTGTCTCATTGCAATACATGCCAGCAGGTGGATGCTGAGCACTAGAAGCCTTTGGGTTTTCTTTAACCACTTCCAGTCCCTACATGGAAGTGGGATGAAATATCTATGGACTTTGTGGTTGGGTTACCTCAATCTCAGAGGAAGAATAATGAGATATGGGTTGTGATCGACAGACTGACCAAGTTGGCACACTTTATACCTATTCGAGATACAACCAAAGTTGAGGAGTTGGGAAATATCTATTTGAATGAAGTTGTTCATTTGCACGGAGTACCATATACTATAGTCTGTGATAGGGATCCTAAATTTACTTCTCACTTTTGGAGAGGCCTTCAAGAGGTACTGGGATCTTAGGTCCATTTGAGCATGGCCTACCATCCACAGTCTGATGGCCAGACAGAGAGAGCTACTCATATTCTTGAGGATATGCTCCGCGCATGTGTTCTCGACTTTGGTGGATCTTGGGATGATCACCAGGAACTAGTTGAGTTTTCTAATAACAATTGTTACCAGTCTACGATCAAAATTGATCTTTTTTGAGGCTTTGTATGGAAATCCTTGTAAATGTCCTTTATGTTTGTTGGAGATTGGTGAAAGATCTTTAGTAGGACTGAGTTTGGTCCAAGAGACAACAGCTAAGATCCAGTTGATTCATCAGAGAATGTTGACAGCACAGTGTCCGTACAAGTCTTATGTTGATCGTCGTTGTAAACCTTTAGAGTTCTCAGTTGGTGACCAGGTGTTCTTGAAAGTTTCACCCTGATTGGGTCATCGACTGCTTGGTAGGCAAGGGAAGCTTGCTCCTCGTTTTGTGGGACCTTTCGAGGTTATTGGTCTTGGGGGGAAAGTTTCTTACTGTCTAGCTCTACCACCAAAGCTGACGTCGATACATAACATGTTCCATGTGTCGCAGCTGCAAAATTATCTCTCTGATCCATCTCATGTTGTGAGCTGAAGTGATCTTGATATTGAACTAGATTTATCTCTGAATGAATGACCAATCAGGGTTGTTGATTCTGAGACCAAGGTACATCGTGGGAGAACGATACCTCTAGTCTGTGTACTATGGAAACATGGTACTGATTCTCATGAGACGTGGGAAAGGATGGAACGAATGAGAGATCAGTGGCCTGATCTTTTTGGCATTGAGGGTTCTTCATAGGCTTTCTGGGGACAGAAATATCTTATTGTGGGGAGGTTGTAACATCACATTACTTTTTCAGGTACTTTTTATGTTCTCAAGTACCTTTGTTTTGAATTATAGTCTTGGGGGTGATTTTGGGTGACTTTTTAAAGAAAAATTAGAGGATAGTGTGTTGAGAACAGTTTGCGCACTGTTTGATAAACCGTGCGCCCAAACAGTGCCTTCCTTGAAACCTGGACAGAAGCTTCCGCATGGTCAGTGCATGTTTTGTCTAACTATGTGGCAAAGTCATGCGAGAGGGGTGGATAAGACAGTAGCTCACACATGGTTAGCGCACGGTTTCACAAACTGTTCGTAAAAACCATGTGTTCACTTAAATGAGATCCTTAAATTGTGGATCTCGCTCGGTTTTACCTCTAAGTGCCTCGTTTTTCCATTTATGCATCCCTAACTCAGGAATTATCTTCTCCTAAGGTCAAAGAGAGTTCTCCAATCATTCTAGAGGTGATCCAAAGGCTCCTCTTGGTGAATCAAAGCCAGATTCTTGAGGTATGTGGTTCTTCTTCTTCGTTCTTGATTGGTTTTTTAGACCTACTTAGATCTACTTCACTTCTTATCTCAGTTTCTCGGATCCACACATGTTATGAGTAGATTTAAGTGTGTGGTACAAAACATGAGGAGATTTGGTCTTGATCTTCCTAGTAGAAGAGATATAAGGAGGATTCTTGAAGAAGGGACCCGGTTTTTCATGAGCATTCTTGACCATTATGGTTTTGGTCAAAACCTTTGAGGTATATGGTTCCATCCCGACATTCCAAGTTGATTATCATTTAATTAGATTGATTTATTTCAACTATTTATTTAAATTCAATTGCTCAAGTTTTATTTCAATTAAATTGATAAAAACGCGATTCCATTGAATTGAGATATATGAAATGTTTTGGGCATAAAAATTTGGGAAAAACCCAAATTCCATTGAATTGGGTATGTTTATGGAAATTGGTGGATTTAAATTGTTTAATTTAAATTTTGGATTTGATGGAAATTTTTCATTTAAATTGGTGAATTTAATTGGGGAAATGAAATATGTAATGATGAAATTTGTTTTGAATGGATTTCAAACTTATGAAAATGGCTTAAAATGATTTGATAGAAACCCAGTGGTTTTTTCTTGTGAAAAAGGAATGTTTTGAATAAAACCTGTTTTGGTTTTAAATGGAATGAAATTGGCACTTTTGAAATGGGATAATGGGATTGATCATATTTTAAGCATTCTTAAAACAGTTCACCCGCCATTTAAGAGTGAATTCAAGCCTTAGGTAGTTAGTGAGTTATTTGGATACACTCTATGCTACAACAACGTTCTAAAACATACATTAAGTGGGTCACATCCCCGATGGGTTGGTGACGAGTCTCCTTTGGCCAGTGTCATAGGAACGTGTGTATACACATTTTGCTGAGTTCACATAGAGAGTGTGTAATCCTATAACTGGTTAATACTATTGTACCTTTTGGCAGATGACTATGTTGATCACTTGTTTATTCATATTTCAGATATAAATCTATACCAATGCTTTTGAACAGATTACATGCCTGCTAAATTTATATAAACTGTTATATATAAATGTTTTTATTAATCCATTGTTTTAGAAATATTCCATCTTTTGTAAAGCCTTTTCTTGAAAAATTTATTCCCATCATTTGAAAATGTTCAGCAAATTTTGTTAGAATATGCTTTTGAATATTTAAACCTGTTTATTTGAAAATTGAAAGCTTTTACTTTGGATAATCTATATTTGACATTTGTTATGGAATCTTAGGTGGTTTCCTACTGGTCTTAGGCTCACAACCTACTTTTGTCTTCGGGTGTTTGTAGACTTCCTTCTTCCAGGCTCGAGAAAAGGGAAGGAATCTCTTGGAGGTGGATCCAGTTGTTGATATTCTCTTGGTGAGTTGTGTCCTTAGGGCCCTTCGGGCTGTTTTCCCATTCTAGTACTTTGGTCTTTTTATTCCAAGTTGTATTCTGGTATATCACTCCCAGTGGAGTTTTCTTTTGTAATGAATACTGTTTCGTAATCTATTGCTTCCGTGTTCTTGTGGCAGAAATCATTCCCACTTACTTGTTGTGTGATGCCAGGTGCTAGTCGCCTACCCGTGGGGATCGAGAAGCCCCTTTGGGCTATGTCAGGACCGGATTGGTTATCGGGTTTCCAGGGTACCTGGGCTGGTTAGTGATAATTATGTATATATTTTTTAAATAATATAAATATATTGATAAATAAGTACAGAATTTTTTATAATGACTTTTTATTCTTCAAAAAAACTCCTCAAAATTGGTTTTTATTTCTTTTTCTAAAAACAATATAAAAATTAAATTATAATAAATTAAAATATTTATTTTATAAAATTGAATTTCTATTTTAAATTTTCATGTTATCATTTTCTTCTATTTTAATGTTTATAATTATCTACTTTGGAAACCCAGCTCTTTATTACACACTTAAACCTGATTTATTAAATAATACACACTTTATACAACATAGAAGATCGAGAGGTTGAGAGTATTTGGTTCTTGGGAACATTGCATAACATCTTAGAACATTAAACACACAACATCTTTATGATAACATCGTTTACATAACCAAAACATTCCCTCGTACTTAGTATTACGTGGGATAACCTGATGAAATGCATAAGAAAAGGGAGAGCTATAAAACCCAGTAAGGGAGTAAACAAGAAATAACATGAATAGTAAAATAAAAATTATAAAATATAAATATAAATGGATCATAAGATAAACGTGAACATAAAGGCATGATAAAGCACGATTATCACAATATGTAAATGTGGCAACAACACTTAACATGGTATTAGCATGAGCAAGGGGTCATTGCACATGAAGCATGACTAAACCCTCATTGCACTTGAATTATCATGATTAAATTTTTATTTTCACTTTAATTATCATGAGTAAACCCTCATTTCACTTGATGTATCATGATAATTACCTTAACCCAATGTATTAGAGCTCTATCTGGGCACACCCTTATTAAACATTTCATTTCATGCATAAGTGTTCCACAAGATCATACAACATGGATTCATTAAACATAATAATTAATTTAATGATAATGTAATGTGTAATTTATACATGATACTCATACATAAATAAGTAAATCTGTGTTAATGTGAATACCCTTGATAGATAAATGGGCATGGTATTCACTACATAATTATTTTGGTATGGAAAATTGCAGTGCAATTTCGACAGCATAACAGAGTCACATAAGACTTCGTAAAAATATTTGATAAGAGGGAAAGGTGTATCATCATATGTACAAGAAATGGAAAGTAATGGTTCATATAAGTACATTTTCCAACTTAATTAATTGAATTTATATTCATAATACAAAAGGGTTACTTGAATGTAATTGAGGAGATAGAAATTCTTTATGGAATTTCTACATGGTAATGAGTGTACATGGAAGGAATTAATGAGAGATAAATGGGTCTACTATCATTAAAAAATAATTAGGGTAGTAAGGTGGAGGTGAGAAATTATACTTCAACATTTATAATTGAATATAAAAGGGCATAACAATATTAAAAAACTTGGATAAAATGAGAACGGAAGGAACCCCTTAATTGGAAGTGTGATCCCAAAGTCTTCGTAGGGTCTTGAGAGAGGCTTCAAGAGAGATTGGTGATCCTTGGAAGGATTACAGAGAGAGTAGTTCATGGGATGTTCAAGCTTCAAATTCTTTTAGTGAAGAGGAAGTGGGATATTTGGTGGGTTTATATAGAAAATTAGAGGGAATTCTTTATTATTTAGGTTTGGGTAACAAGACATTCAGCTAATCCGAACCACAAACCAGCCCTTGGTTTTTGCCCATTGTTTTTGAAAAAAGGGAGTGGAAAAAATTATTTTATATGTGAAATTTCCAAACTTCTTAATATAATAGGTTTTCTTATGTACTGGTGAGTCACTCTCAAAGAAATCAACTTAAGAATCAAAAATGTTTTATAAGTCTTGGAGGGTCCACTAAAGAATTGTAAAATTAATAAATAAAACCTAATATTACATTATATTAATGATACAATATATATTGTACCAAAATAATGTTCATATTATTTTATTGCATCACTACTAGGTCATTATGATGTCATCAAACACATTATATATTTAAACGTTATTTAATTTTTACACAAAAATTTGATTGTCTCTGAAAAATATGAAAAAATCATTATTGGAAAATTTTGACATCCTGATTCCAAAAATAATATTAATTTTATCTAAATAATTTTATAAATATTTTAATTATTATTTTTAAAATAAAAACTGTTATTTATTAAAAAATCATGGATTTTGAAAAAATAACTTTCAATCCTTAACAAAAAACACAATTGTTTTCATAAAAATTGTATGACCATTTATATTTAAGAAAAAGTAAATTAGATATTATTTAATTCAAAAATCCTTTAATTCATCAAAATAAATTTCTTAATTGATTATTAACTAAAAATTCTAGTTGTGCTTTCAAAACTATTTACAATGTAACAATAATAAAGTGAATGTATATTCTTTATTATATAAAATAATAATTTAAATAATCATAGTTCTAAGGTCTTGTAAAATTACCCCTTAAAACACCTACATATGTCCTAAGGTAATGGTTTGTAATGGTGATAGACTCTTGGGGTGGTTGAGATAACATCGCTCGAGTGGTAATCTCTATCAACTTCCACTTATCTTGTTGGCGGTTCCCCTCGAGTTTAATGTTTTGAAGCTCGGCTTGGGCTTGGTCAAGAGAAAATCCCAATAATGACACCTCCTTTCTAAGCTTTGACAAATGGGCTTCATACAAGGCAAGTCTACTGGATGAAGCCATCTCTTCAATTTTCTGAGTAAATTTGATTAGTTAAGGCCCTATATTTATACTAATCATGTGATCACTATTCAATTACTATATTAAAAACGGTAATAATTATTAACTATATTTTAAAATCCAAAACATAAAACCAAGGAAGTGCATATTTTATATAACCATTTTTCACAATAATAAATTTAAATAGAGGAATTTTCATTGATAATAGTTTGGGTTGTTACAATCTTTAACTCTTAAAATATTTCACCCACAAAATTTTATTTTCCCACACTAAAATAGATGTGGGTAACTATGCTTCATCACTTCCTCTAATTCCCATGTTGCTTATTCAAACTTGTGGTTTCTCCACAATACCTTGACGAGGGGCATTTTCTTATTTTGTAGAACTTTTTCCATACAATCTAAGATATTCCCTAGATTATCCTCATAGGATAGGTCATTCTACAATGGTACCACCTTTAGATTGAGTACATGCAATAGGTTAGGTATGTACTTCCTTGTTAGTGAAACATATAATACATCATGTAATTGAGATAAGTTCTATGGGAGTGCTTATCGATAGGCCACTGATCCAATGTGATAAAGGATCTAAAAATGGTTGATGTACCTTGGACTGAGCTTTACCTTCTTATCAAATCTCATAACTCTCTTCCATGGTGATATGTAGATGAATACCATGTCACCGACATCAATCCCTAGGTCTCATAAATGATTATCAACATAGATCTTTTGTCTACTCTGAGAAGATTTAATGTATTGCTAGTTGGTCTTAACCATACCCACCATTTCTTAGACCATTTCTGGACCTAAGTGTTTTCACTCCCCAAATTCATCCCAACATGTTGGTGTTCTTCACCTCTTCCCATACATGGCTTCATAAAGAGCCATTTGGATTCTTGAGTTGAAATTGTTATTGTACAAGAACACAACAAGAGGGAGATGTCGATCTTATCCCCCTTTTAAGTCCATTTAGAATGCTTTAAACACCTCCTCAAGTGTTTGGATAATCTGATCAGATTTTCTATCAGTTTGAGAATGGTAGGCTATACTAAAGTTCATCTCAGTATTCAGAGCATGCTGAATACACTTCTAAAACATAGAGGTGAATGATGGATCTCAATCGAATATAATAGATAGTGGTACTCCATGTAGTTGTACAACGTCATTGATGTATATCTGTGCTAGTTGATCTAGTGATAAATCCTCCTGAATTGAAATGATGTGTGATGTCTTTGTAAGATGATCCACAACAACCCAGATAGCATTGTTTCCTTTAGAATTCTTCAGATGACCGGTGACAAAGTCCATGGTGATACTCTCCTATTTTTATTCTGGTATGGGTAATGTTTGCATCATCCCCTTAGACTTTTTCCTCTCAACCTTCACTTGCTGACATACCATGTACATTGATGTATACTCAGTGATCTCCTTGTTCATGTTATCCCACCAAAAATGCTCTCAAGTATCTCAATACATCTTTGTGTTTCCATTGTGAGAGGAGAAATTTAAACTACGTGTGTCATCCCAACATTCCTTCATTTACTCCAAATTATATGGAACACATTTTCTTGACCCAAATATCACAATTCCTTCTTCATTGACATTGAACTCTAAGTATTTCCCTTTTCTGATAGTTTCAACCTTCTTCTGAATTCCCACGTCATCATATTGATCATTCTTTAGCCTTTCCACAATATACATTTGAGTAATCATTTCCAAAAGGATTGATGATGTTCCATTCTTTATTATTCCCATGTCCATTTTAAGATTATATCCATTTCAATTCCCATAAATAATAGAATTTTTGGGTCCTTTCTACTTAGATCATCTACCAACTTGTTCCCTTACCGGAATGGTAGTGTATTGATTATTCATAATCCTTGATGAGATGTATCCATCTTCGTTGGCCCTTATTAAGCTATTTTTGTGTGAATATATATTTGAGGCTCTTGTGGTCAGTATATATCTTGAACTTATCCCCATAGAGAAAATTCCCCCAGATTTTCAATGCAAAGATCATAGCCACTAACTCTAGATCATGTGTGGTATAGTTTGGCTCATGGATTTTTAGTTTCCATGAGGCGTAGGATATCACTTTACAAATTTCCATTAGAACATAGCCTAAACCCTGCATGATGCATCACTATACAACACAAATAGTTCTCCACTTATTGGGAGTTTGAGTACGACTGTAGTGATAAGCCTCCTTGTCAACTCCTTTAATTTCTCTTCACATTCATCACTCCAAGAAAACATCACTCCCTTCTGAGTTAGTTTGGTAAGATGTTTGTAAAATCATTTGATTTTTCTCACAAATCGACCATAATATCTGGCTAAACTGAGGAAGCTACGGATATTTGTTACCGATGATGGCCTCAACCATCCCTCAATTGCACCTATCTTGCAGGGTTCCACAGATATCCCATTTCATGTGATGAAATGACCCAAGAATGATACTTTCATTAACCAGAACTCATACTTGTTGTACTTTTTATAGAGCTTATCATTTCAAAATCTCTCGAGTACATTTTTTAGATGCTCCACATGCTCCTCCTTGGTTTGGGAGTATATTAGAATATCATCTACAAAGACTACCATAAATTTATTGAGGTAATATATAAATACTCAATTCAACTAGTCCATGAATATTGATAGATCATTAGTGAGTCTGAAATGCATTAGTATGAATTCATAGTGCACATAACATCAATAAAAAATTTCTTAGGGATATACTTCTTCATCACCCTTAGTTGGTAATATCCCGACCACAAATCCACCTTGTAGAAGTATTGTGCTCCATGTTGCTAATCAAACAAGTCATCAATTCGAGGCAGATGATACTTGTTCTTTCTCATGATTTTGTAGATCTCACGGTAATCAACGCAAAGGTGCATTGACCCATTCTTCTTCTTGATGAAGCGGATATAAGCACCCAATAGTAAAGAACTTTGGAATATTAACCCTTTATCTAGATTCTCTTATATTTGTTTCTTTAGCTCCTCAAGTTCCACAAATAGCCATTCTATACCGAGTATTAGATATTGAAAATTCACCATTTATAATTTAAAATTATAATTCAACATCTATTATTAGAGGAAGACCAGGAAATTCCTTAAGAAACACTTATGCGAATTCCCTCACAATGGGCATGCCTTCAAGGATGGTTGCTTCCTTAGACTCAATCATCTGAGCAAGATACGCGTTCTCATAGGGCAGTAATATTCATGCTTAATATGACAGTTCTAAAGAAGATTAATCTTCCTCCTTGGACTTGTATAGGATCGGGGGTCGATTCTCCATATGGAGAGTGATTCTCCTCTTACGACTATTTTTGTGGGATCTATATTAGGAAGGAACATCCATGCCGAGAATTGCATCAAATTCCACAAGGGGGGGTATGAAGAGGTTCACTCCACAAATTATGATAGGGGAACAGTAATATTCTTGGGATGAAATGATTTCCCAATTTTCTGTACTCACCGGCATATTTAATTATATGATTTATGGTGGGTTTGGGATTGTTATACTAAACCATAGTGATATAACAGAATGCGTAACTCTATGGGAGTTAACCCTACCTTATACTTTTTTATTCTGGTTCTATAATATCCATTATATACATAGGGTTGAGTATCTAAAATAGTTAAAAACATTAAGGGGAATCCAAAGACAAAAACATATGACTTATAAATTACTTTTATTTTCATAACATATGAATTTATAGGCTTCAATATATGTTATCCATTATCTACTTCCGAGCATAAATTCTTAGAGGCATTTTTTTATTAACTTAACAATGGTACATACTCTGATTTTTATTTTACCAAATCATATCCCCCATTAGTGTCACAATCAAGAGTGAATAAAGGCCCATTTTCATGTACCAGGATACCCCAGGTCAAGCCTGAAACTGCTTGTCAGAGTTTTCACTCCTAGGTACATCTATGCCAGAGCCGCCTCTACCTGCTCATATCCAGGAATTGAAGTATTTTATTGATAATCCACTTACTCATTACACACAAAAATTTGTGGATGTTTTTATTATAATTATTCTTATCCCTAATTATTTCACTAGGGTTTTCTAATCATAATCCCAAAAAATAACTAAACCTATCCTCTAATACCATCTATGACAACCCTTCTCTTTATTACATAATTAAACCTGATTTATTACATAAAATTATTTTCATACTACGTAGAGGATCGAGAGGTCTAGTGCCTTTAGGGATTTGTTACATTAAATGACAACATAGATCATAAAAAACACAACATCTTTATAGAAAAATTTCTTTAAATAACAACAACATTCCCTCGTACTTAGCATTGAATGGGATAACTTGAGGACATACATATGAAAAGGGTGAGCTATAAATCCTAGTAAGGGAGTAAAAAAGGCATAACATAAATAATACCAAAAAGTTTAGGTAATAGGAATATTAATAGAGCATAAGAGAAACATGGACATAAAGCCAAGAAAAAGCATGATTATCACAACTTGGAAATGTAGAAACAACACTTTACATGGTATTATCATGAGAAAATGCTCATTTTACATGAAGCATGAGTAAACATTCATTGAACATGAATTAGTATTATTAAATACTAATTGCACATGAATTACCATGAGTAAACCCTCATTTAACTTAACATATCATGATACTAGTCTTTACACAATTCGTTGGAGCACTATCAGGGCACATCCTTCTTAAACATCTCATTTCATGCATGAGTGTTCCATAATATCATAAAACATGGATTCATTAAAAATCATAATCTATACCATGATAAAGTAATTTTTAATTCATACATGAAACTATTCCATAAAAGGTAAATGTTTGTAAATTTGAATACCCTTAGTAGATAAATGGGTATGGTAATCACTACACAATGATTTTGGCTTGGAAAATTGTGGTGCAATTTCAGCAGCATAACATCATGACATAAGACTTCGTAAAATAATTAATTAGAGAGAAAGGTGTGTCTTATTATATATAAATTAAATGGACATTTATGGGGTAACATAGATACATGAACCAACATAATTAATTTAATTTAGATTCATAATACAAAAGAATTGTTTGAATGTAAATGAAGAGAGAGAAATTCCTTAGGGAATTTTGGCATGGAAACAGGTGTACATGGAAGGAAATAATGAGAGATAAAGGGGTCTCCAATCATTAAAACATAAATAGGAAATTATGGGAGAGGTTATAAATCATTCCCAAACATTTATAATTGAATATAAAATGGCATAACAATATTAAAAAATGTGTATAAAATGAGAATGGTAATAACCCCTTACTTGGAAGTGTGATACCAAAGGCTTAGGAGGGGTTAGAGAGAAGATTCTTGAGAAATTGGGGTGCCTATAAAGGGTTTTATTGAGAGGAGGGAAGGGGTTGGTCGAGCTCTAATGGATTTGAGTGAAGATGAAGTGGGATATTGCGTGGGTTTATATAAGAAAGGAGAGGTAATTTTTTATTATTTAGGTTCAGGTCACCACACATTAAACTAATCCAAACCACAAACTAGCCCATGGTTTTCCCATGGTTTTTTCCAACGGGGAGTGGAAAACATTATTCAATAAGTACAATGCCTGAAATTCTTAAAATTATAGTTTTTTTTATGTGGAAGTGAGTCACACTCCCAAGGAAATCAATTTAAAAATCTAAAATGTTTTACAAGTTTTGAAGGGTCCACTAATGCTTTGGAAAATAAATCAAACAAACCAAAAATTAAATTATTTTAATGATAAACCATATATTGGCCCAGAATAATGTTTATATTATTTTATTAAATCAATGTTGGGTCATTATTATATCATAAAACACATTATATATTTTAATGTTATTTAATTTTTACCCCAAAATTTGATTCTCAAAAAATTATGAAAAAATCACTAGTGTATAATTTCAATATCCAAATTCCAAAAATAATATTCATTTTATACAAATAATTTTCAAACCATGTGAATTTTTTCTTTTAAAATAAAAACTGAAATTTATAATAAAATTCATGGATTTTGAAAAAAATCGTATTCAATCCTTAATAAAAATTATAATTTTATTTATAAAAATTATACGATCATTTATATTTTATAAAAAGTAAACGAAAGTATTATTTAATAAAAAACTACATTAATTAATAAAAAAAATTTGTTAATTGTGTATTAACTAAAAATAAAATTTGTTCTTTAAAATGTATTTACAATGTAACAATAATAAAATGAATGTATATTTTTTTATTATATAAAATTATAATGTACATAATCGTAGGGATAATGTATTGTTACACAACCCTTTATAACACCTGAATATGACCTATGGGTAAGGTGTGTGATTGAGACAGACTCTTGTGGTGGCTCGGATAACATCTCTTAGGTGGTAATCTCTTTCAACTTCAACTTCTCCCATAGGCAGTTCTTTTTTAGCATAACATGTTGAAGCTCAGCTTGGGCTTGGTCAAGAGAGAATCCCAATAACACCACATCCTTTATAATCTCCAAAAAATGGGCTTTGTAGGTGGAAAGTCTACTAGATGAGGCCATCTCTACATTTTTATGAGTAAATTGTATTTTTTAATGCTTTATATTTATATTAATCATCTGATCATTGTTCAACGACTATATTAGCAACGATAACAATTCTTAATGGTATTTTGAAATTGAAAACATTAAACCAAAGAAGTCCACATTTTATATAAAAATTTTCATAATAAGAAATTTAATTAGATGAAGTGTAATTTTCATTGATAAATTTTTTGCTTGTTACATCTACAGATTTTTATTTTCCAATGAATAGTGAAAAATATTGATTTCAATTGAAAATCATCTTTTAGTTTCAATAAATTTAAATAATTAACAAATTGAAAAATTATTTGGAAGTAAGAAAATCATTTATCTTATTAATAATCCAATTAATATCACTTTAATTAATTTTATGTGGCATTTTTGTATAAAAACTTTTAATACTTTAGAAAAGGCGTTTATCGGGAGCACAACCTAGATATAAAAGTATTTTTTGAATTCAACTTTTCTAAATTATTTTGTTAGTACATGTTTTGACCTAATGATATCCAAACATAAAACATATTTCTATTTGAAAAAAAATTCTTGAGTGCAAAATTATTATATTTTAACCACTTAAGAAATTCCAAGTGTGTCCTCTCTTAGAGTTACAAAACAACACCCATACTTTAACTTCATTACAAAACATTTAGCCATCTATCTCACCGAAAACCATCCCAGTTCTCATATAAACGTCCCAATTAATAATGTTCATTTTATTGTATTTCTAAAAAATTGTTCCATTGGTTCTTATGAATGCATATAAAAGAGGCTTACTGAACAAGCGATAATCTTCCAACTCAACCTCTTATAATTTAATTATTACTCGACATCATCATAAATTGTGTAATTAATCATAAAAGAGTAAATTTTTAATTATAACTATACAAAAATGTTATTATGATTGTTTAACAACAATTATTAACCCAATTTTCTTCCAAATGGTATGTTAAAGTATTTCTCATGTGTACATGTCAACTATTGCCTCCACATAGAGATATAATTAATTTTCCACCACCATAATTCCTGGATGGTTATTATTATGGGATAAAATATTATATTTGATGTTTATAACATAATTTTGGTTCATTAAATATAATATCATTACTAAAAATATTTAGTTCCCACACTATCAAAATTTATTGTCACTCGTATGTGCATGTTGACTACCACCTCCACGAAATGACGTGATTCATTTTTTATTTTCTCATTAAATTGATGGAAATGTGGATATATTAACTGAATAAATATGATATATATATATATATATATATTATAATAATTATTTTTTAAATGTGGGTTATTAATTAACATTCTTTCGTTCCATCAGCATAAAAATAAAAACAATATCTATAGGTATTTATGTCCTACCATCTCTATGAATGGTGTAATTCATTTTTCAATATCTTGATTTTATGGATAAATATAATTATATATATTTAATAAATATATATGGTGTTTATATAATGAATAAAAATTTATAGGTGATAGAAATATAGTCTATTTATATGGACCATAACCTCATAGACAAAATTATCATGAAAAGTGATACATCTTAAAACTAAAAATAATGATTTTAATAAATAATTATTAATATATATATGTTAAAATGATTAAAGTGGATCATATATGATAGTATAAATATATACATGGTAATGGTATGGAACTATAATAATTTAAAATTTACTATAAATATGTTAGATTGATTTTTATGAAACTCAAACTTGTAGTGAGGGATTTAAGTTCATATCTCATAATTTATCAAGATTGTTTACGATTAAGATTCTATTGATGAAATGTTATATCATATCACTCAAGAATATAATTAAATTTATTAAGATCTTATTATTTATTTTTACTATAATTTTTTCTTTATTTATATATCTTTAAGTACTCAATACACTGAAAGAATGTTTTTAATGATAACTGATGTTTACTCTCTCTTATATTGAAAATACCTTTTCCTCCATATCAAAGTTTTCTAATATTAATTTCCAGAATAATCTTCTTAATAACCTATAATTATTTGGTAATTTTTACCCATTTATATATTTTTATAAAAAGGGTTATAAGTTAAATTAATATCATATTCTAAATTATATACTGTTGTATTTTTTTAATAATGAGAATGAAATATTTTTTAATATACACAATATGAATAAAATTACTAGTATAAATGATCATTCAATTATTTGAAGATTAATTTACATGATTCGAAGGATTTTTCAATAAAAAAATTTTCCTTATTATTTTTAAAATTTTCAAAATTTAGATATATGATTTCAAAATTAAAATGGAACTTTCCTCATTAAACATTCTTGTGATCTTTTAAAATTTTTTATATATGATAATATACTTTTATGTTACTTATACTTTATTGGGGATATGATCAAATGGTTGTAGTCACATTATTTATTTAAATTTCTTATGATGCTGATTATTTATTTCTGATTCTATGAAACCTGATTCTTTCTCAAGGTTTAATCAATTAATCATTAATATTTTTTGGAAATAACTTCATTTCTAGGGGTTATACTATAATGAAATGGTAAATGTTAATAAAAATTTTTCAATTCCCATGAGTTATTATATGATTAATGATTAATAATCTAATATATAACATATGTATGATTTTCATTATGTTATAGGTGGGAAAAGAATTATATATCTCACAAATGGATTGGGTTTGTATGGATATCTCATGATATTATAAGGACTGAATTGGGTGGTGAACCTAATACATTAAGGGACTCTATCCACTATAATAGTGTTGGATGTGAGCATTGAATAAGGATATAATAAGATGGTGAGTGAACCCAATCCACTATGATAGTATTATAATTTATCCTTGACTATAGATGTGATTTCCAATACTTATGTGTATTCAAAAAACTTATATATTTTAAAAATGTTATGATCTAATAGATCATGTTCTTTAATTCCATTATGATTTGTTTCTTATGAACTGCTAAGCCTCATTATAGGACTCAATATTATTATCAATTATATATTGGGAATGTTTTTCATTGTCTAATATAATATTATCATACAATTATGAATATTTTATACATAATTGATCATTGGTATATCCCTTTTTACCCTGACTAAACATTTCAGCTCCCCCTTTCTTAAGTCTCTCTTCCCCGTCTTCTGAAGAATTGTCTAAAGTATGTTATGTATATAAATGGTCCAATTTATGAAGATCATAGAGGGTTGGGATTTTTATCTCTTATGGATAATGTTTTCATGTTTTTTGAGATTCTAAAATAATAAACATATATGATTTTTTTGTTGGTTGAAATGTTATATATTTGAATATTCATGTATTAAGATGTGATATCAATGTATGAACAGTATGTCTTACTATATTCCTCATTATTATTAGAAATTAATTAATTATATGGACTCATTTTCTACACATCAAGAATTTATGAATTCCCTTAAGGAAATTTTACTCATGATTCTTTCCGTTGTTTTATAATCAATGGAGATTAATTTTCTTTACTAAATGGGTTTAATTATTTAAATTTCTTTAATACTCAATCATTATTTTCTTTTTCGAATAACCATGAGTATAATGTGATTATCCAATCTTTATTTACCCTTCAAGGTATCAACAAATAATTTCTCCATGTCTATTGAAGCCTATTATATACAGTTCCTTTTAGATATATGATCCAAGGACATTTAATAATCGATCTATTTTTCTTTTAGAGTCAATTATAAAAACAGGATCTTACCTTACAAGTCATCAAAAAATTTCTCATAGGATTTAATGGATTAACAATCTTTATTATTTAGTTATTGGAATTCCCCATCCATTTTAGTATAATAATTTTAAGGAAAATACATATTGAAAAATACATTATTAAAATCCTCCCATTTCAGGGAGTTAATTACTACCACATTCAGCATTTTTGTTTTTTATAATCCACTATTGTTAATTATCACCTTATTAATGATACATATCCAAAATTACCTTATTATGGTCAATGTACTAGATAATGGAAAATGTATGTTCTATATTACTAATCCATTTCCAAATAATAAGTTTGCATATGGGCCCACTAATGGAAGGTGTATATTGTCATATAAAATACATAGTGGTGATTTATTCATTACTTTATTAGTTTGGATATTTTTCATGATTCATGTTTTGGTTCATAGATTGAAAATTTTGGTTGTTCATAGCCGTGATAATTCACATCCCATATTCCATTCCATTTTTTTCTCTTGATGATGTTCTTTTCATTACCAATCACATTCATTATTGACACGATTCATTTTGGTTTTATAAAATGACTAAAAAATCATAGTTGGAGTATCAATAATGAATAATATATGTGAGAAATCATATTATAATAAATGAAATTTCTATGATATCCTTAACTTTTACACCATATAATCAACCCATGAAATTTTAATCTCTAAAATAAAATAAAATAAAATCGCTCATAAATATTCAAAAAGGCAATCTGAATTTACCTAATCATATCCCAAGGGTAATTCAAATAAGATGTTAAGTTAGTCATATTTATCATTCCTCGACTAAAGTTTAAGTTAAAACCCTTCCATCATTTTTAGGTTTATTTCCCTTAGATTTATTTTTTCAATATCCAACAATAAAATATTTGTTTGCAGATAATGATATCTTTTCTATGAAATGATACACTCTATATTTTACATAAAACATGGATATATACAATATTGTATTTATCCCAATAGTTATAAATTGTGGTTTCCAATCATAATAACAATAAATAACCATTAACAACTCTAATACAAATTATAATAACCGTATAATCACTTATATAAATATTAAAACATTTTATAATAATATTCAGTACATATCATAAATATACACACCCAAGATTCATTATGATTTTGTTTATTTGTCATGTAGATTCATAATAAACTTATTTCGTGAAATATATTCAATATCATTCATAAATATTTTCTCCAATAGTATCCCATTGAAATATATCCTACTTAAAACCTTTATTTGTGACTAGGGGAAATTGAAATAGATGAAAGTGTGATCTCAGATCCTATATGCTTTTAAACCAATGAGAAGTCAATCGATAATCATAAGTTCCTTATGATTATCATAATGGTTTTAGAACAAGATAATAACATATTAAATTAAACCCAAAATTTCGTAGACTATAAATAATGAGTCAGGGAATAAGGATTTTTAATAATATATTTCATGAGTAATAAGACAGTGGAATCATAAATTATCCAACATAAGACACAAGGACATTTCTAAATATTAAGCAATATACTTTTTAAATAAATGTAATAATTTATAATAATTTCCTTAGTCAAGGATCGCTGCTAAGAATATCATGGTGGATGCAGTCTCATAATGGACTAGGTTTACTCCTCGTTCTCTTTCATATTATCTCTTGTTATCTAATTATTTTACTAATGTATTATAGGGTATTGTAATTTCATATAAAAAATCACATAATTAAAATCATACATATGTGTTCCATAAGATTAATAAGCATTAATCATTTCTTTATAGATTAATTAACCAATGAGAAAGAATTAATTTTCATGGTAATATTCTTTAAACATCACCATTATAAGATATCCAATAAAGGAAACTAGAAAGTACCATAATAATATTACCCTAGTAAGAAATTTTAATCCTAAATTTATTTGGATATATATGAGAAACACTTTCATAAAAGCATTAGAATAGTGATTTGGAAAATAATATAGGGCATAATTTTATTATTAGATCTTTTACAGATCAAAAATTCTAATAAAGAGTATAATATGAATTTATTTTAAAAAAATAACTAAAAATAATATTTATAATTAATAATTTTCATGATGGAGAGAAATTTTACTCACGATGTAAAGGTTAAAAACATTTTTTTTCTACTTTTCAAAAAATAAAATAGTGAGTTTTAAAGAAATAATTTGAAAATATTTTATTTAATAATTTGTATGGAAAGTAAAAGGTAGTACAAAATAACTTAAATATAAATGTATTTATAGATAAAACAATTCTCTAAAATAAAATTAAGAGCATGGACATGGAAGATAAATATTCCTAACCATGAAGGTTATATAATGTTGGATTTTATTAAAAATGTTATTTTGGTTTGTTTGAGTACGAAAGTGTGTAAAATGGATGAAATAATTGAATGTCCAAGAAATAACAATTTATAATAAAATATTTATGTTTTAAGAGATACATAATATAAAATTACAAAAGTGGAAATTGAAAAGTAAATATTCCTTATAAAAATTAAGATTATAACATAATCTTCTAAACCTTTGGTAGTCATTGAATTAAAATCTCATTAACTACAAAAAAAATATTTATTGTAGAATCAACATAATTTTTAAGAAAACTTTCATGAAAATAATTCATGGTTAGTATACACACCACACAAAATAATGCTGGTGGTGAATAATGAAGATATCTCAATGGAGGGAAATTGAGATGAAGAAAACCTTATAATAATTTCTAACATAATTTTTATGCATTGTGATCTAATTTATTATAAATTTTTATTTATTATATATAAATAAACAATATCAACACTCGACTTACTATATTTAGTTCCCTTAATGTTTTGAATTACTAATTTTTCAATAAACATTTATTAAAATAAATATTTATGTGTTAACTATTATATTTTTTATGTATGTTTTGAACATTTCTAGTCACTTAACCTTGTTCATGATTTCGTAATTTATAAAATATTAATAATGTAATAAATTTCATATTATTAATTATATCCACCTATATAACTATCCATGTTTAGAATAAATTAAAAATGAATTACATAATTTCATTGAAGTGCTAGTCTTCACAAGTGCATAGGTGATTCCTTCATTTTTCAATAGACGGAAATAAACTAAGTTAAATAATTATTTATCTTTATAGAATCGTAATTATGTTAAAAATATCATATACATTTACTAAATACATCTATATAACTAACCATTATACATGGTGATGAAAAATAAATGACACCACTTCATTGAGGCTGCAGTTTACACGTTGGAATGAGAGACTGTTAAATTCTCAATTAAATTGTAAGTGGAATGAAAATGGTTTTACTATTACCATAAGAAAATTTTAGTATATATAAAATATTTATTTAATTTTGTTAATATTATAATAAAATACCAAAAGGAGGATCAAGAAGAAATAAACATTAAAAAGTCTGGTAAGTATATATAACTATTTCTTCGATAGTCTACATTGAAAAACATGTTAAGGTTTATTATATGGGTCTTTTGAGAATGATTCAATCTATAGTTTGTGGATAAGGATGTTGGGAATTAATTTGGTTAGATCTTGATTGAGATAAGATCACCACGTGGTGTGTAGATATAATAACCCAATCCTTAAACATACTTTGTTATTAGATTCAAAACATAATCTTTTAACAAATATATAGTGATGATTGTGAGGTTAGTGTGTTTATAATATTAAATAAATAAATAAATAAATAATAAATATATTCTCATTTTTTTTATTTAAGATAAAAAATTATTATCCTACTCCCATATAAATTGGGTGAAATACATAACTGAGAGGGTGAGCTAAAAATATAAACAAGGGAATAAAAATGAAATAAATCATAACCTAAGAGACAAGAAAAATAACTTCATATATTAAATAGAATGATCAAACACATGAAAACATTGAATAAAGAAAATAATATCACAAGATAACGAAATAATAATGATCATATTATAAGATCATGAAATAATAGGAATGTGGTAACAAAATAAACATGATATCATAAACATAAGTCCAGGATCCCAAATAATTCACATAAAATAGTTTTAAAGGATAACGCCCCACTCCCATAGTTGTCTAGGATCCATTCCCACCAACACATAAATCATTAATTATGACAAAATTTAATTATTTATATGTTCTACTTACTACTATATAGCTGTTAATATTGTGTCAAGCCGATTGGGAAGGGTAAATGTTGTTGTGAAATCCAAAATTTGAGAATACAAAAACAATAAAATAGGAGTGGATGGATTTTTTTAATATTTTTTGTGGTTTTAAATAGTTCATGAATAAAATGGTCATAATTTTTTATGATGAATTAGAAACAATAGTCTAGAAGTGAGAAGGAGAATTTAAAAAATGATTGAGACCTATGGAAGGGGAATTATACTCTCTGGTTTATAATAATTGTATCATTTATCGTAATTTTATTACAAAACACAACCTCAATAATTTATTCAATTAATCTACAAGTCCAATATATAAAACTTATTGAAGAACGATTCATGGAGCTCACCACTTCAAGAATCATCCACCTGTAATGGATTTTGAAGAAGATATCATTATAGTCCATCTAACTAATTAATTCTGAAGTTTTAAAAATAAAATGTTAAAGGTGAAGAAAATTATTACATTTATAATCAATCAAGATAAATGATTCTAAGGTATATAAAAATTACATGAAAAAGATAGAAAAATAAAACCAAAAAATTAAATTCCACAGGAAAAATATTATATGAAAATCATGTTATTTCAAGAATGTAAAAATTTATTCAATTTATATTATAAATTTAATAATGTAAATAACATGAGAGAATAAATATCCTCTATAAAATTGACTATTATGAGCTTGAATATCAATTATTTTCACCTCTTGATCCTATGACATCTTCAATGTTAAAAAATTCTAAAACTATCTACATCCTAGTGTTCTAGATTTTTTTTAAAAATGTTCCTCCCCCTGAACTACATCACCATATTAGAATTTTATTTTAGCTCTGTTTAAATTAGTCACTAATTAATTTTACTAATGAGTATTTATGACTACATTTCCACCAAACACATGTAGTTAGTGAGGTTTTTGTACTGCCTGTATCTGACTTGAGCTACCCCTTTCAAAAAAAATTAATAAACCCTCGTGACATTTGTTTTAAATGTACCCTTATTTGTCTCTATATTGAGACAAAAATAATTGTTCTTATTTCAAGGATTACATAAATGTTTTTTTGAGTCCTCATATTTATTTAAATGTACATCAATACATACAAAATATCAAGTTGTGAATCTAAGAAATATTTTAAACAAACAAACCTGACATTCCAAAAACATTCATCCAAGACTATGTGAAACCTCATTCAAACTCTAAATACAATGATATATTTTTTAGAGACCTAAAAATGACTCAAATACATAATTTTATCTTCATTAGGCCTTCCACTGTTCATTTAGATTCCACTTTCATGAACAGAATCAAATTGTTGAAAATTATCTGCATCAGCATTGGACAGATTTAATCTGTGCTTTAAAATTGATTGCTCCATATCTGATTTCCTAATTTTATATACCATTAGTTTGAAATTATGTGAGTTATATCTTGTACTTCCTAAAAAATTGATATTGTAGTAGAAAATATCATCGTATCCTTACACATCAGATACCTTTTGAATTTCTTCAATAGAGGTTTGTGACTATTCTTCATACCACTTCTATAGCATTTGTATTCAAGATGACTCACTGTTATCTTCTAAAAAATTATCCCTTCATCAAAATTTATAATGGGATTCAATAAACATTAAGATATTTAATATCAATGTTATTTTGAACATTTAACTATAATGTCCTTAAATTGTTCATCATGGTGATACCAGTTTCTTCATCAATAGAGTCACAACACATGATTTTGGTGGCATCGACACCAGATATCTATAGGTACAATTGGAATTAAAATTTTTTTTCCCATATATTGGTGGAGAAAAAAAATAAACAACCTCAATGTTATGTGGATAAAGATTCATTAGAGGATAGGTTAGTTAGTGGACACATCAAGTCTGGTGTTTAGAGCTCAAGATGGATTTTTTTCTCTTCAACAGTTTTAGTTTTACTTTCATAGGCTCTGGATTCTTCTTCTCTATGTATTTTGTGGAATATTTTATTCCCTATAACATTTCATTTTATCTTAAAATATGGGTGTTAGAATCATCTGCTTCATATTTTATAGTGATTAATTCCACAACCTACGGATTTCTAAAATTCTCCTCAAATCTAACTAAGCTCAGCTTCACATAAATGATTATTTAATTTAAATTTCACAAAAATAAACCAATTAATATTAAAAATAAAATTAAAAATGATAAAACAAAATTAATTAATAAATAAATAACAGAATTAACAATTGATAATTTAAGTATAAAATTAAACAAGAAATATAATTCTACATAGGTAGTAATATCACTAGAAATTGACCAATTAGTTATTAATCACATTTTAGATACTAAATTATGGTTAAAACATAGATAAAAACTATAACATAAGTGGAAAAACATAATATTTAAAAGACACGTCAAATTCTCCAATACTTAATCATTTTTTCCCTCAATGATCTTTTTCTAAATATTGTTGGAAAATAATTCTAAATATTGAAAAGTAGAGTGTATACTAAGATTCCATTTTGAAAATTTATTATTTTCTGTAGACTCATTTAAACATGAAAAGGGATCTTCTCTTCTCCCAAATAGTTCTGATAAAAATTGGATTTGGGATTAATAAAAATTATTGCCATTGAAAATTATGAAAATAAATTAAACCATACTTAGTTTTTATTTTAATGTGACCTTATAACTTATCCTTACCTCAACGTGAACTAATAAATGTAATAGAAAGGAATAAAAATTGAACACTTTATTTTCATGTTAATGTATATAAATTACAAAAAATATAATAAAATGATTCATCATCTTAAGGAATAACTGATAAAATGAATGAACCCAAATTGGATCAACCCAGATAAGGATTTTAATTTCATTTCTCATGTAAAATCCTATATTAAATGTTCAAAATCTAATCAAATTGCTTCAAAACCAATGTTTGATGTAGATTAGATTCCAAAAATTTTAACAGAAACAAAAAACACTTAATATAGAAAGAAATTTATTGACCATGTTAAATCCATTGAAATTTATAATAAATAACCACCTCAATGTGGAAAAACACGACCCCACATTATGTTATAATTTAACAAATTGAATAAGAAAAATGAGGCATGAGATCCAAAAAAAATTAAAAAAAATTAAGGGGTTATAGATGTTTTTAAAATAAATATAACATTAGTGCGTATTAAGGCCATATCCCACATACTTAATATTTTAAATTATCATAAAAATTAATTTCAAATATCACAAAAAACAAATAATCATTTAATGTTCAAAGAGATTTGAAATTCATCAGCTCAAAATTATGTTTATGATCGATAAGATAGTTTAGAAATAATTTTCACCATAGTAAGTATATGAAAAATAGATAAAAAAGGTTCCTAAATTATCATTAAAGAAAAGACACAATAATTTTAAAAGAACATCAATAGGTTGAACACTAAACACTGAGTGAACAAAAAAGAGGGTAACAACATGTTTATTTTTTTCAATTCAATTTTAATAGCATGAAATTAGTATGTTAAACAGTCAAAAAATTCAAGACCATTTATTTAAACCCAAAAACAAGGGAAATCACTCCCCACAAAGAAATTCCCACTATTAATAAATTTAAAACTAATAAATATAGATTTATAGCATCAAAACAACATCAATTTTGAAAAGTATTACAGAAAATAAGAACTTAAAATAAGTACTTTCCTTATTAAAAAGGTTTTATCCATTTAATTCATCAGATAAAATATCTTTCCCTTTAGAGTTTATTTATCTCCTATAATTTTTTGAATGTCAATTCATAAAAATTGAAATATATTAACCTAATAATTCAATATATTAATCTCATATATAATGAAATTCTATAGGATCATATTAGGAAAGTTGATATAGTAAGGATTCAACATGAATATTCTTCTCAACTAGATAAAATTGGTATCTTCTATTCTTTTTAAACCTTACTAGAATCTTTAATTAAAAAAAGTTACTAGGAAGATGAAGAATCAAATCTATTTGAAACATATAGTAACTTATAGAACACAATAATAAATTATAATTTAAAAAATAAAAGTAAATGCATAGAAAGACTATGGTTTTAATCCCATGAATTATTGAATTTAAAGTACTCAGTTATTATTTTGTGTAAACACATTTTTCTATAAATAATAATGCAGTCAATCCATTTGGATTTCCCTAAGAATAATGTTTTATTCTTTGACAATTTATGATAATTAGATTGTTTTCTTCCATAATAATTACAACCGCTCCATTTTTCAACACTATAAAAATAGTGAAAGGTCCACACCACATAGTCCTCCACAATCCAAGATTGATGAAAAGTAAATAATTAAAGATAAATACATTTTGTACACTTATGGATTCTCTATTCTAAATAACTAAATCATGAGAAGCCATATAATTATCTTTATAAATCTTTGATTTTTCATAATTCTCTATCAAAATCCCATCTATCTCAATAATATCAAGAATATTACTTTCTCCCATAGTCTTAAATTCAATGTTCAATGTCTTAATAGAATAATATGGAATATATTCTAACACCATAAGTAAATGACTTGACTTCCCAAACAACAAACTATATACAGACAAACCTATTGGGGTTATAAATGTCACTTTTTATATCTATAATGTTTCATCCAGTTTTAACTACAAATATATCATAGAATTGAATTATTTTATATTTAAATTTTTTTTCTCCCCCATATTTGAAATTTTTACCAATCCACTAGATTGTGGATGGATAGTGTTTCCATTTTTATTGGATAACCATATTTCATTATTAAATATTTGAAATTGATATTTTTAAAATGGCTGATGATATCAAAAATGAAATCTTTAGGCACTCTAAATTAGGTAAAAATAATATTTTAATTAATATTATGACATTATTGGTTTGATTGTTGTATAGTATCGATGCCTCAATCTGTTCTAAAATATATTATACAAAAACCTAGATTTATTCATTCCCATGTGAAGATGGTAATTTCCCTATAAAATGATGGATCAAAGAATAAATAATATCATCCTATAAAATACCTTTATATGGAAACTCCTCCTATCTTCAGAAATTTCATAATATTTTTCACAATTCACTTCCAACAATAAAAACTCATAATATCTTTAAACAATGTTTTCTAGTAATATCTGACGTGGAAGAATTTTTGGGATATCCTTTCTCCACCATGTTAACCTCCCCAAGGTGAAGAATTATCCTCTCCTTAATTTAAAGTATTTCTTCTTATATAACACACCTCTTTTAGATTCAATCACTAAACATTCCCAAAATAAAAGGGGCATCCCACATATAGTTTTAGATAATATAAATGAAATTTTTCCTTATTGTTTTTTAAAATTAATTAGTAATGAAACTTAGTACTAAAAAATTATAAAAAAATAAATACAATTGATATTTTTTATCATATACAATGAGTAATATCACAGTAAGAAAATAAGAATTAATATCTCATAGATCATTAAATTGGTTGCTGGGAAATATTGATAGATTATCTTTAACAACATTATTAGCACCCTGTTTATCTGTAATATTCATTTAAAATATTATAACAAGAGTATCCACCTAATGTGTCTAAGATTAAAATTATAATATGATAATATATATTTCATGGTATAATGGTCTCTAAACACTATGAATTTGAAAAAAAAAGTACTCTCTAAACATTTATAGAGAAAAAATAGTTAATAAGTCTTTCTTAATAGTGTTGTAGTTATTTTGAGAATCCTACAGAATCAGGATAGAATAATACCCCACATGTAATCAATTATCTCTCATTTATACAATAATAATTCCAACCACTATGCCACTAGAATGACATATAATTTCCAAAGGTAATTTATAATAAGGTTGGGTTATAATTGATGATGAAGTGAGTTTATTCTTATGTAAATAAAAAATTTCTAGAAATTTTCTATTAAAAATGAAGGGTTCATTTTTTTAAACAGATAAAAATGGATTTACAATCCTTGAAATGTATTTAGTAAACACCCAATAAAAATTAGAACTCCCTAAAAAGATTCTATCACCCATAATATTTTCATGAGGTGGAATTTCATAACCACCTCAATATTACATATATCTACCTTAAAACCATCTTAAACACTTTATTTCCTAGTATAATTATCCTATGTGGCCAAAAAATATAATTTATAAAAGTATGGAACTACTTTTATTCTCTATGAATATCTACAAAAATAATTCATGATTTCCAAAACACCTCTGAAATGTTCTACCAAAAATGGTGAAGTTATCCCTAAATACCTCAATAATCCTCCATATAATGTATGAATATATTTTTATTATACATCTTTGAATGGTAGACAGTGAACAAAATAATAAAAACAGTATTATTCAGAAAGAAAATGTCTCAAAGGGGCTTGCAAATGTAGTTTTTTCTTGTAATTCTAGGGATATTTTAATCTAGTTGTGACCAGAATAACCATCCAAAAAGAAAAATCATTCCCATCATGCTTCTCTTGGATTTAAACAAAAATAAAATAATAAAATGACCATTTATAGTGGATGAATTGAGGTTCCAAAAATCTATATAGACTCTCCATTTGTTTTTTTTTTCTCACTTTAATTTTTTCATTGGTTTCTATAGTGAATTAAAACCTAATTTGGGACTACATGGGTCATAATAACCCAAGAACAAGAAAAACATGATTATATAATTTTAACTTCCAATAGATTAGTTTCCTATTCTCTTATAACTTCCACCATGATTATATATAGTCTCCTTTACCACTCTACTCTTAGTTTTTGGTCTAGATCCATTGGAATGTTATCCATATACAATGAAGGGATAATCTCTTTGATATTATCTATGGACCAACCTATTGTGTATTTGATATTTTTTAGAACATATAGCTCTTTTTCCTCTTAATGTATTTTACTTTAGTAGAAATAATAACTAGGAGGGTTTCATTTTTACCTATAAATGAGTATTTCAAGTGGTATAGGATTAATTTCAGTAGACTCTTGGGTATAGTAGGTCCAAGATCATCAATATATTTCATTAAATGAGTTTAAAAATTGAAATTATTTTTTATTTCATAATAAGTTCAATATTTTTATTCTCTTCTATGGCAGTACACTCTCTTGATTTTCTAGATCAAATTTTAAAATGTTTATTTGATGTAAATCAACCATTTATTCTAATAGATATCCTTCGATATTACCAAATTAATCAATATTTATAAAATATGGAAATCAATATAAATTTCTTACAAAAATTATTTTAGTTCACATAAATAGAATTCATATTCTATGACACACTTGACTACCTGAATAGAATTTATTTTCAATTCTTTAATGTTTTCTATATTCTCACACTAAAAATACTTGGCTTTATGTGAAACTGAAAAAGGAATTACTTCAAACAATGGGTGATTTTTGTATTTTTTTTTAAATGTTTTAATGAGTTAATAGACTCTAATAGCTCAATCCTAGATTACTTCTCACCTAAATTTTGTTCTTCCATAATATTTAAAAACATTTAATCTATTATGTTTCTCAAAAAATGTGGACATTAATTGGATCTGAAAAATGTATATAAGATCTCTCGTATATTCCTAGAAAGTCCAACCAAAGACGATTGGGACATCCTAGTCAAACTCTATATCTTAAAAATAATTTCAACATTGAAAATAAATTGACAAAACCATCTAGTTAACCATAAAATCTTCACATGGGATGTTTAAATGAACAATTGACCAAAAATAGAATGACAATTGGTTGGTGGTTGTAAGTCACATATTCTCAACTATTGAAATAATGAGAAAGATATAATATTTTCACTAGTGCCTAAATCAAAAATGAAAATTTTGTTGGATACTACTCTCTAAGGTGAAGTAATCACAAAACTCCCTGGATCTTTATGTTTTAGAGAAATTGATTAGAAATAACATCATTACACTCTTTGATGAGGCCTTATATAGAAAATTATTATAGAGACCTATTACTTTTTTAAAGACTAAATATACAAAGGAATCTGATTAAAGGATTTTATGAAAGGAATATTCCCTTTATATTGGTTAAAATCCTATGGAAATTTCATAGTTTAACCTTATTATTATTTTTGGGATTTAATTATTAAAGGACTGGGATGGTTGGTAAATATTTTATTTACCTAAAATATATCTGCCTAAATTCATCAACAAAATTATCCATCCCTCTGTTTTATTTATCTTTTAAAAAAGGTTCCACTCCCTTTTCAAGTTATGTAGTGAGATTTTAATCATTTTCAAGAACTTTTCTATCATTTCTAAATTCATTTTATCCATTTTTTAAATATCAGTTTCTTTTAGAATTCCATTTTTTAGAACACCAAGGGTATTATCAAGATTATTTATATGTTTTTAAACTAATTCCAATTACCAAAATAGAAACATTTTCCCTATGGTTAAATTCTGTTGTGCTAGGTAGTTTTCACCTAACTCTAGGTTTCATGTATCTTGTTAATTGGCCTACTTGTAAATCCAAATAGTTTATTCTAGCATCAATTTCATCATTAGAAGATTAATGTTGTACTATTTGAGAGTGAAATTAAGACACTTTTGAGTCATATATTTTATCATCTAATACTTTCTATTTAGCATTTATCTCCAAAACATTACTGGTGACTTTGACAGCTTAGCCCATTATTTATATTAAAATTGTTCACTAGAATGGTTTTAGATAACATGGGGCATCAAGTTGTCAAGACATTTCTTGTTGATTCCAATAAATATTGGTGTGGTTTCTATAGCATTGATTGTAATTATTTAAAACATTTTTATCTTTATTGGGTATCATATGAACATGTTCTGAAAAATAAAAATAAAATTATATTTTTCTTGGACTAATATATCATTGATTGGAGAATTTTTTTGCGCCCATTCGTCTTATATTTTGAAAAAATATCTCTAAGTGATTTTTTCACATTTTGATATCTCACTTGATTTATAATTAGTTTTTATTTTGCTCTATTTTTCATAGTAATTGGACATTAATTTTAGTAATTTGAGTATTAGTATTTATCGTTGGACTATTTTTATTCCTTACATTATTCACTACTGTTATCCTACAGTTTTTTTTAAATTCAAGGAATCATTATTTAAAATATCTCTCAAATACACATATGTTTTTTCAATATAATTTCCCCTACCCAACTGATCCATTAAAATCTATCCAGAGGTAGAAACTCCATTAAATATGGTCTTAATGAGGACATTAAATAAAATCATGTTGTTAGGAAACTTCATAATAAAATTTGTTAATCAATTTCAAACCTTATGAAAAGTTTTAGTCTTATTGATATGATATTTTGATTTTTGTTCTCATATATCTCTTAAATCATTGATGGTAAAATTTTAATATGAAATAATTGTATACTTGATCTCATTTTTCAAAAATATCTTCATCTAAAATCAAAAAAAAAATATAAGTGTACTCTCCTAATGGAAAAAGTGAAACACACTCATTATATGTTCATTATCAATATGATAATGTGGAGGTCAATACCACACTATATATTAATACTTTATATTGAAGTATAGATAGTCTAAATTAATTAAAAAATAAATACACAAAACATTAAAAAATGTGATTGTTTTAGCTCATAATTTTTGGGTCTAGATGATAGCCTAATGTATGACGGTGTTATAAAAACGTAAATGATCTAAAACTATTGCATAATATTTAATTAATTATCCTCTAGAATGATTACATGTTGAAATTATTTCGAATTATTTATGACCAAAACTCTTTCTCTCATATTTTAAATTTTATATTTTTTTATTGATTAATTAACTTGGATTTCTATTTATCTCGGGATTATATTCCTCCATAATATCAAATATTGTTCTCGTGTACATATAGTAAGTATTAATAAAAAAATTATGAATAAAAACATCACACAAACACATTAGAACATGAATATTGATAGAACATGTTTTTTTACTAGTGTTTTTACATTTATTTATGAATTATGGTCTTTATTTTTTTTCAAAATTTTATTCCTGATTCACAAACGCAACAACGATAGAAAAAAAATGACACCTACATAACAGAATACATGATAATTTAGTCATTTATAACTCCAAATAACTACTTTGTAGTGATGAATAGGATATTGAACAACTAAGGAATGGTAAATGTGATGGTGAAAACCAAAATTTGAAAATTCCAAAACCTGAAAATTGCTATAGAGGAAATAAGTTTTAATTTTTTCTATAATGAAAGACATTTTTTTAAAGAAAATAGTGATGATTCTTTAATCTGAAGTAGAAATAGTGTTCTTGAAGAGATAAGAGGAAGTGAGAATAAAGGTAGAGACAAGATCAAGGGGAAGTATACTATCTGGTTGAGCATGATTCATTCATTCAAAGAAACTCAATTTCAAAATTTAAAATCAAAACTGATTTGATCAATCTGTCAATCTAGTAGATAAATCTTGAATGAGAATGAATCATGGATCTTTCTACATATAGGATAATCAAAAAAATGTATTTTGATGGAGGTGTCATCAGAGTCAATTTCATCAACTGATTTTGAAGATTTTAAAATTAAATGTGTGAGGTTCTAAAAAAGTTTTAGGTTTTGAATCAATCTTGCTGAATGATTGTGATTTATGAAAAAATAATGTGAATAAGAAAGGAAAAATAAAACTAGAATTTTAAATTCCCCAAGTAGATAGTTATCCAAAAATAATTTCAATTCACGAACATTAAAAATTATTCAATTTTTATTAATAATGAAATTAAGAAAATAATAAGATAGAATATACCCCCTCCAAAATCGATCATAATGGGAACAACTATTGTTTTCCTACAGCAAATTCACATTAGAGATATTTGGCTCTAAAAATATCTGAGATCCACTTTTCCCCACTGTTCTTAATTTTATGCACCCACACCACCTAAATTACTTCTATATATTATATTATATTTTCAGTTATTTTACATTGGCCACTGATTATTTTTACTAACATATCAGGGTAATGACTATTTCATCAAACAAATGTCGTTAGTGATTTTACCATTTTACTTATGATTCACTTGATCTTTACCTTTTAAAAAAATTCAAAAAGACCAACATGAAGTCTATTTTAAAAGTACCTTCACACATCCCTGTCCCAATACAACCTTCATCGTTCTTCCTTATTGGAATCCAAAAAAGATCATGCATGTCTATAGCTCAATACTAATGGCCCTAAATTCGTGCACAATATCCATATCTAAATCTAAATAACATCAATAAAATAGAATCTTGTCTATTGTATTAGTATAAATATTAGACTTAGTGTTGTCTCATTTAATATTTCAATAAATTGATTAATTTTACTAAGAGATGCATGTATGAATCATTAACCTAATATGATAGTCTTTATGTATTCTAGTATGATTTAAGATTCATATTTATAAATTTCAATTGAAAAGTTAGATAGCAGCCATATCAAAAGAACATAACTTCAACCGGTGATTTGAAAATTAACACCACATGTATGATTTCAAAATATTTTCAACTATCAGTTTGAAATGATGATCCTAATATCGGATTATTTTTTAAATTATAGATATTTGAAGGGAAAATATTAACATGGCCTCGCACAACAGATACTAGGTTCATCTATTCAAACTAGGTTGGTGAAAATTCTTCATACCACTTACACAACATTTGGATTCAATATATCTGGGTGTTGTATTCTAAAAAAATTGATCCTTCAACCAAATTAGAAATAGAATTTAATCTATCTTGGGATTTGGAACATCAATGGTCTTCATACCATCAAACACCAATAGAGTTGGATTATTCATCATGGTGTGAAGGTTTCTTCTCCAAAAGATTTGTGGCTTGATATTTTTTTGGTGTAGGCACTGGATCTATACCTATGTGGTTTGTGTTTAGGAATGGAATTACATAGATAAATGGTGAAATAAAATAATCATCCTCAATTTTCTGGGAAAAACCAAAATGGCAGCTTTATCCATCGATGATGGAGTCAGTTTTAGTGGTAAGAAGAATAGTTTGACATTTATTCTTCAATATTGCAATATTTTATTACTTATGCTCTAGATTCTTTTTCCCCAAGTGTTCCATTAAGGTTTTATTATCTAGATATGTTTTTCAGGTTGTATTCTTCAGTGGGTTTCAGAATTACCAGGTACGTATTTGATATTCATATCATCTTCAACCACTCAATTTCATGTAATCATCATGAATCTAGCTAATCTGAGTTTCTTTGATTAGTGGATAGGTTGGATGATTAAAGATAATTTTAGACAGTATAAAAAGTTTTAATTCATTTCAGGTGCATTTTTCTTTAGAAGGGAGGCTTAGGAGACACCAATATCATCAAAAAGCACACATCATCATTAGAACTGTATTATGTAATGGGATATATTAGATCCAGGTGTGCTAAAAGAATGAATATTAGGAAGCAAATTCCAGATTTTGGGAATTTTTAAATTTGGGATGCCTTGCAGTCAATCTAAGTCTCTTTATAGATCATTTTTATTATTATAGTCAATCCTCTAATTTAAAACAATCGAAAAATCCACGATAGTATTTTTTTTCAAGTTCATTCAGTGACTTCCTTTGTTCTATAGGTTGATAGGGTCCATATAGGAGCTCATATCCTTTTTAAAATTTCAAACATCCAATTTTACTTGTTTGTGCGATAGATGAAAAATGTTCCCTACGATCACTCCCATCAATACATTTAGTCAATCTAAGACATTAATATTTATATAATGTTTCTATTGTGATTGAAAGATAATAATGATGCAAATACATTTTAAAATAAATTTATAAACAATAAATTAATTAAAAATAAATGATAAAAAATTTATGGGGAAATATTTTAAATTAAATATATATTCTATATAAAACACTCTTAAAATATGAAATGAAAAAATTAAATATTAAAAGTTAATTTAAAAATAATTAGAATAAAATAAAAATTAACAAATTAATAAAAAATTTATTAAAATGAATAAAATAATACAATTTAATGTTTATTATAAAAAATTAAATTATTTAACATACGAGATTAAGAATTAAAAAACTTTTTGTCAGTTAAGGGATTGACAATAAAATCACATAAATTATTATTTTATTTAGGGATCACAATACTTAACAAATTGAAATAAAAAAAAAATTCTAACACAAATAAAATTTTTGCAAATAAGTAAGGAATAAATTTTACAAATTAACATTTGATCATAAAATCAATCATAACAACATAATTTTTAATAGTTTATAATTTCCCTGAAAATAAACCACTAAATTTTAAATCAAAATTTGGTTACTAAATTATGATAATAATATACAAAATACTCAATAAAATTTGAGGAAAATATAAAATTTAATATCCACATCACCTACGCACCACAATATCTCATGAGATGTAAAAAATACTTAATGAACTAGAGTACAATCTCAATAGACAAAACATAATTAATATTCATAGATTATTGTGTCACATGGTTTTATACCTCATGTCTAAAAACCCAATAAAATAAAAATTGGTTTTATGTTCATTTCAAGTTGTTACCTAAAAAAACATTCCTGATTTAATCATTAAACATTTCTTGTTAAACTCATGGGAAATAAAAGGGAATCCAATGATATATATCATATTTTTGATTAAAAACACTAAAAATATCAATATACCTATTGTATTTACTCCATATAAGAAATTTATAAACGGTTTAGAAAATAATTTCCCCACTCAATCGATATATTGGGAATATGGGTGAATCCCCTTATGAAATGGAGCATATGGAATTCACATTAGAATGGAAATGAAGAAAATAATGAATATACAATTAGGTCCTTAAGAAGGAAAAAAGTAATTATGGACCATCCCATACATGTAAAATATATTTTCATAATCCATTAAAATAAATAGGTTTTGTGGTATCATTTGAACAATACCCTTGATCAATAATATGACACGAATAATAAATCTTATATTCATTTGAAAATATTACTTGAAAATATGAAATTAAATTGTACTTTTAGTGAATTTAAAAATGAATATTTTACCAAACCATGAGATTAATAATTCCCTTTTTGAAAACATCAAATCAGGAAGAGTAATTCACTTAGAAATAGATAAAGGCATTAGAAAGATATATTCACATAGAAAAGTATAGAACTGATTCCTTTAGGTCTAAACATACCCATATATAAAAAATTAAAATATTTACTTACAAAATAGTTTTTATGAAATTCAAGGTAGTAGAAAATTACCTTTTTTTAAATAGAAATAAATAATTTTGGAACATTTTTAAATCATTGCATTAGAGGAAAACAATTTGAAAACTAATCATACTAAAAACAATTAAATATCATCAAATCCTTTTAGTGATATACACATCATAAAAATAAATTTTAAATATTTCATTGATAACAGTTCAAAATAATTATTTGGGTCACTTAGAATATCATATAAAATACATTTGATAAGAAAAACAAGGATATAGAAGGAAAATTTTTTTTGCTTAGGTTGCAAATAATTATTTTAGAACACAAAATTAAAAGATAAAATGATCTCCCAAGGAGATAGATTTTAATTAAAGGAACTAATTTTATAAATGTAAAGGTGATAAAAAATATTTAAAAGTAAAAGTTAGTAAATAGGGTACATGTAAGAACAATTTCATAAGAATATTAGTGACTCATAGAAAGATAAAATGAGTCTGGAACAAGCTAAATTTTAGGAAAAAAACTTTATGGGGGAAGAGATTGACAATAAACCAAAAATAACCAAACTAAAATAAAAATCATGATAAAATAAAAATTGGTTATCATATAATTCATATAAATTATATTGGTTCATAAAGTAAAATTTGTCACAACGAAGTGGGTTTAGAAAAATAACCATATTATTTTTGTCTGAAAGTGTTATACATTTATATATAACATAATTTTGGAATAAATTATTTTCATTAAATTTTGTACCCATTAAATTTATTCCTCTATATTTAATTTTATATGGTATAATTATTATCTCTTGGTATTTATTTTTAATATAGTTTCTTCTTAGTTCGGTCACTCAGGGTTGTTCGTTTAACATATTTATAATACTTTTGATTTGTTAATATAGGTAAAAGGTAATGTAAAATAGATTAATAATATAGATAATTGAATATAATTAGGTCAATTTTACACAAAGTATATAGAGTTATATTGGTTCTAAATGAATAGACTAAATGTTTAAGAGTTTTATTAATATTTCATTTTAGCAGTTAAAGTTTATATAACAATTTATTGAAAATATTACTAATATAATGTATAATATTATCATTATAAAATCATAATTGTATAGTAAATAAATTTTTAATCCATTAAATACATGTTAAATTCCATTCATGATAGTAGATTTGGAAAATGAAAGAGAAATGTCATCTCTTGAAGGTTATAGTCCACACATTCTCGCAGATGATGATCCCATTTTTGTCAAATAGAATGAAATTATGTAATATAATATAATATAATTTAATAATGATTAAAATTTTAAAAATATTATATTATCTTATAAAATAACTTCTTCCGACCATCCATGAATTTTGGTGATAAAAACTGAAAGGTTTGCATGATAGAGGTTGTAATCTGTGTACATGAACTAACCAAGATTCTTGTTTTTTGAAAATAGATAGTGGAGATTAAATAATGGTTGTACCATTATTAAAATAATAACACAACAAAATATTTTTTTTAATTAATTTATTATACTATATATATGATTGGATTATAATGGAATGAATAATAAAGAAATATTAAGAAATATTTGTACCCTACATTGAGAACATGGACTTCATCTTGAGTAAGGCCATATATTTTGGGGACATATGAAACTTTTTGGTGAAAAGGGGTGTTAGAAGATATAAAGGACATAAAAGATTGTAAATTTGGACATGGTTTCTTATAAAATTCTCAATTTAATATGAATTTTTTAAAAGGTGGCAGCGATCCCACTTTTATAAGTGAAGATAAGATACCTTTCCATAGAAAAGAATGGTGTGTAAGGGGTAAGAATGTTAAGACGTGAAAATTAAGTGAAATTTTAGAGAGAATGACTATATTAAATATAGGTAGTACTTTACAACCAAAAAAATATTTTTAAAAAAGCTCTAAAGGTATTATTAGTTTTGGATAATTTTAGCCACTTTATATTTTCCTTCTAAAAACATAGTAATATTAATTAAATATTTATTATGTTAATTATTTTATTAAAAAAATATAGGCTGACCCGTATTTCCATATTTCAACATGATAAATATATTTTTTGGATCCATTTAGCCTAATTAAATTTCTAAATAGTATAAATTTATTTTTTAAATCAAAATTTATAAGGTGTTAAGAGGATTTTTTAGAAAAATGGAATTATAATCATCAAGTGTTATCATTATAATTAAAAATCTATTCCCCATTAAATTAATGTTAATTAAATTTTCTATATGTTTAAAAACCATTTTATATATTAAATATAAAATTTTTCATCCATTTTTTTAAAATAAATAATATTTAAAAAATAAATATCCCTTGGAAAATAAGTATTTTACCATGGTAACTATTATTTAACTAATATAACATAACCGTCATACCTAAAAATAAAGTGTTTTTTATTAGAAAATTTGGACTATTTATTTTTAAATTCAAATCCTTCTAATTTTAAAATAGTAATTCATAATTTATTAAAAATATTTTTTCATACTCTATTATTTCTGGTCTAAAATTTCTAATATAGGTTTGTTGTTTGAAACATTATGTCATTTTACATAAATTAAATTTATTTATTCATGAGAAGGGTTTCTTATGTTTTAGGTATTATATCAATATGATGTATTAAAAAGAAATATTATTTTAAAAAGTGTGGGAAGAAGCATTCTAGAAACTACGTCAGGGGAACTAGAAGGTTCATCTAGTGTGAAAAATAGGGGAACCAATATAATGAATTCCAATTTGAAATGAAGAACCCACAAATGATAAAGTTTAAAATAAATCTCAAATGAAAACTATGACGATTATATAGTTCTTTAACAGCAAATAATATGGCCATTATGTGAGCTATTATCGTAATCCAATGTTTGTTAGAGGTAATAAACAACAACAACCTCCAAGGAAGAAAGGAAAGGAAAATTAAATCACTACTTATAAGGTTTATCTTGATAATGACATGGTGACAAGTACACAATTTATTCACTCAATAATATAGAATGCACTATATGTTTATTGATATTTGTGTTTATTCACATCATGTAATATTAGTAAAACTATTCAAACACCACCACAAAATATGATTGTTGAGTTATTTTTCAGAATAGTGAATGGTAAAATTATTGCATCAAAGGTATATAACTAATATCTAATAAATTTTTGGGCACTCAAAAACCCTAAAAATATCATCTTACATACTTTATAGAATATTGGAGATATATTGGGCATGCATTTTCTATCATCAAATTATTCCAACATCATCTTATGAGAAAGGGAGATCTGTCTCCAAATCGTGAGGCATCCTCCCATTTTATACAATTTTAAAGAGGATTATGAATCTACCTTAGGATCATCATATATAATATGGATATTATTTCCTTATGAGAATACATATCAAACTCAAATAACTGAGACAAAGAATAGGATCATGGTCGAAGACTTTCCCATTGTGTGGTACTACACTGGTCTGCTTTTTGAAGAATTGTATGGTCTTTCTCTTGACAGATAGGTTGAGTTATCAATTTATCTTATGTGTACATTTATTCCAATGTCAAATAATCCTTATATTATGGACATCATTGAGTTGGAGGAACTAAATAAGTACTTAAAAAAAATATAGACAAGGTTTTTGTACATTTGAGTGGTTTACCATGGGGTGTACCAATCCTCTCTATCAAGAAGATTGGTGAATCAATAAGACTCTTTATTAATTATCATGAACTTAGTAAAATTATGATTAAGATTAAGTATCCCCATATATAGATAAATTTATTATTTGATCAACTATAAGGGGAAAAGTATTTCTCTAGGGTGGACCTTTAGTCAAGATATCATCATCTAATGGTGAGGAAGGTAATTTTTTTCCAAGTCCTCATTTTCGATGAGGTATGGACACTATGAGTTCATAGTTATTACCTTTGGACTCACTAATGCTCCAAAATTTTCATGGACCTAATGATTAGATTCTTTATAAATCACCTTATCAAATTTCTGGTGGTCTTTGTAGATGATATTCTGATATACTCTATGAGTATGGAGGAACATAAAGAGCATTTGAACAATATTTTCAAGACCTTATATAGGGATAAATTATATAAAAATTATAATAAATGTGAGTTCTTAATGTATTAATTATCATTCCTATGTAACGTTATCACCATGAGAGGAATATCTATGGACCCCTCTATAAAAATTTAACTGAGGGGGGGCACATACCAGTTTCAATAATGTAGACATGTAGTTTTCAAGATCTATCTAGTTATTATCAATGATTTATGAGGAAAATATCATGACTTTAAAACCTATTAACAAAGATAACTCATAAGGTAGGAATGTTTTTACGGACTAGTGAATGTGACTAATACATTAAAGAGTTGAAAAATAAGTGTATCACGGTACATGTACTGACACTACCAAAAAGTGGTGAACAATTTATTGTACAAAATGAAGCATAAAATATGGTACTAGGTTGTGTAATCATGAAAAATGATTAATTGATATCCAACACCTCATGGTAGTTTAAGGTTCATGAGAAAAACTACCCCACACATGACCTTGAGTTGGTGGTTTTCATCATCGGATTGATAATCTAGTGGCATTAACTTTATGTGGAGAAGTGTGAGATATATACTGATCATAAGAACATAAAATATATATATTCACATAGAAGGAGCATAGTATGTTCTAGTGAATATGGTTAGGTCTCATTAATGATTGTGACTACTCAATCCACTAACATACTTGTAATTAAAATAAATTTGAAGACTCTATATGTAGAAATAATAATGTAAATTTATTAATGATAATTATTAAAAAGGATTAAATATTCTTATACTTAAAAAATATACATGGGAATCATTAGTGAAGGAACACTATCAATATTTTTCAAAATTATTGCTCAAACATTCATTTTAGAGAACATAATGGATGTTCAAAATGCTGATCTGGAAAATCATAGGAAGGTGGAATCTATTTAAAAACCAAATTTCTTAGAGCTCAAAATTGATGAGGAAAGTCTCATTCTATTTCGGTTACAACTATGTGTGAAATCAGGTCCTAAGTATAGAGAAATAATTTAAATTATGAACAAATCTCTGCCTTCTTCATCCACCAATGGAGCACAATGACGTATCAAGATCTTTTAGAGCACAATTGGTGGTATAATATAATTAAAAATGTTGTTAAATATATATTGACATTCATATTATGTTGAAATTTGAAATATGATAGGTATAAGTTTATAGGAATGATGATACACTTACTTATAACTACATAGAAATTGGAAAACATCACCACCAAATTTTTTCCTAATCATTCAAAGACATCCTAATGCAAAAAAATCTATAAGTATTCTTTTAGAAAATCATAAAAATAATGATCACATTATCATAAATTGAAAAGATGTCACACTAAATCATCTTTCATGGATACACATCATAGAAGTTGTGAGCAGACAGAGAGTACCATTATCGGTTGTATTTAATGGAGAAAATTTATATACCTCCATGTTCTAGAAATTATCCAACTTTCACAAAACAGTGGGGTGAACATCAGTATAGATTATCATCCTAAAATTAATTACCAATCTAAGTAGAATATTCAGACACTTGAAAACCTACTGGTTGTATGTTCTATGGACTTCAAAGGAGGATGGGACCAATATCTACCTCTATTGGAGTTTTCATACAGTAATAGTTTACACTAAATCATCCAAATGAGTTCATAAGAATTACATTAATGTAATAATGCATTACACTTGCATGTTGGGATAATGTTAGTGAATGCAAGACTCTAGGACAAGAAATAGTAAAATAAGTGTTAGAAAATTTGGAAACCATTCATAAATACATGAAGATATCATAAATTTGATAGATGAGTTGTGCATACAATCATTGATGTGAAATATATATTGATATTGGTGAAATATTATTCTTCCACATACCACCATGGATGATAGTCATTTGATTTGGTAATAATGTAAAGCTAAGTCCTAGGTATATCGTTCCCCTATTGATTATTCATCATGTTGGGGTTGTGGCCTATCAACTAGAACTTCCACCAACAATGTCGCATGTACAAGATGTATTTCATGTATACCTCCTAAGTAATTACAAACTAGATCTCTAAAAGTTTTTGAATCTAGAGGTGGTACAACTTGAAAATGATTCCTCTTGTGAAGAGTAGCCAGTGAAGATCTTAGACTATAGAGATAATATTCTCTTAAACAAGACATGTCACCTGGTCAAAGTAAAATGGAGGAACCATATATTTGAATAGGTGAAAAGGGATATATAGTAAGTGATACAAGAGAAGTACCCTCACCTATTTTCACCTTAGTATGTAGAAAAAAAATCGAGGATTAAATTTCATAACTGGTGACAAATGTAACAACCCATAATTGTATAAATGAAATTTTCATTCTTATAATTATGTCATGTATTATAAACCACATAAAACACGTAGAGAACCAAATAAAAATAGTTTCTCTTAAATTATGAATGATACTTAATTTAGAAAACAACTTACAATAATTATAAATTTTATAGTGGGTCAATAAATAGGAAATAAAATAATAACAATATGAATATTGTTATTATCCAAATATACTAGAATGATCCCAATCATGAATACAGCTATAGAAATAAAACATAATTTTAATAATAAAATATTCCTTTAAAAGAAGAGAGTTTATATATCATTTGGAGAAAATAGAATCGGTTGATGAATGGAATAATTGGCATTTATAGGAAGTAGTAAACCTTTTATGGCCATTTAAAATTTCACTATTAGAATAGTAACCTGGCCATTAGAATAGTAATGAGACTTTTAGGAATAGTAAAATTGGTCTTTAGAATAAGAACCTCTCATATAAATGTATAAATCAAATTTACATATCTTATAAATAAAAATATGATATATTTATATCATGAAACAAGTAAATAAATGTTTTAAAAATGATAAATTAATTGTTGGTAATTTTATGAAATATAAATGTTTATTTAAAATTTTATAATTAATAAAATTATTATATGAAAATTTATTTTCATAAAATTGATTTATAAAATAATATTTTATTTTATTATAATTATATGATACTTTTATGAGACATAAATTAATTTTTCAAAGTATCATAAAATATGTTATAAAATTAAAATCGGTATTGCTCAAATAAATGATGATATTAATTAAAAAATAAATTTATCAAATTTAGAAAACTATATTCATGAAATGGATTCCATATTAGAAATATTCATACCTATAAATTGTAAGGGTTAATTTTTGGTATTTTTCAAAAATAGAAGACATTTTGGTGAATAATGAAATATGGTAATTTACTTTATTTAACAAATATATGAATTTTTTAGTCATGGATGATGTATAGATAATGTAATAACCCATTTTCTTGATATATTCTAAACCATTTATTGTGTTTATTTATATAAATCAACACCATTTATATTATTGATGCAAGATAATAAACAAATTAATAAAATAATCAAAAACACCCCCTCCCCCTATAAATACCACCCATAAGCCTCAAACATATTAATACATGTAGCCAATATATATTTTATCCAATTATATTTTCAATAAATTTCCACATGTTCAAGAGATATATTTCCCAGTAAAAGGCTAAACCCAAGTGTTTAAGGTTGTTCTCTAGTAGACGATATTCAAGAGGTAAAATCCTCCTTCCTTATTTAAATTCATTATTTCATCTACATTATCCCCACCTCCCCTGTCTAAAAATCCATGATAAATCTAGTATCATATACATAAATGTATTTTATATTGTTAATTTAATATCAATTATGAAATCTCTTCTCTTCCCCTTTATCATAAAAATGATAACATTGTCTGTGATATGTCGATACACCGCCTTCATGGATGATAACTTTTTCATTTTCAATTATTGACATCAAGGATGGTAAAATTTATTATAATAGTTAAAATATATTTTAAAATGTATATTATAACTATTTTCATGTTATAGAACAAATTCATATATCCAATATTAAATAATAATAAAAAACTACATCATGATGATCGAAAACCCACCAATATAAACTAAACATTTATCATTAACATTTCATCAAATGAATCATTATCATATTAGAAAATGAAACTATATATGAGACAATTTAAAATTATACAATTATATTAATACATTTTCATTCTACTTCTACTATTTTTTCATCCATTTGACAAGAACTCCCATAATTATTCTCAAGGGAACTGACCATAAAACTGTGAAAGAAAAGCTCCGGGAACAAAGAAATTAAACATTTTAACTCATTAAAATGACCATAGTTGAACTTAATTAAATTATAATAAATCAATTATCTAATTAATATATGTTGAAATAAATTATTATTGAATTTTATTTTATTATCTAGGACCTTAAATTCATGTTCATAATACATTCGTACTTAAGGTAACGGATCAATACAAACCTCTAAATTACCATTTTGTTACACTTTCTCTCTATTTTACCATATACAATTCTTTATTATTATTTTATAATTATCCACTATTCAATGTTTATATACCAAATAGATTTATATTTCCCAATTCATTTTTATTTTATGTGGAATTACATTTTATAAAATATTCCCCTCTCAATTCCATCCGATAAGAAAGCCCGATAAATGGAACCTCCCTATTTCTTACCCATTTTAAGTACAAATTATAAACTATTGTCATCCATGAATATTTTTTTTGAAATTTACTCATTTTATTTGTGAAAAATATCTATAATCATATTTATTTTTATACATAAAATTATTCCCATATCTTCTTTAAGGACTCTTTATTATTTTCTATTAAACTACACTAAAGTGGTTCATTTCTAAAGATTCTTATACAATATTATTCATGTATTCACTTAAGTTGGAAATAATTATTCATCATGTATTCTAATATTTTTTTGATTATCATAGAGAAATGATTTTATCCCTTCTTTCATGGATACGATTATGATACACCCATTGGCTATGCCTTATGGTGTGATTATGATACAAATTTTATTTTGTGGGTAACCCTAATGTTTATTCCTTATGTTTGATTATATATGTGGCATGCATATACATGAAATTTATTAGATAGGTGAAACATAATTTCACTCTAATGAATTTTGTAATGTTTAGTTTACTAAGACCTCATGTATGGTATTAGTGAGTAATCCTAATCAGTTATATGGATTTTCCCACCATGTGATATAGTCTTGAAAGTTAGCCTCAAGTAATGTTTATATCAAGTTATCTGCTGCTACCACATTATAATGGTTTCAGGATTACATGATCTCATGTTTAATTTGTTATTATTCCATATTTTTTTTATTTTTCATTCATTTTTATGTCATCATGTTATTCCTATTAATGTATATTCTGAGGCATTTTTTGTTCCATTTAGGTTTTCTTGATTAGGTGTTGAGTATACAAATTGTGTCTAACGGCTTAATTGGTGACGAAAATATTTCTTTATATTGAAAGCAGTCCAAAAGGTGGGTCATGGACTTCTTTTTATGTGATGTTGGTGTTCATTATTTTCATTATTGGAATCATGAACAATGGAAGGTGAGTTGATAGTAGATGTCTTTTTGGCATTGACGGTGTTTCATCAAAGGTGGAAGGAGACCCACTTGAAGGCATCTACTACTATTTTGGATGACGTTGGTATCCAATGTTTTCAGCTATAAAATAATATTGTGGTTGTATAGTTTCATTTGTCCATCAATAGTTTTAAATCTGAATGTCTGATGTGTTGTAAAAGTTTTTGTGATAATTGGCCTTCATTTATTTTCATTTTGTAGTTTTTTATATATGGTGATGGGTGGGAGGCCTCAAAATAGAATTGGGTCTGCTAAAAACATCATTCATTCAAATTTCATCAATTTTTGGATAGCTGGTTACCCTGTTATTGATTTTTACATGGGGGTTTCTGTCATATTTCATAGAACATCCAGTTTAGTGCAATGAGTGCCTCGCTAGCACCTTCGGGTGAGAAGATCAAAATATAGATATTTGTGCTAGAAACTATCTTTTGGTCCTCTTCCAACATTTTAGTGATGCTTTGAGGAGTGTTTTATATTATTGTGTGACCTGTATAGTACAATTCTTAGCTAGAGCGGTGCATCATCTTTTATAGAATTCACTGTTACATTATCTAATAGGGAAAAAATAGACTTTTGGTTCTTTCTTGTTATGATATATATTTATTATTTGGAATTTGGGTCAATTTATGGTCTTTTGAACTTGTTTGATATATTGTTTCCATATGGTCCATGGACTGGGTTCCTTATTTTTCCTTGTCTTCAAAAGGATTTATTTGTTATTAAGTTCAAAAAAGGGGGCTTGAGACTCAAAATTTTCAAAAAAATCTTAAATTTTTGTAATAATATGTGTAAAAGTATAGGGCCACTATAGTTAAACGAATCAATTTGGAAAAAAATTTTCCTATGCTAAGGTAACTATGCATGTTGAAAGTTAAACCTCAAAATACTTATTTAAAAATTAAAAAACCCCCAGTTTCAATAACAAGTTACCCCAGCTCGACCTAACTAAAAATAGTTTTTTTAAGATCCTTGGTGGATTCGAAGTCTACTAGAAACCCTTTTTTTAATATGTGATCTGGTGTAAGAAATATAAACCTATACGATATATAATTTCACCCCCATTTAAGTTTCTCTCTCTTATGTGTTTAAATCCCCTTTGAGAGGGATGTTTCCTCCATTTTTGGTTGTTTAGATCTATGTTTTTATAGATATCATCTCATTGGATCTTGGCCCAATATTCTTCTTGTAGATATCTTTCCCCATGTTTATTTTGATCATTCTCCACCGAGTTGTGGACTCTTCTTTTTATAAGTGTCCACCATCAATATTGAGGTAGTTGTTCTAATTTAAAATTCCCATTGTCTTAATTATAATTATGTGTTTCTAATTTTTCAATTTTTGTTTCAATGATGGAAAATTTCATTTTAAATTGATTCAAATAATTTATTCCATTGAGATTGTGAAACCCTTCATGAATCATGTCAGACCTGTTGATGACTTTGAGATTTCAAATGAATGTTAACCCATGGTTTTTCCCAATAAACATAAAATGGTGGTTTTTAATTTTAAAATGAAGAGTAATGTGTTATGTAATAGAAGTAAATATTTGGTACATACTTTAAAATCTAATTTGATGTATTATTTGTTTTAAACATGATGAGATAATTTGGTTAGAAATAAATGATGAACATGGTTGATAAATGGTAAAGGGTTATGTAAATTGTTAATAAATGGGTTATAAAAGTGTAACCATGATATGTGATATTTTTGAATTATGTGAATAATTAGTAGTAGTTCTTAGAATACTACTTCAACCAGACTAATACTCTATGACACTAAGATAAATGTATGTTTATTTTCTTTTGATCACTTAGTTATCATGTAGAGACTATTTCTCCAAATACCCACAGGGTTAAAAGCTACTATTATAGGCCCCCAATGTATGAATATGAAATTAGAATTTCATGAATAATAAAAGCTCAGGAAAAAATGATGTGTGAAATTTATATGGTGTATGTTTCAGACTCTGGATCAATTTGAAGATGGTATGATTGGTTCAGGTGTAACCATGAACTATGGGGCCAATGTGGTTAATTAAATAATAATTAAATGTGAACAGATTTACTTAATCATTTATAGTTTATTTTTAAAAAAAATCATAAATTTTTATTGAATCTATATTACTTTAGATATCATTGGTGGGGGCCTAAAAAGTTGTACTCACACCCTATGATGCATGTCTGACCGCTAGGCAAATAGACATCATGTTTTCATGATAAGATAAGAGAAAATTCCTTATTTATGATGGATGAGTTGGGATTATGAATGAAGCATGGATAAAGGAACCATTCATTATGTCATGACCCTATCAAGAGTGGTTATTATGTCTTCATTTCAGTTTTTCATTTCAAACATGACACTCATATGACATGATATATCTACTACTTTGGTTTATGGTTATTTTTACTAGTTTTACATTACTCATGTGTTGTTGGATTATTATTGATTGTATTATTATATTAGATGATTTTTATTATCATTTTTATATTTTATATATATTTACACTATTTTTATACATTGATAATGATGGTATAGGCTCCCCATGTTAAATTTTAGAACCTCTCTACTAGTCAAAATCCTCTGGTATATGGGGTGGCACTCTTGAGGTAACATGATGAACTGGATTGGGGAACTTGAATGTGACACCATTGTTGGGAAGTTAAAAGGTGGTATCAGAGAAGTTATATTTTAATTTATTTTATCTTACATATTGTGAAAGGTAGATATCATTCTAGGATGAGTTAAGAATAGGTCATGAGCTCATTAATTAAAGTAACTAAAACAAGTGTGGGGGAGAAACCAACTACCCAATGAGAGATAAATGTTCTTGATGTTTGTAGTTAAATATGATGGTTATTTCACCTTGGGTGATGGAATTATTGTTTGATGTTATTATTTTATTAAATTTAACTCATAGTATAGTATGTAATGTGAGTTTATTATAAATGTATCATTCTGGGCACTAATGATTTCATTTCAAATGCATCATTTGTTGTACATATGGAGAAAAAGGTTTGCAAGAGTGGTTAAAATAAAAATACACTTAATTATTTTAGTGATTTAAAAGTAATGGTGCAAAATGATGAATTTAAAATTTTAAAAATATGCAAAGTATGGTAACATGAATTGGTTAAAATGGGTGTGTGTTGATAAAATTTATATATGGAAGTGTTTTACCATATGTTGTCCATGACCCATGTAAAGGATAGTTGATGGTTGTGATTGTGTCTCAATTTCGACCATGTGGCAAAGTATGGGGATGATTTTTTATGGAGCGATAGGGATTCTTCCTGGGAACCTTTTTTTATTTATGTTATTTATGGAATGAGACCAAGGGTGGGTTGTGTGGAATATGTATAATTTGAAAAGGATGTTTTAGTATACCACTCTTCTAACCTCACTATAGAGTGTGGACATGAGATATCTAAATTCCATATTGAGTCTATCCAAACCATACCTGACAATTTAAAATATCATATAGAGAAGAGGAAACAATTTACTACTTATATGTTTTGTGGATCATTGAACATCGGGTGGGATATGAAGACTCGGTACGATTATCTAGAGAACATGGTATGGAATTAATTTCAAGATAAGTTCCAAGAATAGTTTTACCAAGATATGCTTAGGTAGGAGATGAAAGTTCATTGTACATGGTTGACCAAGGTGAGTATGTCCATGATGAACTATATTGGTCTCTTTGTTGATTTTTAGTTATTTATTCTATTATTAAAATGAGATGAGGACACGATAGTGAAATGTTTTTAGGGTGGTCTTAAATGTGATACTAATCCTCATTTTAACACGTTATGATTGAATAAGTTTGCTGATTTGGTCAATTGGGTGCTCATTTTTTTAAGGGGACCTGATGGAGGCTTCTAGTGGAATGTAGGTTTTTTATGTAGGATGAATATGAGGTATGTATTCAAATAATAGGAAGTGTAAATATAAGAACATCAAACATATAAATACAAAATAGAGTAACCATTGATCAGGATTAGTTGCTCCTAATAGTGAGTATATCACCACCAGTGTAGTAGTTCTGGTCACATTTGTATCATGTGTACACAACCACCAGTGTAGTGGTGAGCCTACATTGGAATGGGTAACATACAAAGTTATTCAAATAAAGGGTGATAACAGAGGATTTAGATTGAATCATAGTAACTGAAGCGTGTATTCTATGCCATATCAATATAGAAGTTGAAGTTTTTATGTCCATTTCGGTTGATGTAGTTGATATGGTACTTCAGGTCTGGATCTCCCATATCATTATAGTAGTGAAACACAGGTGACTCATGCTAAAACATAGTTTAGAGGGGAGGTTAGTTGAATGCAGTTCATCATGTAAAAATGGATAGTGAGGCAGGTCATCGACAGCCAGTGGTGCTATTACTATAGATTCTATGCTTTCTAGTGCATTATTTGATAGATTATGCTCACGTCATTTTATATCATCTCAACAGGTTAATTTTTGGAGTCTTATGAAGGAATTTTTAGTGGTATTATGATGATCAATACACTATTATGAGTGTGGTTTATGGACATCTATTTTTGTAAGGGGTGTTCTCTCATGGTTGGGGTGTATCATTTCCATTGGGCTATTAACAGAATTGATATGTATTTTTTGACTTGATTTTTTATGGATTATTTGGTATCATACAATCCCTAGATTTATTGTTACCATGGGAGAGTAACCATTAAATATCTGGAGGGTAACAATTATGTTCATCGTGGAAAATGGTATATCAATGAAGTTCATATAGGGCCAGTTCATCAGAAATTATGGGAGCTTACTTCCTAGGTTGCAATCCTTTCCTTGGATTTTTCTGGTGTGAACCATGATGACATTCCACAATTAGTGTACTGATTTTAGTATATATTTCCTTTGTACATATGAAGGATTCCCCCAGAGTGGGATTTTTAGCATTCAACTGAGATTATAAATGAATCTGGACCAGTTTCTATTCCTCCTTACATGATGGCACCAGTAGAGCATCATCAGCATAAGAAATTGATAGAAGAGTTAATGAATAATTGATTCATCCATCTGAGTACATTTCAATGGGTTTATACAATTTGTTTTACTAATAATGATGATGTGATGTTTCATTTATGTATGGATTACTGAAAGTTTCACCAGATGATATGGATGAACTGTTATCCATTTCTATATATCAGCAATCTATTTTACCATTTGAGAGGATCTTATTTTTTCTCAAAGATAGACTTGATTTGGGGTATCATCAATTGAGAGTCAGAACATCTAATATGCCATAGAAAGATTTAAGAATTTGGTATGGCCTATATGAGTTCATCGTGATCCCATTTAAGATTATGAATTCTTTATCTGTGTTATTTTCCTTGATGAACAGAATCATTCACTCGTACCTACATCAATTTTAGGTTTTTTTGGATAACGTCTTAGTGTACATCAAGGCTCGTGAATATCATTCCCAAAACCTTGAAATCATCCAAATTATATTAAGAGATCATGTGATATATGATAAGCTACCTAAGTGTCAATTCGGAATTGACATTGTATATTTATTGGTACAAATCATCTTATAGGTTTGTGTGTTAGTGGTCTCAGATAAAGTGAAGGAATATGTTTATTGGGATTAGCCAAATAATTTTTTCGATATCTAATTATTTTCGGGTTTGGTGGGTTATTATTAGATGATTTTATATGAATTTTCCTATTTCTAATAAGCACATTTAGGTTTTACAATGACTTTTTTTATTTTTGAATATTTTAGATAATGAAATAAATCATTCAAGAAGTAAAAAATGTGTTTCACTACTAAAACAATATTTATCCTATCCGGGCCTAGTGGGGAGTATGCCATGTTTTTATGAATCTAGGATTAAAATTGGTGTAGTTTTTATGTAGGGAGATAAAGTTATAGTGTATGGGTCATGATAGTTGATGCCACATAGGAATAAATATTGTATTCATGGTCTTGATTTAGTTGTAGTCATTTACTCTATAATGGATTTGCAACATTATCTATTGTGTGAATAGTTTACTAGGTATATCGACTCCCAAATTTTAAAGTACATATTTTTATAATGATTAATTATTCTTCAATAGTGGAGGTTAGTTGTGTATAATTTGTAATTCGTATTTTTAGCTAGCACATGTGCATATGAAATGAAAAAATGGTGTTGACTGTTTGAGATGGAAGGCATTGACTTGGGTAGTACAAAATTCTTGTTCTGAGTGGAAGATGGTGACCTTTCTTGGTTAGATTCATATAGGGGTCCAATTGGGCAAGGATGTCTATGATAAGATGACCCTCATATCCTTATTATTTGATTCCACACATCTAATCCTAACTAGAGAGATGCATTATGAGAATCTATAGTGTTTGGCCTATAGGAAATCCACAAAGGTGGAGAGTCACATCCAATTGGACTATAGATGGAGATGAGATCATCTATGTCCAAGAATATTTTTTTGGTACCTATATGTATACACAAATATATGATGCATGAGTTCCATTCTATGAAGTGGGTTGTATATCCTGGTTTGACCAAAATGTACTATGACCTAGATCGACATTATGTGTTTCATGGCATGAAAAATGAAGATTGTAGGGTTTGTGACATGATGATACAACTGTTAATAGGTGAAGGTGAAGCATCAATGACTTAGTGGATTACTGGATCCATTTCCCATTCTAGGATAGAATTGGGACAAAAATATCATATACATCTTGGTAGTTCATTTAAGGATCCCTCTAAAGAATGATTCATTTTGGGTGATTGTGGACTTGATGAAAACACTATCCAATTTCATACAGACATGGTAGACTTTCATGGTCGACCAGTTGGGTGAGATGTACATTAGAGATATATTCCATCTATAAAGGGTTTCACATAGGATAGTTTTAGACCCTGGTACTCATTTTAATTCATTATTCAAGTAATTATTACAAAAATAGTGGGGGTGTCTAGTTGTTCTTCTGAATGGTTTTCCACCCAAAAACAGATGGAAAACCAGATAATACTATCTAGGTTCTAGAGGAATGTTGAGAGCATGGATCCTTTATTTTTGTGGTTTGTGGGAAAAAAAATAGTGCTCATTGATTTCACCTAGAAAAATAATTATCATGTGACTATTTAATTAGGACCCTATGAGGCACATTGTGGTAGTCTAAACATATCACTATTTTATTGTATAGAGCTTAGTGAGTTTTATTTATTATTATAGAGCTTCATTTAGGATACATCAGAACATGCTCAACTAATTCATAAATGTATAGATGCCTGTCATATTAGGAAAAATTTGTATTCTAATAGATGTTGATGACCTATAAAGTTTTCTTTAGTTGATCTTGTATTCCTTCAGGTGTTTTTGAGACTGTCTCACCAGAATATTTAGACGTAGCGTATGTTGGATCCCATGTTTGTTAGACTATTTAATAACATCAGATAATCATAATAATAGTGTAAGGACTATCTATTTTATAGATATATAGTATGATAAAAAAAATTCATGCGTCACATCTTCAATAATATCCCCTAAACCTTCTCATTGAATCGATACGGATGATGTTGATTTTGAAGTAGATTCATCCTTTAAGGGGAATCAGATTTGTGTTGGGGATGACTGTGACAAATTGTTTTTGGGAATGAAAATTTCAATAGTATAAGTGTTATGGAAGAATGGACATGTTTAGGAGCAAACATGTGAAGGGGGAAAAGATATGTGGGAATAGTGGTAAAAAAGTTTTACCTCGGAATCTTAGCGATGTTTGGGAGTACTGCTTGAGTATGAGAAATAATAACGTGGTGAGATTTTATGATCATGGCCTTTCATGAGATATATCATACTCATTATCATGTATTCTTTTAGTATTTTTTAATTATACTTTTTTTGGGTTTTTTATTGGGATTGTTTTGGGTGAATATGGAAATATTACAAGCTCATGGGGCTTTGAATGGTTGACGCATGATAAGGGAAAACCGTGTGGTTTTCCCCAGGAAATTTTTCTCCCTTTTTAGAGCTATAGGAGTTGGCACACAATAAAACCAAACCATGTTTCAACCATCCCCAAACCATGCACCCTATGATAGTAGGGTTTTCATGGTTTGTTCATAGTTTTTTCAAACCATACACCACTTAAAAAAACCATGCACCTCATGAGTAGGGTCACATGATTATGGTGTATGGTTTTGGAAAATTGTGTGCCTATTACTAGGAACTAAGAACACTGAAAAATAAAACCCCAAAATTTTATTTTGTAATTTTTAAAACCTCATGTTTTTATCATAAATCTATACAGATCAACCTACCCCAATATCTATTTCTTTTGGAGGCACCCAGAAGGATTCCACGATGCCTTAAACCCATACCAGTGAAAATCAAAGATACGGTGGAAGAAATATACCCCTATTTGGTTTGTAATTTCTTCCTTGTTTAGGTACCTATCTCTATCATATTTATCAACTATTTGAGATGGTTGTTTTTCTTTAATTGTTTCCCTTTAGATATATATTTTAAAAGATAACAATTCATTATATCCTGGTCCTATTTTTTTATACAAGTTCTCCTCTATCATGGTGATTTTGACTATTTCACACCAATTTAAGGATTATAGTTTTTGGAATGTTTCCATTAATAATATCAGGGTAAGTGGTTTAATTTAAAATTTTATTTTTATTAATTTTAATTTTGTGTAAGTAATTATTTGATTGAAATTTTCACATTGGTACATTTCATTTTAGATTGATTTTATTAATTGATTCATTTTAGATTATGAAACTGTTTGGAGATCTCATTTGATGCATTGATGATTTTGAGACTGGACGTGAATCATATCCCATGGGGTTTGCCAATACACTTAAAATGGTAATTTAATTATTTTGAAAATGATAATAATTGGTTATCTAATAGAACTAAATCCCTCATGCAAGTTTCATAATGGAATTGAAATGATTTTTTGGATAAACCTTTAAGGGTTAATTATTTGGGAAATAAATGATGATCAAGGTCGATAAATGGGATTATTAAATGGTTGAATAACGGGTTATGTAAATTTTTGATAAATGGTTTATGAATGCATAACTCTAAAAGTGATATTTTTTAATTATGTGAAAAATGAGTTGTTGTTCAGCGACTACTACTCTAAATAACCATGTGGTTTCAAACTGCAACTCCATGCGCCCCATATATAAATATTTATCTTCATGTGATCACTAAGTTGTGGGATAAAAACTAATTATCTAAATACCCATGGGGTTCCAAAATGATTCTCTAAACCCCTAATGTATGAATTTTAAATTTTAATTAAATTAATAATGAATCCCCATTAAGGAATGATATATGAAAATCATATAGTGTAAGGTTCATACTTCGTCATAAGCCGAAGAAGGTATGATAGGTTCAGGTGTCACTATGAACCTAGGGGCCTATATGGTTAGTAAAATAATATCAAATTATGAATCATGGTTACTTTTTCATTTTTAATTTATTCATTATATAACTACACACACTATTATAAACTATACATTTCTTTAAATACAATTGTTGGTGGCATATTGATTTGTAATCACACTATACTCTACCTACCTGGTCGGTACCCAAAAATAATTCATGTTTGTATAATAAGATAAGGGAAATACCCCTTAAATGGTTGAGTTTGGATTTTAGATGGAGCATGGATTAAGGAACCATGCATGATATTGGGACCCAGTCAATAGTAGTTAGTGTGTCTTTATTTTTGGTTTCGATTAGACACTTGAAACTCATATTACACGACATATCTAATGCTTTGATTTATAGTCATTTTTATCCTATTGTATATTCATCATCTGTGTTGTATGATTACTGATAATGATATTTTATTGGTTTTTTTACTCAGCATCATTTAGCAATTTTCAAATTATTTGTGCTATTGACACTCTTTGACAAAGAGGTTTTAGTCTCCCCACATTTCATTTTAGACACTCACTTATAGTAAGCATCCTCTAATGTATGGGAATGCATACCTGAGGTCACTTGATGAACTTTCTCAGGAACCAGAATGTGAATCCTAGAAAGGTAACTTTAATTTTTTAGTAATAATCTATTAACTTTCTTACAAAAATTTAAAATATATATTTTTTTTATAAAAGACTCTGCATGAATGAAATCTTTTCATATTCATGACCACCCATCACTTTGAAGCTTATATTACAAGTTTAAAAGTATATTTTCAAATAAAACATTGTTTCTAATATTTTAGAAATTTCCTGTTTTTAAAAATGATTTTTGAAGTAAAATGGAAATTTTTTCAAATAAAGATTTTAATGATATTTTTATAGAATTTATATTCATTAAAAAAATATTTAATTTTCATAAACACTATTGGTGATATGTTTTAATGATACCATAAATGTTATTTATTTTTATGGTTTATGAATAGTATATACAAGGAAATTTTTGAAAATATCTTTCTTGAATATTTTTTGTAATCATTATCTTTCCCTTGAAATATTCACTTTCTTATGATCGTTATATATTAAAACGCCCCAAAATTTCTATATTATTTATCATGGATATTATTATTTTATAAATCATATATAATTTATATAGATGGTGTTTTACCGTTCATGTTATATTATTGACTGAGCTAATATTAATATTATTTATTTTATATTCAATATGTTCATTAATTGATAAGGAATATTTTTCATCAATAAAATAAATCATTTGATATATGAGGAATTCATTGTGCATCTTGTGATGAGGGGGCCTTAAATTATATAGGCCCATGATACCTCAATAGTCTCATAAGGTGAGTCAGTAAGCTCGAATTATATGTTTTTTTACACATAGCATTAAACATTCTTGTCAATTGTATTGACAATATAGATATCCTTCTATATGAGATCATGAAGTATTATATTAATAATTTCCTTCATTAAGAATTATGTTATTGTAGTACATGAGATTATTGAATTAATATTATCCATTGATTCATTTTTTGGTAATGTTATTGATTACATGGAATGTGTGTTTAGTTTTTTTCCTTTACATATTTATTATGCCTTATCTAATAATTATTTTTAGGTTATTGTTTAAATTCCATGGGTTTTTATATATTTAATTTCATAATATTTTATTTCATGTTTTAATATATAATGTAATATTCATGTGTGTGTGTAATTAACAAGAATTTTTAAAAAAATTAGTCCTTTGGGATATGATTTCTTTTAACTTACACAAAATTATTAAGGAAGAAATCCACTCAAGTATACTAGTGTTAGAGAATATACACTTATTTGGATATGGTGTGAGGGGATGTTTGGAGAATATTTCCCAATTTACAAGTGAAAGGGTATATAATTTTTATAAATACCCAAAATATTTCAACAATAGGAAGTCATTTTCAAGGAAAGTGGCACCAAAATAGAAAAAAATGGAGGGTAGAAGTTATATATTCAAGAAGGAAATCATCCACAGTTTATTACACTTTTTTTAAACATGATTTATGTCTTTTACTATTATATTTTTTCTTTTACCAATTTAACTTTTACAATGGTAATGAGTTTTAATGTAATCTAAATTATCTTTTATGCACAAAAATAAAATTTCAATTATTAAATAATTCTGATCTATTGACTTCAATATTGAAATAAATTTTATATTATAAAATTTATAAACTCAATAAGAATTAATTTTTAAATAATAAAATTATGATGTGTTAAAAACAATTTTCAAAAAAATAGAACAACAGTTTTAAAATTAAATATATTGGTTTGTAAATTAAAACCAACTTTTTTAAACCATATCTTACCTTATTAAATATATATCTGCTCATAGAAACATTTTCACATAGATTTTTAGTTAATAATTACTTACAAATAATGTCATAAAAATCATGTTATTTGTAAAAATTGTGTTTTCACTATTCACCAAAAAATCAATCTATTTAGAAAAATAAAAAAATTAACACATTATAAATAGAAAATTTAAAATTTAAAATTTTTCTTCATTCAATCAAATTCATAGTATAAAAATTGTTTATTTATTTAATTATTTAAAATAATAAATAAAAAAACTATTTTTAAATAGAAACAAATTTTTAAACTTCAAGTTTATTCAATATTATATAATATGAATTAATAAATATTTTAATATTAAAATTATCATCTAAAAATAAAAATATTAACAAAATTAATTAAAAATTAAATGGGATTAATTTAATTTATTAAGGTAATATATTATTCCCCATTTTAAAATAGTTCATTTAAAGACTTCATATTATATAATATTAAAAAAAATAGCAATACGTAATTATTTTAATTGATTATGATCTTTTTATCAAATAAGGATTAATTTTTACAGGGAATTATAATATGTCTCAATTTATATTAGTCGGTTGTTGTGATAGTTCTTTCTTTCATGTGACACGGGCTATTAAAGAATGTATTGATTTAAAATATAAAAAATCTCACATTGTCAAAACTTTGCATAAATCTAACAAGAATTTATAGACCCGTTGACTAGGTAGTATTGTTGGAATGAACGAGTTCTTAGGGTGATAGACCTAGAAAATCTAAAATTATCAGGACCATGATCGATTCCTATGATAAAGTCCATGTGAAATTAGTCCCAGTCATACAACTGATTCTAATGAGTATGTCCAAAGAGCTCATATTGACCCAAATATCAATTAATTGAATCATGGTCATTAAAAACCTTCCAAGTGGACAAATATAAGAAAATTTGTGAAGGAAATATTTTTTATCATGATTCAAAGTTGAGTCATATGTTACCAATTTTAGTAAATCCATTTAGATAAAAAAATCAAATCCCATGTAACAACATGGGCATTACATTTATTTTTTCTAGGGTAGTGAATCTATCCCATTATATCTCTTCATAAAAAAATGGGTTTGAGAAGAACCTAAACCCATCTCATATAATCAAAGTTATCCTCTCAAGACCATGAAATATCATTCTTACAAAACCACTGCAGAGTCACATGACCGATTCATGATTTAGTATGACACCCACAATCATATATAATAATATATAATCACATTATAATAAACCCATTGTAGGGGAACTATATCACCTGGTAACCATCCAGGGTCTCGTAGGACTCATCGTAATCACCACATAGGTTAGCTAAACACATATGGAAAACTGTGGTAGCATAAATTTGAAGAGATTTTATAACACACATATCCCATTTCATGGTCATCCTAGGTAAGACATTACATTACAAAAGTATATATTTATACACATTCTAAATCGGGAATTCTCACCCTAAAAATGATATCTCATTGGTAAAAAACACATTCCCTAAGCTTATCTATACTAGAACAAATTCTTTAATGACATCTTAAGGGTCTCTAAAGGCTTTCTATACCCAGTCACTTTAACACATATAATTCCTCTTCATTAAGGTAACATATGAACCTATAATAAGTTAAAATAAGATCATTTAATGCATTTAGGTCTCACCACTTAGGTTTTATACATCTCAATGAATATATATATAAATAATTCTTTACACATCAATGATTAGGGAATCAAGCCTCAATATAAGGGTCCATCATGGACCGTAGTACATTCTTCATTCCTTTCATAGGCATGTCAATTTTGTTAAATGAAATTTGAAATTTGAAATTTGAAATATATGAGGGTGTAGAAGCCAAAATTATCACATTATATATAAATCCTATATAAAACCATATGTAAAATTCATAAAAACCACCTACCTCATACCCGAAATTACCATCCATTAAAGAAACTCTTCCATACTCACTAAATACCTCCCCAGATTGTATCATTTATTTAGTTCCTATCTTAATTCATGATAATAAATAAATAATTATATACAATTTCTAATTAATAATTTAATTAAATTATAAATTTATATATTTAATTTAATTTTTAAAAACATATGCATAAATTACCAAAACTCATCAATCAACCACATAACCCTGAAACAATGTCTAACCAATCACAGAAAGTATATAGTATACTCTTAATTACATCTTAGGAAAAATCCCTAATAATAATAACTTAGTCAATAGACAATTTTTATTTAATTTAGGTGAGGTCTGTAAATAAATTTAGGAATATTTGTTCCTTCAGTGAATTAGTACTCAAAATATGGTGATTATCTCCTTCAGACATCCTCACCCAATTTTTAGAAAAATCCCCATAATTAAACATGTTTTCCACCGTGCTATAGTTTAAATTGTTGATAAGTATTATCAAGACAACATGAAATCAACTATGATAATGGGAAACCAAAAGTGGATGAAAATAGAGGTATAGTAGAAGAAAAATAATCTTAAATGTAGAAAAATATCAATAATAAAATACCTAATTAAAAGGTCCTTAAAGAAAGAAAATGGGAGAGATACCCATGTCTTTCATATATGTGAGGGATAATAAAAGTGGGGAGGCATACTGAAAAGTTTTTGTTTCATAAGAATTATTTCAAAAAATTTAAAATTTGAAAAAGTGGAACCATGTCTATAGCCATGCCATGGTGCACCCTTAGGATTTCCCTTTGGAACCTTGGAAATCCAAATGTTATGGTGACCACCCCAAGAATTTATCTTGACCCCTTGGAATTTTTTCTCCAGCAAGTCCCTAGAAAGGTTCCAAGGTCCCCAAAACTCAATATTCACAAAATTCATGTCCTATATTGGTTTTTTGGATTCCATGATACAAAACTCAGGAACCATTTAGAGCACCCTCTACTAAGTCACCACAAACTCCACTATGATATAGCATAGTTTACATCACCATTTCAAAGAACCATAAGAACCACCACGACCATTTTGACCATCACATTTTGAAAATAAGGGCTCTTTAAGAACCATTTACAAAATGTAAACATGATCACCAATATTATTGTTCCCCATAGTAACCCAAGATGGAAAATTGATAAACACCAATTCATTGTCCCTCCCCACCTAAATACTTTATACACACCTCAAAAATAGAAATAGGAATTCACTATACCTATTTCCCATTGGTACCTCTCCCTAAAACCACACTCATTCTTGGAAACATTCTCTCTTTCACCAGTTATTTCACCCCTAACATTGTTATCCAAACACTACGGTTCTCCCAATGGTACAGTACATAAAAAAATATTGATGTATATCTACCCGGTCATTCTAGACCATCCACTCAAGCTCCAAAAACACCTTCTTATGATTGATCTATGTAAAAAAAACAATGTCCTGATGTGTTTTAATAATCATAATATCAATTGAAATTTTTATTATTTATATACACCCCTTACTAAAATTAAAATATTAAAATTATTTTTTAATTTAAAAACTCATAAAGGAGTGGGGTTTTACAATGATGACTTGATATGATGATTACTAGTAATTATGAAAAATGTACCTTTTAAACATCAATGTTTGAAGCATTTAAAAAATATCAAGGTTTTCTTGGGTAAAATTTAAGAAACATTTAATGACCCAAAAAGAACTTATTGGGATCATTTTTTAAAAAAAATAGTTCATAAATTATGATATGAAGAAATATTTAGTCTTGATCTATCATTATAAGATATTGAGGAATGTTATGGAAGATCATTTAATTTTTATTGCATGTTATATATTATATTCTTTAGTATTTTTATATATTATTTTATGATTTAAGAATTATCATCCTACTTTATCCAAATTATTCTTTGTAGATAATACAATTAATACACGAGAATTAGGATCACAACCACTAAGCACCATGGAAATATCTAGTGAACTAAAATAGCTAGTTACCCTTGTAAAAATATACTGTTCCATATATTGTAAATAGAAAAACTATATTTAATTTTACTAAAATTTTATTAATATTGTTTATATTATTTTATTTATACATAAAAAAATTATGATATTCATTGTTGGGAATGCTTTTGGCCACAATCATTCACCCCTCCCCCCCCCCCACACCTCGTGCTTCTAAATATTCATTCATAAGACCATTTACATGGTATGAGATAATGTCTTTATTGAGTATATGAATTTATTCTTGAATTATGATATCTTTTTATTAAATTAATTTTTAGAATAATATCAATTATATTAACTACTAGGGTATTCCCATGTTCGATGGGAAAATATTTCACATATTGAAATAGTGTACGGATTTAAATCATCTTTTATATAGATTGATTATTCCTGATATCATTTAGATTATTATTTATTTTAAAAACTCAATATAATACATTATGTAATGGGACAAGAAGAATATTGATTTTGATGATAGATTGTGTGATTTTTTATTTCCATGTATCTCCAAGAAATAATTCATATGTTTTATGAGTTCCAAAATCATTAATTTCATATAGTGAATTATTCATGATATTCATGAAGGTGATAGGGTGTACAAAGAGTAATGGTGAAAAACATAAGATCATAATTTTAAGATATGTGGATAGTAAATTAACATGACTGGGATGAGTTATTTATTCAGATAGAAAAAACTATTTTCTTAAACTATATTTTTGCATATTTTATCATTCACTCTACCATATTAAAGAAATTGATATGTATTTAACCTAATTAGTTATAGATAAAATTTATAATCTGGATATTTATGACATGGATTCTTTTATAAATCTAAAACTCGATGAAATCATGAAATAATACAATATAAGAATAGTAAAAACCATGATGAAGAAAGAAAAATATAAAAAATAGACCACTTCCAAAAGATTGAAATAAAATAAAATAAAAATATTTCATGAAGAGTTAAAGGATGATGAAGATGATTCCATGAAATTTAGAAAGTTCACACCATTTTTATCCAAATTAGTTAAAATAGGACAAGGACTGTAAGAAAGTGGAAAAAGTTAGGTTCTTTAATTATGAAATGATTGATTAATTATCAATGAGATGACCCAATGGGAGGAAAAATTAGGATTATTTAAAGGGTGGTATGTTCTGTTCTTATATAGCATAATAAAATGATTTCAATGGATCCTATAATTAAGAAAAATGATTTTGTGAAGAGTATATGTTTAGAATAATGATTGTTGAGTACAAAAAAAACCACCCATTTGAATTAGTAATCCTTGATATGTGTATACTGTTGATCAAAAAACCAACTAATAGGGATAAGTACTTCATTTTTTTTTATTTAACTCATATAAAATTTTTTAATTGAATAATGAGGAAATAAAAATCTATTTTAATGTTTTAAAAAATGTTTATGATGAAATTAATATGAGGTATTTTGTCATAAATTTAAATTAAATAAAGGATTTGAGTAAAAAAATGGTGGCTTAGAATCCCATCTGTAGAATCCAAGTAAATAAAATAGTATAGTACACTATGCTTGACTCAATAAAATCTACTTATAGGGGGAGAAAAATTAGGTTTGTTTGAAAAGGTTTGAAAAAATTTCTCATATAATGGAACCTTGAAATATTTTTAGATTCATAATTATTTTTGCTTATTCTCAATCATAATCAAATTTTAAAAAAAGTGGTTAATTTTCCCTATGAGATATCATTTTCAGAATATTTCAATTTTAAGAGATAAAATTTATTTAAAGGCCATTAATAAATTAAGATAAAAGAATTTATTTTTCAAATTTTAATGCATATAAAAATAAAAGTATATTCATCAATATAAATATAGTGTAAAATTATATAATTATCACAACCAGAATTTAAATATTCCCATTTATTTTGTGATATAGTTTTGGAGGATAATATTTTTTAACCTAGGACAAAATTACCCATTTATGATGAGATTAAATAACCTCAATTGAATATTAATGATTACTAAAGTATTCAATGGCTATAAATTTTTTTTAACTATCAGGATGATTCAAAAGAAATTATTGAGGTGGACGGAATATAATAAGGTGTTTTTTAGTTTTAAATAAATATTACACATGTGAAGGCTAAATTAGATAGATGTACTAAAAATAGTTGAATAGTAATTATAATAAAATGAATGGATACTATGTATGGTAAAGGTGATAAATAAAATTTATAAAGATAGCACTTTTCAATTGGTATCATGTATCATTGGAAAAACATTATTGGGTAAAAAAAATTATTAATGAACTCAATGATAAGGATGATGTGGTCTGAAAAAAATCTCATATTATTTTCATGGTTCAATCTCAAATTGAGTGTACAGAACAACATGATACTTCTATTATAGAATTAATGATTAAAACTATGTGTAATTTTATTTAAATATATTCTTAGATAAAATTTTAATTTTTCTTAATGCATTTAAATTTGGAATTAATTACTATAGGTCATGAATAGAATATTTTAAATGAACAATCAAATGGATTTAATCAAGACATTGATTAATGAAACATGTAAATCTAAATAAAATAAATTATATGAATTAAAAATTTCCCAAATCAAGGTATTATAATTTCAAATGAATATTAAAGTGCATGAATTTAAAAAGTGGAATTGAATATAAAAATTTATACATCAAAAATAAACACCATATGACTTAATATTATTATAAAGTTTGAAAATATAATTTTGGATAAAAGGGAAGTTAAATATTATAATTTTTTTCTAACCAAATGAGAAAACATTTTTTTTTCAATGATTGCTGGTATGATATTCATGTTGGGTTTTAAAGTGTTTAATATAGAAAATTTAAAAATTTATTCCTATGAAAAATATAATTTTGTGTTTTTAATGATATTTATAATGGTTGATTCAAGAGATATTTCAATAGTTGTTTCATTTGAGGAAAAATATTTCTTATATAAAGAATGATATATTGAAAATAAAAAATAAATTTTGGAGGATAATTAGAATGCAATTTTCATGATAGTTTCAGGATTTTGGATCATGTTTTCTATTACACTTTTTTATTGATTATAAATAGATACAATGGATCTTAATAAAATGAAAAAACATAGATCCTATGATATTTCAAATGAACTCTTAATTATGTACTATGTTTTAAAAAGGATAAATATTTATGACTTTATGGTTTCTTTGATACTACATGGTAAACTAATGTTTGAGAGAATAAAAATACATATGAAAGTGGATTCTTCATTTGAGAAAAGATTAATTTTGGTAACTCTAATAATTAAAATAATGTATCATTATACTTAAATTAAGTATAATATGATTCATCCTCACAAGTAATAACAAAAATGGTATGGGCAATGTCACAAATCAAAGATTTGAAGGTAGAATTTACATATCAATTTAAGATTTAGTGTCAAAACCAATTTGAGATCAACATATAAAATAATTTGGTACATCATTTGAGGATAAAACATATTGATATAAATTAACAAAATATTAATGAAAAGGTGGAAAAAGGTTAGTTAAATTTTGGAGTATGTTTTAACAAAGAAGAACATTACATAATTCATGAAAAATCACTAGATGACTGATTCCTCCAAACCGAATGGATTGATGTTGGGAATTTATTTTATCTAAAAAATATATTCAAATCATTATATGAAATATATAATAATTTAAAAAAATTTGGTGTAATAGTTTATACCACTTCATGGGGACGTTTTTAGTGATTTATGTGTTATATGATAATGTAGGGTCCAACCATATTCTCATAATCAAAGATATCATGTTCAATTTACTATCATTCATTAATAATCCAGAATACTTTGTATAGTTGACTACATTTTTTAAATTTCATATAATGAATCAAAATAATGAGTTCTTATGAAATATATTTTGAAATATCTCTTTGAAAACTCAACATTTATTAAACATTTAGTTAAAATGGGGTATATATATGGATATATAAAGAGGCTAATTTTTTAGTGATGTGAAATAGGAATTCTATGAAAATATTATTAAGAAAAAATTTATCTCCAATGATCTCATTCTTTTTAAACAAGGTTCTACCAAACCATGAAGAGGAGAGTATTTTTTACAAATATTGATAAATTTCCTAAAAATATATATACCCTTATAGGAAAGAGTATATAACCAAATTATGAGAAATCATCACCAAGATCCTTTGGAAGAGCTTTGATATATTAATTTAGACAAAGAAATAGTTCACCAATATTAAATTAATAAATTCATTCAAATATGTATGGAAGATCCTGTTGCTCCCTTTTATTTGGATGATTCTTAAAAATGTTATGAAAAAGGATTATCAATTCTAATACCTACCAATGGTAAGAGAGAAATATTAATCCCATTTAAATATGTTATTTAAATATATAATGACATTTTAAAAAAGATATTTTTCAAAAACAATAGTGTTTTACGTTTTTAAGATGGGTTTGATTCATATAATGTTTTTGAAACATGATATATTTTGTGATATAAACAAATATTAGTCTAATATTTTTTTATATGACGAAATCATAGTTTATAGAAAGTGGATATAAAAATAATTCATTAAAATTATTGTTTCATTGTTCAACATCAACAAATAGTAGTTCACATGGTTATTATATCATGGTTATGAGAACTGAATTTCCATCATGAGGAAAGACCATGCCATGGTATATTTTAAGACCAAAAAAAATTAAATTCAATGAAAAGATCTAAAATATTCATGGTATAAAATGTGTCTTACAATTTAAATGACTAGACTTATTAAAATCTTGAATGGTTTACCATGTCTCCTTGTATAAATATAATTAATTTTTAGATGGAAAATGAACATTTTTTATACATAAAAAAAATATTATTATATATATAACAGATTTATAGTATTTTAGTAGTTATATTTTTTAATAGGGATCAATAACACTTTGGTCATTTGAAAATTTTCATGTTTTTTATAATTTTAATGAAAAAATATATTATATTAAAATTATCATAAATATACATAAACAATACTGAATATCCAAAAGGATTTAAGTTATAAAAATACTTTTTGATTTAAGTGATCTGGGATTATTGTTGATTTGTATGGTGAATAATTTTTAAAGAGTTTATAAATTATATAATATGGAAATGTATAAAAAAATTTGAATGATTTATAAATTTTTGGAAATTATACTATAAAATGTTTAATTTGAATTATATATTTTAGAATATGTGATGTTGGAATTATTTCAAGTTATTATGTGAAATATTTAATATTTACATTGGTATAAATGTTTTAACAAATATCACATATTTTGGATTAGAATAAGTTTATATCAAATAAGTCAATTTATTTTATGAAAAATTATATATAAAAAATATGAAATGATTAAATTTATTTATTTTATAAAATGACCAAAAATGTTCAGCTATGAAAAGTTTATAATTGTCTAATGTTATAAATTATTCAAAAATGTTTATCACATATGTAAATTTATGAATTATTTATTTTTATACTTCATTTTTTTCAAATATAATAATTATTTTCAATATTAATTACGTTATGAATTTTTTTAGATGTTATTAAAATGATTTTTTGGACTAATATAATTTAATTTCGGGAGATTCTTGCTAGGTATGATAATTTACATAGTATTCTTATTCCAATATTTTTACGTATTCATAGATTACAAGATTAAATTTTGAGTTTAAATATAGTTTATACATATTCTATGTTAGAATTTAGATGGAATTTAAAAATCTCTGGGATTTGGGCCATGGGTAGATTGAATTTGAGTCAAACTGCTCATTAGTATTTGGTTTTAATTTATTTCTCATAAAATTGGGAGATCAATACTTATCATGGAAAATTGGCCTCTATGGTGACTTTGATTTCATATGATTTTTATCCACTACATGGAATGGTTTCATGTACCTTCTGTGTTTGATACATTTGGATATGTGTGAATATAGTTGTATTTTAATTTTCAATATTAGAAAAAGATATATGTTAGGTAAAGATTTATTCATCAATAAATTTTAATCATATTTTTTAGAGGATAGAATATGTATTTATAACTACGTTATTAGAATCATTCATACATGACGATATTACACGAGATAAAATGGACAGATTTAAATCCACTTAAAAATAATATATTTTAAATTTATCCCAATGAAACACTTTCATAGACTATGATCACACAATTGATTTTTCCATGCCACAACTATGTGTCCTGAAATTACCTTTTGTAAGTAAACACTATTATAGGTATCCCTAAAAGAATTACATACCTATATTTGGAAAATAATTTTTATTATAGTTAGATGGAAAACATTAAATGTAAAGATACTATAAGAATATATTTAAATATATCCATATGGTTGATTTGGGAGATATTTATTCCCTAAACTATCTATGATTCTAAAATGACATGATTGGCATGATTTCCTACCTAAAAAACTATGTAATATGTGAAACACTAAAGAAAAATGATTACATAGTGAAATATGGATCTTGACCCACTAACATTTATGTTGCAAATTCAATAGGGTTATCATTTTAGTGCGATTTCATTTATTGAAATACATTATTAAATTATTATATAGTATTTTACTAAATTTATAAAATATTTTTTGCTAATAAAATATAACTAATATCATCAAATATGACATTGAGATCAATTTGGGATATTTAAAGCATAATTGAAATAATTTTCTATATCCAAATATGAACATATTTACTTTTCTTAAGATAGAATGAAATTTATATGTGTTTGAGAAAAATAATCAGAAGGAACCTTCAATAGATAATGATATTCCAAAATAGAGATATTCATATAAAAATACTAATAGACATTATATTAAAGTCATTACCATGAGTATTGTCTCATTGGATCCAAAAATTCAAAAAAAGTTAATATGGATGAATTTGTGGTGATAAATAATGAAAATAAGCTCTATCCGAAATAAGATACACACAATAGATAAAACGTTTCTTGATCACACTTTCAATTTAAGATGATTGATGCAATTCCATATTAAGTCATTTACTCCATATGATTGGGTATGTGAAGAACCCAAAGATAGAGGGGTCATCACTTAGACCTTATTAGAGTAGGGCTGTTCTTTGCTGGAAATGGAGTTTGTTTTTTGTTTTTTGTCAATCCTTATATGGATTATTAGGTAGATTTAAAGTGATGGTATCATATAGTTCAACCCAAAATTAGTATTGAATGTGGCATCATTTCCCAGTGTTTACAAAATTATTTGGGTCCAAAATTTGGAAGTTAGCTTTCAAAGTACAGTTTGATTTTTCTTGAAGGCCATATGAAAAATTGGGAAAGGATTGAGTTTTGTGAAGTTGGTCTTTGCAGGTTTTATTTTACGAAGACATAATGTTTTCTGATGGTGTGCTTTGTGATTATGACAGGATTCATTATCGGAGACGGAGTTTTCCATGATTATGAGGTTTGGAGATTTACGGTCATTGATTGAATTCTTCTCAAAATTTATGTGATACATGAAGGGTTTTTATGGAAGACTCTATGATGATGATGATATTTGCAAAAAAATAATTTCCATAGCTCTCTGTGAAGGGAGGAGCGCCGTAAAGACAATTTGGATTATCTAAAAAATCTGAAAAGAGATAGTGGAGCTTCGTGATTGGATGAGCCTATAAATATAAGCCTACATATCTTCATCCATATTTAATATTTTATGTAAAATCAAAAGATTATTTGGTTTCATGAATAGCATAAAGAGTCAGGCTTTCTATGTGAGCTGGTGCATTATGAAGAGTCTTTTAGTCTTAACTAATGCCTGTGATTTTGACGAAGTGTACATAATGATTATGTGGTATTCCATATTGAACATTTTAGTTCTATGATGATTGTTCTATAAAGGATATAAATATTTTTGAAGACTGATAGTTATGTGAAGTCAAGGGTGCTTCACAAAAGAGTGTGTTTCGCAAAGAATCTTTATGAAGAACTATTTTTTTTTTGAAAATCAAGTTTAAGTGAACATGGATTTCAAAGATCATCAACATAGGTATAAGGTTAAAGTAGAGTCTCATGCTAAGTCAGAGACAAATACTTAAATTCCAAATCATTGAAGCGACCTTAAAGTCAATAAAATAAGATGGACTTCTCTAAGAGTAGTGAGCTAGAAGGATTCTACAAAAGTTAACTGAGGGATGTTGTGGGTGATCTTTGAATTCTAGAAAAGGAAATGAGCCTAGAACCGAGTGAATGTGACCGAACCATTATATTCTGTTGCTAGTGATGTTTAGTGGATTTTTTAATAATCAATGCACTATCTTTGTATGCTCCTTGAATGCATACCTTAGTGGTGAACAAAGTACAATTACAGTGTGGTCATTATACATGTGATTGTTTGACTTTTGTGTTTATCCATCATACAGGTTTAAGGAGTTCCTAATAATGTGGGAACAAGATCCCTGCTTTGAAAAGAAAATTTGACACCTTGATTCACCCATCCCCTCTTAGGGTGTCCCGAGGTACTATAGACTTGATATTTTCATAGACACAATTCTATAATCAATAACAAAAAGGGTGTGATAATTTTTTATTAATTAAAACATAAAATAGTATAATAAAATTATATCCAACATCAAAAATATGTATAGTATTTCTATGCTGCATATGGGAGGACCAAAATCGGGATCTATTTTGATAAAATATAAATGATTGGTAAAAAATTTTCTATATAAGAAAAAAAACATAGGGCTTCATGATAAATACATTCACTATGGAAAAAATGTACTTTAGAGGTGGAATTGTATACAATATTGAATGGTGTGTAAGAAACCTCATGGAGATCCCATGTTAATTTTTAATATTAAAAATATTATTTATTATTTTAAAAATAGTTTATAGTACAATGTATATGATAAAAAAGTGTTTTGAATATGTATATGATTTAAATAATGATGAAGATTTGATGGATAGTGATTATAGTTTCCATTTTTATTATGAAACAAATGTTTTCTTCCTCAAATAGGTTAACACGTTTGAATAATACAAAGCCCAGGTGTTTCTAGAAAAAAAAATATTTACATGGGATCATAAATATTTTATGATATATGATAATGATGTTTTTCAAACAATATCTATTTGATAAAAAAATTATGTGTTTATAATATATATAGTTATAATTTGTTCATTAAACTATATAACATGTTTTAAAATAGTGTAGGGATAAAATGATTTTTATCCTTGATAAAAGTGGTTATCTAATATTATTTTTTAAATATGTGGAAGGGTTTCCAACAAAATTTTAGATGAAAATTCTAAAGAATAAAATATTTTATTTATAATATTTATTTAGAAACATAGAATACCACAAAAGATATCATTTTTAATAATTTATTGGATTGATATTCACACATTGAGAATAATTCTTATATTCTAATAAAAAAATTCCCTTGAAATATATTTTTTAGAAAACATTCTTTCTATGTGTATTTTTGTACTTTTTCTAGACTTATAAAATATTCAATTATAATAAAATAAAATAAGAAACCATTAAGACTCAATATGAATGTCACATAATATCTAAAAAGTTATTAGGAAGTGTTGTTAAATAAATATAGTAATATAATAAATTACATTTAGATACCACGTTATCTCAAGGAAATGTTAAATGAAAATATTCTAAGATAATGATGAAAAATATAAAAAGATTTTTTAAGTACAAAATGGAAGTTATTAACATCCTAATATTAGATGTTTTGTAGTAATTTTTTTAATATTTTGTTAAATATTTAAAGATTAAGATTATGAATACTATCTCATAATTATTCATACAATATTTCAATACAGATGTTATCCATTTTATGAGTTTAGTGGGATTATTTTCTCAAATAGTTATTTAAAAATATAGTTGAAATTATATATAAATTAAATGAGTTAAAAAATACATAAAAATGAAGAAAATGTAAGGCCTTTTTTGGTATTCATTATGTGATATGATTGGATAGGAACTTATGTATATGGTTTTGTAAGTGTTCCTATAATAGTTTAAGAATATAAAATAACAGATTTTATATAAAATATTAGATCCATTATATATATGTTCAATAATCTCATGAGATACCAGAGGATTATTTATGCTTTGGATAACTCACCACATAAAATATGTGCAGTGTTATACTACATGTTTTTAGAATATAATGTGTATATATTTATATTAAATCCTCATACATGTGGTTGGAAAGATACCAAGAATCATAACTTTTATACTTTAATACATTTCATATGACAATCTTGTTATATATTTAATCAGTGTTTATTGGATACATTTTTTATGATGCTATAATCTAAGGCTTAACCAAGATAGGATTATTCATATAATATAATGAGTATGGAACCTAGGCTTTTAATTGAGAAAAACAGATCACTTTTTTTTCATACCTGGATATGGTAAAGTGTATGTGATCATGTATCTAGATTTGTGTCATGTGATGTGATCATATAGTTAAGAGAGTTACTTAAGAAGCTTTTATCCATCTGGTCAGTCTATACTATGGGAATTAAGAACAAATGGGAATGTCATATGGTACTAACATACTTAGTGTCACATGATCTATTGATGAAATGGTAATAGATATTGAACGATGATGCATAATTTTAAGTGATATAGTTTTTGGACATTAGTATAAAAATACGAATTCTTGGTAGAGATTATTCCATATCCCTTTTTAGCCTGAGTATAATATATTATTTTCATAGGCGATACTTTTCACACAACTATGGGTTGAGTAATTTATAGTTATTTTAAATGCTTTAAAGGATTATACAGTAACATTTGGTTGTTCTGTGAATAAGTATTGTGTTTTTTTAATTATATTTACAAGGCTATGAGATCCTTCCAAAAAGTTTCTTATAGAACATTCAATATATTTTTGGAAGAAGTTTCAAATGCCTATAAATTTCATGATGCATAAGATGAAAGTGTGTTATGTCTAATAGGATTTAGTGAATGTAGTATATTTTTTAAAACATGGACATAAGAATATATCATAGTGTAATTTTTTAGACCATGACCTGAAGATATGTATGGAAATTTATGTATTATACAAAAATTCATGGTGATTATATATTCTTCAACTCTGTGATATCCAGTTCTGTTAAACAAGTGGAGTTTTAATAGATAAATCAATTGTTTAAATATTACAAAAATGCATCATAATTATGAGTTGTTAATATTTTTTTTCAAGTATCTCATCGATAAAAAATATTATGAAATTTTATTTAATTTAAGAAGCATCATTGGATGACTATATAAATTAACATAGTTTTCAATTGGTGTGGGATATGAATTTTATGAAACTCATATAATATGAAACTCAATATATATAACTATAATTCCCTTTAAAATTTTTTATAAAACTAATAGGATTAGGGGATTCCTTCTAAGAGCTTTGATATTCATATATATCATGGATACTTGAGTATGAAGGAGTCTATTAGATACTTATCATTGATCAATATCAAGCTTTTATGGAAGAGCTTATGAATATTATGATATATATAGAAAATTTGTGATACTAATAAATTATTTTATTAATAAAAATGAAAATTTATTATAATTTCCCTTGATTGTGTTTGTTTTATGTTTTCTTCCATAATTGGATAAGTTTTATCTTTTCAAAAAACCTCAAACATAGATTTATCTGCCCTTATTCATTAATATATATTTGATGATAAAGGGAGTGGATATTTTGGGTGGTATTATTGAAAATGGATAAAATTCATAGTCATTTGTATAGTTGATTATGGGTGATTCAAAAAGGTATTACTTGTATGGGAGATAAGAGATAATTTTGGTTGTTCTTAAATACATAACATGAATTTTCCACTCTATTAATAAATAAAAAGGGGTATATTGAAGAGTAATAGTGAATATAATTTATAAAGGGGGAGTTTTATGGTAATTAATAGAGTTATTTTAATTATAGTATTGATATTTACACCATGAGTAAGAGTGTATTGAAAAACATTACTCTTCCTAGTAATCTAGTTTTCTGATAATTCTCATATTTATAGAGTCTAATGTCAATATTATTGATTGGATTCATTCATAAATTTATATGTTTTTTCATGTAATATTTAATTTGAATGTGGTTATAGATCAGTTATATATTCTTTAGAGTTTTGATATATGCAAGAAAATAATTCATTATTGAGTCCTTCAAAACCATTTTTGGATATGGTGTTCGTTTCCAAAGACTTCTTATGATTAAAGTAGACTATTGAGTTTTTGGAATCAATTTAGACATGGAGAATATAGAATTAATATTATATTGAGATTCATAGTACTCTCATCATCATCATTCTATTTCATGTAGATCTTGTGGTAGGAAATGAGGACACAGAAATAGTCTATAATAGATACCACTTATTCAATGGTGAGAGGGTGAAATGGTTTGGATTATCTTGAAATAAAACCTAGCATTCCCCTAGGAGATTCCATGGGAGAGATGAGAACTCAGCATGAGAAAAAATATAAAATGGTTATGGTGGATCCTTTTTCATAAGAATGGAATTTTTATGAAACTTTGCATTACGAAAAACATTCTTGTTGTCAAGCTATTTCTTTTGGAAGCCACAATATCCACACTAACAATCAAGAAACACTATCCCATTGTGGACTAATGGTGTACCATTGGGATCATAAGGATTATTTTTGTCAAAATTATCAATTGAAGTTAAATCTGGAGATATGAAATGGATTGAAAAAATGGTTGGAGGAGATATTATTAACTAGAAGGTATGAATTAAATTGATTTTACATGCGTTTTAGGGAGCTCTATGAGGTGGTATTGGTGAATCTATAAATAAATGATTAGTTTTGGAAGTGATGAGCATAATAAGAAAAAATGAAGCCCTGGTAGATTCAGTCACTTACTCTTGGGATTATTCTAATAAGATTTAGGAATTTAATTAGTTAAAATGGAATATATAGACACATGATACAAATTTTGGAGGCTTCTGATTTTGATGGAAGTGAAAATAGACAATCTTTTTATTGCTCAGCATTTTTTTTTATACGTGTGAGTTACGATCTATTTCCCTACTCTTTCTGAATAAATTAATTTTTTTATTTTTTTGTGAAAATAAAGATACAATTAACTGTAAATAAATAGGTTATACCAAAAATAGGCTCTTAGACCTTAAAACCCTAACATATCCTAATTAACAGGAATAACCCCCATAAAAATAAAAATACCAAAAATTGATATTCCTTTACATATAATAGAATTCACATGAAGTCCCTAATGTCTATATATCTAAATTTCATAAGTGAATATAGAGTCTAATGATCTTGTTCAAAAGAACATGAAAAACCAAAAACATATATAATAATTTTATATAAGAACATGGTTTTCCCAAATAGGCCCATAACATAACTAAAAAACTACTTCCTCATGACTTTGAAACACCCGTATGAAAAGACATTTAATAATAAGTAAATGGTTGTTAACAAATACTTAAGTGAAAATACCTAAACATAATATTTGATCCTAGTGATGGATATTTTAAATGGTGTCTTGACAAGTTTAGTAGTGATGATTAAAGGCATCATTGGATACAGGTTGCTCGGCCTCATGATTTAGAATTCATAGTGGAGATAGGTTTCTCACTCCCATATATAATGCCTTCCTCATCCAAAAATATGAAACCTCTTGGGGTAGAAAGAACACAAAAGCACTAATATTATAAAACTAAATAACATTCATCCAAGAATGTTTGTGTCATTATCCATGCTCATTCAATTTTATTTGTTTATAAGAAAATAAAAATGCATATAGTAGTATAATACTTTATTCTCACTAGTGATTTTCCATATGATATGAACAGTATGTGATCATTGTATTTTCATTTGTGTTATGTGAGTTCTTTAACACTAAATATCTAATCATTGTATTATAATTTTATGGTTCTAATGGAAATAATTGGTAATGTGAATAACATGGATAATATTTTTCATTTTTAACAAAAAATAATTCACCCCCCTAATAAGTGGAATACTCTATCATGGCATTTCACATGGTATGAAATCATTATTGTTGTGGTTCCAGGTAATTATTTTCATATATCAGAGTTCATTTTTAATATATTTTATGATTTTTCAATTATTAATATGAATTATTTTAATTCAATCAAAAAAAAAGATATTTTCGTGTTTGATATAATGAAATTTTATTAATTTAAGGATATAATGGTTATATATCTCCTATATCTTGGCTTTGATTCGCTTCATTTCATTGAGAAAGTTATAAAACATATCAATGTTGGGACATCCTATAAACTTCATGAAAAAAAATAATGGAGAATGTTTTTGAATAATTCGGTTTGAAAACACCATTGTCTCTTGCTTCTCCTCCTGATCTTTTCCACAGAATCCATCTAAAACCATATTCTCAACCATCCAATGCAGGTCCATTTCACTATGTGTTTCCAGAACCATGTAAACTTATTATCTACCATTGAGAGTGAGTAGGGTGTGAGTATAACTCAGTACGACAACATCAATGGTTTACCTAACATATCTGGTATAAGAATGTGTAAGAATAGTTTGTTATGATCATAAATAAAAGTGAAATAAGGAATTAATAAACAAACATGTCACACCCATGGGTGATGCATAGTCACCGTGTGTGATGAATGCATACTTCATCCAGTGTCAAGGTGTCTCTAAATATATCACATGAAAAACAATTTTGAATCATGTCCCAAATAATTTTTTATCACATAGTCAACAATATAGGTGAAGCACATCATAATATCACAACTAAAAATGTTTGAATAGTACCCTAACGTAATCACATTATAGTAGAAATCCCGTCATGATTACAACATTATAGAAATTAGAATCTCCAACCCAACATATATAAAAGATAATCAGGCCCAAAAAACAACATTATTGAAAGGGCATAAGATACCTAGCCAGGAGCATAGAGATGAGAGAGTTCAAATAACCACTAATTTTAGTCCCCATCGTAAGAGAAGTCATCATTTTTAAAAATACCCTTTCCTACAAGATTATATTTCCACTTCATTAGAAGAATTATATTTTTGTTATATCATTTTACATATAAGGGAAATAATAAATAACTTATACTTTAATTATAATACCAATATTACCAAGTCCAAAAAGCCATTATGATCCCTATCTTATTGGGAATTGCCTAAAAAATTAATAAGGATGACGTCTTAGGTCATGAGCTCGTCATATAATTGGATTAGTGTATTTATCCACACAAAAAACACATATGTGGGAAATAAAACCCTATTCTTGGGTGATAAGATTTGGGGAAGGGTATTATATCCTATAATATTCCACATATTTGTTAATAATATCTTACTCCATCAATGCATCTCAATAGGGTATGTTATTCCCACTAATATGGATAATAAAGCATCATGGATGAAAAGTCCCCTCATGAGTGTAATGAGGTGAATGGGTATTCTTTCCCACACTATGTAGTGCATCAAAACATTGGTAAGGTCATTCAACACTAATGGAATCATCCACAAAAGTGGCCATATCATTCCAAGTCACAAACATGTCAATGTGAACGTAAGGTTATTTCTACGAATGATCATAACATTAAACAAGGGCCCTATAATCCACCACATTACATAACAATACATATGGTAATATCACCCCCTTACATAATCAAAAACACATAATGGAAAAAATAAATGGTATAGAAAAACTATAAAAGTACGTCAGAATTTGGTACTCACAACATCCAATATACTCACTAAGTATGAGCTATGTCATCCCGCACACACTAAAAATATACAAATATCCCAAAAATAAGGTATAATATCATGATATTTTTAAATAAGTTCATTATGTTCATTAACATATAGAAACACAACACCAAGAATAAATGAACTATGAAATATAATTATATAACAATTATAACCTAGCCTTTAAATTAGTGGGAATGAATAGAATAAATTAATTTAAAATATATATATTATAATATTACAAATTTAATGATTAATAATTTAATGGCTCAGACCCACCTGGCCCATTACTTTTCCCAATTCGGGTGTTTGGGGAGCCCTGGACCCCATTAGGGAGTTGTGAGGGTAGCTGTGATGGTAGTAGGGTGTCACCTATCAGTGTCACTGATTGGTTCCATATGGCGTTGTTGGGGGTTTCTTTCCCACGTTTTCCCATAACGACTCTTTTAAGGTTTAATACATATTTAAAGTAGTATGAGGTCGTTTTAAAGACCATAAATTGTGTTCTAATCCCTAGGAGTGGGGAAACCCTCGACGAACCCAAATTTTGTGTTGTTGTTACATGCTTTCCTCTATTTAAATTAAATCCTTTAACTCATACCTCTTATGGCCACCTCTCCAATGAGAATTATAAAATAACAATTTATTCCATCATGATTAACCATCATACAACATGGTGAAACCATGATTCGCCTTCAAATATATTCAATATTTCATATCCTGTAACTCAATGGTCTCACCTTTTATCATAAGTTGTTTCTTTCTTTTTCTTGGTTGGTCTCTTTTCATTGCCTTGGTTTGTTTGGAGTCCCTCCTTTAGAGGCTAGTTGTGCACCCGTGTTGGAGCCCTTCCTACTCACTCTTTGAGTCCTTGGAGTTTCTTCTATGCAAGTCACTTATCCCCAGTTCTTGGCACGAGGAGTAAAACAGTGATCATTGATCATCCAAGTAGGGGTTTCCTTCGTCTCTCGTTACTATGTATCATGTGGGGTGGGTACTATAATTTTCCTTCAAGGATGGATGAAACCAAACCTTAACCAAGATAATAAGTGGTTCTTAATTAATGAAGGGAACTATTAGATGATGATGCTACTATATTATTTTATCTTCTTTTATATGTTATGAATTGTATTGGCTTATGTCCACTGAAAATCTTGGTCATTGGTGGTCCTTCCATGTGCACTAATAAACCTCTATTTTCATCAAAAATTCTATGATTTAATGGTTGAAATGTGGAAATGGGTTAGTCATGTAAACTTGACTAGTTAAATGGATGCAAGATAAATATAAATCCATGTGTGATCACCCTAGTAAACCAAATAGATAGAAGAAACCAAATAAAAGGTGTAGAGAGAATTTGGGAGCTTACATGTTTTAGTGATGTGTTTGGTTGTTCTCCTAATGCTTGTACGGTGACAAGGATAGGGATTGGATCCCCCACTATGCAGTTGTTGGTTTGTGGATTTGGGGCTATTTGGGGATTTATTTTGGGGATTGGTTTGGTTCTAGTACTTCGAGGGATCTCACAGATCCCTTTTGTTGTTTTGACATTACAAGAGAACTGGGTGTGAATACATAGATAACTTCTTGGTTGTTTTTCCTTCATTGGAATGTGTCTATGCATGTTAGTTTCTTGGTAGTGAGGAATGTTTTTAAACAGAATCACTTGAACATGATAACAAGAATGGGTTTAATGGGGAATTGCTTTCCAGGGATGAGTTGGGCTCTATCTGTGACTGTTGGGTTTTGTATGAATGAATAGTAACATGGGTGTTTGAATATGAGATGATTTAGTGACCCTTAGGCTAGGATGAGTGCCTTTTTATCTATATGTATAAATTTAGTTCTTATGTTTCTTATTCACATCCCACACAAGTTGATAACTTCATGCCGAACACCCCCATTTCATGGTGTAGTGTGTTTTTTTCCAATACTCATATGGGTGGCTAGTTATTAGATCCTTTTTCTTCCTCTCTTGAGTAGACCAAGACTCTTTTGGTAGGCTTTGATAGCCTAAGGTCTATTATATCCTATGATTCTTCAGGTAACATTGTTGTGGTGGTTGGCCTAGGTCTGTGCAGGAAGGGTTTGTTTCCCAAGAATCATCGGTATAAGGCCCTAGTGTCTTCGAGCATGGAAACGGTTATTCTAGACTAGGTGTCTTTGGGAATGGTAGTTATTTTTGTGGCCCAAGTTTCTATGGGTGGGGATCTGTAAGGTGTCCTAGGTGTTTATGAGAGGGTATGTATGGTTGTTGTATCCCAGGTGTGTGCAAGAGGGTTTAGGAGTGGGACTGCAGTGAGAATGGTCGGGGATGTCTGATATGTAGCATGTCTTAAATAACTAAGGGGAATGCTGTTTGGGGTACCCAAATTTCAATGTGATGTTACTATTACTTTACCTGACTTACATTATTTGGGGAGTGTTCCTTGGTGAGGCTAGGTGGATAGTTTCTTTACTAGGTGTTTTGGTTTTCTCTATTTTCACATTGGGTAATGTATTTCCTCTCCACTTGTGCACAAGAGCTTTAGGTTTTCCCTACTGAGTAAACATGTGTACTCACCCTATGTATATAAAACTACATTTAGGTTTCCATGAGGTCTTTGAGGACCATTATAGACATTTCTAGAACAGATGTGGGGACAATTGTTGTTTTCTTTTTCTTTTTCTTTTGGTACTTTACCTTTTTGTTTCCCTGTTCCTTGTATGGGTTTACCTTTGGAACATGCATATAGAAATGGGTTTTTTATTTACTTTTACCTTTTTTTTGAGTTTCTTGGGTATTTACCATCGTATCATTCGATCCTACTAAATAAAAAGTGTAATCCCTTCTATATTATGTGTGATTCTTTACCCTTGGTTCTAGTTTCCACTCTGGGGCCTATTGAAGGTGGGACTCGGGTGGTCATTATCTCTCATTTAACTTGATGAAGGAAGGGTCTAGCTGTTTGTTGTCTCCTCCCTCATCTTTTTTTAGGTGGGTCATGATATAATGGTATTAGAGGAAATTATTGAGAGATGGGATAGAGCTCAGGGTTAGGCACACTAAGGATTTCATGGGATGGTAGGGAAATAGTTTTAGGAAATCTTGGTGCATGAAATATTCCATGGAAGACTGGCTATGAATTGGAATGTTAGGGCCCCATGTGATCTAATGCAAGGACTTTGGACCTATCGAATAACCATTTTAGGTTACACCAATTGCAGGTTATATACCCTAATAAAGGTACATTCATCATAATGACCTGTGTTATTGTGTGTTCTAGGAGTTTTGTGAATTTAAATAAATAACATGTTTAATAAAAATTTAAAAGAAATATTCTACACTACTTGGGCTTAGGGATTCCTTTTTTACCTTGTATTTATGGAACCCAGACGATGACCACAAGTAGTGCTGGCGATTGAGTCTTAGGAGGCTGATTAGGCTAATTAGTAGAGGACTGATTGAGAAGATTAGGATTTCAATGGTAGAAGATTCTTCGTGAATTTTAATGGAACACCCTCAGCAAGTACGAGGGAAGCATCTCATACATGGAGACCAAAATCTGGTTTGAGGAGTTGGTGATAGCTTTCAGCATGATCTGGGCTCCGTCTGAGTACTAGGATCCATTGGGAGTCATTCAGATGAGGGGAGCAGTGCATCACTGGTGGACGCTCTACCTCAGAGAGAGGATGGAGAGTGAGATTTTGTGGACTGACTTCAAGAAGGAGTTCTAAGAGGATTTTTTTCTTCTATGATGAAGGATGATAAGTTACATGAGCTAATATACCTTTAGCAGGGGAGTATGTTAGTGAGGGATATGGTGATCAAGTTCAAAGATATCCTTCATTTTCCTCCGAACCTTTTTTAAAATGAAGAGTCTCGGGTAAGGTGTTTAATAGAGGCACTCCGACCTTCCCTTCAGTATGTTGTTACTCCCTTCACCCTACTGACGTACATGGATGTCCAGAAGAAGGCTGAATTGGTGAAGAGGATGAATGCACTAGGTGGTGTGCCATGAGAGAGGATCCAGTTGGGCTCACCAAAAGGGGAAGGCTATCATTAGCAGACCTACAATGTCAGGCCCTTCTAGGTTTTGACCAATGGGGAACAGGCCCCGGCAGTTATAATTTCAATATCCTGATCATCGCCCTTTATTTTCAATACTAATACTAAATTACCTCATCTGTGGAAGCCATGGGAATCTAAATAATCTATTCCCAGACTAATTTTAGTACAGTGGGGGTGGGAAGGTTCAGTTCCCACCTCTGCAGCAACAGTTTTCAGCCAAGCCCTTTCAGCAGCAGCAGTAGGGACAATGAGCCCATGATCCTCTGAGAGCAGACATTATAGGAGGAGGTCGACCTTAGGGTGCTCCCCAGGGGCCTTAACTAGGGCGTGCTCAGGGAGCGGGCGACAACTGAGGGGTAGAGGGGCAGGGTGTGGGTAGTTTCACACTGTAGAGGCAGCTGTTCTAGCCAGGCCAGAGTTCATTGGAGGTACAATCATTTTTTTAGCACTCTTACCTATTCCTTTAATGATTCAGGAGATTCCCAATCCTTTATTTCACCCATTTTATCCAATTATTTGGGTCTGAATATAGAAAAACTTCTCATGCCCCTTTTTTTGGGTACGCTAGTTAGAGGTCAAACCATCTTTTCTCATGTTTTCTAGATATGTAATCTAATGTTGGGGCCACATCAATCCAGCGGGTACCTTCTTTTGATGCAGATGCAGCCGTATGAGGTCATTCTAGGCATCGACTGGTTGTTCTCTGTGTGTTCCGTTATCGAATGTTACCTAAGAAGGGTCATGTTTTTATATATTGGTAGACAACGCATTACTTTCATCTGCAAGTGGGGTTCCCAGGAGGGAAGCCGGTGAGTGGATCCCCTTATTTCTTTATTAGCCGAGCTGTTAGTGCTATCGTTAGATATAGAGATAGTGGAAGTCACGGGGATCGTCAGTGAATTTCTAGAAATCTTCCATAGAGAGGTGGTGACTCTACCCCTCAACGTGATGTTGAGTTCAGGATTGACTTGAACCTGGTGCCCATCTAATTTGGATGCCTCCCTATCGGATGTCACCTTCTAAGTTACACGAATTATGGATTCAAATTGATGAAGTAATGAAGAAGGGTTTTTTCCAACAAAGTGTGTCTCCATGGTGTGCTCCATTCATGTTCGCAATGAAAGAAGATGGTGGTTACAGGCTATGTATAGACTACCAAAGGCTGAAATAGGTGACAGTCAAGTACCATTACCCCCTCAAAAGGATCAACAACCATTTTTATCTATTGAAGGGAGAAGTATGGTTCTCTAAGATTGACCTGGGGTCAGGATATCACCAGCTGAGGGTAATGGATGGTGACATGTCAAAGATTTCCTTAGGGTGCAGATATGGGAACTTTGAGTTCATGGTCATGTCGTTCGATATCACGAATGAACTTTCTATGTTCATTGGGTTCATAAACTCTGTTTTTTGTGAGCTTTTAGACCAATTAGTCATTGTGTTCATTGACGACATCTAGATCTACTCAAGATCAGAGGAGGATCACGCTGACCATCAGAGGACAGTTTTAGAGGTCCTCTAATAGCACCAACTCTACAGGAAGTTGTCCAAGTGTATGTTATGGACATAAGAGGTTCACTTTACTAGACACATGGTGTTTGAGTAGGGAATAGAAGTTGATCTATCAAAGGTTGAAGAGGTTCTTTCATGGGAATCACACAAGAATGTGACAGAGGTTCGTAGTTTCCTGGGTCGGGCAGGCTATTATCGGAGGTTCGTACCTGACTTCTATCGAGTTGAAACTCTTTTGAAAGCCTTGAAAAAAATGGATTAGGGCTTCGGGTGGAGTGTGTAGTGTCAGAAAACTTTCATCTATCTGAATGATAGGTTGGATAGTGGTCCAGTGCTCATGTTTCCAAAAGAAGGGGTGCTGTTTGAGGTGGTTTGTGAGGCTTCTAGACTTGGCCTGGGGTGTGTACTAATGCAGATGTTGGGAGTGATCTCTTATGGGTCTATAAAGTTACGTAATCATGAGCTTAACTATGCCACCCATGACCAAGTGAATGAAGCAGTAGTATTCACACTAAATTTTTTGTTGCATTACTTTATTGGGGAGCACTTTTTGGTCTTCACAGATCACAAATTTTTGAGGCATATCTTTACCTAGAGGCACCTGAACTAGCGACCTCAAAGGTTGGTTGAGTTTCTTCAGGACTACAACTTCGAGATATCTTATGCTGACGTTATGGAGAATGTTGTGGCGGATTCCTAGAGTATTAAGTCATAGTGGGAAGATTTTAAGGAATATTTCGATGCATGGAAGGCAATGGAAGAGTTGGATACTTTACACTTGGATACAAGGGTGGATGGTGGTAGAGGTTGTCTGTTTCAGATGATAGTGTAGTCATCGATGTTGTTGTAGGAGGAGGAGTCTTAGTGGGGATACATAAAGAGTGATGTGATGAATGATCAGGTTCACCAAGGAAATTCTCCAAAAGGGTGGTCATAATTAGATTCTTTTTTGAGTGAAGTTCTTTTTTCAAGAGATGATGACCGAGAGGGTTCTTTGTGAGTTCTATAACTCACTCGTAGTGGTACAACCATGAGTTTCCAATATGTACCAAGGCCCGAGGGAATAGTTTTGGTGGCTTGGGGTGAAATGAGAAGCTGGAGAGTTTGTGGCAAAGTGTCTGGTGTGTCAGTAGGTGAAGTCAGAACACCGCATCCCATGAGGTTTGCTTCAGCCTTTAGATGTTGCTGAGTATAAGTGGGATGATATCTCAATAAATTTTTTCATAGGACTACCTAGGGTTCAAGGAGTTTTTGATGCTATATGGGTAGTGGTGGAGTGGGTGAAAAAATCAGCTCACTTCCTGGAAATCAAGGATTTGAGTTCGATTGATGCCTTAGCACAAAGGTTCATGGATGAGGAGGTGCAGTTGCATGGAGATCCATGGTCCATAGTCTCAGATCAGGATATACGGTTTACCTCATAGGTATGGAATGGATTGCAACATGATTTTGGAACCTAGAAATTCCTAAGCACTTGTAGATACCCAAAGCTTGACGTACATGGACATTACATTACTTTTGCAGAATACTTAATACATAACAAAAAAACACCAAAGGACCGTAATAGTTTAGTGACTTTGGAAACTCGGAACATAATCTTCTAATCGTGGTGAAAGATCCTCAACATCTCCAATAAAGATCTTCCCCTTTTTGTTTTCTTAGCTAAAACCTTTCTTTATATCCTGGGGAAAAGAAAACATAAAAAGAGTGAGCTCAAATGCTCAGTAAGGGGAAACATAGAGAGCATAAAACAATCCATAAACATTTGAAAGCAAAAACTTGAACATAAAATTTAAACATCAAAATCATGAGCAAAGACATAAATCTTGGAAGTACGTAAGGCATATATCATAATGGAACATCAATCATGATAAAATTAAATGGGAATAAAACATGTAATTGTGGCAACCATTCAGCACATGTTGTGATTTCCATAGTAGCCAAGGAATTGCGGCCAAGACCATCTTAGTGGACAAAGTCCCTTTCTGAATCGAGTTTACTCCCTGTTTCAGTCCTGTAACACTAAACCGGATTAACATACCATTCCAGCCATATCTATCTCATGAGATATAAATCCTTACCCAATGTATTGGAGGGATATATAGGTCCCACCCATCTCATATTGAAATCATTATTACTTGTGCGACAAAATAATCATAAATTATTAATCATAACCCAAAGAAGAAAATGGGTTTCATAAACATCATCCTCTCATAACATAATCCATATAAAAAATTGGATATCATTTCATCATAAGAAAAGTGACACTATGTAAATCATAGAGAAACATACATATATGAAATAATTCTATCTTATAAAAAAATGGTTTTGATAAAACACTTGAAATGAAATTTTGAGGAAAATATCCTTTCTTCTTCAAAATCATTTTCTTTTCTCAAAATGCCATGAAATTTTAAAAGAGAAGGATTTTTTTGAAAATATTTATTAAATATTGTAGATTATTCTTCATGAAAATAAGGAATTATTAAACCGTAAAAATCCTTTCATAACGTATAAGTTAAAGAAAACATTATCCTCGTACTTTTAATGGAAAAGTCAAAAAGTACAACGTATGGTAAACAAAAGAAAGATTCCTTCCATAACACAAAGTAAAAGTCAAGATGGGTATAAATGACATTAAAAATACATGGAATAATTTTAAACACTTTATGAAATAATTTATATGGACATGGATGAAAAATATAACCCCATTAAATACTTACAAATAAGCAATCTTGGATAAAAATGAGATTGCAAAATTATCCCTTACCTTATGTCTGATATGATTAGTATGTATCTGAACCTCCTATATAATGATTTAAATAATTTCATTGAATTATTACAGAATCATATTCATTGTTATGATATCATATATGGTTCACTTATGACTTTTTATTACCCGTTCTTTTGTAAATTCCATGTTAAAGCAGCATTTTGGGTAATTGTTTTTCATTTATCGTCCGTATTTTGACTTGTAATTATTAATATGATTACTTAGATCATGATTACTTAATTCTAGAATATAAAACATGATTTATATATAATATATATTCATAATATACATATATATAATAGATCTATAAATGGAATGAAATACACTGTTCATGGAGACGGTGGGCCGTACGTACGCATGAACGCTATTTTCGTTTCCTTATTGAATTGAATGGAATTAAGTAGATGACATACATATATATATATATATATATATACATAAATCCAGTAGCATTATTATGTCATATAATTCATGATTACATATTATATATGCTTTATAATCATTCTTGAATTTTTAACATGGAAAATGAATCCCATCGCGTCATGGAGACGGTAATCCATATGTACTCAGGAGTGATGATATAATTCCCATATTTATTGAATGGAATTGGAGTGGATGATATAATATCATAGAATCAGTATGATGTTACAATAACCATATATAGTTATTATTTACACCATTATACCCATCCAAGTAAGGTGGTGGTAGAAAAACAGATTACACCACGGCGTGGAGACGGTATTTCGTACGTACACACGCGCGGTGATTTCATTTTCCGTAGGATGGATAGAAGGTGAAATATGGTTGATTAATATTTATAATAATATATAAGTATATAATTAATACTGATGTTATTACTTTATAATGAAAAAACTAAAGAAGAAGAAGTTGAAGAAGAAAGAAACTTGAAAGAATCAGTAGAAGAGATTACCTCTTCTTCGACGCACCTCCTTTAAACTTCTTCTTAGGGCACTAGAGTTGGTATTTTTAGAAGACCAGAACCTCTATGATATAAATATATAGGTTTAGAAGAGAAATATTTAGGGTTTGTCTGAGCTTCCAGGCTCAAAAGGGTGTGAGGAGAAGAGGGAAGGGGTGCCCTTTTTATAAGGGAGGAGAGGGGCACCTTTGGTAACATAATAAATAATAATTTATAATAAATTCAATCTCACTTAAAAACCACCAAAAATGACTCCAATCCGAATATTATATGAGATAAGGATGTAATCTCATCAACCAATAAAATTTAGACATGTTTTGAATTTATTCTAAACATTATCAACTTGATTTATCCTTATTTAATCTATTTAATTTTATTTGTTGTAATAAGATTCTAAATTTTAAATTGTTATAAATAATTAAAAATATGTTTTAAATTATCCATAATTGGATAATTAATTACATTTTGGACTATATAAATTTTAATATATAATTTTAAAATATTTTTGTAAATTTCAAACAATTTTATATTATGTTATTTTTATAAAATAACAATAGTGTCAATTTTTACACTATTCATTTATTTGAATTTAAATAAAATCCTAATAGAAGATATGTTTGAACTAAAATCTATAATAGATTCATAACATGTCATATGTATCTATAAAATTAGTGGATCACATTAAATAGTTCATATAATATTTATTTTAATTTTTTAAAACCTTTTATTTGGTATATCTCTTAATTAAATAATTACTACATCATTTGTGTATGATTATTTAATATACCTATTTTTTGCATACAATTTAGAATAAAATATTATTATTAATATAAATATAATACCTTTCGTAATAATATTCTTACAATACTTTATCATCTTAAAATCACAACATTTAAATTGTTATATGTATTAAATTATGAAGGTGACATCTTTGACATCATTTATAATAATATAATATAAATGTCAAAATCGGTTTTATAAGTCTCCAAATGGTCCAAAAATATACTTTTCGATTCTTAGGGTATATATATAATTGACCAATAATTTTTGGTTAAGTATCTGGTCCTTTTGATAGGTATTGTTATTTTAATAAAAACTATATTATTGATTTTTTACAAAATAAACAATTTCTGCATCACTATTGTGTCACCATTAATGGAAATTATTTAATCCCTAAAAATTATAAATAAATTTTAATTATGTAGAAATTTTTATTTATCTATCTGGAGACTATTCATTTTTGATGCTTCATGAGGTTTATAACTAAATTAAAATTATTATACTTATAATATTAAAAAGAGTGACATGTTGTCACTTTATTTGGTTTTAATAATAATTAAATTATTTTCATGGTCAAAAGTCCACTAAATTAATATAATCCGACCCTTAGGTGATATGGGTCTACTTTTATTCATCCAATATAATTTTTTCATGTGTTAGGATAATTTTATAATCTTTGGTTTACCCTTAATTACCCAATTTATCTTTAACTGAAGTAAATAAAAATTACCATAGTTGTTATTCATAATGCACAAAAATAAAAGGTAGCCTATTAAAATAATTTGGACCTACTAATTCCAAATATGGAATCCATTTTTTAAAATTAAAAAAATAGAAGCTGTAGTAATTAATTTAAAATTAATCTCGTTATTAAGAAAACAAGTTTTAAAAGTTAAAACATTGTAAAAGATTGAAATGATTTAACTTATGAAGTCAATGTAAAATAAATTCTAATGAAATACATTATATTAAATGGTAAAAATATATTCTATTTAAACTTTAAAACCATTCAATATTATAATTTTACCATATAAAGTTTTAGGATGAAAAAAAATTGTTTTTAATTAAAATAAAGCGTATTTTTACAATTCATTAAAATATGAAAGTTATCAGAATAATATGAAAAATTTATCCAAAGTAAATTTTAATATCATGATTCCAAAGAGTAATTTTATTTTGTCAAATTGAACTTATAAACATGTCAAAAACAATATTTAAAATGGGTGCACCATCACAAGGTGGCTAAACCGCATTTTTTGAAAACTAATTATTTTACACAAAATAATTATTTTGTTCACATACCATGTGCTAGAAAATGTGTAAGATTAAATAATAATGTTATAACATTAAAAATGTAGTTAATACTATTCATAACGTCTAGTTCATAAAAATATTATAACCATATATCATTGTTTAGTGAAACTCGGTATTCCGTACAACACACGCTATCGAGGAAAGTCACGATTGCGTGTAATGCAAGCCAAGTCAGGGTTGCGTATACTGCGAGCTAATAAGATGTTGCATATTGTGTGAGATAATCTTTGTGTAGCATCCAACAGAAGATATGAAATAAATTTAAAAATAATATATCTCATAAAATCACGGGGAGTTACATTCTACCCCCCATAAAATGAATTTCGCCCTCGAAATTCGTCGGGGTTATAAATGGTTTATTACTTGAGAGTTTATTTCATAGAAACCCACATTTTAAAAAGGAATACCAAAAATTATCTTTAAAAACTAAAGTATGAAACGTAACAGTTACCCAAATTAACTAATCACTGGGTTTCCACATAGGATAACATAGCTGAAAATATGGATATGGAAGAGAAATCTAACCATCAAGTTCTGATAGTGAGTGGTAGAGGGCATGGCTATGATAAATCCAATAGTCACAAAGCCATAAATTTGTGATGATCTAAGGTACCATCTGATTCATTTGATATAAGGTCACTAGGACAACATTTTTGGTTTTCAAGATTATTTCCCTAAAGTTGAAGAATTGTTGAATTAAAAGAAATACTTACTTGATTTTGGTACAATTTTACTATTGTTTGTGCCTTGAACAATTTCCACTTCATCTCTTAAAGAAATTAAGTTCAATTTTTCTTCTGTGAAGTGTTATAAGATCATGTGATAGAATGATGGGTCATTCCATCTTTCTCAAATGAAAGGTTAGAAAAAGTTTTCCAATATGCATAAGTCCATATATGTTGATATTAAATGTATATGGCTCCAAGAACAGACTTATACCTCTTATATCATACTGCTTAATATAATAAAACTAGTTTCTAATAACTAGGGACTTCTTGTAGGCCATTGGTAGGTGATAAAATCCTGTCGTACTTCAGTTGTGGGTTCGATTCCCATAGCCTTTTCCGACGCGACGGGTTGTCGCTCGTCCTGCAGGTTGTCCTTTTTCTAAAACTGCATTATTATAAAATTCAATAAAAAAATGTTCTAGCCTTACACAATACTATCTGATGTATAAATTAATCGATTCTAATCATTAGGTTTATCCAAAATACTTTTTTCCAATCTCATAGGATAAATAAAATGATTACTGGAAAGGTCATCTACCAAGAATTGCATACAATCATTTATCTCCCATATATCATAAGATATATATATCTTGTTGGTCAAATTCCAAACATGTGAATTCCTTAATCATGTATTCTCTTGAAACATGAGTACTCATTGAACGTTTGTGAAAACATGAATTTTTTCAAAAGTTAACTCTTTCCACATACCAAAATCCCAAAATTCTGTATACTCAAACCATGATATCACTTTGTCCTTATACCAGTAATGAGCTCATTAATACTATCAAACATATCCTTATCTCCTTATCCGTTCATTATGCACATATCATCTTACTTCCAAAAATATTGGAATAACCTTTCATATTTACCAGTACCATTTATTATATACTTTCAAAAACTCACGGAAATACAATAGTGTAACAATCCTTAGGTTTTTCTTTATTCCATTGTACCATACATTATTTTTGATAAACATACAATCATTCCACTCCCTTATTCATCCATTGACTGAGATTCAACAATTATTTCATCTCACATATCATTTGTAGTCTCTTCATCATCATCAACCTAAATACTACCCATATGACCATGTTGATTCACTTCATGATACTTTCCCTTAGAGAATTGGTTTCTATAATGACCGTACATTCCACATTTAAAACATTTAACCGTTGTTGATGTCTTAGCAATACCATTATCCTTGTCCGTGGTGTTAAATGAACCATTTACTTTACAATTACTCCATCTTTCTCTTATTAGTTCAGTTGGGAAACTTACCAAAGTTGAGACTAAGGATCATATTATGAGATTGTTGATTAGGAATAATAACGATATTTGGACTTCCAAATCCAATTTCATTTGGTTTATCATGAATAATATCATTCCATTGTCCTTCATATCATCCATTATCATGGATCTTCATGTTTCCATCCATTTTCTAAAATCCAAAAAAATAGTGTGAGAGGCCAAAATCATAATCAAGGGGGAGTACCTTAAATAGATAACATCTTAGGATTAATTCTAATATCATTATCGTAATTCTAGGACTATAACATCTACTTATAATTAACCTTATAGACATCCCTAGACATACCTTAGAAATATCTCTAGGTATTTCACTAAAGTTTTTGCATCCTAGTTTCCAAAGGCTAACTAAACCTTTCCACTGATACCAACTGTAGATACCCAAAGCTTGATGTACATTGACATTACATTACTTTTGCAAAATACTTAATACATTATAAAAACAAACACTGAAGGACCATAATAGTTTAGTGCCTTTGGAAACTCGGAATATAATCTTCTAATCGTGGTGAATGATCTTCAACATCTCCCATAAAGATCTTCCCCTTTTTGTTTTCTTACCTAGAACCTTTATTTATATTCTGGGGAAAATAAAACATAAAAAGGGTGAGCTCAAATGCTCAGCAAGGGAAAACATAGAGAACATAAAACAACCCAAAAACATTTGAAAGAAAAAATGTGAACATAAAATTTAAACATCAAAATCTTGAGCAAAGACATAAATCCTGGAAGTACGTTAGGCATATATCATAATGGAACATCAATCATGATAAAATAGAATGGGAATAAATCATGTAACTGTGGAAACCATTCAACACATGTTATGATTTCCATAGTAGCCAAGGCATTGCTGCGAAGACCATCTTAGTGGACAAAGTCACTTTCTGAATCGAGTTCACTCCTAATTTCTGTCCTACAACACTGAACTGGATTAACATACCATTCCATCCATGTCTATCTCATGAGATATAAATCCTTACCCAATTCATTTGAGGGATATATAGGTCCCATCCATCTCATATTGAAATCATTCTTACTTATGCCTCAAAATAATCATAAATCATTCATCATAACCCAAAAAAGAAAATGGGTTTCATAAACATCATCCCATCACAACATAATCCATATAAAAAATGGATATCATTTCATCATAAGAAAAGTGAAACCATGTAAATCATAGATAAACATACACATATGAAATAATTCCATCTTATATGGAAATTGTTTTTTGATAAAACACTTGAAATAAATTTTTGAGTAAAATATCCTTTCTTCTTCAAAATCATTTTCTTTTCACAAAATGCCATGAAATTTTAAAAGAGAAGGATTTTACTGAAAATAGTGATTAATCTTGTAGATTATGATTCATGAAAATAAGTCATTATCAAAACCTTAAAATCCTTTCATAACGTATAAGTTAAAGAAAACATTCTCCTCGTACTTTTAATGGAAAAGTCAAAAAGTACCACGTATGGTAAACAAAAGAAATATTCCTTCCATAACACAAAGTAAAAGTCAATATATGTATAAATGAATTTAAAAATACATGGAATAATATTAAATAATTTATGAAAACATTTTTATGGACATGTATGAAAAATATAACCCTAGTAAATAATTACGAATAAGAAATCTTGGATAAAAATGAGATTGCAAAATTCTCCCTTACCTAATATCTGATATGCTTCATATGTATCTGAACCTCCTGTATAGTGTTTTAAATAATGTAATTGAATTATTAAACTATAATATTCATTGTTATGATATCATATATGGTTCAATTATGATTTTATATTACCCGTTCTTTTGTAAATTCTATGCTAAAGCAGCTTTTTGGGTAAAATCTTTTCATTTATCGTTCATATTTTGACCTGTAATTATTAATATGATTACTTAGATCATGATTACATATTTCCAGAATATAAAAAATTATTTATATGTAATATATATTCATAATATACATATATATAATAGATCGATAAATGGAAATAAATACACCGTTCATGGAGACGGTAGGCTGTACGTACGCATGAACGTTGTTTTCATTTCCTTATTGAATTGAATGGAATTAAGTAGATGAAATACATATATATATATATACATACATAAATCTATTAGCATTATTATTTCATATGTTTCATGATTTCTTATTATATATACTTAATAATCATTCTTGAATTTTTAACATGGAAAATGAATCTCATCGCGCCATAGAGACGGTAATCCGTACGTACGCACGAGCGATGATATTGTTCCCATATTAATTGAATGGAATTCAAGTTGATGATATAATATCATAGAATCAATATGATGTTATAATAGCCATATATAGTTATTCTTTACACCATTATACCCATCCAAATAAGGTGGTGGTGGAAAAACAGATTGCATCACTGCGTGGAGACGGTATTCCGTACCTACACACGCACGGTGATTTCGTTTTCCATAGGATTGATAGAATGTAAAATATGGTTTTTTCATATTTATAATGACATATAATTATATAATTAATACTTATTTTATTACTTTATAGTGAAAAAACTAAATAAGAAGATGTTGAAGAAGAAAGAAACTTGAAAGAATCGGTAGAAGTTATTACCTCTTCTTCGACGCACCTCCTTTAAACTTATTCTTAGTGCACTAGAGCTGGTCTTTCTAGAAGACTAGATACTCTATGCTATAAATAGAGGGGTTGAGAAGAGGAATTTTTAGGGTTTGTCCGAGCTACATGGCCCTAAATGGTGTGAGGAAAAGAGGGAAGGGGTGACCTTTTTATAAGGGAGGAGAGGGGCACCTTTGGTAACATAGGAAATATTAATTGATAATAAATTCAACCTCACTTAAAAACCGTCAAAAATGACTCAAATCTAAATATTAGATGATATAGGGTTGTAATATTATCAAACAATAAAATTTAGACACGTTTTGAATTTATTTTAAACATAATCAATGTGATTTATCCTTACTTAATCTATTTAATTTTGTTTGGGGTAATAAAATTCTAAATTTTAAATTGTTATAAATAATTACTTATGTGTTGTGAATTGTCTGTAATAGGACAATTAATGACATTTTGGACCATATAAATTTTAATTTATAATTTGTAAATATTTTTTTTATTTTTTAAACAATTTTATATTATGTTATTTTATTAAAATAACAATAGTTTCAATTTTGACACTATTCATTTATCTAAATATAAATAAAATCCTCACAGAATATATGTTCGAACTAAAAGATTTAATACATTAATAACATTTCATATGTATCTAGAAAATTAGTGGAGCACATTAAATAGTTCATATAATATTTATTTTAATATTTTTAAAACCTTTTATTTGGTATATCTCTTAATTAAATAATTACTACAAAATTTTTTATAATTATTTAATATACTTATTTGTTGAATAAAAATTTAAAATAAAATCCTATGATGAATATAAATATAATAACATTCATAATAATATTCTTACATGGATTTATCATCTTAAAATCACAACATTTAAATTGTTATATTTATTAAATTATAAAGGTGACATCTTTGACATCATTTAATATAACATAATATAAATGTCATAGTGGGTTTAATAAGGATCCAAATGGTCCAAAAATAGACCCTTGTATGATTAGGGTATCGATATACTCAACCAATAATTTTTTGTTAAGTTTCTAGTCCTTTTTATAGGTATTGTAATTTTAATAAAAACTCTATTATTAATTATTTCCTAAATAAACAATTTTTGCATCACTATTGTGTCACCATTAATAGAAATTATTTAATCCCTAAAAATTATAAATAAATTCTCATGATGGTGATAATTTTGTTATATTTTTGGATACTATTCATGTTCAAAGTTTCATAAAGTTTATCACTAAATTAAAATTATTATACTTATAGGATTTAAGAGAGTGACGTGTTGTCACTTTCCTTGGTTTTAATAATAATTAAATTATTTTCATGGTCAAAAGTCCATAAAATGAATCTAATCCGACCATTAGGTGATATGGGTCTATGTTTATTCATAAAATATTATTTTTGAATGAGTTAGGATAATTTTATAATCTCAAGTTTACCCTTAATTACCCGATTTATCTTTAACTGAAGTAAATAAAAATTACCATAGTTACTATTCATAGTGCCCAAAAATAAAAATTATCTTATTAACATAATTTATTCTTACTGATTCCAAATATGGAATCCATTTTTTAAAATTAAAAACACATAATTTTCAGTAATTAATTTAAAATTAATCTCGTTATTAAGAAAGTGAGTTTTGAAAGTTAAAACATTGCAAAAGATTGAAATGATTTTACCTATGAATTCAATGTAAAATTAATGCTAATGACATAAATTATATTAAATGGTAAAAATATATTCTATTTATACATCAAAACCATTAAATATTATAATTTAACCATATAAATTATTACGATGAAAAAAGTTTCTTTTAATTAAAATATAGCGTGTTTTTAATATTCATTAAAATATGAAAGTTATTAGAATAATTTGAAAAGTTTATCCAAATTAAATTTTAATATCCTGATTCCAAATAATAATTATATTTTGTCAAATTGAACATATAAACATGTCAAAACATTATTTAAAGTGGGTGCGCCATCAAAAGTCGGCAAAACTGCATTTTTTTTAAAATAATTATTTTACCCGAAAAAATTATTTTGTTCACATACCATGTTATAGAGAATGTGTAAGATGAAATAATAATGTTATAACACTCAAAATTTAGTTAATACTATTCATAACGGCTAGTTCATAATAATATTATTACCATATATCGTTGTTTAGTGAAACCCAGTATTGCGTACAACACATGCCATCGAGGAAGGTCATGATTGCGTGTAATGAAAAGCAAGTCAGGGTTGCATATACTGAAATATAAAAAGGATTGGGTATACTGAATGATAATCTTGGTGTAGCATAGAATGGAAGATATGGAATAAATTTAGAAAGAATATATCTCATAAAATCTTAGGGTGTTACAGCACTACTTTACATCCCCAGATGGATTGGTAGACAGAGCAGACCATCCAGACATTAGAGGATATGTTACGGGCATATGTTTTGGATTTTGGGGAGTCATGGGTATGAGACTTTCCTCTAATAGTGGTTTCCTACAATAATAGCTATCACACTACCATTGGTGTGGCTCTGTTAAAATACTTGTATGGGAGACCATGCCTCTCACCCATGTGATGGACAGAGGTTGGGGAAGCAGGTGTTCTTTCCCTGAAGGTGGTGCCGAGCATGATAGAGAAGGTTAATCTTATACGGGAGAGTTTGAAGGAGGATCAACACCGGAAGAAGTCGTATTCCAATAATAGGAGGAGAACCTTGGAGTTCGAGTTCAGGGACCACGTGTTCTTAAAGGTCACCCCTCACTGTGGGAAATAGAGGTCCATAAGGTGAATTAAGAATTCTACAAGGTTCATCGGACCCTTAGTTCATGTGTTATGGATGAATGGTGGCCTCAATGAGAGTACCTTGGAATGGGAGTCACAAATGTGCACCCTGTACCCGAAGCTGTTTTGAGTTTTTTTCTCTTTTTTTTAATAGTTGTTTTTTATTTAGTTCTAGACCTTTTATACTATGAGAGGGGATGTTTCCCTTGTTCTCTAAATGTGTGTGAAGAGTCATGACTATGGGTAGCGAAGTATATCATCCCTAATCAAGATAAATTAATTTGGATGTGATTAAACCCATGTGGGAGAGTCATTTCTACCCAAATCATATAGTATCTGGCATGGAGGAAGGGACTTTCTGATTCATATGACTTGACAGTGTGACCTTTTTATGTTTGTGTGGTTACCATGGAGATGTGAGTGGTAAGGTATATTTAGTTGTTTAGGAGACAGATGAGGAAGAGGTGTTCCTAGAGATCGATGTTTGTTCTAGATTTCAAACAACTCTAGGTTTGTTCGGCCATTAGAGGTATCTTTTGAGGTGGTTCTTCGGACCCATCTCTTTTCTTTAGGTTTAGTTTTAATTATCTAGGAAGATAATATTTTCATAGGTATCTAATGTAATGGATTAGACCCTCTTGGTCCATTAATTTTCCATGTTCTTATGTTTGGGGTGCCCTGGACCCCATTAGTAAGTTGTGAGGGCGGCAGTGTCGGTGGCATGGTGTCACCATGGTGTCACCCATCACTATCCCTGATCAGACTCACCAATTGGTCTCACCGATCGGTGGGCCCCCGATCATTGCCACAGGGTGGTTGTCGAGCGTTTCCTTCCTCGGTATTCTCGTAATAGATCCTTTACGGTTTAATACCAATTTAAAGTAAGATGAGGCCATTTTAAATGCCATAAAAGACGTTCTAATCCCCAAGATTGGGGCGACCCTCGACCGACCCAAAGTGTATGTATCAATTACACATTTTCCTCTATTTAAATAAAATCGTTCATATAACAACAATTATGGCTACCTCTCCAATGAGAATTATTAAATAAAAATTTATTCCATCGTGTGTAACCATCCTACAGCCTGGTGAAACCATGATTTGACTTTAAATACATTCAAGATTTCATATCCCATAAATACAGGCTCTTGCCTTTTATCACACAGAGTTTATTTCTTCTTCTTGGTTGGTCTCTTTTTCTTCCCTTGGTGCATTTGTAGTCCCTCTTCCCGAGGCTAGGGGTGCACCCAAGCTAGATCCTTTTCTACTCACTGTTAGAGTCCTTGGAGTTTCTCCCATTAAAGTCGTGCATCCCCAGTTCTTGGTGTGAAGAAGAAAACATCGATAATTGATCATCCAAGTATGGTTTTACTTTGTCTCTCTTTACTGTGTATCATGCGTGGTGGGTATGATAATGTTCCTTTGGGGATGGATGAAACCAAACCGTAACCAATATAATAAATGGTTTTTCAATAATGAAGGGGTGTACTTGATAATAACACTGACGTATTATTTTATCTTCCTTTATATGATCTGAATTTTATGGGCTTGTGTCCACTAAAAATTTTGGTCATTGGTGGTCCTTCCTTGTGCACTAATGATCCTCTATTTTCCTAGAAAATCCTATGATTGAATGGTTTTAATATGGAAATAGGTTAATCATGTAAACTTTACTGGTTAAATGGATGCACGATAAATAAAAATCCTTGTGTGATCACCCTTGTTAACCAAATATAAAGAAGAAACCAAATTAAATGTGTTTATTTAATTTTAGAGATTTACTTGTTCTGGTATTGTGTATGGTTGTTTAGATGATTCTTTTAAGTTAACGTGGATAGGGATGGGATCCCCCATTATGAACAAATTATTTTTGGGATTTGGGGTTGTGTGGGGTCATATGTTGGGGCTTGGTTTTATTTCAATGCATCAAGGGATCTCACATATACCTTTTTTAGTTTTGAATTTACAAGGGAACCGAATGTGAATGCTTAGATTACAAAATGGTTGTTTTTTCTTCCCTGGCTTGGGGATATTCATGGTATTTTCCTAGTAGTTAAGAATTTTTTTTAATAGAATCACATGAACAAGATAACAATAATGGGTTCAATGGAGAATTGATTTCTAGGGATGATTTGTGCTCTGGTTGTGTTTGTTGTGTTTTTTTATGAATGAATATTAAAAAGTGTGTTTGTGTATGAGTAGGATTCGAGAATCTTAAGTTGCAAGGAGTGTATGTTTACCTATATGTATAAATTTAGTTCCTTTGTTTCTGATTATCACCCCTCCTAATTTGAGAGCTTCGTTACGAACACCCCCATTTCATGGGGGAGGGTGTCTTTCCAAACACTCCTATGAGTGGTTGGTTATTATCTCCTTTTCTGCTCCATTTCTCGAGTAGCCCAAGACTCTTTGGAAAGGATATAATAGTCTAGGGTCCATTATATCCCAAGATTCTATAGGTATAATAGTTGTGTTGGTTAGCCTAGTTTTGTGCGAGAATGGTTTTTTTTCCAAGAATCTTTGGGATGAAGCCTATCTGTCTTAGGGTGTGGGAGAAGTTATTTTGACCCAAGTGTCTTCGGGAATGGTAGTGATTATCGTGGACCAGGTGTCTGTGGGCATGAATGTGTGTGTTGGACATGGTTTCTACGGGTGGGGAGGTGTGGTTGTTGTAGCCCAGGTGTGAGCATGTGGGGTATGCTAGTGGTACTGCAGTGAGAATGGTGGGGGAGGTCTGATGTTTATGCTATCTTAAATAACCAGTGGGAAAGTAGTGTAGGGTGCCATAATGTTGAAGTTATATTATTATTACATTATCAAACTTGTGTTATTTGGGGGAGGTGCCTTTTTGAGTTGGGTTCATAGTTTCCTAGCAAGGTGTTTTTGTTATCCCTATTTTCTCACAGGGCATTAGATTTTATGCCCACTTGTACACGAGAGCTTTAGCTTTTCCCTACTGAGTATACCTGTTTACTCACCCTATAAATATAAAACTACTTTTCAGTTTCTAGGAGGACATTGAGGAGCATGTCGGGCATTTCTGTCTCAAACGTTGGGACAGTTCCTGTTGTCGTTTTCCTTTTCTTTTGGTACTTTTCCTTTTTTTTTCTTGTGCCTTTTATGGGTTTACCTTTGGAACATGCATAATGAAATTGGTTTTGTCTTTACTTTTACTTTTAGTTTTGGAGTTTCATGGGTATTTACCATCATATATCCTGATATTACTAAATAAAAAGGGTAATGCCATCAATATTATGTGTGATTCTATACCATTGGTGCTAGTTTCCACTCTAGGGCCTATTAAAGGCGAGACTCGGGGTCATTATCTCTCCTTCGATTTGAGGGAGGAAGGGTCAGATAATTTTTTGTCCCTTCCCTCAACTTGTTGAAGTTGGGTCGTGAAAAATTATTAATAAATAGTCACTCACATTTTAGTAAACCCATTTTATTATTCAATGATATGTTTTTGTCAAAAAAAATTAGATTTCTTTTTATGGGATAATTATATAATTAATTTTTGGAACTTTTAGAAATTATATTTTATAAAAAAAATAGGGGTTTTTAAATCATCATATCATAATTTTTCAATGGCTAAATTTATTTATTTTTCCTAAAATGTTTGATTTTTCAATGAATAGTAAAAAATATTGATTTTTATTGAAAATTTTGTTTTATTTTAAATTATTAATAAATTAAAATTCTATCATAGATTATTTTTAAAATTAAATAATTTAATTTTGTTCAAAAATAATACAATTAGGCTTTCTAAAATTATTTTGAATCTTGAATTTATTATGAAAACATTTATACTTAAATATGTCATTTTTCTGAAAATCTTATTTCATCTAGTTTTTATGATTTAATTTTAAATTAGATTATATAACTTGTGTAATTTAAATTATTAAAATTAGATTCCCTATTTTTAATTAGGATTTCAAATTCTATTAAATATTTCTTTTATATTTTTTTCAATATGAAGAGTAACCTTAGTAATGTTTTTGACAACCGAAAAGGGTAAATTAAATAATAAAATTTCAAAATAAAATGTTAAGGAAAATAAAATGATCCCAACACTTATTTAAATTTTATATAATAAGTAAATATTTTATGTATCCATCCATTATTTTTTTACATGTCCTTTAATTTCAATTTTGTTTTAATTATAACCTTTATAATTATAAATTTTGAAAGTGTCAAAAATGTCACACTCTTGTTTTAAATTTCTATAATATTTTTAAAATTTGTATCAACCAATGATATATTAAGTTATAAATTTTAATTTTACATCTAAATAATTTTTATTTGTCATGGTAATTTATTTTTAATTTCTAATGAATAAATAATTATCTTAAATTCTTACACAATGTCAATATAGTAATTATTCAATTAATAGAAAAATAAAATAAATAATAGTAAAAAAATAAAAGTAACATATTCTTTAATAATTAATGGAATACATGAGTTCTTTATAAAAATATTTGTTAGGTGTGTAAGTATTTAATATATTCTAAATCATTGGTTTTGTTGATGTTATAAAAAAGTCAATGTAAATGAACACTTCTATACTTGAAATTAATGATTATTTATGGGATTAATATTTAATTAAATGATAATAAATTCTTATAAATATTAGCTTCAAACAAAAAATAAGGTTATATTGTTATTTATATCAGTAATGGTCCATTTATGGATCCTTTTTTATTATATAGTTACATTATTAACCCTTAATGTTTGGAAAATATTAATAATGTTGTAATTGTCAAAAGAATTCATGACAGGTTAAAACCAAAAGATAAGGGAAAAAAATAGTCAAAACCTATATAAAATTTTATTTTATAAAAATATTGATATCCATACACATCATATATTATTAATAAGAAAGTTTGGATCCTTTTAAAATTTAAAATTAGGATATATTAATATAATATTTTATGAATTCCAAAAGATTCCCTCCCCTCAATTGTTAAACGGAATTACTTATTCTCATTTATTCACAATTTAAATACCTTTTTTTAGAAAATACATTACCAAATACCTTCCTATAATCCCTACTCGCATTACAGTGTCCTTGGTTTTGGCATAATACCATCTTTATAGGAATTATGGAGTTAATCAAATAATACTTTCAAAAGAAGAGATATATCTTTTAACCACATGGTTTAGTATTATATCTTATTAAACATCAAAAATAAATATTACCTAATCATGATCATATAAGGAATCTAGTGGATTTAATATAATAATATTTTTTTCAATGGTAGAAATTAAATATGTCTCTTCTTCTATCAAATGGGAAAGAAAACCAATATTCTTGTGTGTGGTGGACTACTGCCTAGTGAACCGATGTAATTCATTTTTCATCACTATCTATCAAGACTGGTTATAATGATATATTGAATGTATGTATATATACGAAATTGAAAACATATTTACCATTATAAAAAGTTAATATATCATTTACCTACTTAAATTTCCATAAACTAAAAAATGGCAATGTCATTCGTGCATACATGTGGACTCCCAACTCCACAAAGTGATGTTATTTGTGTTTCCTAACCAAATAACATGGATGAAATATATAATTATAATTAAATAGATAATATGATATTTTTTATATAAATATATTTCGAGAAATATATAATGATACTTACCTTATTTGATTAATGAACATAGAAAAATGTAAATGTTACTCTTGTGTACGTATGACCTACTATCTCCATGACTGTATTATAGTTCTTTTTTATCCATTTTTAATGGTAGGATTTAAAAATATAATTGATGTATAAAAATAATTATTTTTTAATTATTTTTTTCTTTTTATGATGTAATAATTATCTCTTTGACAATAGTCAGCTTACTGAATTCATTTAGGATGAATGAAACATATTTCATCAAAACATGTGACATGAATTTAATTAAATAAATAATTAAATATGGATTGGAAAGAGGTAAAATAAAACTTATAATACTCTTCAAAAAGTTTCTTAAAAATGGAATAAATTATCATAATTTTATTACTCATGAATATACATAATTTATATGATGAGTTGGACTCGAGGTATGAGAATTTATTTTAAAAATCATCTTTTAAAGTTTCCCTTAACAAATACCATTTCCTTCCAAATCCTTATTTTTAATATCATTTGATGAATGTGTTTATGTAGATATAATTGAATTATAATGTAAATTTAATGTTTTCTTAACTATCATTAAAATGTTTTTAAAATAAATATTTTTAAGGAATGTTTTTAATTTATTTATAAAATAAAAAAATGATGTTTTATATGTAAATATACACTGACAAATAAGTTCCCATCTATCACAAACATTATTTTATTTTTAGATTCCTTTATAAAATTTCATGTTTTACCAAAATATAAACTCTCTTTCACTGCATTTTGACACATTTTGTATTTAAATTGGGTTTTAAAGTATATTGATATATCAATATCTAAAAAAGGATTTCTTATGGGTGAAAATAATGATTTTATGAGGCAAGAATTAATGTGTAATGATTGTGTTAGGGTTCAAAAGAACTATGTATGATTAAATGTAGTCGTATTATAAACTAGTGATGGGTGATCCAATTATAGATATCCAATTCATGGGGTAAATGGATAGATTTAATCTATTTGGTTTCAAGCTAGATATTAGGGGTGTATATTACAATGGTTATTCAAATTATAACCATTACAATTGTTTTAATTGTAACTATGATGGTTTCTCCAAGTATATCCATGATTATTATTCTATTTTAATGTAATAATGATATGAAAATGATGCCTCAAGTTACTATATGGTATCTCTATGATTTATATGGGATGTTATAGAAATATTATTATTTCTTAAGATAATTGAAATTTATTCTACAAGGTTAAAAATTATAACTTTTTAAAAAATTATCAATATATTTTCTTGATTTCAAAGAATCCTTTTGAGTTTTATTTTTCCTCTAATATTTATTATGGAAATAATTATGAAAATATTAAGGAATTTAAGGTGATTTATTGTGTAAGAAAATTTTTACTTAGTGTTAAAAAAAATTGAAAGAGGAATAATTTTATAAGTATTCATGGACTAACAATTCCATGATTTCATTTTATTTCCCCCACTGAGATTTTTTTTCACATCCATACATTTTAAATTTCTTTTCCAAGTATCATATAATGATAATGAGAAGGAATAAGTAATGATAAAATGAATTAATATTTTCCAGGAAAAGAAATTATGTTTTACTTTAAAATGTAAGTATTGTGAAAAAAATGGATACAAAGTAGAAGTGTCGTATTTGAAACATATGGGACTATTATGTAAGACTTATGACCTAAATCCCTATAAATTTATACCTAAAGGATAAATAAAAATGAATTAAAACTAAATCTCATCCAATTACATTCAATTAAGTAGTGTATAAGGTTGGGTCCTTACAATTAGTATCAGAGAAGGGTTTAGATAGATTTAGAGGTTAAAAATTTAAATAAACATAACTTAAATATCCTATATAAACTATACAGATAGTATGATGTGGTTAATTTTGGTTATTTTGGATAATTGTAATAATTTTAATAGATTATGACCAGGTTATGGATATCATACTATCATCTACATAAGATAGTCTATTATTATTTTATTGATATTCTCACAATGACCATTTTATGTTTCAGTAAATTGTTATATCCAGTAAGCACCAAAGTATTAATGGATGTGAAGGAAATTTTAGTGATTTTTCTAACAAGAAAGTAAAAAAATGGGAGCTACAATGAAAACTATTATGGTTATTTATAATATTTCATCACAAGTTATGATTGAAAACATGAATCTAAGTGAGTATCCTAACACTCAAACAAGAGAAGAAGAACATCGATAGAAGTCTAAGTGATTGAAATTATAAATATAAAATATTAAACGTATTATATGTTCAAAAATATATGAAAGACCACCGTCGAAAATGTCATAATGAAATAGGATAATGTTTTTATATGGTAAAAGGGAATTAATAAATAAATTGTTAAGGAAAGAAGGATGAGTTTGATTAACACCATGAAATGTATTAATGTTATTACCAACGTTTAAATAGAGTTCATTAAATTTGGGGAGTATGGAGATTATTGATATTGAATTCTTATGGTTAAGTATCAAGATGGGGTTCAGAAAGACTATACATATAATTGTTTAGTGATGCCTAATTCCATTGTCATTGAAGACCAGGAAACTGTGAATGACATAAGAATGCTATGTATTATATTTTGACTTACTTTTTATATTGGTTAATCATAGGTTATGAATCATTTTTTTATTATAGTAAAAAAGTATTGAGAAATAAGATCTAAAATCAGTTTATTGAATTATGAAGAATGTTGAATGATGGAGGTGTCTACATGTTCAGAATCAAGAATTTTTATTTATTTATAATAATAAGTTTAAATGCATTAGTACTATTTTTATTTTTTATGGAATGTACATACTTTTGAATGTATTTATTGAGTTTTTTTAAACAAATAGGAACATATTACCATTAATTTTATCATGTGAAAATATTATTTTAGGAAGAATTATCTTTTAATTTTGTATAAAAAAGATTAGAGGTGTTGATAAACATTACGGTTTATATGATCCTTCACTATTAAGGTGATTTTGAGTATTTTCAACATATATTTTGGAATGTTATTGGAATAAATCTGATATTGTTTTAGTAAAAGGATAACCTGTATTCTAGATGATAGTCCATCATGTCTGTCAAGATAGAAATCCTTGAACCCACAACCAAAGACCGACATGGGTCAAATTCCTACCACTAAACTATGGGATGTAATGGTTGGTATGAGCTCATTTATCTTAATAAATAGTTTGAAATATAATGAATAAGTTTATTTTTGGGACATGTACCTTACCATAAATATAGAATTGATTAGTGATTTGGTGATTAAGTGATTTCAGAATAAGAACACTATAATTTTGAAGAGAATTTTATGATACTATGGGATTTTATTTAAAGAGTCATGATTGAATTATATTTAGATGTATATATATTCTAAATGTGCATTTATTGGTATTCCATATATTTATGAAAAATATTAGCATATACTAGAGATTATATGATTAGAACATCTACATTTTTCACATGAGACATTAAGATTGACTAATGTTATTTGGAGATAATTGTTAAATTTATTTTTGAAGAATATGTGATCAAATACAATTAATATTCTGGTCTTAGTCATACTCAGGAATTTTTTTATGAATTTTATGTTCAGTTATTTTTCAAATGATTTTTTTAAATATTTGAGAATTATTGTTGAATCTTTGGTGATTAATATTTTATTTATTGATATGAAGGTTTCTTCATTTTGGAAATTATCTTACCTTTTACTAAAAATTTTGGATTTGGATAATATCCAAAGATACGTTGAATAACTTCTTATTATTATATGATCTATTATATTTTGATTTTAGTGATTCAAGTAACAAAAATTCATTTTCAAAACTCGTCATTTGGAGTAAGTGATGAGACTGTGGGGGAAATTGTTCAAAAAATGAAATTAAACTTTTTAAGTAAGTACATTTCTTTATTATTTTTTTATAGATGATAAAATAACTCTTTATCTATTAGAAAATCACCTTGAAATACAAAAATGATTAATTTTATTACCAATAAATCAATGGTATTTTAAACCATCATATATTTATATTTTTTATGTTTATATTTCTCTTAACTATGTTCTCTAACTCCCTTCATAAGTCATTGGGAATTATTTTTATCCTCCATATCCATGGTTTTACTTCTAAACAATGATTTCCATATTGGAAATCTAGAAATGTGGTATTACAGATGACCTTCATACTTCCCCATTCTCTTTTTTCTAGTGGAAGTTTTACTAACACATTTTATGATTTGGGATATCAACAAAAGTATTTAAAAAATTAAAACCCATGGTTTTTTATCCTAATTAAAAAATTTCATGGAAAAATATAATATGGTGTGTAATATATAATTATTTTAAAATAAGTACTTTATGTTAGATAATGTGTACGACATAAAAATTAAGCCTAAACCAACTAAAATAATAATATGATATGAACATTATAACCTAGCCATTAAATTTACGGTCCTGAATGGAACTAAATATTTCTTTAGATATATATACGTATAAACTTTATAATAATGAAAATTTATTGATCAATTCTTAGTAAATAGGCACTCATGTTTTAGTAAAACCTTTTTGTTCTTAAAATTTATGTTTTTATAAAAATGGTTTCTCATTGATTTTTTTGAGTGACTAACATAATTAAATAATAAAAATTATTGAAATTTTATTTAATAATGTAAATATAATTTTTTAAATCATAATATTAGAATTATTCAATTGTGAAATTTTTACATTTTTTTAGAAGTTTGATCTTTCAAAAAATTGTGAAAAATAGTGATTTTTTAAATAAAAATTGTTTTATATTAATGATTTTTTAATGTAATAATCTATTATAATTTGTTAAAAAATAAATATGAATTTTTAATTTAAAATAAACCAATTATTCTTTTTTATATGAATTTTATACATGAATTTGAATAAAAACATTTTATACTTTGAATGAGCATTTCCAGAAAAGAAATCCATTATATTTTTCTTGTTTATTATTAAATTATATGCTACAAATTATGTGTTTGGGATTAAAAATAATTTAATTCAATTCTTATAATGAGGATATGTAAAATTATTAAATAATACAACTTTCTTTTTTGAGACTATGAATAGTAACTTTAGTAATTCTTATTTCCATGGTAAAGTGTAAATTAGGTAATTAAAGTTAAAAAAATGACAAGGACTTAAAAATGACATTAAAATAAGAAATAATTTTATTAGATCAATAAATATCAACCCAAATAATTCAATATTTGGTTATATGGCATTTTCCCCAATTGGATGCGATTATTACCATTATAATATTTTTAAAATGAAAAGTCAAAAAATAACACTTTTATTTTTAATTACTCTAATATTTTTAACATATAGATAAACATTGAATATGTTTGGTTATAAATAGTCATTTGGAATATAAATAATTTATATTCAAATTGGTAATTTAATTTTAAGTATTAATGATGAAGTATTTATCTTAAGCCCTTACAAAACATTGATGGAGTAACTATTTAATTAATGGAAAAAAAATAAATAATAGTTAAAAAATTAAAAGTAATATAATTTGAAATAATTAGTATGATGATTGTATTTTTAAGATATCAAAATCATTTGTGGATATTTTAATTGATTATATTTTAATTATTGGATTTTCTATATTTTATAAAAAAAATCAATGTAAATGAATAATTATAAAATTTACATTATTGATGTTTTATTAAAAATAATATTATATTAATGTACATAAAATTATTATAAAAATATAGATTCTATGAAATAAAATTTATATGGTAATTATGTTAACCATGGTCAAATGTTTCCCATTTATTAATGTGTATTAACATTATTAACCCTAAAATTATATAATATTTTAATATTGTGGTAAATGTCAAAAGGATTATGAAGGGTTAAAACTATAACATAAATTTAAAAACATAGTCAAGACCCATATATTTTTAATTTTGTGATTGATAATTCCTCATTCCATCTTTTAAATAAATAATCCTAGAGCCATTTGTAATCAATAATTAAATTAATTTGATTTAATATTTTAAGACATCCAAAAGTTCTCCTCCGTTCTCTTATAAAAGGGAACCACTTATTCTCATTTATAAAATATTAAAAACACATTTGTTTCAACCAATACATACCCAATTACCTTTTTAAAATCCCTACTATCATTTTAGATGTATTTTTAGGGATAATTTCCACCTAAGAGGGCTTACATGTTTAATCAAAAGAGGCATTCCAAAGAAGATGTATAGTTTTTAACCCCATATTTTTGTTTTATCTCCTCTTCCACCTCCTTAAAATCATCTTTAACCAAGAATGTATAGTAAAAATGATATATTATATATACTTAGAAGATTTTATTTTAATATAAAACCCTATATCAATTTACATTTCTATTAAATTGGAAATGAAACCATCGTTCATGTTTTTGAGGACTACCATCTCACGAACTAATGTAATTTATTTTCTATCATGGTTTCTCAATATTGGTTATAATTATCAATTTAATATATATATATATATAATAAATTCATGAAATATATTTTTGTTTTAAAATATAATATTTATTTTATTTTATTACATCTCTATTCACTGAAAAATGATAATGTCATCCATGTATACGTGTTCACTACGACCTCAACAAAGCGATTTCATTCTTATTCATCCCCACATCACATCGTCAATATATATTTATATATATTTGTATAATTAATGAACTAATATGATATATACGATATGATGGGAATTCTAAAAATATAAAATGATACTTACTATCTTTCCATGATGATCTTTCAAAAATGAAAATATTACTCATGTGGAAGTATGACCTACCATCTTCATGATTGTAACATAGTTCATTTTTCATAAAACTGTATAATTGTTGTATTTAAAAGAATAATTCAAGTATTAAATTGATAATTTTCATTATCATTCAGTATATTATGTAATAACAAACTCTTTGACCATATTTTACTTATCGAATCCATGATGTACTTTTAAAATGAGTGTCACCAAAACAATATGAAATGAGTTCAATTAATTAAAAAAATTTAATATAGCATGATAAGAGATAAAATAAAACACATAAAAAACATTAAAAAAGTTCTTAAGAAATTAAATAATTAAACTAATTTGATTATTATGTAATACAAATAACCTATGTGACTAGTTAGACTCAAGGTAAGGGACTTTCTATTAAAAATTATCTTTAAAATTTTACTTTAAAACATCTCTATTTATTCCATATTCATATTTTTAAAATTATTTTAAGGATTAATTTATATGGATATAATTAAATTATATAGTTCCTTTAAGATTTTTTAATCTATTTCAAAGGTTTTCTAAATTAATATTTTCAATCATTACATTTACTTTCTTTACAAAATATAGAAATAATTTTCTATTCCAACATATAAAAAATAATGAAATTTTCTAACATCATAAGCGTTATTTTTTTTTGGATACATTTATAATATTTCATGTTTTATTCAAAGAAAACCCCTATTTATGTTTATTATTTTAGTTTTAGTTTTGAAAATCGAGTTTTAAGGAAAAGGGATATATCAATATCTGAAAATTATTACTTCTGTGTTTAAAGAATGTTTTTATAATGAAATATTTTAAGTGTTATGATTATGTTATGGTTATTTGGAATTGTTTATTAGGATATGGGGTTACATTAAAATATTATGATAGTTGATCCCATTATAGATCTCTAATTCATTGGATAATGGTATGGAATTAACTCATTAGGTTTATTCTAAGAGATTATGGGAATATATTGTGATGGTGACTCCAAGTAAAACTATGATGGTCATTTCAAGTGAATCTATGAGGGCTACTCCATCTATAACTATGATGTTTATCCCATTTGTATGTAATAATTATTTGAAAAATAATCCATAAGTTTCTATCTGATCTATCTATTCATCCAAAGGGTCTTTATGGAAATATTATGATTTCACAATTTAAAAGGAAGTATATGAAACTTTTTAATGTATAAAAGTATGACTTTGCGAAAAAAGTTATTATTAAATTTTAATGATTTCAATGAGTCCTTGCGAGTTTTATTTTTTCATTAAGATTTTTTATCAAATTTTTTCTGAGAATATTCTGGAAGAGAAGGTGATTCATTAGGTAATAAAATGTTTATACAGAGACTAAAGCTCAGTTTGAATGAGTCAACTTTCCATAAGTATTCTTCGACTAATTATTTAATTATTTCATTTTCTTAACTTAATGATATTTTTGTGCTCATCCCATTTTTTAATGTTTTTCATAATTCTTGATTATGGTTAAGGGAAACAAAGAATTCATGTTTAATGTTGTGTATATTTTTCATAATATAGAATAAGGTTTTACTTTGAAATTATTGTTTCGTAAAAAAATTTATACTAATTAGAATTGTCTTATTTATAATATATATGATTATTATGTCAGATTTATGACCAAAATATCTAAAACTATAAACCTAAAATAACTGTTCAAATAAAATAAAATTATATCAACACAAAATACCCTATATTAAAAAATATATTTGGAAACATTTAAATATTTAGACTCGGAGAGGGGTTTAGATAACATTACAAGGTAGGATGTTATTATAACCTATGTTAAATTTCCTATATAACTACATAGGATAGTATATGAGGGATAAATATGGTTATTTTGGATAATTATAAATAATTTAATAGATTATAACATGGTTATGTATATCTTAGTGTTTGTCTTAGTTTTTATCTTAGTGCTTCTCTTTGTGTTTATCTTAGTGTATATTATAGTATTTAATAGATTATTTCATTCGTTAAGTATATCCTTGTATTGAATAGATTATTTCATGGTTAAGTATATCATAGTGTTTATCTTGAATATAATATGGTTTATGACTATTTTATTTATATGCTCAAATTGGACCTACTTAGTTTTATTATAATGATTGATCCCGTAGGAACCAAAGTAACATTTCATGTGAAAGAAAAATTATTGATTTCATAATTGATAAAGAAAATAAAATGGGTTCTGTACTGAAAACACTTGTGGTTATTATTATGAAGATATACTAGGTTATGATTAACAACATGATCCTATGTAAGTCTCTTAATGCACCAGAAAAGAAAAAAAATATTCTTACATAGAATTTAAGGTGATAAATATCATAAAGGTTTATATATTAAATTTCATAAGTGTTAAAATGTGGGAATAACTACCTATGAAATTTTCTAAAAGGGACTAGAATATATTTTGTATGTGGTAAAGAAGGGAATAAATCAATAAATTTATAAGGAAAAAAGGAATTGTTTGGTTAAAACCATAAAAGGGGATAAAGTTCTTTCCGAGTTTTAAATTGGATTATTTAAATATAGGTAGTATTGGGATTATTCAATTCAATATCGTAATGAAAACTTTTAAGAAGGATATCTGTTAGACAATAAATATAATGGTTTAGTGTTTTCTAATTCCATTATAGTTTAAGATGAGGAAACTGTGAATGACATGTGAAGGGTATGTATTATATTTTGACAAGTGTTTTTATATTCGAAAAAATTTGGATCTGATGCTTGTTTTTAATTTTAATAAAGAACTATTACAGTATAAGATGGTAAATCAAGGCAAATGAATTATGAATGACATTGAATTATTGATGTGTCTACATATACATATTTAAAAATTATGATTTAAGGATGATAATAAGTTTAAAAGGATTAGTAATATTTTTATGTTTTGTGTTATGTTATTAATTTATAGGAATATTTTTGATTTTTTGAAAAATTTTAAGTATATATAACCCTTATGTTTAGAATCTGTAAAAAATTATTTGAGGAATAATTCCCTTTTCTTTTTTTGTAAATATGGTCAATGGTATAGGTAACTTTATGGTTTATATAATTTTGTATGATTAATTTTATTATTATGATTTTCACCATAATTTTATTAATGTTATTTTAATTAAGTTTATATAGTTTTAGTAAAATGAAAACTAACTGGTTGGGTGACAACCAATCATGTTTGAAAAGGTCTTGAACCTTGAACTTACAACTGAAGGCCAACAAGGCTGCATAACCTACCACAATCCAATGTGATTTCCTATTTAGTATGAAAAAAAAATTATTAGATAAATAGTATGAAAAATAATTATTAATTTTATTTTGGTAAAAATATGTTTCATTTTAACCATGGGATAGAAGAGTGATTTGGTTATAAAGTTATTTCGAAATAAGAACACTGTAACTTTTGGGGAAAATTATTTGATATTATGTGATTTTTTTAAGAAGTAAAAATTGAATTATTTTTGGATGTATGTATATTAAAAATGTATTTCTATTGTAATTTAAGATATTTATAGAAAATATTATCATACATTAGTTATTATATGTTTATGGAATATAATTTTTTTATATGCGACATTAAGAGTGTTGATATAATTAGAAATAAATGTTAAATTTATTTTGAATGAATATATATTCAAATCATCTTAATATTTGGGTTCAAATATAAATTTTATATATTTTGATAAATTTTATGTTATTTTTTTGTTTAATTTTGTTAGATAATATTTGGGTGTTATTTTTGAGGCTTTGGTGATTAATGTTATATTTATTTATATGAAGAATTGTAAATTTTTGGAATTTTATTACCTACATCTAACCATTTGATTTTTTTAATGTAAAAATACATGAGGAATAACTTATTATAATTATTTGATCTTGTAGAAGTTTATTGTAGTTATTCATGCATGAATTTTTTTTATGGAATACTCATATTTTGAATATGGAGATTTATTTTTGCATAAATTGACCAAATGAAGAAATTTGGCAAGTCAATTAAGTATATTTCATTATTCTTTTATAATAAATCATAAGTTAACTACTCAACTCTGTAAAAAGGATCTTGAAAAAATGTTATCCTTTTCCTTTTCTTACTAACAAATAGATAGTATTTTAACTAACCACAACATTATAGTTTTCTAATGGTTAACATTCTCTTGAAAATATTCTCTATTACTCTATTTCTGTCCTTGTACATTTTTTTGAATATATATATTTTTACTCCAACCAATATTTTCCTACTTAGAGACATAGAGACGTGTTTTTGCAGATTACCATTATACTTTACTTTTCTCTCTTTTCATGTGTTAGTTTTATAAACCCTTTTTAAATTGTGGGATTTCAAAAAAGGTATTTTGAAAAGTCAAAAACCTAGTTTTTATCCTAATTTCATATTTTGAGGATGAAATTTATAACATGGGTTTCATTTAATATCCAATGATTTTGAAATAAGGACATTATGTACGATAACATATACGACACACAACCTGTAATATAAAATAACCACACAATATTATTATATGTAATTTTTTACCATCATGTTAAATTGCTTGGTATGAATAGGATTAACTAATTTTGAAATATTTTTGTAAATATTCCACTCATAAATATCTACTTATTAATTATTAGTAAATAAGAACTCAAGGTTTAGTAAAACCATTATATTCTTCAAATTTACATTGTCATCAATTTTTTTCATTTATTTTATTGATCAAATTATAAAATTAATTTATAGAAATTTTCAAATTACATTTTATAAAACAATCATAATGTTTTAGTATCAGCATATAAAAAATATGCTATGTTGAAAATTTGATATTTTTCTAAAAAAATTTATTTATAATTAAAAATTAAAAATGATAATTTTTATAAGAAAGTATGGTTTATTTTAGTGTATTTTTAAAGTAAAACTCAATTTTTATTTCTTATAAAAAAACATTTTTTAGGTCATTTGGATTTATAGTTATCCAATTATGGTTTTTTAAATGACTTTTATACATGAATTCTGTATTAAAAACATTTTATATTTACAAATGAAAATTTTTTAAAAAATATTTCAGTATGCTTTTACAGTTTTGTTTAAAATTAAATTATACTACTTATGTATATTTAATAATAAAAAATTGATTTAATATTTCCAATCATGAGGTCCTAATTTAATAAAATATATATCTTTTATTTTAAGTCAATATGGTATGTAACCTTTGTAATTTTTCTTACCACGATAAAAGGAAAATAAAATAATTAAAGTTAAAAAATTAAATTATGAGGTCTTTAAAATGGACATAACAATTACATTAATTTTTCTATATTTTTCCATTTTTTCCATAACCATCAAAGATTCAGTTATATGGATTTTTACAATTTTCATGTTATTATAACCTTTATAATATTTTATTTTAATTAAAGTCAAAATTTTCACATAATGTTTTTTAATTAATATAATATTTATAACATATGGTTAAACAGATAATATGTTTAATTGTAAATATTTATTTTAAGTATAAATAATTTATATTCATTATGGTATTTTCTTATTTTTTTTTTGAATTAATAATTATACTAAATGATTATAGAATGTTCACAAGGTAATTAATAAATTAATAGAAACATGAAATTAATAATACTGAATATATGAAAATTAATATAATTTAAAATCATAATTATGATCTTTGAATCTAACATCCTCACCCTAAATCTACTTTGCTAGTGGCCCATGTCTATGGGTCACATGTCCTTAAGTGATCCTCCTTGGACTTCAGAGGATACCGACTTGTAACAGGTGTCTAAGTTTGTATAGTGGAGAGACTATACAATCATATTAGAGTGTAACATTAGACCTAATAAATTATGTGGAAAAAAAGAAAAATAGAAATAGAAACTATAATGATAAGACCAGTAACTCACCGTAGCATAACCATGATATAGTTGAATAGCGTAACCAAAAAATGAAATAAATAACTACAGAAGCATAAATAATTCAAAAATTGTAAAATCCAATAGGTTGATTCATATAAATGATGTTTTCATGGCATGTTGATATAAAAATTGGAAATAGGGAAGTGGAATATAAAACAAGCTATATAAAAATAAAAAAAGTCCAAAATCCTTCTTCACTAGCATCTCGAGCATATGCTCAGTATTTTACTCCCATGATCCATACTATAAATTAAAAAGACTAAATTGGTTGTATCAAGGAACTATAAATTATTCATAACTGATGAAAAGTAATATACTAGGGTATTAATTGAAACTCGAGTATAGTGTGAGATAAAATCCCAACAGACCACCACCAACAATGTCTACAAGTAATCAATCCTTTATGCATAGGAAAATAGTGTTAAGATATAACTAAATAATAATAAATTCTATAAATAATAAAATAATAGTTTTCTCATGTTTATATAGGACACCTGGTAGACTTCACCTACTTTAGTTTAGGCCGATGTAAGAGTTTTATTAGTAACTATATATATTGTAATAATATATATTTTTATTTATATATAGTATAATTATATACTCTATCCACCATTATTCACTAAGTACATGAGAATGTAAGTATCCATATACCAGGATCTTATGTATTAGATGGGCTTGGGATGTAACTTAGGCATCCATAACTAATCTAACGAGAAATAGGCTCCATCAAGTGTGCATACCCTGAATCCCATAATGAATGTGAGATTCCATGCTCCATACGTGTGATAGTTTGCTTGATATGTCATTCCTAACACCCGATATAGGGAAGTGGGAATGTCCTTCCCATCACCCAGATAATAGTATAATGGTGAGAGATGCCTTTCCCAACACCCGATGTAAGATAGAGTGAAACATCATGCTCAGCAAGTCAGTTAACCATCATTCACAAGGCAGTAGAAATATTATGTCATAATATTAGTAATAACTTAAGAGATTACCTCAAGTGAATCATAATAATCATGTTCAATATATAAATAGATTTCATAATTCGTATAATCACAATATTAAAGCATGCATAAATTGGCATGGCCTATCCACCCATTATTATTCTTTTCAATTTATCCATTTAATTCATTTATGAAAATAAACCCACCTTGAAGCACAGTCATTCAATATTTATATAATCCATTCAATAAATCAAAGCAGTGAAAATTTTATTTTATATAGAAAAAACAATTAGGTGGTGATTTAGACAACTATACATGTATATAAGAGTTTTAAAATCCATTTCTAATCCAGGATGAACTCCTAGAAGGTGTTTTGATAATTTAACATTTATATTAAACAGTAAATTAAGCCAGAAACCTTAATGTGGTTGTTATGTTTTAGATATACTTTCTATAAAAGCATTGAAAGAGTCTATGGGGTATAAAAACATACCAAAATTTATTTATATTCTAATAATTCATTTTATGTAAATGTGTTGAAATGTTCAACATGTGGTATAATTGTAAAGGTATGAAAAAAACTCAACTTTGAGAAAAGAAACCAAACCACCTATGTTAAGGTAATAGTTGACTCCTATTCCTATATTAGTTTCAGATTTGATGTAGTTTGGAAGAAAAATAAATACCATTATAACTCCAATCAAATAGGAAATATGATCTTTCACATAAAAATAAAAATATATATGAAGAGAAACTAAAATAGAAACTAATAGGATTTGATCATTTACAAATGTGGATCCAATGTGACCGACGACATTTGAATCAGAGAGTGGATGGAAGAGTTATCAAATTACAAAGCTTTGGAAAAGAGAGATATCATGGAAGGACGAATAGGATTTCATCCTGTAAAACCCCAACCTATTATGATATGTCTCTATTTAAATTAATTTAATTTCTTCGATATCATACGTTTCACACAATAACCCTCTTAAACAAACAATGATATACAATTAAATATCATTATTTTAACACGCCTGTCATAACCTAACAATTAAAATTGAGAGAATGAATAGTATTAAAAAATTATGAAACATATACATTATATATTTAATCAATTTTTTTCATTTATCCAAAATATTTTATAAGCATGATATAAGAATGAATCTAATTTTACGTATTAAGAGGATATATTTTTCTCAAGCCTATTTTTTCACCATTCAATTGCGCAATTGTTTTTAAAAAAATACACATTTGAAATTTCAATATAAAAAAATAAACTACATTTTTTAAATAGAAATATCAAAATTTAATCGGGTTGAATTTTTGAAAATTTTTTGGTACGTTTCATTTATTTTTGAATATTGAAAGATGTATTTTAATTGAAAATTGAAATTTCATCTAAAAAAATTATAATGTTAAATAATATATTAATTTTTTTAATGTGTCATTATATGAATAATAAATATATTATTTCAATAAAGGTCATTGGATTAATATCTATATTTATTGTGGATATAAAAATATTTCAAACTTTTTTACATTTTCACTTTAAAACGTCATTTTTGAACCCCATCTATATGGTTAATTTTAAATGAATCTTCAACAATTTTTTGATTTGGATTTTGAGAAATGGATTCAAAATTCAAAATATAAAGGTATAAATTTATTAAATATGACGTTTTTATTTTTTGACCCTCTAAATAGAAAACATAATAATTTTAATAACCACATTTAAGGGTAAATCCGTTAATTATGTGTAAAAAATCATATTAAAAATATTTTGGAATTACCCTAAAACTTTTCCTAATATTATTTGATGGGTTATTGTCCACAATAATAATCCTAGGACAAATTTTATAGCCTCTTAGAGATATTTGGATGATTATAATCCTTTTGTTGTATTTTATTTTAAGAAAAGTCAAATATTACGTACTCAAGTTTTTAAAAAAATATTACATTTTTTATATATGGTAATTCAAGACATATATTTAACTATAAATAGTAATATTAATGTTAAAATGTTTTTTTAAATAATTGTGAATTATTTTTAATTTTTAGTAAAAAAATAATAGTCTTAAAGGCTTACACAATGATGATGGATTAATTGTTTAATTAATTGGAATATCAAAAATAATAATATTAATAATATTAAAAAAAGTTTAATTTTAGAAAATTAATGTCATAAAATAATTTAATGTATAACTATGACATGATAAAAAAATTTAAATATATATTTTTAAATATATATTTTTTTATTGTTTTTTGTAAATGTCAAAGTAATGAATTGTATCAAAATTGAGAATAATGTTTTATTAAAATAAATAATAATTTTTTAGATTATAAATACATTATAAAAATCCATAATATGTCAATAATTCTTGGAATAAGTTTTAAAAATATTTTATTATTCATTTATTATTATTTTTCCATTTTATAGTAAAAATATTGACCCTCAATGAATAAACTCCATGTTGTCACTATAACAGTTAAAAAGATTAAATAGGGGTTAAAACTAAAAATTAAGGTTAATAATGTGGCATAAATATCCCTAAAAATTATTAAATGAGAGTATTTAGGCTTATAATAATATTATCTACTAAAAAACTCTCTTTTTAACTATTCAAAATTGACAAGTAATTTATATTAATTTAATATTTTGATCGTTTCCAAAATTGTCACTCGCCTTAATTATAAAATGGCACCTCCTCTCTCAATTATTCAGCCACATTATTAATTATAACTCGATGAACCTCAACTCATGTATCTTCCCAACATACTTATAAAATTTATAAATATAATGGTCTTCCTAAAAGGACAACCATAATTCCCTTAAGAATAGCTTTAAAGGATGTCTACGAAGAAGAGGTAATCATTTTTACCATCTTATCCATGTTCATTTCTTCTTCTATTCCCTATTCATGTTTTTTTATTATAAAGTAATATTTACTGTTTTATTTATTTTTTTAGATGTTATTATGATTATATTACAACAATATTCAACCTTTTTTCCATCCAAAATAAATACATTATGTGTGTGTATGTACGGATTACCACCCCCACATCATGGTGTAATCTGTTTTTCATCACCAATTTACATGGATGGTTATAATGATTCAAATAATTGACATATATGATAATTATGAAATGATATAGATTCTAGAAAAATTAATATATCTTCCACTTCCTTACCATTTTACTAATAATATAATGATACCATCGCTCATGCGTACGTATGGCCTACTCTCTCCACAACGTGATTCATTTTATTTTCCATGTTCACCATTAAGGAATTATTATACAAAAATTAATAAAATGAATAAATATGATATATATATGACCTTAATATCATTCTCCTTATGATTTAATTATATCATATTCACGATAATTGAGACTTACACAACAAAACTTGTATAGAAAAATAAAGCAGTTAACAACCAAAACAAGGGTAACAATGAAATATTACTAAAAAATGAGTGAAAATATGGTATAGGAGGGTAAAATATGATATAATACAAATGGATATGGTTTTTTTATAAATTAATAATATGATTTAAACAATTATAATGAAGGTTTATATACATACACAGGTAATCAGACCTAAGGTAATGGATATATTAACTCAATCAACGTTCATTTGTTTGAACTTCTATTTCATTGATATGGTTATGTGTAAAATTAAATTAAACTACATTTTTTTGTGTTTAAAAATATATTATGTGGATTTATAGTGAACACCCATAATGGATTCAATTGATTAATGATATAATCTTTTTAAGGGTTTATTTTACAATCTCATTATTATTTGATATTGGGTATGTTTAAGTCTCCACTAGGAAATATTTTCCTTTACTATCCATGTATTTAAAAAAAATTAATATTCTATGATGATTGTTTTATGTCATTTTTAACCATTTTTTACTTTTTGAAAAATAATTTAAAAGGTTCATCTTATCATTTTCAAAACAAGGTTCTTTCAGACTTTTTGAAAAAAATGAAAGGAATCTATTTTTATATAGCATTAGTATATTTTTCTAAATCATAACACATTAATGAATTATAAATTCAATTTAATTATTTTCCTAATTATTTTAAAAGAAATTTTTTCATTTATAATTTTGAAACATTTTAAAAATAAATGTTTTTCAAGGTTAAAATGGGTATATTCCCAAATATTTTTTCAATGATTTTCTTAGAGTATTTTCATCTATATCAACACCCTCTATCGAATCTTATTCTTAATTTAGGATGATCGATTTTTTTTCATATGCCATATTTTATTGATTGGTTTATGATTAATTAGATTGTGGATGTTTTATTTTGATATAATTCATAGTTTATGGTTAATGTATTGAAATTTTACATGCTCATTTTTAATACAAATGTTTATGTGTTTTATGTTACACCCATATTATATAAGGAATTCATTGGACATATTATCTTATGGGTGGGAGCCACTATATCCCCTCAATAAATTGGTAGGTCCCATGAGACAAAATAGTCTAGTTATTGGCTGAGGCCTTACCCATTTATGTAATGTGTCTTGGCTGAAACCTTGACATTATGTTTATGATGTCCCACATTATGAATTCCCTCGTTATGAGACTAGTTATTGATATTCTATGTAGTTATTCGTTTACTATAATATACATGTTTAATTATATTTCTCATGTGCTTATTTATATGGAATTATTTTATTATCATTTATTTTTTCCATATTATTCTCAATATTATGTTTAAAAAGATTGTGTCTCTGTTATTCGCCTTTCCTCACTATTTATTTTTGTTGTCATGATAGCTTACATTATACTCTAACCCTTTCGGTGAATTTGAGCTCAACCCTTTCTTATGATTAATTTTTGTTAGGATGATATGTTATATTTTATTATTGACATGCAGGGATAAGATAAGAGAATATTGTTGTTCTTAAAGGAATAATTATATTTTATTTTATAATTTCAATTGTAATGTATACTTCAAGTATGTATCTAGTTCTTAAAAACTACTAAACTGTTTGGTACTTTGGGGCGTAATTCATTGTATAATATGCCAATGTAATAAAGAAATCAAAAACATTAGGATACTAGGGTCAGTGCCTTTATAGTTTGTACTATAGAAAGTTTATGAACCAAAGTTAGTGGTAGTGAGTAAAAACGTAATATGGGTTCAGCTCAAAAAAAATGCGCCCCACGTACTAGGTGGATTTCAAAAAAAATCAATTGTTGTGTCCTCAGTCAGCTGTGCTTAGGGGGTGTTTCCAGCCTTGACGACCTTGGATCTAGGTGTCTCTGTCGGCACCAAGGTCCCTCATCCTCAGAAGACCACTGGATATCCCCTCTGGTCTCATCCACACACGAGATCCTTTCATAATGCTTCGTGCGGCCCATCTCGTGGCTTCCAGAGGTCCTATTTCTTGGAGGTGGGTCCAATATCTTCAGTGGTGTCCTAGATTGGCTCTTGCATCTTGGTGGATTTACCCCATTTAGTGTTTTAGGAGTCCATATTCTACCTTAAATGGACTCCTGTGGCTCATTTTGGTGCGGAAAGTTATCCCTTGTAGGTTTTCAGGCGGTTAATGGATTTCGGGGCATTAAGCATCCAGCTGTGCATTTCGGCGATTCTTCGATATTCCTTCTTTTTGGTGCTAGAGTCAGAGGAAGATTTTGTCCAAACCTAGTAAAAACCTCCCAGATCCTTTGGATGGTTGAGGTTCATCTTGGATCCATGGTCTCTAGATGCACATAATGGCAAGGAAAGCCCCCATGTGGCAGTTTGGTTGGGACTCACTATTCTTCCCACGCCTTTCCAAAATGAAGCATTTCTAAAAGCCATTGGGGACTCCCGTGGATGATTTTTGTGCATGGATGAATACACCACTTCTTTTGAAGACATGACAGTCCCTCATTTTTCCATGTATTAATACCTTTCCCAGTCGATTTTTGAAAATTTTTCTCAAAAGGAACAGGATGTGGTGGATTGGTACCAAGAAATTTAGTTCTCGGTGATTCTTGGTTCTGTCCCTAATGATGCCTCCAAAACGACTCCAGGATGTCATGAAGGAACCTGAAAAAAGGCATCACTCGCCAGTATCTTAATGACATACTAGGTGGAGGTTATTCTTCCCCTGGGTTAGGTGGCTTCAAGGATGGCTCTACTCGTGAGACTTCTTAATTGAAGGGGAAGGTTCAGGCCCCCTTGGGTAATCCTGAAAACACAGCCCTGGTCCCAAGATTTTTTTCAGGTGTCTCATCTTCCAACATGTCCCATGAATCTTTCAACTCCAGGGGTTCCTTTTCAAGTTCTTTGGCCCTCACTGGGCTCATGCTCAGGCCTCTTCCATTTCCTGCAGCAGGCTGGATGCGCGATAGGCTCATGGCCTTCCATCTATCCTCTTTGGAACTTAGGTCGTTTCTTCCACCTCTTTTGGTGGACCCTCCTGTAGTATTTGAGGAGCTAGAAGATGCAGAATAGAAGCCATATTCTCCTCCTGTTATTGAGGATCGCCAGAATTTTGTCTCTAGTAGGGTATCAATTGATGTTTCTAGTGGCTCTGCTGCTCTGGTGCTGGTGATGGTTTCTTTATCGTCTTTATTCTCCCTGGGGGAGTCATGCAGAGGATAGATAGAGGTTCCCTCTCTGGTGACTCCCTCAGTCCTGATAAACTCTACCCAGACCCAAGGAATATATACTCATGAAAAGATTAGACAGCTAAGGGAGGGCTCTCCTTCCCTCTCCAAGAAGACTGGTGAGCTGAGGGTGAAAGACTAGCTCCACCTAGTTTGAATGTTATATATTCTTATATGGAATGATCATAGCCTAGGTGAACATCTGAATACTAACTTTTGTATATGGAGGTAATGAAACATGGGGTTTCTATTGTTGCAGTTCTCAAACACAAACAGAACCCGACTAAAATCTGGGTGTTTTTTCATAGTGTTATAATTCATTTCTTCATGAAATCTGACACAATAAACCATCATTACAAAGTCTTTCAGATGTGGGTTTTAGTGGAATTGGTTGGCATGGGGGACCAATTAATCACTTCAAATTGTAAAAAGGATTCAGGGTGCCTTCTGATTTCCTTTGTGTATAGAAGCTGTGATGCCCAAGCCAGAAAGTTTATGTGGTCTGAGCTTGGTACCTTAGACCTAGAGGATCTCTTGTGGATGGTGGCGGGGGAACATCAATATTATCCTTCCCCCTAGGGAGAATAAAGGGAGAGGAACCTTCCCTCAATAGGCTAGCTTAGATTATACGGGCATCAGGGTGGGTAAGGGCCTTCTTGATTTAGGGTACATGGGGGATCAGTACACTTGGTAAAAAAATCAGAAAATATGTAGATGTAGTTGGAGCAGGCTCGATCGGTGGCTAAAACCACCAATTCAATCCTCTTGATTCATAATTTTAAGGTGACTCATCTACTGATGGGTAAATCTGACCACTCACTGCTTCTGGTTTCCCACCCTCCTGATAGGATTTCTTGATTTATTTTTGGTTCTATCGGTAGTGGTCTCAAATTAATGACTACCATCAGATTGTGATGAATTTGTGGGATGAGCCAAGTCAGGGGAATACTTATGTAGTGTTTCATATTAAACTCCAGAAACTAAAGATCGAGCTTCATGAGTGGGTAAGGGGGTTTCCTTCATATGATCAATATATGGGGAACTTGAAATAGAGTATAGAGAACCTAGAGTCTAGTCTGGAAGAGGACTAGAGTCACTCTACCTTTGAGGTGTCAGTTGGAAAGAAGGTCTGTTGGGAGGAACTAATCTTGAATCATGAGAGGTTGGATCAGGGGAGATTTCGGGTGTGGTGGCTGCATGAGGGGGTTAAAAATAAATTTTTTTCACTCTTGTATCAGCAAGAGGATATGCATGATAAAATCTGATACTCAACACAAATATGTCACTTACACTGAGGATAAAGATACTATTAGGGTAATGGTTCACCTGTCCTAGATAGCTTTCTATGCTCATTTTATAGTTGGTGTGGGATGTGGTTTTGGGGAAATTATTGGGGATATCCATGACTATTTTTGTAGAGGTATCTTTCCCTAGGTATCCATTGCTACCACACTTATTCTCATTCCAAATATTAAGGACCCTTCCTCCCTTCTGTATTACAAGCCAATGAGTTTATGCAATTTCCCCTACAAGATCCTAGAAAGTGTGACCAACTAGAGACTGTTTAAACTTCTCCCTAATTGTATTTCTAATGAGAATGATGAGTTTGTTTGTGGGAGTTCTATATAATGAGTGACTGCTCTAGCTTAGGAGTTGAAGAAAGATATCAACTTGAAGACCCATGGTTGTAATATGGTGATCAAGGTGGACATGAAAAAATATTATGATCACATCGATTGGGTTTTTATCAATAGAGTTCTCACGGATTTTGGGTTCTCATCCAGAGCTATGGATCTCTTTTTCAAAAGTTTCAGTTCTTCTTGGCTAACGGTCTATTTCTTGGGGAAGAATCATGGTTTCTTTATGTCTACAAGGGCCTTCGGCAGGGGGACCTGATCTCACCCAGTAACTTGATACTAGCTCAGGACACTCTCAGGTGCCTTATTAATTGAGGAATATCCAACAAAGATATCCTACCTTATAAGAGGAAGATGAACATTACATCGATCTCCCATATGATTTTCATAGATGATACGATCATCTTTACAAATGGAGGTAGGGGATTTGTACGATGCATCAAGAAGATACTGAAGGATTATTGTTTCTGGACCGGGAATGTTATTATCACTTCAAAGAGACACTTAATCATCCCTCACAAATGTGCACCCAGGAGGGTTCCCTCTCAATTCATCTACCTTGACATGCAGTGTGGCACATTCCCCATGGAGTTCCTTAGGATCCCTATTTACTTATGTAGGCTTCATGTTTTAGACTTTGGTCAAATTGTGGATAGGATAATGAGGCACTCCCTTAACTAGAAGAACAAGTTCCTATCTTTTGGGGGTCATGTCGCCCTATTAAATAGCATCCTGGATGCAATCACTAACCATGCGATGGATTCTTCCTATGTTCTGTAGTGAGTTATTCAAACTATTGACAAGGTTCTTTGTAGTTTCATCTGGGATGCAATGTCTGAAGGTAATAGGAGTTCGTCCTCTTGGGGAAAGTTGTAGGGATTTTATCATGATGGGGGGTCAATGTGATGAGTCTTCAGTGCACGTTACATTTCATACACTACAAGATTAAATGAGAGATTATGGATGAGTGCACCATCTGGGTTAAGTCCATGTCAAACAACTACAGTGGAACTGTGGAGGGTGTGAGAGGGTATAATTCTCTTTTTTGGTCGATCATTATCCCTCTCCTATAGACTCTCCTATAGAATTCCTACTGGATGGATGGCACAGGGGACATCTCTTTCTAGAACCATAACTGCATGGGCTCTATTCTCTCATTCTCTGGATGCCCTACTCCCCTAATCATGGTAAAGGAAGCGAGTATCTACCCATATTTTACGAAGGTGGTCCTGGATGGGAAAAAATAGGACCTTCTCAAATCCACTGAGCTCAACAAAGGTCCAGAATTATGTTTGTTTGTTACTTCTTCCTTGGGTGTCCTATCCACCATATATATTCACTGGATGGTTTCTAACCAAAATGACCAGGAAATTAGGAATGATATGATGTAGTGCAACAATATAATAGCAAAGTTCAACTTCGTATCCTTGTGCATCATGAACCAGGCCATATCCACAGAAGAGAACATCAAAAATGTGGGAATAAGCCTAGATTCAAAGTGCGAGTGTTACAGTTCTAGGCGGGATGAGGGTTAAAACCATATTTTCTATAAAGGGGAATGGGATCGGATAGTGTGGACAGTATTTGTTGGCCTAAATGAATTTTCTTTGTGTGACCTTTGGGATGCTCTTTTAGTGGATAGATGGTTCCACATATGAACAGACTCAAGAATGTAACAGATGGCTCATGTTGTGATTTTGATTGTCGGGTGTTGGTGTATGTGGCATGCAAGGAACGTGGAATGAATTTCTGGACATACTCCTTCAATGGGGTCAATAATCGTGAGGAATCACTTCCTGATAGTGGACTTGGTTTCTCTCATATCAGACTAGCGAGGGGATCCTTCCCTCAGGTTTCTTGATGTCAGGGTCCCTTCCCCATCACCCTCCACTCTACCAGGGATGTGTGTTTGCTGGATCCCTCCCATTAGTAGCCTCAAATTGAACTCGGACAGGTCATGCAAGATAGGTTCCATTAGTGTATGAGGGGTCATTTGTGGTTCAGGGGAAATTTTGTTATGGATTACACTTCATTCAATGGAAGTTGTACTTCCATTTAAGATGAGGTCATCATGATGCTCACTGGGCTCACCGTCTGCATGTAGAAAAATCTTGTCATCACTCAGGTGGAGATCAATTCTTCAATCCTTCATGATTCCTTGCACGACATTGGATTCCCTCCTTAGAACATATCATATATACTTCAAAAATGTAGAGGCATTATGGGTGATACATATGAGTCTCTCATACTTGGTGTGAGGAGAATAGGTTTGTGGATCATCCAGAATGTTTAGCGAACCATAGCTCCATCAAGACTTCCCTCCTCTTTAGAAATTGCTTGATACCAGAGTGCATTGACCTGGTCAGAGGGGATTCCCTTAGCCTACACTATTATAGGCCACATTAGCTCCTTTGTCCTTGTTTTTCTATCTTTCTCAAATAAAAGTTTTATTCGAATGGTATAGAGGAATTTTAGTAGAAACCTTAGGAACTACATTTTGTAAAAAAATATATTAGGGAATGAAACCCTATTATAGAATTTGTAAATATATCAAAATAAATTAAGCTTGTAATTTATAGAATAGTTATACATATATTTTCAATTTAGGTTTTGTGATTCAATAGTTCTAAGAATATACATTATGTTTCATAATGTTATTATATAATCTATAGTATTAAATTGTTTATAAATGGATCCTATACGAAGTAATGGAAACCATATCAATATATATAATGCGTGTGGGGATTTCCCCAAAGCAAGATAATGATATTGGAGCTAGAGCTCCAACTAGTGTCATATAACATAGAACTTTACCAGGATAGCTAACTTCGGTTATTAGTAATAATTTTACACATATGGAATAGGCTAATTCGTAATTTGTAGGAACATTGTTAGACCACCTCAGGAGACAAAAACCACTATCATTAAATTTCATTACAAATACATTTGTACCTCATCATTTGATAAGTACCTTTGAAAATAGATTTCTCAATTTAAGATGTAATGAAAGGATAAATTTTATCATGAATTTTTATAGAATCATAGTATATTTGGATTAGTGGTGCTCATTTATTCAAAATATGAAGGAGGAAGATGAAGTATAAATCATCAAATGGGAGTATTTTAAGGAACATATCTTGTAAAAATATTTCTCACACAAACTACGAGTGGATATGGAGATACAATTCTTGAATATAAGGTATGTGGAAGATGATAACTTTAAAAAATATAAATCCAACTTTACAAGGTTATCAATTCATGTTGCATATTACATATGTAATCCAAATAGATAGATTGGTCAATTATTTTATGGACATAAGATAGTTCTTTAAAGGGAATTAGTCTCATAAATATATTCATCATATTACGATATAGTATCTTTTGATATAAAGGTAGAAAAAAAATTCTTCAAGTCTAACGGTATTGAAGGTAAAAAATAGAATATGAGGAAAGAATAAAGTAATGGACAAGGGGAAGAAATTAAATAAGTAATTTCAACATATGATAATGGTTGAAAGAACCACCTAGATACATGCTTGAATGGAATATGAGTTTGTTATAAATTTGGAGAAAAAGTCCCACATGCCTATGATTTTAAGGGAAATAAAGAAGATGGTAATGTTTATTTCATCAGTTTTATAAAAATGGGTCACTATGAAAATGAATTTCTTAATAATCAAAGAAATATAGCTAAGAAGAACCAAAGGTCACATGTTCAATCATATGTTATTACTACTTCGATGAGGAATTATTAACGTTCTTTTTTTGGATTAAAGAACTATATAGTAAAAGTATTTTATTAAGGATATTCTTATTATAGTAATCATTATATATACAAGGATTTTACTATAGTAGTTATTCTTTAAGGATAAGATAGCATATTTCAAATTGTACTGATGACCAAGAGAAGTGATTTAATGGAAAGTTGATCTTTTTGAAAACACATGATTAAAGGAATATAACACTTGATATATACTTGAGGTTGAGATAATAATGAAAGGAGATGTTTGTGGAATTTTGTTGTAACTGTGAATGTGGTTAGTGATTTTATGTTTTATGTTATCTTTTCTTGGTTTACAACCTGTTTGTATTTAGGAAATAAACCTGTGATATTATTATTAGAGTCATGGATTTTTTTCATTTAGTTTTAAAGTTGAAAAATGTATTGTTATATTTGGTATAAATACATTGATGAAGTTTTTTAAAGAAATATGATGTTAAGTTGATTTTAGAAATTTGGAGATATTCCAAATAATGTTTTGGTCTATGAATTTGGATAGATTTTTTTTGGATTAGTATTAAGGTTACAATGGGTTAAGATCAACATTTTATATTATTTTTTGAGGATAAAGTATGATTTATTGGATAATATGTGTTAACCATTCCTTTTTTTGTAAAAATTTATTGGATGAAGAAATACTTGTGACCTCATGATTCATTATAAGTTCATCAAGAATAAAAAATAATCTTGAATATCAATCTATATGATTATGAAATGAAGAGTAAATATATCAAAGAATAACCAAAGGATGAGATTTTTCTCATGAAATGAAAATTAGTCAAGTAAGTTTGTTATGTCATGTGATTATAGAAATAGTAAAGGAGTCCATCAACTATAGAAAAATATTTTTAAACAAAAAAATTATATGTATACTTTTTTTTATAATTAATCAATGGTCTTTTATCTAATTAAAAATTTATAGTTTTTTTATTGTTAATTTTCTAATGACCAACTTCTCTATCACTCTCCATGAAAACATGATAGTATGATTTCTCTTTCATGTCCATGTTTTCACTTCCAACTAATTTTATGCTACTCAAAATCCTATTTTTGTGATGAACATTATATTTCCTTTCCCTCTTAATAATATGATTTTTTATTAACCCTCTTTCAGATTTAGTTTTCGTGCAATGGATTTTTAATGTATCAAACTTTGATTTTTGAAATGAAATATCAAATTGTATGGATAAAATTTATTAAAGGGTAGGAGAATGTAACACCCCAATATTTTAATATATGTATCTTTTAATTTCTTATATATCTTACTTCTTACACAGCACAAAGCTTAAAAATGATATACAAATAAATATCACTATTTTAACGTGACTATTATGACCTAGACATTGAATTAGAGGGAATACAAATTATTAATAAAATTGTGGAATTTATATATTATATATTTAATAAAAAAATTACATTCACCCAAAATATTTAATATTTATAAAATAATTTTTAATATAATTTTACTCATTAAAAAAACTATATTTTTTAAAGGTAGTTTTATCACCTTTTAATGGCACACTTATTTTAAAACTGAATTTTGAAAATTTTATGTGTTATATTTTTCAAAATAAACATAATTTTTGAAATATTAATATCAACATATAATTTGGTTTATTTTTTGTTCATTTTATGATGCATTTTATTTTTTATGAATAGTAAAAACTACATTATAATTGAAAGATGACTTTTAATACAAAAAAAATATAATAATAAATTATATGTTAAATTGGTTTTAATATAAATTTAGATCAGTAATAAATATACTTAATCAATTAATTTCTTCTTATTATTTTTTAGATTGAATTTGGATATAAAAACATTTCATGTTTTACACGTTTTCGCTTTAGAAACTTGTTTTCTCGCCCTTTTTACGAGATTAATTTTAAATCAATTTTAGCCAATTTTATGTTTTGAATTTTTTAAAATGGATCCCATATTATTAATCTGAAGTTATAAATTTGTTAAATATGGTCCTTTTATTTTTGGACAATATGAATAAAAAATTAGTAGTTTTAATTATTATGATTAAGGGTAAATCAGGTAATTAAGAGTAAAAACTAATGTAATAAATATTTGATAATTATCCTAAAACATGTGAAAAATTTATTTTATGAGTGGGTTTTGACAGAAATAATCCTTAATCCTATTTCTTTGACTCATTGGTCCACTTGGATGACATTAATACTGTTATAGTACATTTTTTAAGAAAAATCAAAAATGTCATACTCGGGTTTTTAATAATTATTACATTTTTAATATGTGTTTATTCAAAAAATATATTTTACAATAAATATTAATTTTAAATTTAATATTTTGTATCATTATCATCATGATTTTTTTTTATTTTAGAAAAAAAATATTCTTAAAGGGTTCTATATTGATGAAGAAATAACTGTTTAGTTAATGGAAATATCAAATAAATGATTATAAAAATAATAAAATAAATACAATTTTAGATAATTAATCTCATCCATAAATTTTATAAATAACTTTGACTTTTTAGTGATGTCATAAAATAGTCAGTTTGAAAATATCTTATTTTATTGAGTTTTGTACAAGTAGATGTAATAAATAGTGTCATAATAGACATTAATGTTATATTAAAATAAATAATTTTATATTAAATGATATGAAATTTATAAAAATATTAAATTAGTTAAAATTATTTATATAAGGTTTAAAATTTTATCCATGATTCATTTATGGTAATTTTATCATTTTATATTAACAATATTGACCTTGAAATTGTAAAAAATCATGTTGTCATTGTAAGAGTTAAAGGGATTAAATAAGGGTTAAAACTCAAAGATAAGGGTAAGAATGTGACCTAAATATGAATAAAAACAATTTTTTGAGATTTTTGGTACCCATACTCATTTGAGACTCAAATTAACTCACATTGGATCCATTTTAAATTTGAAATTATTTTATTTCATTTGAATATTATTTATGTTTCCAAAAGTGCCCCTCACATTAATTATAACAGGGATCCTCCTCCCTTATTTTATAACAACACTATGAGCCCTCTATCTCGACCAAACACTAACCATTTCACTTCCCAACATCCTTATACAAGTTCTGGAGATAATATTCTTACAATAATACCAACCCTAGATCCAAAAATAAGATATCTAATGGAACCCCACTGAAGAAAAGGTAATCATTTTTACCAACTCATCCATAATAATTTCTTATTATACATTATATTCATGTTTTTCTTCCATGATAAATTAATTAATGCAGTATCATCTATATACTAAGATGTTACTATTATTATGGTATAACTATATTCCACATTTTATCAATCCAATGAAAAATGAAACCACCTCTCGTATGTACTTATGACTTACCTTCTCCACGTCAGGGTATAATCTGTTTTCCATCACCACATTACAATGGATTTGTATGATTATGGGAATAATATATATATATATAATTATAACATGTTATTGATTATTTAAAATTTAATATAAAATCAAAATCCTTACCCTTTATTCAATAAGTTAATTATATCATCACTCGTGCGTACGTACAATCTACTATCTCCGCAACGTGAAGCAATTCATTTTTCATGTTAACCAGTAAATATTAATTATAAAAATTAATTTAAGAAAAAAATATTTTATATATGAACTTAATATAAATATATGTATGAGAAAACATTATCCTATGAACAAGAATTGAGACTTACACGATGAAACATTCATAAGAAAATGAAGCAATAAAAAACTGAAACAAGGGTAATAATGAAATATTATTAACAAAAGAGTGATAAGATGATATAAGAGGATAACATATGATATAATAAATATTAATATGGTTCAGTATAATTCATTATTATGATTTAATCCATTATCTATGTGTTTCAGCTATGTAAAAAAGAAAATGAAACCTAAGGTAATGGATTTATTAATTTAATTTTTATTCATTGGGATAAATATACATTAAATGTTTAGGGAATGTGTGAAATGACTTTCAAATATCTTATATTGTGTTTACACTATTTTAATGTATATTTATTGTGAATAGACATAATTAATTCAGTTTTTTAAATTATATCATCTTTGTAAGGGTTTTGTTTCATAGTATCATTATTATTCGAGATTATTTATGATTATGTCTTTATTGAGGAATATTTTTCTTCCATTCCCATGACTTTTAATAATGTTTTCAAAAATGTTTGTAATATTCTACATTGATTGTTTAATTTCATTTTAACCCTTTCTAAATTTTTAAAAAGTGCATTAAAAGGTATATCATTCAGTTTTCTAAACATGGTACTTTGAGACTTTACTGAAAAAAACTAAAGGATTGTTTTTTATATAGTGAGAGAACTTTTTCCATCCATCATGACATGTTAATGACTTATAAATTCCACTAAAGGTGTTCTCAATTATTTTAAAATAAAATTTTTTATTTTGTAATTTTTTAGAGTTTTAAAAATAAGTGATTTCTAAAGTGAAAAGGGTCGTTTCCTTAGTAAAATTTCAATGATTTGGTTAGAGTATTTTATCTAACTCGACAACCTCAATTGAATCTTATAGTTAATTTTTTTGATCTATTCTAATAACATTTACCATATTTTATTTATTGGTTTATGATCATTTTGACTATGGATGTTCTATTTTGATATCAATCGTAGTTTATGGTTAAATTCTTTAAAATTCAATTTATATTTTTTAATAAGAACGTATATGTGGTTTATGTTTTACCTCCTTCATATAAAGAGTGAGTTAAAATATGTAAGTGATGGGAGGGACCCTCTATATCTCCTTAGTGCATTGGTAGGTCTCTTAAGACAAACTAGTTTGGGTATTTGTTAAGGCCTTACACATTTATGAATGGTGTGTTGGCTGAATCCTTGATGGTATATTCATAATGTCCTGTATTATTCATTCCCTCATTATGATATTAGTTATTAATATTCCATTTGATTATTCAATTTGTATAATATCCATGGATAAATTTCACTCTCATGTGATTATTTAAATGACCTTGTTTTTTATTATTTATTCTTTCCATATTATTCCTAATATTATGTTTAAATTTTTTTGGGGTTCGATTATCCACAATGTATTAATGTTTATTTTTATTTATTGATGATATCTTGAATTATATGCTTACCCTTACTGGTCATTTGAGCTCACCCCTTTATTTTGTTTTATTTTTCTTATAATACCAGTATGTATATTTTTTCTATAATACCAGTATGTATATTTTTCTTAACATGTTGAGATATTCTAGGAGAATAGTTGTGTTCATAAAGGAATCATTATTTTTAATTTTTTATTTTCATTTTTCATTTCTTTCTTCATGTATGTATCCAGTTTTCCAAAAATACTAAAAATTTTAATCATTCTGGATATGATTCCTTATGTAATTTATAATGTAATAATGTAACCACCAACTTTGGGATACTAAGGTTAGGTTCTTTGCAAATCCACTAGAAAAAAAGATTAGAATAAAGGGTTAAGATATTATATACTTTGAGCATAAAGGTCACATTACCCTATCATGGAAGGGGCGCATGGTTTGGATACATAGTTGGCCAAACCATGCACCAATTGTGCACTATATCACTACCTATGAAGGACCACACATGGTTGAGGCACATGGTTTACCTAGTCATGTTCTATTTTTTTCATTGAACTATCACATACCCCACTTCATCTTGTATAGGTGTGTACATGAGTTCGCACGATTTCAAAAAAATGGTGAGGCCCCAGGTTCACATCTAAAATACTCTACATAGTTAGGGACACTGTGTCAGCTATTTATCAGAGATTCTCCTAATCATAGTTAGGGACACTGTGTCAGCTATTTTTCTTAATTTCAAGGCTTTGCGCTCCAAAAAAACCATGAACACACTAATGGAATTAGTGAGTCCATTGGGTACCATTATAAGGGTATTATAAAGTAATTTAATCTAAAAAATGATACATAACGTGGTGAAAATATAGGTCATTAAAACATCTTGTATTTAAATAAACTACTCCCCATATTATCCTTTTGTGTGTAAATAGGTATCATTAGAGAATAGCTCCATTTGCTGGGCTCTTATATCAACTTCCCACTCCGATGTCTCATCATGTACATGATTGTACTTCTATATAACTTGTACCAAAGAAACTAAACATCATCAGAGTATCTTCACTCTCCGATCAAAAATAAGTATTTCATACTCCTTAAAAGAATAATTCATCTATATCTCAACCACATCATGTTGGAAAACATGAAAAATTCATGGATAATATCATTGAATCTGAGATACATGGAACACATCATGTATAAGCCTAAAATTATGGGTAATTTCTATCTAGAATTCCACTATTCTGATTTGTTTCAATACCAAAAGAGCTCCAACTAATCATGGTGAAAGTTTACCCTTCCTCCAAATAACTAGATGGCCCAACCTAAGTTAGAATCTTAATAAAACATTATCTCTGACCATAAAATTAAGGGTTCGATGAAATCAGTTTCCATAAGACTATTGTCTGGACTGTGCTTTCATCATGTGCTTTATGATCAACTGAACATTTTTTTTGTCTCCTATAAAAGATCTGGTCCAAGCATAGTTACCACCTCTACCTCTAACCTATACAGAGGAGATCGTAATGGCCTACCATATAAGTACTCTTAGGGAGCCATATTAACAATAGCCTAAAATATGTTATTATAAGAAAATAAATTAATGATTTGTGTCTCTCCCAAGAACCCTCAAAATCAAGTACACCTTCATAGAGTATATCCTCTAACACTAGAATCATAAGGCCAATTTTCTCTTCCAACTATGGGTGATAGTATGCAGTTAGAAGCACCTATGTAACCAATTCCTTCTATAAACCCTCCTTGAATCAAGATGTGGATCAATATATTCTATCATAAAGGTCAAATCACATATCTCCCAGATTATCTATTCCCTCCCTAAGGTATATACCATCTAGATCATCTACCAAAAAGGTCTCTCACATAGGTAAGAAATTCCAAATATTTTTCAAATGATCAATGAAAAACCAAATAGTATGATTTCCATTTGGTAATCTGGGAAAACCAATCAATAATTCCATAGAAACACCATCCAATTTCCACTCGGTAAAAGATAATGAATGTAAAAGTATTATCGGTCACTGATATTCCTCCTTCATCTATAGACATGTTGAACACTATGTGATACAACCAATAATATCTTGCATTACAGTGGGATACCAATAATTGCAATGTAAGTCTTGATACATATTTGTAGAAATGTGATGTATGTCCCAACCTAAGGCATGAAATTCTTATGTCAGCTCCACTTTGATGTCAGTTGGGACCCAAACATACTCATCAAAGTTCAAGGCCTCATCCCCATGGACAGTTTAACTAGAATATGACTCATCATTTGATATATTTTCCCTGAGGACAAATCCCTCAATATCCAAAAGTTTCATCATTCATACCCATTATAGAAGGGTATAGTAGGTACTAAAAGTTAGAGTATAGTCATCCCATGATCCTTGTGAACCTCATCAAAAATTTATAAGGACAAATCCTGATCTTCCACTCTCTACTGGCCTGCTGAACTACATGTCTCTTGGTCTTCCAGCTCAGTGCATCAGCTAATACATTTTCTTTTTTAGGAATATAATATTGATTGAAATCAAAGGATTGTAGGTGTAACTCCCCGACCCCAGCTACCCAGAGCCGGTGCGTTACTTCGTAACATTGGCATGATCACAAAAGATCAAGTCTCGAAAGACCGATTAGTTTAGTAGCCTTGGAATCACTAGATACATTCATAAATGTTACATTCCATCACAAAGTGAAAAACTATAATAACATAGTCTCCATAGTCCACACTTCTATCCTATTCTGACTATCCCTGCAGGTCATTCATAAAATACTTCTTCACATCCTGGAAAACATTAAAACATTGAAAGGGGTGAGCTCAGATGCTCAGTAAGGATAACAATATTGCGGAAGCTTTCATAAATAATCATTAACATTTAAGGAAATGTATAACTAAAACAAAATCCTTTTTAAACTTGAACTTTAGCATAATATGGCAAAAATAAAATGAGATAATTCCATTTACTTACTCACATGGATATTCTACTAATCGAATAATCCCATGCAACATCAATAACCATTTTTATAATGATGGAATGCATAATGCCAGACTATCATAACCACGTAGCCAAGGCCTCGTGCCAAGACCAAAAATAAGATTTTGTCAAGGCCTCGTGCCAAGACACTAGTTTGTCTCATGAGACATGCCGATGCATCGAGGAGCTATAGCGGGCTCCACCCGTCACTTATTAAGTCCAATGCATTCCTCATATGAATAGGTTTAAACATATCATAAACCATAACATAATCGTATCACATAAAACATGCATAAAGGAAACATAACAGTTCCACATTTCAATCACAAGATATCAATACAACACATTGATATAATAAAAATGCTTTCAAAACCATTTTCAATACCAAAATAAAAGAAAGTTAAAACTTTGTATTTATTTTTCATTAAAAAAAGATGGCTTATAGAGGAAGCCGAAACTCAAATAATGGTCATGGCGGCGGAGAAGTCGTTTTCGCCACATAAGTACGGAAAGAAAAACATTCCCTTTTTTCATTTAGCAAAACGCTTTGTATAAAAAGATTCCTTTTGAATAACTATAAAAGTCAAAGGGTTTATACACCGTATAAAAGAAAGTTGTGTATAAAACGAAATATGCCTCAATGAAAGGAGATTGAGACGAAGTCCTTAAAAAGATCCTTTTTAAAATAAAATAGATCTATTATGTGTATTCACTATAGGTACACATGAAGAATGTAAAAATACAAGATAGGACATAATAATATCATGACATAATTTGAAAGTAGGAGATTAACCCAAAGAATGGAAGTTGGGTTAAGAAGTTCCCTTACCTTGTGTCTGACTTGACTCAACCGTTCTTTAACCTCCTGAATAATAAAATAGAGTTAATATCTACCTTATTAAGAACCATTTTCAATTTCATTATCCTTTTTATATCACTTATTACAATGATATGAACATTATGTAATTATTTAAGTTAATAACGGTCGTTTTGTCGATCTTTGGTACTTGAGTCAACAATAAACTTCTTATAATTAGAAGTTGTTTATGTGGTAGAATATCCATTATCGCCAGAAATATATTCATGATTTAGATGTCATATATTTCATATATATCCAGTATATACATTCATTTATAATATTACGTAACATTTAGAGGTAAGAAATGAAATGCACCGTTCATGGAGACGGTAAGACATACGTACGCATGAACGCTACTTTCATTTATATTTCATATTTAATGGAATGAAATCATAATTATATAAAGGTATAATATAGTTCCAGTATAATATAGTGTATAATACCATTTACTCCATCCTTTATACATCCCACATATGGCATTAACGATTCAAATCACTTTGAGGGGGCGGTAGTCCGCACTTCCTAAAATGAAATTATCGAGTTTACCCATAATGGAAATCATAAAGTATGTCATAAATGAGAAATACAGAAGCATAAGTTAAACATAAACATATTATATATCATATATAAAAATAGTGACATCTTAATGTCCACCCTTGAAAGTGTTATATGAGTGTTGAACAATCATCGTTTCGTGAGGCAGAAATTCACCATCCACAGAAACCGTATGTTCTTTAACCATTAGATGTAGGTGTGTGTAAGTGTAGCTCGAATCCATCTTATAACAACATCCTAGTATATTGAGGATACTGGTTTTGTTACAAAAGAAATGAATAAAAAGAGTTTAGGGGGTTGGAGAAGAAAATCAAAACAAAACAACATTAGAGAAGACATTACCTCAAAATCGGGTAACTCTTTTTTATTTGAGCCAAAGGCTTCCTTGGGAAGAGTTCATCCCAAAGTGAGGCTTCTAGGAGTAAGAGAGGGATGTTGGGAGAGTATTTGGGCAGAGTTTGGCCGAGCCAAATGGCTTGAAGGTGTGAATAAGGTGGGAGAGGTGGGGGCCTTTTATAAGTGGAGAGGAGGGGCTCTTTTGGAAAGATTGAAATGTTACATTATTACACATTGCTTTTCGGATTCTAAAGGTCCCACACTTATATAATTCGAGGATAAGATGATAAGGGTTCGAAATCTCCTCATCCAATTGGCTTTGGACAAGTGTAATCCTTGGATTTTGCATTATCTTCCCATTTTATTTAAATCGTTAAATAATGAGGTCATCGCATCATCATGATGTCATAAATAATTTAATTTATTTAATGTCAAAAATTATAAAAAAAATATTATGATGTAGGAAATCTTTTTAGATTTCTAATGAATATTTATAATCAAAATTTGTACTTGTGTAACCCCACTTAAAAACTGTTTTAGTAAAACAACTCATGTTTGTGTCAATTTAATTTTAACATTAAATAAATATATATTAATGTCATTTTCCAACTAAAGTGGCTCCATGGGGTCCCCAAGTTGACACATGGGTTGTCTTGGTCGGCTATGACTCATCCAATAGGAGTAGGACAAGTGTCATGCTCATCTCATATTATTATTACTTTATTTGTACCTTAAACTACACTAATTACCTCTAATCGCGATTAAGAACTTAAAAGTTACTATTCACCAAAAATTATTTTAATCTCATTGAACCACATTTTACTTTTTAATGACAACCATGTATGTCGGATTTTTGAAAATCAAATCACAGAAGTGGTAATATTTCATTTAAATGAAAAATCAGTTATTTAACTACCACTTAGTGGTTTCACTATTCATCAAAAATTGAAGTTTTTCAGAACAATGCCAAAATTTCACCCTAAGCTATAATTGATATTCCGAATTCAAAAATGATGTATATTTTAAAAAATTCCAATCATATAAGTTTCATTAATTAATTTTATAATTAATTCCCGCTGTCACATCAAATAGCGTGTTTTTAAGAAACAATTTATATCAAAAGATTGACAATTGTTTATGTCCAATTTTAATGTTAAATTAATTCTAATGACCACCATTGTATAAAATAGTAAAAATATATTCTAATTATACTTTAAAACCACTAAATAGTATAATTTATCACTATAAATTATTTTTATTAAAAAAGTTGTTTTTAAGTATTTTTCACAATTCATAAAAAATTAGAAGTTCTCAGAAAAATACCAAAAATTCAACATAGGCTAATTTCGATATTACGAATACAAAAATGAAGTCCATTTTGAAATATAAAATTTCTATAATTTTAAAAAGTGATTATTACTATTCATAACGGCTACTTTGATTGGTCGCGGTGTTTTAGAACTCGAAGTTGCGTACAATGCAAGCTATTGCATTATTGAAAGAGAGGCGTATCGTGGAAGCTCGGGGTGTTACATTCTCCCCTCCTTCAATAAATTGCGTCCTCGCAATTTGAAATTTTTCTTGGAAAATAAAAGGTTGAAAATAGAAAATACCTTTGAGGAAAACCCACATCGGAAATAAGATTAATAAAATTTAGCCTTAATAAGAGGGAAAGGGAATTGAAAAAGTCACCACCCAATTATGATCTCGATTAGGAGAACATTGGTGGCAATTAGAGACATATAATTGGAGGAAAAACGTAAATATTTGTAGGGAGCGATTGGGGTCATCAATCACAATCAACTGTCAAATTGAGGGCCTCAAAGCCTTCAATCTATGTTGATTTAAAATATCATCAGTTCAAAAAGACATAAGGTATTAGGATAACACATTTTTTGTTTTAATATCCCTTTACTAAAGTTTAAGAATTAATTTATTCATTGAATAAGAGATAGGTATATATATATTTATGATTCAGAATTAGAGTTTCAACCTTCAACTCATCTTTCACTAAAAGAGATAATAGAACTCAAAAATATTATACTTATCCTAATTGTATAAGGTTCCAAATGTTAACACATACCATTTAGATTAGTAAAATTATTTTGTAATAACCAGGGACTTCCTGTAGGCTAGTGGTAGGAAATGAAGGCCTGTCGCACTATGATTGTGGGTTCGATTCCTGCAGCTTTGTCCGACGCGACGGGTTATGCCCCACCCTGCAGGTTGTCCTTTTTTCCTAAAACTATAGTATTATAATATTCAAAAAATAATCTTCAGAAATGCTTTAACCTTAAACAATACTATCCATGGTTCAACTTAATCCATTCCAACCTTAATAGTTATCCAAAATACCTCCGTCCAGACTTTCTCTAAAGGGTCGTTAAATTCCAAAATCAATTGTAACCTCAGATTCTCCAAACAAAGTAAAGTTTCTCTTATTGTCACATACTAAAAATATGATTACCTTAATCATATTAAATCCTTAATGAAAACAACATGTACTGCAGTACAATCCTTATATATCACATTATTCTTATAACCATAATCTAGTTCTTGAGTCCAAAAACACAAATACAATAATTATTCCGCTTCAATTTTAGTCACAGCATAAGATTGGCCTTGATACCTTGGCCTTTTATGAGGTAAGTTTACTTGACTCTTAGGACATTCATTTTCATAATGACCCATTTCTCTACAATTGTAGCATTCAACTTTGACAGCCTCTTTCTTTCCCTTGCAATCACGAGCCTGGTGACCCTTTTCTCCACATTTATAACAAACTCCCATTCCTTTTAGGCATGTACCAGGGTGATTCTTCCCACAATTATCACATAATGGAAAATCATTCTTTCCCTTTTTCCCTTTATCTGTCTCTTGTTCCACCGTTCTCTTCTTCTCTTGCTTTACTTTGTTGTCATAAGACATAGAGAATTCATTTTCTGTCTTGATAGCACACGAGACAATATCTTCGTATGATGAGAAGGATTGTGATACTAAATCTCGACGGAGAAATGGTTTTAACCCATCAAAGAAATGATAAATCTTTCTTCTTGGGTTACGTATATAATCAGAAGCATGTCTCGCTAACCTTGTAAAGTTAGCCTCATACTTTGCGACATTCTCATCCTCCTTCTGCCTCAGACTCAGAAATTGTCTTTCCATATCTGCTCGATGGTCACGAGGAAAGTATTTTTCTAGGAAAAGCCCTTTAAACTCCCTCCATTCCATATTTGATACGTCATCATCTTACTTTGTGTTTTGAATCAGCGACCACCATTGATCGACATCTCCAGTGAGGTGGTAAACTGCCATGACAACCTTCTCCCTTTCACTACTCCCCAAGTCATGAAATATTTTCTCTAAGGAATTTATCCATTGCTCAGCTACTATAGGATTTGAACTCCCATTGAAGGTGTGTGGTTGTTGCCTCATGAATCGATCTAACATTGATCCTCCACGCTGTGGATCAGGGTGCTCCATACGGGTAAGGTTATTATTCATAACCTAAGTAAGTTTTCCCAGTATGGTGATTAGCTGATCGGCACCAGTTGAATCACCAGCCCCACTATAATTATCTTGAGCAGGAGGGCAATCCCTACATGGAGTGCATGCATTGATACGGTTTCCATTTCTTCCACTAGGCGCCATTTCTAAACAATTGCGTAAACTAGATCAGTTTATGAATCAAAATACATAATCCCATACTTATAAAACACTTAACATAAATTGAACTATTTATGGATATAATCCATAATCATAAAAATGTTTTATTTGAGGAAGTATATACTCATAAACCCTTCATAATGATTTGTAAAGAAAATGAGAGTTATACTAAGCATATCCCCCGGGAGTGTCGTAACCAAGAGTGCAGCAAGGCCCGTTGTCGTGCACCAGTTCCCGTTCGACTCTAGCTCAAAGCGGTGTTTTCGGGTTTTACCCCTAGGTACATCTGTTCCAGATCCGCCTCTACCTGCTCGTATCCAGACAGGGATGTATTGCTCGGAAAACTCATAACATCTCTATAATACCAAAATTCTAGGAAGTTATTCTATAATAATCCTCAAAGTCTATCTTCGGGCTATGTGCTCTAATCAGAGTTTATCTAAATCTAGCTTCCAAGGTTAGTACTAAACTGCCTCTGATACCAACTGTAACGCCCCGACCCCAGCTACCCAGAGCTGGTGCGTTACTTCGTAACATTGGCATGATCACAAAAGATCAAGTCTCGAAAGACCGATTAGTTTAGTAGCCTTGGAATCACTAGATACATTCATAAATGTTACATTACATCACAAAGTGAAAACCTATAATAACATAGTCTCCATAGTCCACACTTCTATCCTCTTCTGACTATCCCTACAGGTCATTCATAAAATACTTCTTCACATCCTGGAAAACATTAAAACATTGAAAGGGGTGAGCTCAGATACTCAGTAAGGATACCAATATTGCGGAAGCTTTCATAAATAATCATTAACATTTAAGGCAATGTATAACTAAAACAAAATCCTTTTTAAACTTGAACTTTAGCATAATATGGCAAAAATAAAATGAGATAATCCCATTTACTTACTCACATGGATATTCTACTAATCGAATAATCCCATGCAACATCAATAACCATTTTCATAATGATGGAATGCATAATTCCAGACTATCATAACCACGTAGCCAAGGCCTCGTGACAAGACCACAAATAAGATTTTGTCAAGGCCTCGTGCCAAGACACTAGTTTGTCTCATGAGACCTTTCGATGCATCGAGGAGCTATAGCGGGCTCCACCCGTCACTTATTAAGTCCAATGCATTCCTCATATGAATAGGTTTAAACATATCATAAACAATAACATAATCGTATCACATAAAACATGCATAAAGGAAACATAACAGTTCCACATTTCAATCACAATATATCAATACAACACATTGATATAATAAAAATGCTTTCAAAACCATTTTAAATACCAAAATAAAAGAAAGTTAAAACTTTGTATTTATTTTTCATTAAAAAAAGATGGCTTATAGAGGAAGCCGAGACACAAATAATGGTCATGGCGGCGGAGAAGTCATTGTCGCCGCATAAGTACGGAAAGAAAAACATTCCCTTTTTTCGTTTAGCAAAACGCTTTGTATAAAAAGATTCCTTTTGAATAACTGTAAAAGTCAAAGGGTTTATACACCGTATAAAAGAAAGTTGTGTATAAAACGAAATATGCCTCAATGAAAGGAGATTGAGACGAAGTCCTTAAAAAGATCATTTTTAAAAGAAAATAGATCTATTATGTGTATTCACTATAGGTACACATGAAGAAAGTAAAAATACAATATAGGACATAATAATATCATGACATAATTTGAAAGTAGGAGATTAACCCAAAGAATGGAAGTTGGGTTAAGAAGTTCCCTTACCTTGTGTCTGACTTGACTCAACCGTTCTTTAACCTCCTGAATAATAAAATAGAGTTAATATCTACCTTATTAAGAACCATTTTCAATTTCATTATCCTTTTTATATCACTTATTACAATGATATGAACATTATGTAATTATTTAAGTTAATAACGGTCGTTTTGTCGATCTTTGGTACTTGAGTCAACAATAAACTTCTTATAATTAGAAGTTGTTTATGTGGTAGAATATCCATTATCTCCAGAATTATATTCATGATTTAGATGTCATATATGTCATATATATCCCGTATATACATTCATTTATAATATTACGTAACATTTAGAGGTAAGAAATGAAATGCACCGTTCATGGAGACGGTAAGCCGTACGTACGCATGAACGCTACTTTCATTTATATTTCATATTTAATGGAATGAAATCATAATTATATAAAGGTATAATATAGTTCCAGTATAATATAGTGTATAATACCATTTACTCCATCCTTTATACATCCCACATATGGCATTAACGATTCAAATCACTTTGAGGGGGCGGTAGTCCGCACTTCCTAAAATGAAATTATCGAGTTTACCCATAATGGAAATCATAAAGTATGCCATAAATGAGAAATACATAAGCATAAGTAAAACATAAACATATTATATATCATATATAAAAATAGTGACATCTTAATGGGCACCCTTGAAGGTGTTATATGAGTGTTGAACAATCATCGTTTCGTGAGGCAGAAATTCGCCATCCACATAAACCGTATGTTCTTTAACCATTAGATGTAGGTGTGTGTAAGTGTAGCTCGAATCCATATTATAACAACATCCTAGTATATTGAAGATACTGGTGTTGTTACAAAAGAAAGGAATAAAAAGAGTTTAGGGGGTTGGAGAAGAAAATCAAAACAAAACAACATTAGAGAAGACATTACCTCAAAATTGGGTAACTCTTTTTGATTTGAGCCAAAGGCTTCCTTGGGAAGAGTTCTTCCCAAAGTGAGGCTTCTAGGAGTAATAGAGGGATATTGGGAGAGTATTTGGGCAGAGGTTGGCCGATCCAAATGGCTTGAAGGTGTGAATAAGGTGGGAGAGGTGGGGGCCTTTTATAAGTGGAGAGGAGGGGCTCTTTTGGAAAGATTGAAATGTTACATTATTACAGAATGGTTTTCGGATTCTAAAGGTCCCACACTCATATAATTCGAGGCTAAGATGATAAGGGTTCGAAATATCCTCATCCAATTGGATTTGGACAAGTCTAAGCCTTGGATGTTGCATTATCTTCCCATTTTATTTAAATCGTTAAATAATGAGGTCATCGCATCATCATGATGTCATAAATAATTTAATTTATTTAATGTCTAAAAATTATAAAAAAAATATTATGATGTAGTAAATATTTTTAGCTTTCTAATGAATATTTATAATCAAAATTTGGACTTGTTTAACCCCACTTAAAAACGGTTTTAGTAAAACAACTCATGTTTGTATCAATTTAATTTTAACATTAAATAAATATATATTAATGTCATTTTCCAACTAAAGTGGCTCCATGGGGTCCCCAAGTTGACCCATGGGTTGTCTTGGTCGGCAATGAATCATCCAATAGGAGTAGGACAAGTGTCATTCTCATCTCATATTATTATTACTTTATTTGTACCTTAAACTACACTAATTACCTCTAATCGCGATTAAGAACGTAAAAGTTACTATTCACCAAAAATTATTTTAATCTCATTGAACCATATTTTACTTTTTAATGACAACCATTTATGTCCGATTTTTGAAAATAAAATCACAGAAGTGGTAATATTTCATTTAAACGAAAAATCAGTTATTTAACTACCACTTAGTGGTTTCACTATTCATCAAAATTTGAAGTTTTTCAGAACAATGCCAAAATTTCACCCTAAGATATAATTGATATTCCGAATTCAAAAATGATGTCTATTTTACAAAATTCCTATCATATAAGTTTCATTAATTAATTTTATAATTAATTCCCGCTGTCACAACAAATAGCGTGTTTTTAAGAAACAATTTATATCAAAAGATTGACAATTGTTTATGTCCAATTTTAATGTTAAATTAATTCTAATGACCACCATTGGATAAAATAGTAAAAATATATTCTAATTATACTTTAAAACCACTAAATAGTATAATTTATCACTATAAATTATTTTTATTAAAAAAGTTGTTTTTAAGTATTTTTCACAATTCATAAAAAATTAGAAGTTCTCAGAAAAATACCAAAAATTCAACATAGGCTAATTTCGATATTACGAATACAAAAATGAAGTCCATTTTGAAATATAAAATTTCTATAATTTTAAAAAGTGGTTATTACTATTCATAATGGCTACTTTGATTAGTCGCAGTGTTTTAGAACTCGAAGTTGCGTACAATGCAAGCTATTGCATTATTGAAAGAGAGGCGTATCGTGGAATCTCGGGGTGTTACAGTAGGTACTCAAGTAGTATATTTTACATGAGATTTAGATCACACTATGTAAATATATACTTTATTATTTTCTAATCATTGAATACCAGAAAATTATCTCCAAGTTAATAGTGTCTCCAACTACATAAATCATGAACTATTGTAGGTAGATTTAGGTTGTTTGTTAGGGAATTCTGCTCATGGGGCCTCAACATTCAAGACCAGTATTCTTTGACTCACTTTACCTATATAAGAAAAATTTTCATCTAGAAACCTGATGTGTCATAGTAAATAGTATATATTCTATATGGCTCTAGTATAATTAGTATTGGCACATAATTCAATCATCCCTTTATCTTCGGAAAGGATTCTTTACAGGCTTCAAATCAGATGAAATTTAAACCCTTCTTTGTCAATCTTGTAAGCAGTGATGCAAGGCATGAGAAATATAATATGAGGCATCTATAATATCTATCTATCCCCTTTAAAATCCATATTTTTAATAAATCCTTGCGATTCTCTTTGGAAACTACATCTCTAACTTTTTATTAGTCTACTTGGGCTTATGAATCAAATATGATATGACCCAGTAAGTGGAATTTATCGATCCAAAAGTGGAATTTTTTGAGATTACCATAAATCTGATGCTCTATCGGTATATTCATCATGATATCAAGATGGTTGGAATGTTCATATTGTGATTGTGTATTCACTAAGTTTTCATCCACAAATACTTCTCCAAATGAATCTCCATAATGGTGGAAAACACAATTATTTATTTCTATAGTGATAGTTGGTGTGTTTGTGTGAACATACATCATAACCAGTTAATCATGAATACCATACCTACTAATAAAATTTTTTTGCATTATGTTTGTAGACCTTACATGAACCTGTTGATAGCCCAGCCTCAATTTAGTTTTTTAAAACATTGAACCGCCTTAGAGCTGATCAGGACAGAGTTCTATTCAATGTAGGGGACACCAATTATTTACCATGAGTAAGTTAAATCTATCATAATCAACTCAATTCTGAATTTTATCATCTTATATCTTATAAAAAATTACCATTGAACCCTAATGATAAGTGATGGGTGGTATAAATAATATATCTTCCATATCCTCCAATTATATCTTGAGATCCATTGGATTTATAGTTCTCATCCTATAAGGAGGAATGGAAACACGTTATGACCCTTTAAATAGAACAATAAAAATTATTTCCTTTAACATTGGTGGTAATCCTGAAGAGTTTTCATTGAGGACATCCAAAAAAAATAAACTACAGGAGGAAAAAGTGGGTTATAACCCTAGTTCGTCCACAAAAAGACTAGAAATATGATCTATCAATCTACAAAACCCCTAATGATTAGGTCATTCTTGAGATTCATGTACATACCATTCTATCTTATGTATATTCTTAATTACGTTTAGTGATGTAAACATCACCCTCGAATGATAATAGCCAATATGGGCTCTATAGGGAACTAACGATTCCATCCCAATGATTACTGATGATAGTAGTCAATATGGTCTCTATAGGGAACTAACCATTCCATCCCAATGATAAAATAAAAACTAGAAGTTTCAAGGAAAAAAATATTCCATACGAAGATATATTCTCTTATTTTATGGGGATAATCTTTAAAATGGTGAACTCTCTCTAATCGAATCCCATACGGTGCATAAAAAGTAATCATGCCATAGAATTGTTCTATCTTGAGACAAATACTCTCCATGATTACCTCAGATATAAAAGAGTTTTTAATTACAATGTAAAATAAATCAGATACTATGGTAGACGATACTATAATAGTACCACAAATAATATATGTTTTTTTTGTTATACCCCACTGGAATAGGTTGCACTGAATGTAACTAGCATGTATCATGACATTGTGTCATAGCCTGGATTCCAAGAACATGGTTTCTCTATTATCACTAAGAATTCGGAGTATGACTACCTTTTCCTCAACCTACACCTTGGATTGAGTGGTTAGTGGTATTCTAGTTTACTTCCTTGTGAGATACTGTTATCCCTTCTCTAGAACATGGAGTATGTGTAGATCCCCACTCGCTATACACTAATGAAAAATTAATGTACAAGTGTAGGATATGTCCCATAAACCACACCCTCTACATTCTACTGGATCCCATAAAAACAGAGGTTTCGTATGTCTTTGGTTTCCACACTGCTGACTTTTAATAGATCTATTAGTACAATGATCTTGACAGCTGATACTTTTTTGAGAAACCATAAAAAGAAACTTCTGTTTTCTAGAAGAACCACGAGCCAGTCTAGGTGTCGAACCTCCCCAGACCACACCATCATCCTCCCTCATATTACTCATACTAATAAGTGATTGGTTGACTATATTAGAAATTATATTCATCCTAAAAACAATGACTAGTGATTGGATGGTGTATACCATCCCAACGTTGAATCGTGTTGCAGTTATAAGATCATCATCAGATTGAGTCGGCATGAACCATTGTAGATAAGTAGAATGAGAAGAATACTCCATGATAGAAATGGATCCCTACTATTGGTTCATAAACTCTCTAGAACGATTTTCCCTTGTAGTCTAGGAAAATAAATATTCATAGAATATTATCTGGAAGTTTGTATATATAATATCTCTATGTCCATTGTTATGGGTATTAACGTCATACCACTACTTGGTAGATTTACATATCGTATAAGTAGTAATATTGACCCTTTCCTCTTGAGTATTCTCTATTTTCTCTAAGAAAGAAATTATATCCCTTTTCCAGGACTCAACAACATGTGGTCTCTCATCCCCCAAAAATGTGCTTTGATGATTCTACAGGAAATCCTAATTAAACTCTTCCATAGCTAGGGAAGGTTGAATGACACCTTTCATATTCTATAACAAATTAAGAAAGACCTCTCATAACTTGGAATTACTACCCATATCTAAAATTGTAATATTTTAAATAGGATGAACTACATTAAGGTTCATTGATAACTCATGGTTCGCCACCTATGGGGCATGTTTCACTACCTTTTGGGTGTACAACCTAATGACATCATAGAGAAATGATTTTATAATGATATATGAACCCCTCTGAAGATAATTTAATTGGATAGAGAGTATAGATAGATATAAATGATAGGTACACAGACCTCCTATAAAACCATCAAACCTATCCGCTTACACCAAATTCTAGGTCTAGGAGATAAAGAAAAATGTAATGGGCTATAAGAACATAAGATACATCCCCATTTACCAACTACTAAGGCTGATTTTGGGTTTAGGCCTCATGTAAAAAAGTAGGGGTTTCATTGAATAGATTATCAATTTCAACGTATAGAGGAAAACACCCTTTACATTACAATTAGAATCCCATTTACTGAGAAAATTTTTAATTTTGAAGATCAATTTCATTTAAGTTCCTAGACATGTAATTAGAATACATATATATCATAGTTCGGATATTATAGTTCTAGAACTCACAACATGGTATAATTTATTAGTTAAGATGCAATAACTAATATATGTAGGAAAAACTTTTATATTGATGTTGGAACATTAATTATTCCAATTATATTCTCTTAGCAATAAATTTCATCACATTTAAATATATAATAATCAGGCACTAACCAAATGAAATATGAAAATTCACATATAAATTAGACATGGTATAGAAAAATACATGTCATGTTAGTCCTATCGTACCTATAATGATTCATGATACAACACACCCTCATTTCATTGGGACGAGAAAAATTAATCTCATTACAATATCATCAATATTAATTACATCATAAAACATGTGTGTCATCCAATAGTGAGGTTTTATGAATTATAACATTCCTAATCAAAAACTAAAATAACCCATCCCATGTAATTTGGGTTTTCCTTATATGTGGGTTAGCTACATGCTAACACATGCTCATTACCAAGTTCCGTTACCAACATGTCTCATATTTAATACCCAAATAGTAATAGAGTGGAAAAATTACCATTGATACCACATTATAATATCCCGATCCGGGATCCACTTATAAGGTGCCCTGAGTCGGTGGGTCACATGGCCTCAAGTGTGCCTCTCCATATAGCAGAGGCTACCAACATACAGTGATGGTAAAACATCATATGATGAGGACACCATAACAATATATCATAGTGGAATAGTGGATATGATAAACAACTAGGAAAAAGCTGATTCATAATATAAACACACACTATAATGATAGGACCGAAAAACAGGCATAGAGAAACCATGATATATCAGATCTTCACAATAGAAAAAGTAAAATAAATAACTATGTAAGTGTAAATAACCAATCAACTATAATAATAATAAATACCAAAAGGCGGATTCATATACATGACGATGTCATGTCCAATGGATATACAAAAACCAAAACAGGGGACATGCATATACAGTATGTTATACAAAAATTTAACAAAAAAGGCCCAAAAGAATAATCCACTTATATCTTAACCATATGATTAGTCTTCAAATCCCATGCTACATAAGTAAAAAAGAATTAATAATTTGTAGCATAGTTCTTACCCATATCCAACTTGTAGACAAGATATTTACTCGGCTACCAAATGAGGCCCGAGTCGGGTGCCAGATAAAATTCCATTAGTCCACCACCAACAATGTCCCGAAATAATCCAGCCTATGTACATATATAATCTATGTAAAGATATTATAGAATAAAAAATGATAGAAATAAATAAATAGTGGTCATCTCAAGTTTCTATAGGACACTTGGAAAACTTCACATGCTTTGGCTTAGGCTGGTGTATGACTCAGATTATAACCATATATATATATGTGTGTGTGTGTGTGTGTGTGTGTGTCTGTATATATGTATCATGTATTTATAAATTTTATACACCATTATGTAATAAGTACATGATGACGTAAGTAGAAATGTTCCTAGATACGAGATTCTAGCCAGACCTGAGGTGTAACTAATGTTTTCCTAACTGGTATAATATGTAATAGAATCTAGCATGGTTACATGCCATGAATCTCATAATGAATGTGAGACATCATGTTCATAAGTCAAGATAGGTTGGGTGAGATGTCGGGCCCAACACCTGATACAATGGAACATGTAACATCCTACTAATCACCCATATAATATATAAGGTAGTGATATGTCTTTCTCAACAAACGACTTAATTGGGAGCGAAATATCATGCTCAACAAGTTTATTAACAATAGTTAACTAGCCAATATCAATGTAATGTCATAATAATAATAAAATATTGATTTATTACCTCTAATGCATCATAATAATCAATCCCAATAAATAAAAGGGTGTCACAATTCATACAATCAATATATAAAATCATGCATCAATTAGTGTGGCCTTTCCATCCATTATTATTCCTATCAATTAATCCATTAAATTCATTTAAGATATGAGACACACCTTAATTCAAACCTATTAAATATTTATATAATCCATTCAATTAATAAAGGGATGGAAAATTTCATTTCATATAGGAAAAACAATTAAGAGGTGATCTCAACAACTGGACAAGTATATAAGAGTTGTTAAATCCTTTTCCAATCCAATTCGAACATTTAGAAGATGTTTTAGTCATTTAACTTTTATATTAAAGGGGAAATGAAGCTAACACACCCAAAGGAGTGGCTATAGTGGATTTCGAAATCCTCTAAACACTTTTCAAGGGTCGAAGGGGGTATAAAAACAAGCCTCAAAATATTTTGAAAGAAATAACACAATTTAAAGAAACTTGTGGAAATGGATGGCATGTTGAACAATGTAGGATCTAAAAAACAACTAATATTTTAAGGAAACCAACTAGACCACATGATTTAAGGTCACACACAAGTCCTCATCCAATATCAACTTCAAATTCTAATTAGATTCACAGAAAAACAACGAACACCCCAACACCATGAAAATAGAGAATTTTATAATTCACCTTAATAGAACAATAGATTTAGAGAACAACTAAAATAAGAAGAAATGGGATTTGAGTTATTATCAATGCAGATCTAATGTGATTGATTTCATTATAATTAGATAGTAGATGGAAGAGTTATCAAATTACCTAGATTTGGAAAAGGTAGATCTCACGGGAGGAAGAAGATGAGTTCATAAACTACAAAAGATATGGGAAATAAGGGTTAAGATATTAGATTCATTAGGTATATAAGTGTATGTTCACTCATCCTGGCAGGGGAACATGGTTTTGGCACATGGTTTGGCTACATGGTTGGCCAAACTATGCACCAACATTATTCCATATCATTACCTAAGGAGGACCCCTTATGATCTAGTTTCTTGGGTTTTCTAACCTTGCGCAATACATGTGCATGGAACTGTTCCATACACCTCTCCAACCTTCATAGGCAGGTTCTTGTGCTTCCATAGTTTTAGAAAAACCATATGACCACCTTATCATCTCTGAAGAAACCTGCATGGTTTGGTAGACTATGTGGGCTGGGATTTATTGTTTAAACTAACCATGAAGGCCAATATTCTTATCTAAATTTTAGGTCTCGGGCTCCGAATAGGCCCTGGACACCCGCATGACCTATGTGACCCCATTATGTAACATTGTAAGGGCCATATTAAGAAATATTAACCAAAATCAATTGATCTAATCCATCATGAAAATATGGTTCATTACAATGAATGTTTTACATACCTCTAATAAGATATGGATGTGATAAATATTATATTCTAATTCGGTAGTTTTCTTGGTGTTGTAAAAAAATTCAAAGTAAATGATTAGTTTCAAAATTGAAATTATTATTATCTTATAGAAATAATATTTTATTAAATGATATAAAATAAAAAAAAATATTATATTTAGTAATATGAATGAAATATGGTTAAACCTATTAACCATGTTCCATTTATTATTTTTTCATTTTTATAGTAAAATAATTATCCTTGAAAGTGTAAATTTTTTTTAATATTGTCGTCATTGTCAAAAGGATTAACAAAGGGTTAAAACCAAATAATAATGGTAAAAAAAATAGTAAACAATATATAATGTTTAGTGTATTAAATTATTATGATCCATGGTCACCCAATATTTTAAATAAATTAGTTTTGATCAATTTGGAATTGAAAATTATTTTTCATCAATTTAATATTTTAAGAATTCCAAAAGTTCATATCCCCTCTCTTATAAATGGGAATCACATATTATCATTTATTCACAATTAAAATGTAAATTTATTCTTCCAATACCTACTGAAATCCCTTTTTATAATACCTCCCATTATTTTAGACGTCTTGGTTTAGAAATAATGCCAACCCTAAATAGATTAAAGTGTTAATAAAAGGATTCATTCCAATGAATAGGTATAGTTATAAACCATGTATTTTATCTTTATTTCATATTCCAAAACATCAAAATATTAAATAATAATAATATAATAATAAAAATTTCCTCAACATAATTTGGTTCTATAATCTTAATTCCACTAACTATAAATTTCCCCACTTCCATAAAATGGGAAACAAAACCATCATTGGTTTGAATCATGGACAACTGCCATGAAAACCTATCTAATTTTTTTCAATCATCTTCTCTACAGACTAGTTAAAATTATTTATTTATTTTATATATATTATATTTATTAAATATTTATCATTCTGAAAAGATAATATATCATTTGCATTATTACCTTTCAATTCACTAAATAATGACAACGGCATTCATGTGTACGTGTGGACTACCGCCTCTATGAAGTGGTGTGATTAATTTTTCATTCGCACATCACATGGATGACATATATAAGTTTAATTAGAGAAATAATATTTTTTATGATATGAGGATAATTATTAAAATGGAAATTAATAATTACCATCTTTTATTAAAGATCTTTGAAAATAGAAATGTTACTCATGTGTATGTATATCCTAACATCTTCAGGATTGTAACATTGCTAATTTTTCATATGAATATTTAATAGATTTATTTAAAAGTATAATTGATATATATAAATGATAATAATTTTAGGATTATTATTCTCTAGATGATGGAATAATGACATATTTTACCATAGTAGCCTTTCTGATTCCATTTTGGACTTTAGAATCAAATTTAATCAAAACATCCCACATGAATTAAATAAAATTAAATAGTTAAATATATCTTACTAAGTGATAATATAAAAAGATTAATTAACATGAAAAATATACTTGATCAATTAAATATTTAACCTAATTTTATTAATTAGGTAGATAAATAACATATATTATGAGTCACACTAGAGGTAATTAACTTTCTTTGAAAAATATTCTTGTAATGTGTCCCGTAAGAAATCTATTTTTCTTCAATTATCATATTTTTCAAATAATTTTTTTTCTGTATTATTATGGATATAACTAAATTATAAATCAATTTTTATGTTTTTTCCCTATAAAAAAGGTTTTCAAGAGGAATCTTTTTATAGAATTTTTTTAATTTATTTACAAAACACAAAATGAATGTTTTATTTGAAGTTATATGGTAATAATGATATTTTCTACTACAGCACTCATTATTTCATTTTGGGATTACTTTATAATATTTCAATTTTTCTTTAAATAAAACCCCACTTTATCTTTATTCATGTAATTATATTGTTTATGTATTGTGTGATGAAAAGATATATATGAAAATATGAAAATAAATTCCTATAGGTGTGTATAATTGGTTTAGGATGAAAGATGTGATTTTTTATGATTATGTTACATTTCATCGTAACTTATTATGAGGAGGGGTGTTTCTATTATAAACCTTCGGTGGGAGAGCCCGTTATATCTTTCTAATGAATGGGTAAAGGGTTGGAGTTTTCAAATTAGGTTTCTCTTAAGAGATTATGGGAATATACTATGATGGTTATTTCAAGTATAATTTTGATGGTCATTAAAAGTTTAACTATGATTGTCACTACGAGAATAACCATGATGTTTATTCCATGTGTAAGTAATAATGATATTAAAATTATTCCTCTACCAACCTACAGGATTTATTTATCCTTTAAAAGTGATTTTATGGAAATATTATGATTTAAAAATTTAAGGGATCTTATAAGATACATAATAATGTAGAAAAAATATGAAAAAAAATTATCACATATTTTTCAAGATTTCAAAGAAAACATGTTATTTTTATATTTCATTTAGTATTTATTATGAATATTTTTATAAAAGATAATTGAATGTGATTTCTTGGGTAATAAAATGTTTATATTGAGACCAAACATTATTTTGAACAAGTAAAACATTATAAGTATTCATGATCAAACTTTTGAATTCTTTCTTTGTATGTCCCTTAGTTTGATGTTTATGATAATCCGAATTTTTAAAATGTTTTTAATGTAGATTAACGATTAGTATAGGAAAAAGAGATTTCAAGTTGTAAATCAAGAACATTTTTCCTGAAAATAAATCATACATTTCATTAAATGTTTTGTACTGTGAAAAAATGGATACTGAGTAGAAGTGTGTATAATTTATAGGACTATTATTTAAGAGTTATAAACTAAATCTATAAAAATAAAAACATAAATGATATATGAGAATGAAATAATATTCATTCTAGTCTAAATACACTAGATTGAGTAATGTATAAGTTTGGGTCCTCACAAAAGGTCTAACAAACATGTTTAACAAAATATCGAGGGAGAGGAATAGTAAACCAATATCCCAGTCATATAGACATAAAAGGACAATAAGGAATCAATAATTATCTATTTAGTACAAAACTCAATCTAACCTTAAAAACCCCAAACATCCCCCACTCATAAAGGTAAAGGGACCCAATCCTTGGACCCAAACAAAATGGTCAACCAAGGATACATCCCTTATTGTTCTAGAGACCATAATTTTTCCCAATTAAGTTCATTCTCATTACCATTGGTGTCCATTGTATCAACATAAATCAAATCTAAGTCCAAAAAAATAAATAATAGAGCCTACCTTCTCTTAGGGGACAAAGGAAAAACATCATAGTCAGTGTCCCATACCTACCTCACTCAATTATACACTAGTATAATGTATACTGAGAAAAAATGGAACCAAAACAATGTCTTGGAAATAATATCATAACTCATGGGAATCCCCCCAGGGAACCCAAGTACAACATTCCAAACACAATAATCTAATCATATGATTATCAATGGTCAAGGAATAATGGAATATAAATAAGAGGGAATATCATGGACATATATTTACTTAACCAACTCATACATATCTATGGAAATTTATTTAATTTAATATAAGTTTAATCACAGAAGATAGTGAAATTGCATATCACATTCCACAAGGACCAACGTATAAACAATTGGATGGGTCAAGGGCCACCTACCTCAATCCATTAGAATCCAATTCATCTAATATATATAGATTATTTGGTTTTAATTTATGGTATCCTAGAAAGATGGAAAATATATAATTTATTTAGTTGTAAATGATTCACATCACTGAATAGATAGAAGTGATGAATATATGGTAGATGAGTCTTACCCATTCGATATGGCAACTCCTATGATAAATTAAACTCCAATCTATAGTAAAATTATATAAATTTCATTTTAGATGTGAAGACATGATAGAGTATGGAGATACATATGTTGATCCTTTAACAAATTGGGGAAACCCCATTTAATATGATTTTAATGTTAATAAAACAATTAGATTAATTAATAAAAAATATTGAACATGAATTTTGGGGTCACCATAATGGTCTTGTATTAATTCCCTATTGAGAGTATCAATTACATAATATCCCCAACATCCAATAAACAACACCCCATGTATATGAAAAAACCAAAAACCATGTCCCAGACCATCACAGTGTGTCTTTCCCCCTTCGTGGTGTAGTGCTCCCCAATTGGCCATGCATCACATAACAATGTAGATGTGTTGTAGTAAAACCTACCACCTATATAATATTTTTTAAATTTTACATGTAGAATACCATATAAATTACTTCCTCTACATCAATGCAACATATAACCCATGTTTGAATCCTCACAGTGCAACCTATGAGTAATGGTGAATCCTATTGCCTGTAAAAAAATGAATCCTACAAAAACTGTAATTTCCCTTAAATGAACAACACCATTTAGTAAATATATACCTTATTGAATGGTTATTTGGAAGAAAAAATATATTATTCTTCTATCATCCTCTCCAAAAAATAATTCCCTATGTTCATCAAACAACTAACCACTTACATCAGATATTAGTCCAATAAATCCACTCTCCATGATGTAATGCCATATTTTTCACTGTGATAATTATCCTAAAGTATACTTTATATCTAAAACAATGTCTAACTCATGAAAATACCCCTTATAAGTCATAGTATGACTCATCCTCATGAGATACCCCTTGAAAACATCCTATATTTCATCCAAAATGTATCTATATATTCCAATTCTCAATATGAATGCAAAAAATTTAATCAGACCATAGTTCAAATATCATTGGAACTTGGATTCCTCTAGTTAGCTACCAAATAACTTAAAATCCTAAATAAGTCTCAATATGCATCCTCCCTGAACTATATCGATCTCAAACACCCGATGCATATTATGTATCCATACCTCCCACTAGTAATAATTATTCCAACATCACACCAAAACCTATAAAACTAAAAACCCCCCTAGACGCCATATGTTATTGACCACTATAAACATTATTAGTCACCATAAAAACATGCATTGATTTCTATACTCTCCAAAAATATTTAGAACACATGATAAATTCTTTTCAGTACCGTAATGTAATTACTATTTCCAAAAACATAGTAGTCTGAGAACCATAGAATTATCTAATCTATTTACTCCAAAAATGATTCCCCACTGTTGGGGACATTAATAAATTCCAAAATCAACAATAAATTGAACCCAAGATCAATATCACTATTCTAAAACAAACCACCCCAATATAATGATCACACTCGAGTCCATACATAATGTATGGGCCTCCAACCCACAATCTCACTCTCAAGACTCGACCAAAACAAAAATCCATAACATATTACATCAGGTGTCATACTCATTTACAGTACCATTATCCACCAACCTAGCCCTCTAATTGATAAAATTCTTATGTTCTAATACATTTATTCTCCAAATTCTATATCCTTAACTATTACAATGATAAATTATTAAAAATGAGTATCACTCATATACCAAAATCATCTACATATAGGAATCTTGTATTCATGCTCTAATATAGAACCCTTACCATAACTGGTCTGGGTTTTTCATTATCATCATAGATGATTCTTTTCACAATCCACCGAAAAAATGGCTATAAAAAATTCAATGATGTATCCCCACCATATAATTCCACACCTATTCAATATTATATACAAACATATCTATATTATATACTTATCATAATTTTTTATTAAGGTTGAGGGTTAATACCCCTTTTATTAAAGGCTCAGTGATATTCACAATTTCTATGAAAAATCAATAAAGTTATACTACTAAAAACATATCGATGATTTCTTAACTCAAAAACTATACACCTCTGCCACTACAACATGGATCTCAGATTAAATTCAATGTGGGATATATTGTGATATTATATAATTCACATAATTCAGTAGATTAACAACTTATCAGATCATTGTTGAGGTACCACAAAAAATCCAATAATCAAGCCGATCCACTTAAAAACATTGAATCGTTTTAAAATTATTGGAACCCTAGGACTAATTGTTGGATTTATTAGCAATATAAGTGGAATATATATCAAGGTGAATTTATTTACAATATAAGATGAAATATTTTTAGTAACTTGTTGGGAATATGATAATATTATATTTTATGGTTATTTTTAGAGTATTTTTATGGACTAGTAACAATCCATATGGTTTCAAAACGAAAGACAGTGGATACTGGAGTGAAATCTGTTAGAAAGACATAATCTACACCACAACACCAATGGTTTCACCATAGAATCTATTTGGATGTATTTTACTCTATATAAGATTGGAATTGCCTTTTTATAGAATGTAAACACATCGTATCACATTAATTTATATTTCAAATGATTAAAATAATTAATTTTTCCAACACCACATACCAATGAGATACATCATGATGGTCTTCAGGTAATGCTAAATCCAAAATTCCATAAAGTTGTTAAGATAAAGAAACGTTCTATATTCCATTATGTAGTGGGTTATGTTGTAAAGGCCCTATAATCTATATAAAAGACATCAGATATGGGGAGATCCATGTTTTAATAAATTCTTTGTTACAAACACAAAATATTGTGTCAAATTAAATGGATGCCTATGTCATAGAGAACAAATAATATAATAGATAAATGTGCATTTCCAGACTCAGTTAAACCCATATAAGTGTAAACCTATTGTTTTTTATTTTTTTGTATGGTTTAGGATATGGTGGAGTTTTTGTAAGAGTAAACATACACCCTCATATAAAGGATTCATAAAGAGAATAATTCCACATTGTATAAACTCTTTGTGATGTTGAGGATGTTATTAATGAAATGTCGATAAGTTGATGATTTACAAGACTAAAAGTGTCCACTCAATAGAAAATGGAATATTCCATTGGAAATACAGTGTTGGTAGATGTTTTGGGAGGTTGTGTTAAGATCATATGAGAGTTATGAGAATTTTAATATGTGTGAGATTTGTGGATCTGGACAATAGAAATATATGCCATAGGGAAACAGTTTAGTCACATATTTTTATTGTTCTCTCTTTTTGAAACATAGTAGAAGTATCTATATAATTGTGAAGTTATAAAATATGACCTCTATATCACAGAATTAAGGACCATGTCGTATTTAATAAATTATAGTAGTTACGAAAATTTGACCAGGGTAGTTTTCTTATAGATTTTAGTGCCATAACTTAAGGTTAATAAAACTAACATTAAAATTAAAATCCTTTCACACCGAAAAAAAATATGAATAAGTTAAGGGAAAAAAGTATCATCCTTATAAATTTTATTAAAATATATAACATTATAAAAACTTCCTATAGTATCTACGGAATAGAATAGAGAATAAAGAGAATAGAGAGTATATTGAAGATCTGATTCTTCAAGAGGAAATTAGTTTTCTATTGTGTATTAAAGAAGGATAGACCTTAGTTCTCATTTTATAACATTACAATGGAATATAACAGGGGTTAACTAATGTAAGTTAATAAAGAGGATTTAAATAATTATTCAAAAAGGTGGTGAAATGTGATTCCATAACACCTCATAAAAGTAGATTCATTTTATTGTGATATTCATAGTAGATTATGAAATATTAATAGGAGATCAAAGAAACCAATATATTCATTCTGTTGTGTCTATAAACTATATGTGGTATTATTTTTGACATATTATATGATTTTTTTTCCTTTCTTGTAATAGTTATCAATGATATAAAGTGTAAGGGAAGTGATTCCCATCAATTAGTGATTCAAATTCATTATTTTGTAAAAGGAAAGACCCCAGGTGTAAGTGGCCTCACCTAAACCTCATGTAATGATCTTTAGTGATTTTGTGCCTCAACACATTATCGATTTCATGGTCATTGTATTAGACCATTGTGGTGAACCAAGTAAAAATCATTATTCTCGTTATTATTTATTATTATATTTTGAACAACATAATCATATAGAGTTGGTGAAGAAACAATTTCTTATATTAGATATGTTATTATCTAGATAAATAGTAATCCATTAAATATATTAGAAAAGATCAAAATATTGAAACTTATATATATAATATATCATGATCATAAATAAATTTTATAGGGATAAGGAATTTTTTTTTTTAATAATGAATTGCAATTCCTTAATTCACCCCCACCCCCATGGAATCTCACCCCTAATTTATTTATGGGGAATAATAATTAGTAATAAAATAGTTTATTGTTTTATTGGATATTTTATTTATTTTATTTGATTACATTGTTTATTTTTTAAAAGTTCAATAATACATAAATACAATGGTGAAGATTCTATTATTTAATGAAAATAATTTCTCAAATTAGAAATTTTTTCCACTATATACTTGAAAGAACAAGTGGGTGTTTCATTTGAAGTGTTTTTGAAAGTAATTTTTTAGTTAATCCATCATGGAATTATTTTTTAAAATACATCTAATGAATTATAAAATTGAATATTTTTTAAAAGTTGGCATTATAGTATTCTCTAATAAATGATGTTTTCCATTTTATTCTTAACTATATGTCCATAAATGATGTGTTGATGATACTTTAAGATTAATTTGGTAAATAATACAAGTCAAATAAGGATTTCCTTAGGTATGGAGGAAAAAAGAAGAAGTAAAAGTTTTTTTGAATTCTGTATTATGGAACATTGCATGGAAAGAGTGAAATATATATGAAGGATAAAAAATTACATAAAATAAATCTTTGAATGATTCATATTGTGGGTATATTTTCATATTCATTAATTTTATAAAATTTAATGATGTGGTTGGTAGGGGAACTAAAGATTAGACTATTGATGATGAGGAAGTCATAAGGAGTTCGAAAGTTAGAGTTTTCCATTTATAAGAGGAGATGGAAAATAAACACAAATAAGAAAATTTGATGATTAAAGAGGATAAAATGAATCATGATATTTAGATAAAATTGTTTGAAATAGAATTTGGAAAATTGAAATGTCTAAATAAAATTAATTCTGAATAATCAACTTTTATAAGTGAGAATAATGGTTGCTAAAGTAAATAATAGAAATCAATGTCCAAAAATGGTGAAGAATAAAAGTTTCTATCATGTTAATGAGTATTAACTCAAATGAAATTAAAATATTAAACGCAATGAAGGACTATCAAGCTACACACCATTCATATTTGGTTGAGGAGTAAAAATTGGTGCAATAAAAAAATATTTTCCTTAATGACTCTATTACTAAAATTAATAAGAAGGTGATTTGGAAAGTGATATATTGAAAAAACTACCTAATTAATTATAGTATTAAATGACTTGTTATAAGGAACTAAAGGAAGATTTTAATTCCCAACATTAAAACATGAAGTTAAAAAAGAATCATTAAATGGATAATGTGTTGGATTTGTAAAAAAATAGTTGAATTCCAAAGTTTAGACAATATTTAAGGAAGAATTATATTTTTTGTTTTATTAACCTTTAGTTGGTGATAATGAATACAACTACAAGTACACTATATCACAGGATAATAATAAAAATATTTACCTATCTCAAAGACAACATTCTTGTTGAGAAATAGGTATTGGGTATGTTGGGACCACTCTAATTAATGAGAAGAAAAAAACTGACAAGATTCCCAAGTAAATGGAAATTTTGATTAATATTGAGAATAGATCAATGAGAGTTACTAAAATAGGTAATAGATATTGGATGATTAATATTATAAGGTGTAGAATCATTTTCTATTTTTTAGGATTCTTGTAAACTCATTCATTTTTTGTTCTGAATCATTGAAATACATTTATTACTGAGAATCTAATGATAATTTTTATAAAATGACTCAACAAATATTATATAAAAATTATGATCTTGATTTTAGAAATTACAATCACACTAGCCTTGATTAAAGTATTAGTTTAAGGATAAATTCATCTAGTATCAATATAATTACTCGACATGTGTACACTAACAAAATTATTCCTTTCAGAAATAAAATTCAAAATCTATATTTTGAAGATTAAAATGCTCAAAGTGATGTGTAATGAATCCACAAATATATTTCTACATCAAAAATATCATCAAGACAAAATAAAATAGTTTTTAATAAAGATAAGGGTTCAATGGTTACAAAAACTGAAAAGGAACAAGATGAAGGAATGACCCAAGGAAAGGTATGTAGTTAAAAATAAAAGAATTATAGCAGTGAAAATATAATAAGTAAGGTTATTTAGTGAAAGAAAAATCAATATATTATGAAGGTGAAAATACATGGGGATAAAACACTCCAAGGAATTTAATATTTTCATTTGGGTTAAAAATAATATAATAAAACCAAAGAAGTACAGTGGGGTTTGGATTCCATTAAATCCATTTCAATTATAAAATTGGAATCCAAAGTGAAGGATATATGGAAAATGGTGGTCCATAGTGACTCACCATCCTCCTCAACTTGAGAAAGATGGAAGGTACCACTCTCCCTGTATACATTAAATGTTTATAAACATTTTTTAGAGTGGTAAAGTTTTAATGGGGACACCAAATCCATGGAGTGATTGTGATGGAAAATAAAATGATATTGAGTTAAAATAAAGGAATATTAATGTAGAAAATTGAATAAAACTTGTGAGAATAGATTATATTCATTCCTAAATTAGAATTATAACATAATAAGAGTATCAAGACCAATGATTACTTAAAAAATAATCTATATAAATTAACAAAAAAAGGATATAAGTTTATTTTTATATTGAAATACATACTGAATCATAAATCTTGATATATTCAACATTAAATTTCAGAAATAAATGGTGTCAATGAAGAACATGAAACAACCAGTGGTATAAGTTTGAGTCTTTTGTATCATAAGTGATATCATCCCAAGGAGGTAATGGATTCAAGAAACTAAGGAAGATATAATAAATGATAAAAGAAACTAGTTACATGGATAAATATATTTTTTATTTTTTTATTTTTTCTATCAATTAGTGTTATTAATTTAGGTATATAGATACCAAAATATAGTTTACAAGATTTTTTTTCACAACAAATTTATTTCTAGTATCGAAAATGGAATTATGAGTGGATACAGCAACATGGGGGGTTGATGACGAGCTTTAAGATGTTAAAAATAATTGTCTATTAATTAAGAAGCTTGTGACATTTTGGATAATGTTATGTTCAAGAGGTATAACAATATTTTTTTTATAAAAACTACTATAAATTGATCTTTCAAGTGTTTTGTTTTTAACACCATATAATTAATCTATTATTCACTATTGGATTCTGTGAATATATTATGTGCTCACAGGTAAAATATTTATTAAGAAATTTTAAAATATCTTGGTACTACAGTCTTATCGGTATCAATGAATCACATAGACATATTTAAATAGTTTCATGTATACTATTGTTTCCTACACTAATCCTAGACTCACTAGTCTAAGAGGATTTATTGATAACAAAAATTATAAGTGTTAAATTCACTCATAGAATTTCATTGAATTAATGTATCTCTCATGGAGTTAAAACTATAGGAGTATTATATAATTGGTCAGTATAATTTAATTTTTTTATAAATAATATAAAAATCATAGAGATATATCTTCAATTTCTTGGTCCTAAGAAATAAATTTTTCTTTATGATGGGGGGAACATGGTAGGAGTTTTTCACAATACTTAATGGGGTATAATTATCCATTGAGAAAACCCACATATTTTCCCAATGGGGGATATCAATAATGTCATCTCTAAAGGGATGAAAAATGGGGAATTGTTCACATGATGAAATTTTTAATTTCATCTTATGATATAAACATTAAGGGGGGGAAAGTTGATAATGATTAAGGGTGATTTGTAACATTTTGATTGTATTTATAAATTGGTGGAAGAGGTGGTTTTGTTTTTTAAAAAATATGAGGGGGATATTGGTGGGACCCCATGAGTTAATGTTTGGTTATTTGAATATATCAGTGGTACATGAGTGGAATATATATCAAGGTACATTTATTGAAAATATGTGATGAATTATTACTATGTATTTATTTAATATATGAAAAGTTTTGATTTTATGGTTATTCTTGGAGGCTTTTTATAAACTCATAAAAATCAATACGGTTTGAAGAAGAAGGATTGTGGGTACTAGACAGAAATATTTTTGAAATTATAATCTACAGTAAAAAGACTTTTGTCACACCATAGATTCTAATTTGTTGGATTTGTATCTATAGAAGATTTCAATCAGTTATAACATACTATGATACCACACTCTAGAATATCATTATGTTCCATAAGTGATAAAAATAAGTTAAATTTCTTATTCAATTGACTAGTATACTACATTGTGAGATTCTACACGTATGGGTAGATCCTACCTTCCAGAAGGGTGATTCCATGAATTAACTTTTCCATATCCATAGTGCGGTAGGATAAATTTTAAGGTTTATCAAACAAACCTGGGGGTCTTCAAATTTACGTAGATTTTTATCTGTGTAATGACTAATCAACAATCCCATGATATTTTTTCCTAGTAAATTAATGCCAACACCATGGGGAACATATGCTGCCACAATGAAATTTATTATGTCTGCTGTAAGAACTCGGATCTTCCTTTCATGTATGTTTTTCCTTTTCTGGTTTTTTTTAGAAAAAGAATAAAATCTGGAAATTTTCGAAGTACACGTCGTGTACTTTTTAATTACACGTCATGTAATTTGTTGTAGTTCCAGGCCATGTGCTATCCATGTCCAGGCCACACACACGGTGTGTAGGGGCGATGTGGAGGGTTCTTAAAGAGGAGTACAGAAAGGCCAAGTACAAACCGTGTACCCCAAAAGTACGCACCGTGTAGTTTCTTTTTTCACTAATTGGACCAGGGTCATGACAAATCGATGAAAAAGTCTTCTTCCTTAGGTTCTTCGACCGAGAGCAACCCGTACAGTCCCGAACATCCTCCTAGCCCCCGAGCCTCCGTCTATTTTCTGAATCGACCATCATTGATTGTGTTGTAACTGTAGCGGTGAGCTCTTCCTTCTTCTTGAGTTTCATTCTTTATTTTCCATCTTTATTGTGGTATTGTGGGTGGAACGTTTTTTGAATTTTCATATATCTACGCCATTCTAAGGTGAATCAAGCCTCGAGGTCAAATTATATTGATCTCCTAGTACCAAGGTAGGTGGTTTCTACCTTATATATTGAATTCTTTGAGTTTTATGTGCAAATTTCACCAATACCTGTGAACGCGGTACTGTGTGGTTACCTTTTAGACTCTCTTGTTTTCCTACCTTGCTTGTAGGATTGTATAGAGGTAATTTGATCATAGTTGTGGATAATTTCTATTCTTGGATTTTTTTTCCATGCCTTTTTTCATGTTACGACCTTTGGGTCTTGTTTGATCTTTGACTGTTATGCTTATTTTCATGCCTTATGACTATAGGATGAAATGTTATTCCTGGCATGTTTGTTCTATTGTAGATTGTTTAGACAAGTATCTCTATAGGTGTACATTGGTTATCCAAGCATCTCTATAGGTGTACTTTGGGCTTATAGCATTATTATGCACTGACTGGAATGGTACTGTGAGAACCTAGTGCTATATACTATAAGGTATAGAACAGGTGAGCTTCCAAGAGAGTCTTTAATGTTATAGACTACAGAAGGGTATACCGAGTGAGCTTCCCAGAGAGTCTTGGTTATTATACAATACAGGGGATGGACATAGTGATCTTCCTAGAGAGTCTTGGATATTATAAACTACAGGAGGGTAGACCGAGTGAGCATCCTAAGAGAGTCTTTACTTGTGTTAATTTCCTTAAAACCTTTCCAGGCTATAGAAGGAATTGACTGGGTGAGCTTCCTTAGAGATTATGTGATATACCTGAGACTATAAAAGGAATTGACCATGCATTCTTCCTCAGAGAGTTTCTAGACATTTGGGCTATGTGAGGGTTAGACCGTGTGATCTTCCTCAGAGAGTCCTTGGCTACCTAGAATATAAACGGAATTGATCGAGCGAGCTTATTCAGAGAGTCTTATATTTTTTTATGACCAAACCAGAGGGGTCGGGATGAGTGCACTGCCCAGAGGGTTGTGGGTACTTCATAGATAGTACCAAAGGGGTTGGCTACGGGTACCTCCCAGAAGGGTTCCTATTTTGGATTGTTGTTTCTTCACTACTGCTTGTTGTTCTATGGTTTGATTACTCTTTTATATCATCCTATAACTACTTACTCTTTACTACCTGCTATTTTTTGTTACTATTACTGCTTGCTGCACTATTACTGCTTACTGCACTGTTACTGCTTACTGCACTATTACCTGCCATTTTTCTCACTGAATGTAAGGCATAGATCTTCAGGTGGTTGCCTACTAGGATTTTGTCTCACACCCTATTTGGGTCTTGCTTTTGGGCCCCAACAGACTATGTTGTTACAGGTATATAAAAGGGCAAGCACCCTTCGACCCTAGGAACATGATTTATTTGGAGCAGGAGAGCATGGGACCAAGCGTAGGCTTGCGATGCTGAGGAGTTGTTTATCTTTTCTATTGTACTTTTTTTGGTACTATTTGTATTTCTAGAATTGTTACCTATTTGGATGTTTTCCTAGATATGTATCACACATCATTTCATATATACATATGTGCTCCAGTGGTTTATTGTTTTACTCTTCCGCTGTTTACTTGTGCGTTGTTGTTGGATATTTATTGCTTCCATTATTGCATGTTTTCTTACATCCGCTGTATACTCTGCCAATGAGGGCATAGTTTCCCCACTGTCACACCCAAGGCCCTCACTGCTAGTCGGCAGCCTCTAGTGTTTGGGGAGATGTGCTTGAGGCTATGTGACCAACTAGGTATGGGGCGCCTCTGAGTGGCTTCCGGAACCGGGACGTTACAAAGTGGTATCAGAGGAATTCTTTTCTTTTGACTTACTATTTGCATCCTTTATCCAAGGATAGGATGGATATGGTACTTGGTAATAAGATGTGTCCAGGAGTAGCTTACCCATGTATATGGAAAATCCAATCTACCTTGCTTATTGAAATTTTCTAGATTTAAGATTTTACGGTTTATATGATTTCACCTAGAGTGATTCACATTCCCTGTGTTGTTATTGTTGTGATATTGCGGTTCTATTTCTGTCACAACCAGATGAGATGAGGGTATTTCATCTCATGCATCATATAAGAACTTGTTAGAAATCACAACCCATGAATTCCCGCCATGTCATCTAGGGTGCATTAGCGATTGCATGTTGTTGTAATAGATGTTGTCTAGATTTTTCATGTTTTTGTGATAGATGATTTGATATAATACCTGCAGTTTGATAGAGGGTTTGTTTGTATTGTGCCTTGCTTAAATGAATGCAGAATTTTGGTTCTTGAGGTGTTATGGGCCCTCATGAATCAGAACTTGGTGGATCATTGACTTGTTTCCCTTGCTTATGATATGTAAAAGATGCCATGATTTGGTTCGCGGGGATTATGGGCCCTCAGAAATTGGAATTTGGCACCTGCATGTTTATTCTCCAGTGTTTTCTGGGCTTCGGTGTAGTTTCTAAGCTACTGCCTAGAAAAACCCAGAATACACAACGTGTACTTGACTACATGTCGTGTAGTTTTGAATCGTTTCACTGACTGTGTGAGAAGAAACAAGGGGTGGTGAAAAAAATTTAGAAACACACCGTGTATAGTCCTTACATGCCTTATAGTAGTGATTCGTGTACCCAGCCATGTCACTAACAACACAGGTCGGGGAAGATCGTCTCATACACGCCGTGTTTGGAAGGAACACGCCGTGTAGCCTTGTCTAGGTGCATATCCATGTCACGAACAACACAGGTCGGTGTTATCTCTCATGTACACACTGTGTTTGTTAGTAACATGCCATGTGAGGTTCAGCAATGTAGCCGGCCATGTAACTTACAAAACGGGTCACTGGATTCTTGTCTAGTACACGTTGTGTCTTTAGTGAACACGCCGTGTAGTTTAGGGTTAAGAGGACCGTGTGAGTTAGCAGTGTAAAGATACTCGGGAAAGGGAATGGATTTCAAGTACACGCCGTGTGTGGGGACAACACGCCGTGTAGTCTGGGGTGTTAAATGACCATAGGTGGCAAAGTACACGTCCATGTGAATGGATTTAGAGGACACACCAGGTAGTTTTATACACTTTGGGTAGTTGTGTTGTGTAAAACTTAAATGTTTATTCTCATGTTCCCATTTTGTACTCTTTTGTTCTCTATCCTTGAAAATTCTGATCTAAGGTGTGCTTTTGACCTTTCATAGTTATGTGTCTGAAACGTCCTTCGGTCGTACGTCAACTGCCAGACAGTGATCAGACACCAGTTATAGTTGATCAGGGAACTCTTGCAGATCCTCCTGTTGTGCCAGCCTTTGCACCAGCTGTTATACCTGTTGCCGGCATCGATACGCAGTTCAGGGAGTACTTCCGGAGGACGATGCAGACCTTTTAGGGTGTGCCGCATCCTGCCCCGTCGATGGCTAAGTTGACGCAGGTTTTTCAGTAGCAGCATCCTCATACTTTCTCATGGGATGGAGGATCCCAGGCTGTAGAGTTCAGGCTAGAGGCCACAATGACAATCTTCAAACATCTGGAGATACCTCCAGAGAAAAGGGTAAAGCTAGCTACTTATATGCTCTAAGACACCGTCAAGAGGTTGTGGGAGGTGATCTCTCTGTCAGGGTGCCATCAGAGTATGACTAGGGATGATTTTCGGAGTTTCTTCTACTATTACTTCTATCAGGAGACCTTGAGGGCCGACCAAGACCGTGATTTTATTAGTCTCGTCTAGGGTACTCTTTCTGTTATGGAGTAATCGTCTCTTTTTACCAAGCTCCAATGCTTCATGCTGATTCCAGTAGGTGATTAGATGATCCTTGATAGGAAGATTGAGGGCAATCTCAGGTAGGAAATCCATTCCTAGGTGAATATCTTCAGGTTGACTTCGATATCCTCGGTCGTCAACCATGTGTTGATCACTGAGCGCAATATAAGAGATTTTGGAGCGGTGGGCCAAGGTGGTTTGACATCTAGAGTCAGTGTTCCTTCTACTCATAGTAGGAAATGCCACAGGGAGTCTACTCAAGGGGATCAGGGTAGGCGGAATGCATCTTCGGGCAGCCAGGTTGTATGATACCATTGCGGTAGGATTGGGCATATTAGGCCTCAGTGCCAGGGAGAACTGATAGACTTTCTATCTAGCGGCGGGATGGTCAATATTCAGCGTTTGTATTAGTTCTTCTCACCTACAGTTGTTGGTAGGGGTTCTTCTATGACCCCGCATATAAGAGATGTATCTCTAGTTTCTCAATAGTCTGGGAACTGGAGTTATTCCGACCGTTCAGGCCGAGGTGGATGTCGTGGTCGTGGTGGTCATTCACCAGGTTACCAGCGACAGTAGAGTGGATCAGCTCAGAGTGGTCAGCCAAGGGCGTAGGGCCGCAGTAAAGGCTAGACATTCACTGTAGAGTAGAACCATCATGAGAAGGATCCCGGACCTTCTATAGTTAGAGGTACGAACTTAGTAGCCTCTGTTTTATATTCATCCCTTTTTAATACTGGTGCTATGCATAGATTTATCTCTATTGCTGTTATGGAGAGCCTTGGGCTCTGTATCATTTCCTCTACTGGTACTTTGACTCTACACACACCGTTGGGAACCAGTACGGTTGGTGTATGTTAGTGCAGAGAGTTTCCTCTTGAGGTTGCAAGGTGTCACTTCTTATGGGACCTCTATGTCCTAGAGATGTCGAACTGTGATGTCATTCTTGGGAAGGACTGGTTACTTCCATTTCAGGTAGTCTTCGACTGTTATCATCATAAAGTGAGTTTCGTATCACCAGAGGGTTAATCTTTTCTTCACAGAGGTGAGTGGGATGTACATGTGAGTCGAGCAGGACCCAAGCATCATGGGTATGGAGGTGTCACAGCCCAGATTGCTAGTCTTTATCTGGATGACTTGGGGACTTCATAGTCAGACTTTCCCCCAGTGGTGGACCATTTCAGAGACATCTATCGAGAGGAATTTTTAGGTTTTCCTCTAGAGTGTGAGGTAGACCTCTCGATTGAGCTCATGCTAGGAGTAGAACCAGTGACCATTCCTCCTTATAGGATGGCTACACCTGAGTTGCAGGATCTCAAGAAACAGTTGGAGGAGTTGCAGGCAAAGGGTTTCATTTGACGCAGTACTTCTCCCTGGGGTTCACCTGTCCTTTTTGCGAAGAAGGTAGATGGTACCCTTCGGATTGGTGTGGATTATCAGAAGTTGGACCAGTTGAGGGTCAAGAACCGATATCCCTTGCCTAGGATCGATGACTCTTTAATCAGCATCGAGGAGCCCAATTGTTCTCGAAGATTGACATGAGATCCTTCTATCATCAGTTGCACGTTAGACCATCAGATATTCCTCTCGCATCCTTTAAGAGCAGGTATGGTCACTATGAGTATAGGGTTATGCAGTTCGGTCTCAAAAACGGGCTGATAGTTTTCATGGTGCTGATGAACCGACTGTTCCATCCTTACTTGGACTCTTTCATGGTAGTTTTCATGGAAAATATCTTGGTGTACTCTCACACTCGACATGACCATGCTACCCATCTTGAGATCATTCTGAGTACATTGATAGAGCATCAGATTTATGCTAAAATCTCAAAATGACACTTTTGGATGTACCAGATTCACTTCTTGGGTCATGTCATCTCAGAGACAGGAGTATCAGTAGACCCAAAGAATGTGAGAGTGGTAGTTTCCTAGGAGAAGCTGAAGAATTTCTTTGAGGTGCGGAGTTTCCTAGGGCTAGCTGGTTAATACAGGATTTTCATATAGGACATTTCATGTTTAAAATCACCGTTGATAGGTTTGACCAAGAAAGGGGTGAAGTTCCTTTGGTTAGATTCTTGTGAGTCTTCCTTTTAGGAGATGAATGGGAGGTTGATGTCAGCACCGATACTTGTCTTTCCAGAGCCGGGCAAGAACAATACAGTCAACTGTGATGCATCAGGTATCCGATTGGGAGCAGTGCTTTTGTAGGGAGATGGAGACATTGCATACGGGTCTCGGCAATAGAGGCCACACGAGAGAACCTACCCAATTCACGATCTGGAGTTGTCATCTATTGTTCATTTCTTACACTATTGGAGGAATTATCTTACGGGAGAGCACTTTTTGGTTTTCACTGACCACAAGAATATCAAGTATATCTTCACTCAGCGAGATCTGAATCTCATATAGTGTAGGTGGGTCGAGTATCTTCAGTCCTTTGATTTTGAGCTTTCCTATACATCGGGAAAGGGAAATGTAGTGAATGAGGCGTTGAGAAGGAGAACACAAATTCAGGCAGTTTAGGAGGCCAGTAGTGAGTGGCATCTTATGCCTCTATTCTCTGAGATGCATTTGGAGGTTCATGACAGACAGGGATAGACTTTTATATCTTCTGTGGTTGTTACCTCTACTCTTCTTGATCAAGTACGGATGAGGTATCTATTAGACTCGGAAGTCCTAGTCCTATGGGAGAGTGTTTCATGAGAGGATCCTCTTCCTGGATGAACTGTGGGTGAGGATGAGATCTTGTGTTTCTAGGGATGCATATGGGTTCCAGTAGACATACGTGAGGAGCTGATGTGGGATTTTCATTCCTTAGTTTTGGCAGTTCATCCTGGTGTCACCAAGATGTATCGTGATCTACACTACCAGTATTGGTGGCCAGGTATGAAGAAAAGTGTTTCTAGTTTCGTTATGAGATGTTCTACTTGTCAGCAGGTGAAAGCAGAGCATCAGTGACCAGTAGGGCTTTTACAGCAGTTACCCATTCCTGAGTGGAAGTTGAACGATGTCGCGATGGACTTCATAACTGGGTTGCCAAGGTCACCTCGAGGGAATGATGTTGTTTGGGTTTTCATCGATAGGCTTACGAAGGTTTCTTATTTCTTACTGATCAAGGAGACCTTCAGTGTTGATGAGCTGGGACGGTTGTACATCCGAGAGATTTTATGTCTACATGGAGTTCCACACTCCATTATTTCAGACAGGGATGCATGTTTTACTTCTCATTTCTGGCAGGGGCTTCAGAAATCTTTGGGTACATAGGTACTTTTGAGTACATCATACCATCCCCAAACAGATGTCTAGTCTGAGTGTATGAACTATGTGCATGAGGATATGCTCCAATCTTTCATTCTAGACTTTGGAGGATCTTGGGAGAAGCATATTCCTCTTGTGGATTTTACCTATAACAATAGTTTCCATGAGACTATTCAGATGGCACCTTACAAGGCTTTGTACGATAGGCCATGACGACCACCTTTATACTTGCTGGAGGAAGGAGAGGTAGCTTTACTGGGACCTTGTATTGTTCAAAAGACCTCAGAGAAGATATAGTTGATTCAGAAGAGGATGGGTACAGCATAGTCTCGATAGAAATATTATGCTAATCACCAGAGATGACCTTTGGAGTTTGAGGTCGGGGATCAAGTTTTCCTGCGTGTCGCACCGATGTTGGGACACAAGAGGATTTAGATATAGGTTAAGCTTTCACCGTGGTACTTCGAGCGGTTTTAGGTGTTGTAGAGAGTTGGGTCGGTTGACTATTGGTTGCAGTTACCTCAGAGGTATCGGGCTATGCACTATGTCTTCCTCGTCTCTTAGCTCTGACGTTACTTTTCAGAACCATCTCACATCTTTCAACCCGAGAAGGTTGAGCTCAAATCGAATGCATCATTTGAAGAGCATCCTATCCAGATTGTCGATCACCGTATGAAGGTTCTTTGTGGCTGGTCTGTTCCTTTGGTACGGGTGCTATGGCAGCACGGGTGAGTATAGGATGAGACATCAGAGAGGGAGGTAGATGTATGATCGTAGTGGCTGGAGCTGTTCGGGGTTTCCTCTTCTATGCCTCACTAGGGAAATTTGAGGACGAATTTATTTAAGGGGGGAAGTTTTTAAGAACCCAAATCTTTGTTTCAGATAAGTTTTTCCTTTTATGGTTATTTTTAGAAAAATAAAAAATTCTAGAAATTTTCAATGTACACGATGTGTGCTGGCCGTGTCCGGGCCACACACACAGTGTGGAGGGGCGATGTGGAGGCCACTTAAAGCGGAGTACAGAAAGTCTATGTACATTTTGTGTACCCCAGAAGTACACACCGTTTAGTTTCTTTTTTTTCATTAATCGGACAGGGGTTGCGCCTAATCGACGAAAACGTCTTCTTCTCCCGGTTCATCGATTGAGAGCGACCCGTACGGCTGCGAACATCCTTTGAGCCCCCGAGCCTCCGTCTGTTTGCTAAATCGACGGTCGTTGATTGCGTTGGAACCGCAGTGGTGAGCTCTTCCTTCTTCTTGAGTTTCATCCCTTGATTTTCCATCTTTCTCAAGGTATCATGGGTTTAATGTTTTGTGTGTTTTCATAGATATATGCCTTTCTAAGGAGAATCAATCCTTGTGGTCAAAGTATATTGATCTCCTAGTACCAAGGTAGGTGTTTCATGATTTACCTTTCGATGTCTTTGAGTTTTATGTGCAAATTACACTGATACCCATGAACGGGGTGTTGCGTGTTTACGTTTTTGAACCTGTTGTTTTCTTGCCTTGTTTGTACGCTTGTGTAGAAGTAATTTCATCATAGTTGTGGATAATTTCTATTCTTTGATGTTTTACAAGGCATTTGTTCTTGTTAAGACCTTTGGGTATTGTTTGGCCTTTGACCGTTATGCTCGTTTCCATGCCTTCTGACTGTAGGATGGAATTTTATTCATGGCATGTTTGTTCTATTGTAGACTATTTAGCTAAGTAGATCTATAGGAGTACTTTGGTTAGGAAAGTAGCTCTATAGGTGTACTTTGTCCTTAGAGCATTATTATACACTGACTAGAACATGACTGTGAGAACCCAGTGCTATAGACTATAAGGAATAGATTGAGTGAGCTTCTCAGAGAGTCTTGAGTGTTATAGAGTACAGAAGGGTAGACCAAGTGAGATTCCCAAAGAGTCATTGTTATTATAGACTATAGGGGATGGAACGAGTGAGCTTCATAGAGAGTCTTTGATATTATAGACTACAGGAGGGTAGACCGAGAGACCTTCCTCAAAGAGTCTTTACTTGTTTGAATTTCCTTAAAACCTTTCCAGGCTAGAGAAGGAATTAACTGAGTGAGCTTCCTTAGAGAGTCTGTGATAGACCTCAGAATATAGGAGGAATTGACCGAGTGAGCTTCCTCAGAGAGTTTCTAGACCTTGGTACTATATGAGGGTTAGACCATGTGATCTTCCCCATAGATTCCTTGACTACCCTAGACTATAAGGAGAATTGAGTGAGTGAGCTTCCCCAGAGAGTCTTATATTTTTTTATGACCAAACCAGAGGGTTCAGGCTGAGTGAACGGGCCAGAGGGTTGTGGGTACTTCTTGGATAGGACCAGAGGAGTTTCATAGGGGTACCTCCCAGAAGGGTTCCTGTTGGGGATTGTGGTTTCTTCACTACTACTTGTTGTTCTATGGATGGGTTACTATTGTATAGCATCCTGTTACTACTTACTATTTACTGCCTGTTGTTTACTGTTACTGTTACTGCTTACGGAACTATTACCTTCCATTTCTCTCACTGACTTTAAGTCACAGATCTTCGAGTGGTTGCCTACTAGGATTTTGTCTCAGAACCTATTTGGGTCATGCTTTTGGGCCCAAACAGACTATGTTGTTGTAGGTATAGACAAGGGAAAGCACCCTTGGACCTTGGGTACTTGATTGATTTAGAGCAGGAGAGCATGGGACCAAGCTTAAGCATGCGATGCAGAAGAGCTTTTTATCTTTTCTTTTGTACTTATTTTGGTACTATTTATATTTCCAGCATTGTGACATGTTTGGTTGTTCTCCTAGATATGTATCACGCATCATTTCATATATAAATATTTGCTCTAGTGGTTTATTTTTTTAGTCTCCCGATGTTTACTTGTGCATTATTGTTGGATATTTACTGCTTCTGCTATTGCATGTTTTCTTACTTCCGTTGTGTACTCTGCCAATGTGGGCATAGTTTCCCCACTGTCACACCCAAGGCCCTCACTACTAGTTGGTAGCCTCTGGCATCTGGGGAGATGTGCTTGGGGCCATGTGACTAACCAGGTATGGGGCACCTCTAGGTGGCTTCTAGAACCGGTACGTTACATCTGGGTAAGTTGAAACCCATGTAAGGGTAAACTATATGTTGTGGAGTATACATAAGATTTAGGTTTTGGTTGAGTTTATATATGGTTAAATTAATCCCTACACATTAAGGCTTATTAAAGAGAATAATTATATTCCATTAAAACTTCTTGAAATATTGAGGAGGTGATTCAAGGAATATAGATGAGTTAATTATTTCTATGTTTACAGGTTTCCATGCCATAGAAAATATAACACACTATAAGTAGTATAATTTTTTAAGTTCCTTTAGTAGACTATTACGTGATAGTGGGAGAGTTTTAAAGTAGTTAATATGGGATTTTTTTTAATATAATTGACATTAGGATATGCCACTGAGAAAAAAATCCACATTATATGATTTTATTTTTTTATCTTTATACAGCATACTGTAAGAAGTTATACTACAGTGATAACATTGATAAGGATGACTATGTCATGGAAGAAGGGTCCATATTTTATCGAAGTACTATTAGTTGATCTAGAAATTCAACCATGGAAGTCAAAATAAATATTTTCATGCCTCGACATTGATTTAATGGCACTAAATAGACACACCATAAGTGTAGTTCACATAAAAAAATATCAATAAGAAAAGATGAAGGAGGAATAATTTGATAAATCAAATTACACACTGTAGGACTATAAAAAATACTTGAAGAATTTTCAGAAGAGAATATATAATTGATTGAATATATAGTGTACTAAATATTTGATTATCTGAGATGAAAGAGATTTTTTTATAATAAAAGATATAGATTGGCACTTGTTAAAAAACATGTGATGGTAAAATAATAAGAGATCACTATAGTGTAGTAAAGGAGAGTAATTTTATGATTATTTTAGAATGCGGAGATAGGTATTTCCAAGGAATATCATGTAATGTAGATGTTGTTCATGGTAATATTGGTTTTTTGGTTTGACGGAGAAAGATAGGATTAAATGAACTCATATTTATATTCTATTGAATCTTTAAATGATGGGTGATATTTTCATCATCCTGTGAACCAAGTTTTAATCATTTTTTATAGTACTGATCAACGAGAGAGAAATAATGACGGTAGTGTTACTAAGAAGGAAATGATCCGACCTAATTAATTTATAAGGGGTGTGACCCCATTAAGATGTGATGTAGCTTAAACCCCAAGTAGTGATCTTTAGGGATTCAGTGCATCGAAACATTTTTAATCACATTCTCTTTATATTACCCCATAGTGGTGAAATAAGTAGAAAATCAATGTTTTCTTTATGATCTATTATTAATTTTCTAAAAAATTATAGTGATAAAAGAAACCATTTATTATAATATAATAGGACTATTCAAGAAAAACAATAATTGAATCAACATCATAAATAATATCAAAACGTTCTCACTTATATTTAAGAGGTCAAAATCACAAAGGGAAGTGATATGGTTAAGTGAAAGACTTTAATAAAGAATAATAACTATATCTTGATTATCCCATAGGTAATATCACACTAAATCCCCTTGAAGGACCAAAAAACTCATTGATCTCCTCATAGGGTCCCACATTATTTGGGAGAAAATATCTAACACCCCTATATTTGTCGACAACAAAAACAACATCATAGGTTAGCACCCTTATATAGAAAAAATATGTCAAAACCATTCCATCCTAATATCATACCTAATGAAACCGCAAATTTTATCTTCTACAAATCTATCAATATTACTCAAACTATATCTAAGTAGTTCGGTAGGATAAGTTGTTCTAGAAAAAACACAACATGTAAGCTTTTCATAATGTCATACAACCAAAATAGGTCTCAAGGAAAAAACATGCATCATTATTAGCCTAGACATATAATAAAAAGTAATAAATATAAATCATTATCCATTGAAAATATAATAAAATCATAACACTCTAAGTCACACAACCTTCTTAAACACTTTCATTAACCTATAGAGTTTCCAAAGATCCATAAATAACCATATATTACATGTATTATAAGTCTAATCACACCAATACCATCACAATTCTCACCATTAAGTGTCTGGTCTTAGAACACGTCAATTATAAAGTCCAGAAATGTAAAATGGAATACAATTCCTCTTTTCAAAAGAAAGGGAAGAGCCAAAATCCATACCATCAATAGTAAACATAGATTTCATTGTAAATCAATAAATAAAATAATATATTCACATAACCTAGTGTATCCAATTGATCGCTTGAGTCACATAATTAATTCCCATGACCAAAAAATCCTAGGCTCACCAACCAATGGAAAAATTGACAATGCCTCACTTTAATATATGTCATGTCACTAAAAAAAGGAATCCCATATGCTTCCAAATCAATATTTCTTAATGAATCCTCCATGCCTAGCCAATAAGGGACCACATTTCACTTGAAATTCATTCATATCATACCCATAATATTTTTTATATACTTATTCTTATGATCTATACTGAATCCACAAGATTTGGTCTCAGCCCACTTCTGGGATACGCATACATCCTCACAATTAATTATAAGAATAAGAGAGAAAATTACACTGACAAGTGACAAAAACTCATCTCAACTTGATCCTTTTTCACAATATCTCCACTAGTTCTTCGAAAAAAGTTTATATACATTACTTAATGATGATTAAAATTCACAAAACAGCTTTTAGTCATAATCACTAAATATCTAAATATCATGTTCCACCACCCCATTCCACAATATTTTCAGTAGTGGCATACATATTCCCATACTAGGCCTTGCACTCTTAGGTTCCAATTGTCATAGAGAATCTATATATTTGATTAACCTATTGATTATCACTATAAAATCCAAATCCATATCACATATTGTAATTAGAGGAAACATGTCCCATCATAACTTTATTGAATTTGAATACGGGTGGTAAATTGAAATTCATCCCACTACTCTAGACCCTATTACGTAATGTTCTCATGTCACTATTCTATAACATTATTCCAACCCAACCTCTCTCAGGGTAGGTATTATATACATAAAGGATTCCCCTCATTAAATAATAAACAGTAATAAAATAATCATAATATAATATTTTAAATAGAATGATAGCATCAAATTATATAGGGATATGTGATATAAGTTGATTCTAAAAGTTTAAATAATTGAAACCTATATCATGATCAAGGTTCTCAACCTTGGGTAATCATGAAAACGTCATTTTAATCCTATATGCAAACATAATGCATCAATGCACACCTCTTTCCACCCCAATCATGGATAAAACACAATAAACCCAACATTATACATGGAATAATAAAAATAGCACAATCATAACAACTTAATCACAAAAAATTCAACCCTAAATCCCTAGTATCATTCATTTAAACTCATGCAGGTGTTTTTTTAAAATATGACATAGGATACATCTTATGTTTCAACTAATCCTATCTCCATCTACGATGTCCCTGTTAGTAGGAAAATGAAATATCATGTATGAGATTTCATGTGCTTGTATCCCTAGTCTAGTCAACCTACATCCTTACTGAATCAAATACCACATAACTCAATCCTTTATTTGAGTACACCATAGGCTTCCAACCAATCGTTATGGTCGATAATATATCATTATTAGTCTATTTACTCTTATAAAGATAACTATAAACAATAGAATATGATAAATAATAATAGTGACCCCAAAATAGATGCTAATAAAAATATACATCACAACTACATTTCAGTGGTAAATAATTAACACACCCATGTTATAACAGAATGAGTTGAAAAAAATTTATGCAATAATAAAAATGAAAGTACATACAATGTTTAATCATCTATGTTCTTCTAAAAAGAAGAAAACATCATAAATGATTCTATAAAAGCTGAGTATTGAGTCTTTACCCAGTCATGTCTTTAGAGTTTATCTAGACCCCCAAACATATCCATATATCAGTAACACTGCCAGCTACTAAAAAAAAGTATAATAATCATGCACTGAGGAACCCAAGAAATGAGTACAACTCAGTAGTCCACCAAAAACATTTTCCATATCATATGCAATATAATAAAGTTCATGTGCAATGTTGTAGACTCAAAAATCAAAGTAACTTCTAAAGAAAATAATAATACACATTCCACACCCATTGGTACTTCATGGTCCCTTGATGTGATGAATATATTTTTCAACCATATTTATTGTTTCTTTTAACATATCATGTGATAAAAAATTGAGAATCTTGTTCCTTGTTTTAAAAAATGGGTATAACATTAAGTCATATAGTAATGACTATTATATAGTCAATGTGTCCCAATAACATTACTATAATGGTGGTAATAACATGAATTTAGTAAAATAATAAAAAATTTATGGTTAGAATTTCGAGATAACACAAATAAAACTATTTAAATATCAAATGAAAGAAATAAAATTAATTTGGGTATCCCTTATTGGATAAAATAACTATAGATAACTGAACATCCCCAAAAAAATGAATACAAGAAAAAATCACATCCCAGCAACATTATATATTAAAGGGAACAACATCCCTACCTATTAGAATAGACATAAGATAAGTAAAGGCATACTCATTTCTAATCCAAATTATAAGAGAGGGAATCATGATATATAACATCTATTCGCATATGGGTATCTTTTCTCCTTCCTTGTAATTTTCACACCATGGGTATTAAGTCTCACTTATAATGGTATTATCATGTAAATAGTATAAGAATACCATGACATATTTAGGATAGTTTTAATTGGGAATATCATCACATACTGACCATCCTCATACTGGAAACATGTCCTCTTCCTTGGAATCATCACATCATGCCTAAAGCATCCCAATTATATGGGAAACAATAAATAACAAGGCATTTTTTTCCACTACCATCATCACCATGGACATATAAGAATTATGTTCTAGGAAATATTAGTAATTTCATCCCCTATAAATATTATAATGTCCCAAGTCATGAACTCTTTACATAATTGGAATAACATAATTATTTTTGAAAATTTATATATTGGCAAGACGTCCACAATCTTGGGCCATAACATGAGTGTAAGGGAATCATGTCCCAAAAACATGAAACCTTATCGCCCTCACATACACTAAAAAGAAGAATCTTGAAAGTAATAGAATTCTTCACTTTCATATGTAATCAAAAATATATGTGAAAACATCATCGCTCATGTTTTAAGAGGGGAATGAGAAATATGTGCCTCACCATGATGAAAATCATCACATTATAAAGGTCTTCCAACACTATAAACATTATAACACAAGTGGAAATGTTACCCTTATCCATGGACATATTGGTGTTAATAGTAAGTTTATTTCACATTCAAACAACTTGTAGAACAAGGGGTATCTTGTCTACTACATAAAAATTTAAATAAACATTGGGAATATAACCCTTTTACATAATCAAAAACACATAATGTATTAAATAAATAGCTTAATAAAAAAAATTCTTACCATAAACTCTAGTTCACTCTTTATGTTTATATAGGTTATCCCTCACCTAATCAACCTATATATACTTCCCAAAATTCTGGTATAATTGAACCTGTTATTACACTCTCACAAGGGAGGAACACTCACTTCATATGTTAGTCGTATTGTCCAAAAATTATAAAAATATATTATTAATGATCTATTAGGGATAAGAGTAAATACAAAATTATATAAATCATAGATCATATACTCAAGGAATCTACGGAAACCAATACTAGTACCTCAATATCATGTATAACCAGTGATACATCTCTCTTGGTTTTAGATACCGTAATTTACAAAACATTAGTTTTCACTAATGGGCCTTAGTATCCATGGAATATATCTAAATAAATAAAATGAGAAATTGTAGCCATAATAGAACCCATCCTATCTCAAGAGGTAAAGGAAAAACATTCTAATAAAATAATCACACTATCCCCTTGCAATTAAACACATAAATTATATCTGTGGAAAAATTCACGTAAGTAATATCCTAGTCACCATATCAGAACTAAATAGAATCCCTTAGGGGGTCCCAATTATAAATATAAACACATATTAATTTAATACTATCACCATCATATTCAGGGAATCAAGGAATATTTGTATGATTTTATATCATGGCCTCATAGGACCGTACACAATTCATATGGGTTGAAAGAAAACAAATTAACTTAATTTAGGGTCAATCTAAAATAATTTTGATACTGCATGTCACATTTTTTATCGAATAATACAAAAACCATTGAGAAGTGTTAGGACACAAAAACATGAGTCACTAGAATTCCTCTCATACGGTATCATTGGATAATTCAACTCCAATAAAAGGTTCTCTAAAAATCTAAGAAAAATATCAATTTAAGGTGTAGCTAATGATACAAAATGAAAGAGTAATATAAACAAAAAACATCAGAATGAGGAGTCGTAAAAATAAACAAGTAACATGTTATAGGTATAATTCTATCCTAAGGTATAATAATAAAGATCTCAGGGTTGATAGGGATACAAAAGGGAGGAATTATATATGATCATGGCTGCTGGGAAAAATTTATAATAACTATTTAATATGATTTTAATATTAAAAATATATTTTATTAATTAAGAAATTACTAGAACCTATCTTTTATGTGACTATAATGGTCACAAAATTTTTACCCTTCAAATATCATCATTGTGGTGTGTCCCACTAGCCATGTAAGAACACTCCACATCCATATAGAAATAAATAACCCAATAATAGTCCATCAAGTTACCACCTTCCCCCTTCAGGGAATGGTGCTCCCCCATTGGGTTGTCTTTACAATACAACAGAGGTGTTGTGAGTAACAACCTAACACCTATATTAGAGTTTCAAAATTTTATATATCCCGTAGAATGGAATATTCCACCTCCATAGTGGCAATACAACCACCTTAAGAAATATATCATGCAATTGAATAAGTGTTACAACACAACCTTTCACCGACAAATAAGAATAAATTTTTCACAAGAATCAATTTCATTTATATAACATTATCCATATTACATATCCCTATATTATGGAATTGTCTCTCAAAACTCATGAAATACTAATCTTTGACTACCATCACCATATAACAACAACCTAGGTATGTGGATAAATTGGCCACCTAGGTAATATTATAATAGTACACATCCACTCACCAAGGTGTAATGCTCTATTCTATGATGTGCTCTTTTTCCTAAATAAAATTTTAAATCTAAACCTAAGTATAATCAATGGATATAACTACTAAAACACATTTCAAGACTCTTTCACTCATTCTACCACCTTGGAAACATCTGACTAGTCTATCTAAACATGTATAAAACATCTAATTCTCAATATTATTCCATAAAATATAACTGGACATCCTTTCTAAAATCATTGGAACATGGATCCAACTAGTTATACCAACATTAATTTGTGTGTGGGGTTAGATAAGGTAAAGTAATATCCTTAATCATCAATCACTAAATATCAAATGTTGATAAAGGAACATAGAGGGATGGTTTTGTTAAAATATAAGGGGAGTCCATGATTAAAGGGGTTCCTCTGTTACCATCATGGAATTAATATAGGTTTCATGATATTTAGATTATGTTGGATTGAATTTATTATATATTTTTATTTCATTCTATTATATAGATAATTTGATATGTATTTCTCTCTCACTCAAGCACTATGATCTCTCAAAATCTCAATATGGTGAGAGGATAACCGAAAATCACTCCATGGATGAAACCAAAATATTCCCAAGCTTCTTCCCAAATATTTACCTTCATTATGTGAATAAAATAAATTTTTTGGGAGTTAAATTGTAGGTTAAATCATTGGAATTTAATTTTTTTCATCTCTCGTCTTATTATTCACTATCATACACATTCTTTCTTCTGGAACTTGAGCTAATGGCACACAATGGAACCTGAACATGAGTATTGTATGGATATGTGATCAATGTTCACTGAGGTAGTGATAAATAATACTTGATCAAGGTTCATCCCTATAATTATTTATAAATGTGGTGAATGTAAGTGAAACATGGATTCTTAATGTAACTTCTCAATCATGCATATGAACAGTGATAGTTGTCAAGCATATGATGTGGCATAGCTAGCGATTTAGAATCTAAGAATTAATTTTAGAAAGATAATGATGAATTTGAGGTCTAATACAATTTCATTTACATTGTTATTTACTTTTATATTAATTCTCCATATGTTTGTTTACTTCCATTTAGGGAAATCTTCCAAACACCTACCATAATTTCTTTCTTTAATTATAATAAATTTAAGGATAAAAAAACAAAAACGTGATATAATAAAGAAAATAAACTGAGTTTAGTGTAAATAAATCTTTATAGAGGACCCAATTAAGATATCATTCTAGATTCATGAGTTCTGATAAGTTTAATTGATTAGTCCCTATGATGGGCCTTTAATCAACATGCAATGTGTTATATTTATCCCTCTTAAAGAAGGTGTTAATAATAGCTACTGGGAAGATATTGTCATTATAATCTGGAAGATAGACAATGATTCCTATTAATGGTATAATAATACAAATAATTCATGGTTACAAACATGTGGGGCCTAATACAAGGTAATATAGATAGTAAAAGATTAAATGGTGGAAGAATTATTCATTGAGGTGAATAAAATTATGATCTCTATTGAATGTTATAGAAAATTTATTCAAGATATTATCCTAGTAAATAAGATGATGATAATCATCCTTAATTTTAATGATGATAAAATTTCATCCCATTAGGATCAAGACATGTGATAGGGGACCATCGATAAATTTATAAATGATTCGATGGATTATGAGCTAAATATAGTTATTGAATTCAGGATAAAAGAAAATTTATTGGGGGATATATAATTTAAACCTCTAAAATTCATAAAATATACTAGTCCAATGATGTCTTGTGAGAAATAAATTGATGTCAAGCATATATATATAGACTTTGAAGAAATAATATGATTACAATAAAAAGTAAATTAATGCAGAAATGTTAAATATAAGGTCAAACATCTATTTAAAGGTTTTAATTGTGGAAATATTATAAATGTTTCTTATAATTAGACTAATAAATAATAAGAATATGGGTAGTATGCTCAGTCCCAAATTCCACCAAGAAAAAAGAAATAAGATGGAAAGAGATCACAATAAAGGAAAAGATTTTTAATATATCACAATAAAGGAGAAAGCATTAAAGGAAATGGAATGGATAATAAAATGATGAAGAAGAACTTTTTCACAAAACATGAGGTCATATCATTTGAGGATGAAATTAAATTAGAGTATGTTTACATTGATGATAAATGGAAAATGTATTCAATATAAAAATACAATCAACCGAAAGATCCCTCAAGTGAAGAAGAAAAAGAAAAAGAATAATAATATTATAGTGAAATAGAAGAAATAAGTGATGAGGAATACCCAAAAGATTAACAATTAAAAACTCATATTATTTCTATGCCTAAAGAAAGTTAAAAAAATATGAGATAAAAACTAATTCAATGAAATATGAGAATTATTTATTGATAAAATCTTAAAATGAATAAAAATATAAACATATTTTAATTATGCAAGTAGAGTAAACAAAAAATATGGGTTATCAAAATAAAATACCTAAAGATATATATAATATTCTTGATATTACCACTATAAATATCCTTGATAGGAATGAACAGAAAAAGGTTCTTGTGTTGAACCAAGTACATATGGTAAAATATCTATGAGACACTCCTCCTATAATTCAGAATTCTATCAATGATGTTGGGGAAATATCTGAGGTTGAATAATATTTTTCTAATGAAACTAATAAACATCTAATTTTTTCCATCATAATAGGAACCTGTATCTTTGATACTAGATATTTTATTTAAATTAGTTGCATAATAGGTAATGAAAATAATAATGTTTTAACATCACCAATGTTGAAGAAATAAACCATTGAAAAATATATTGGTGGTTCTAGAAATACTAAAATTAATGAGGAATATGTGGTTGATAATATTATGTCTAAAGATATGGGTAATGTAAAGGTAATTGATAAATCTCATAAGAATGAGAAATATAAAAATAAGTAACACATATTAAATTAGAAGGCATAATAATTAATATGGTTTGAAGATTTTATTTACTATCCAATGATATTTTTCATTAATGTAAGTCACATATGGTGAGGAGTATATAAGAAAAATGAATATTTGTGATAGTATAATTTACCACTAGATAAACCATAGGGATGATATGAATCAAGTGGGATTCAACATAAAATTTTAGATTCCATCTAAGAAAAAGTTTAAAAGAAGACAATAAAATTGAAAATTTTAATTTAATTCACATGATGTAACTTATGGGAGTAGTGATCATCCCAAACACACCTCCAACAAGTTCCACACAATGATATCGAATCATCTCATGAAAATTTAAAATTAAAAATCAGAAAGTTACAGAATAATGAAAATAAGGAAATAGTGGTTATAGATGTATATAATTATGGAAAAGTAGGAAATCCTTTGATACTGAACAGTGTTTAATCTTCAAATATTATTGGAAACAAAAGTCTTTAAAAATCCAATGGTCTTTAGAGGTTCCCTACCTTTATTAAATTATTGATCATTTGATTTAAAAGTAATTTCAAGCACCTAAATTGGTAAGACAAACTAGAATCAAAAAAATTTATCTCTGTTCATGGGATAAAGAACAATCTTTTTAGTGTATTTTAGCTTCATGAAAACTGGAGTGACCGGAAATTTTAAAATGATGTATGTGTCTTAGGGAGGTTTATGGAAAACACAATTATGATGAAGTAACAATGAAAAATTAAAAATATATTTTAGATTTCTAATGAACAAGACACTTTATACATGAATATAAAATAGAAAAATTAGCTATATAATTGAATAATTTACCCATTAGGGAAAAGGAACATAGAGAAAATTATTAAAATTATGATCTAATAAATATACAAAGTTGAATCATGAAATACTAAAAAACTTTTGACACATGTCATAAATACAAAATCATGAACAAGAGCCAAAACTGAGTGGAGATCAATACAAGGAGACCTTTTTAGTTGATACACTTAGATATTTTTAGTTTACTGAGCTTAAATTTTACCAAAAGAGATAAGTATTTCAAAACAATTATTGATTATTTTACCAATATGGATTATTTTTATTTTGTGGGGAGTAAATTACAAAATAATTATAGATAAAAACATATTTATGGCACTATTAAGTACTAATTATTATGTTACATTTAATTAATTTGGCCTGAAAAAGGATCTAAATAAAATAATGGATAAATTGAATCATATATTAAGAAATATAGAATAAGTTATAAGTCAAGGTCTCAATATACAACCTTAAAAAATATATTTATTATGTGGTAGAATATTTGTTTTCTATACATAAAAAGAACCATATTCTATGAGTAAGAAAAATGTACTATGTTTAGAGACAAGCCACAACATCAGATGTCTATATTCTTAATAGAGTCTTACTACAACCAAATCTATTCCATGGATTATATATGATGATTTTTTAAAATAATCAGAGATATAAGATCCCTAAATTATTTTTAATCCCTTTTTATAAAAATATTAATGTTAAATAATTGGTTATGTTTAATAAGATAGATAATGAAGGTATATATCATAGATACACACCAAGTGGAATGAGATTCCATTTTTAAATCATGAATTAGAGGAAAATAGTTGTTTTTATTGATGTAATTATGTGAAAAAATAAAAATTATTTATAAATATCATTTATTAATGATGATAATAATAGATAAATTTTTGATGAAAATATTGGACATCATGAGTGTATTTTGGATGCAGAAGTATATTTATGAAATTATCGTCATGATTTTGAATTATCTATCAATGAGGAAGACCATGGTCAACGATAAACTATGTTCATGAGACATAGGATGTATGTGTAGATTGAAATAATTATTTAAAATAGAAAAAAATGAGTTCTAATCTGGATAATGTTAAATAGTTATAATCAAATAAGCTTGATTAAATGTTACCAAGGACTCGTTGAAGCACTGAGAATTTAGGGTTCAATCAGTATTTCAATTTAAAGATTTAAATTAACATCAATCCTCACCTTTAAACTTGTTAATATCTATATACACCCATGTTATATACCAACACTCATTTTTATATAGTAAAAAAGAAATTAATTCACATGGGTTTTTACAATGTTTTATTTCAATGTGGGTACATACTCTATACTATGTTAAAGATGTTTGAGTCGCAAATTTTTCTCTATAATCAATATTCAATTGTAATGTATTTAGAAGGGTCCAGCCATTAATATTTTTTATAATTTTAAAAAATATCTTTTTGGTTGAGTGAGAACCTGAAATTTTCTCTAATAAGAAACTGAAATAAAAAACATCCAACAATAGAAACCATAAATTCAAAAATAAAACAATTTCGCACTACATAACATTCAGTCATGATTTGTACAACCATAAAATTCATATTTAAATGAAAATATCATACATAGACTTCTTGAAGAATTCACTTCTTTGGTCAATAAACCCTATTCATCATATACACCAACTATGTTAGTGAAAACACTACTAGTGGAAAACCAATGGATATTGCTATGAGAACACTACCTTATCCAGTATGCATTCATTCACTAATGATTAATCATATTCTTTAATTCATGGCCATAAAAACTAATTTTTATACCTTTATTTGGGATATGAGAAACACCACAAAAATACTACACCACATAAGCATACAAACACTCAAATCAACTAAAACCAAAAGGCCAACAATCAAAAGGCCGTTGAACATCATTATCATACGGATGGACCTCACCCAAATTGAACCAAAATCCAGAAATTGTTTCCCTAATAAAAATAAATTATAAATAGTTAATAATCCAATTATTTTCATGAAGAGTACTGATTCACTAAGATAGGGGAGATAAATCCATATAAAATGGAATGAAAGCTAACTAGAAAAACAAAGGAAAAATATAATAATAAACCACTAGAATCCAAATAAAAGAGAAGAAAATTATGGGATCCTCTATCAAATTAACTCACCATAATAGACATAATCAGCCATTATAAACAATGAACTAAAATTATATGGGTAATTCTTGGGGGTAAAGGAAAAAATGTATATGGGAGAGATCTCAACAGTGAGCCCCCACTAATGATGAAATAATATACTCTGAAGGGATGAGATAATACATTCCACAAATGTGAGAAATGTTTTATATTTAACTCAATATTAAATATAATTACACTAGATACACAATAAGGAATGAATATTAATTGAGTCAAATTTACAAAGATTAGTCAAAAGAGTAGAGGTGAAAGCTTGTAAAATTTCATGATATAGTGAGAGGCACAGAACAACCCCAAAAAGAAAGTTAAATACACCTGAAATACTATATAAATTGGAGAATATGAAGCATAAAATTGGAAAGTAATTTAATCACAACTATTAGGTTTGTGATATTGAGATCACTGAGTTATTGTAAATGCTAGAGATAAAGGGTCAAGAGAATAACAATCCAAAAAAAGATACATCATGATCATCTTTCACCCAAAAGTGCACCCCAAACGTATTTATCCAAAAAATATTATTATATTTATTCACACTAGTAATTGAATTTGGTCTTTAGTCTTATTTTAAAATAATTAAATAGATTTGACTCAAAATCATCAATCTCTATAACTTTAGATGTCTGAAACTTATATATTTTGATCCTTCAACTTTCATACATCTCAACTTAGTGATCTATTTACTTAACCCAATGTATCTTCATGTAAATATGGTTCTAGATCACGATGATCTTATTTTCCTAGAATCTTATCACACTCAATTTATTCATTAATTAACACAAATTATTTTTTCCCTTTATATAATAAAACATCCACTAAATATTTTTGGGAATGTGTAGGATCCTGTTAAAAACTACAACTCACTTCATGTATCTAGTGATTAGATTTCAATAACTTATAATGAAATTTGAGTTTGACTTCATATAATCTACTGAAATACTCCGGATCAAAAAAATCAGAATTTCTATAAAATTTGTCTTGAATAAAAAATATTCATTCATAAATATTGGAATTTTGATGATCTATATAAATTTTATCATAAATTATGTGACTTCATAATGTTTATGTGAAGTCACTTAGAATATTTTGATGAATTTAATTCCATATAATTCACTCTATGATTCCTTATAGTTCGACCTTTACTTTAACTCTACTCAATATTAAGTTTCCTTTAGTGAATAAAAAATATTTTCCTTTAGACTTATTCTTTTAATTCTCTTAATCTATTTCACTTACACTATGTCTGAACTTTTACTTGAAACACTTTTGATCAACTCATTGCCTATAATATTGTACTCAATATTCCAATAGTATCACATATTGTCATTATTTAATTCTTACAATGATTTTTCATTTACCATTCTTATAGTAGATATAATATCTAACATGATCTTCTAGAATAATTTTTGGTCATATTTCAAAGTGTTGTTTAGAAATTGAAAAGAATAGTTCATGCATCACCTTATTGAACATCCATGTATCCTACAGTAATCCTAAAACTCACCAGGCCTTAATAAAATTGTTTTTAACTTACATATATCCTATGGACTTAGTTCTCTAGTTTAACAAAAATTTATAGTCCAACTCAAAACATTATTTCAAACAACGTTAACTGTAGATACATTACTTTCATAATATTAGGCAGCCATCATCATTCATAAGTCGAACATTTGTAGTGTTATAGAATTTATCTAATATGAGTATTAGATATAAATAATGTTTTAAAAATTTAATCTAATTTAGAAGAAAAAAATTGGTAATTGTGTCACCTCTCAAAGAGAATAATATGATATGGGGTAGTGTGTTTTTAGGAATAAACATGTTGAGAAAAGGAAAGTATCACATAATAAATATCATCATGTTTTAAAAGGATACTATTAAGCTGAGGCTTTTTATTTTATTGATCTGTTTTCTATAGTTATAAATATTGAATCAATAGTAATATTTCATAAGATATATTCTCAATGGAATTGTAAGTTTTTATAAATTTATATGAATCATATGGTACCAATGTGGACTATGCATGAGATGTTGTTTATTGAAAGACTAATTATTGAGGTGATTACTTTTTTGTTATAAGGTCAATTACTTTTCACTATAAAAAATAAAATTATCACTCTTATATCAATAAAATTTTATTGTATCTTATCTCCTCAATCCATGGAACAAATGATTATCATGATGTTGAATACATTAGATTGATGCTTCAAACCCATTTTTGATTGGGTGTGACTACCAAAGAAAATTTATCATGTCAAAGAGTATGGTACAATATTCATGGTCAAGGAATATTGATAAAAAATACAACTTCATCAAGTAGAATGATGAATTTAGTGAGCTCTCATTGCTGTCTATTTTAACTAAGGAGTAAGATGTAGTTATTATGATAAAACACTTAATGAAGAATGAATTCGTGTGCATATATTTTTTATTTGGAGGGAAATATCTCCTAAAATCCCTATATTTTTTAATGCTTTCTTTCCTTGTTTTATTTCATTGATTTTATTGAAAATGGATGAGAATAAAAATGGTTTTCTAATGGAAAAGTGGGAGATTCTATACTTTCTTCATGAAAGAAATGATTGGGGTGGAGAGAGATCAATATATATAAGAGAATAAAAAAACTCTATAAATGGGTGTGTAATGTGTTCAAAACATAAGATTAGATAATATATCATCTAGTTTTTTTTTGTTTACAACAAATACAATGGGGGTTATTGAAGATACCTTCTTCTTAAAATGGATATTTAAGAGCACTTGGTGATTAGAGGAAGTTGATAAGATTCAAAAATGTCCCAATTAAGTGAATTTATAGGGTAATATATGGATTAATTAAAAAAATGGAGACATTTTCATTATATCACTAATATTACATCTTTAGTTGGAACACTCTCATAAGAATCATTTTGTCATATAGTTTAGTGTCTATATTACCATCACATTAGAGTCATGTTATGAAATATTTCATGGTATAACTAATTCATGAGTTTATAAATTTTTTCATGTTTTACTTATTAGGAAAAAATTCATGTATTATTGAGAGTCATATTAGAGAACATTTATATTCAAATGAATAAATAAATGTTGATAAATAGTCAAAATAACCATATTTATGTCATGTAAACAAGGAATTTTAATGAGACAAATTTCTTTTTTAATGATTATAGTGGTAACACATATTTTGATTGTCATTATAGTTTAAATAATATTTTCACCATCACTGGGACATGGTGAATCACCTATAACACAAGGTGTTATCTCATGGAGCTCTAGTGGTATTAAAGGGGATCCCAATATGGGTGTTATAGAAGCCCCATTATGTCAAGTCCATGTGGTTAATTTGTTGAGGCAATATACCGTGGTGCATTGGATTCATCACAGAGACGGAATGTCAGAAGTGATAAGTCACCATGGACAACCAATATTAAAACAATCAAGGTGGATCCCAATTTCAAAGAAATAAATTTCTAAGTAGAATAGATTGAAGAAATGTATTCGTCATGTCTAGTTGTTTCACTAGGAAGTTGAGGTATCCAAATGAAATATCAAGCCAAATCATATTATAGTGGAAATATGTTTACCAAGATAGAACATCAAGTTTTTAACATATTCATTTTTTTAAGTTATTTATAGATATTTTTAAGAACTAAAATAATGGTTGGGAGAGATATGGTCAAATAGTTTGGATATTTTCAATGGATAAATTAGAATTTTTTAGGAACTCTATTTTGTGTTGGTTCCTTACCTATAAATAAATGATGATTGATGATTTTGATGATTTTTTAAATATTTTATGAAAATCTCATAGATTCATCCAACTATTCTAATGATAATTATAATAATATTTTTGGTTTCAATTAAATATAAGATCAAGGGTTCACAAGTTATTAAAATTTTCAAGACACCTAAGGCTAATAGGAGTGATAACAAATTGATCTTTTATGATTGTAATTTATTCCAATGATTAGGTACTTTAAAAAATTACCCTACTCTTTTCCTTTATCTCATTGAAAATTAAACAAAAATATTTATGGAAGGGTTATAGATATATTCCACCTACAATTTTCCACTTAATAAAAAGAGATAGTGAACCTTTTATTTATCCTTGTGTGTTTTGTGTTCTTTACCAGTCAATCACACCTCCTTGTATCTTCATAGTAAATATTTAATTTCAATTAAAATTTATGTTTCAAATTTTATTTTTATTATATTTTTAAATTATATAGATTATTTTTGAGACCAGGTGATGAGAAGACATGTGATTCTGAGGATTGGTGTGCCCAGAATAAATGTTTGAAATATAAAAAATATATTAAATAGAATGGGAATGTAGTTTTCTTGAAAAGGTTAAATATATCTCAAACAATGGTGAGGATTTTAAATCTAATGACACTTTTGAGTTTAGAACATAGGTTTTACACTATGCATGACATAATATTAGTCGGTGTGGCTTGTTTGTGAAACATTTATCACTGGGGAAAATTAATAAGATAAATTAACTATATTGTTTATTCTATTTCTGTTGATTAATAAACTTTATTACATTCTAAATATATTGATATAGAGTATTTATTAGGGTTTAACTCTATACTATAGAGACATAGAAGCCTTTATAGGAGAGCATTCTTGGAGAATGATGATGGATCGAGATCGGATCATGGATTTTTTTCACCAAAGGAGTTCATGTATCTCATCAATGATGCCAACAAAGAAACATTCTTCATCAAAGATTGAACAAAACTATAGGTAGGATGTGATTTGGTTTCTCCATCCCATTTCTTAATCTGAGATGAACATGAATCAAATCAATGAACAGAATTCATATGTACTTCGTCGGTAGATTTAAATTTATGGAATCATATTTTATTTATTATGATTATTTCTCTTCATTCTTCCTTTTCATATGAAAATCATTTAAGTATTATTAAAAAATGATGAGGTTAATTCATCATGTTTTTTTGTCTTTTGGATTTATTCCCTTATTATTCACACTTTCATGGAAAGTGTTTATTTTAGACTATGCTTTGTAAAATAACTGGTATATGATCGTTTTTTGAAAGTTCTTCTGTACAATAAGTCGTTATTTATAGTGTATCTACTTTTTCTAAAATTACTATTACATCATTTTAAATATAAAAACATAACAGTGTTCCAAAAATAGGATTAAAGGTTATGTATCTTGGGAAAATTTGGACCATGCATAAAAATTATATAATAAAACATAAAAATTATTTAATTCCTTCTTCTCTAGGTTATTATTATCCATTTAATTCACTTTAGTACATGTAGTCACCTGATGAAATACATCAAAGAATGGGATTATCTAAAAGCCTGGTAAAAGGATAAATATGAACATGAATCAATATAAAATGGGTGATCATAATCATCATCATCGTATCATAATCTTAGTAACATCATCATAATCAAGATGGGAATCATTATATAAAGGAATGCAATTCTGAAATGCATAAAAATGAAACATCATGTTTTATTGGCCAACTACCACACATAGTTGTGACCAAATATAGTATCATGTTCATGAATATTTAAATATTTCTCATTAAATACATCACATTACTCAATGAATTAGAGGGCTATATAATTTCAGGTGCATCAGTCATATCACATCATTTAAATTGCATGATATAACTATGGGTGCACCCATCCCATCATAACATTTACATTATCATCCATGCCACAAAGAGCATATATCAATTTTGAATATAAAATAACCCATGGAAAGGATTGGGTTTCATTTAATAAAGAATGCATTGATGAATAAAATTTGGTAAAGAAAAGGGAAATAACATTTTTGGTATATCAATCACTAGTATGTAGTGAAGAAGAAACAATCTCAAGAGAAGTAAAATGTGTATTTTTTTTTAAAGACGAGCCCATTTGGAAAATATTATGTTTTTTATAATCTCAAGTAGGAAATATTTGTATCCCATAAATGGAAAGGGGAGAATAATGAAATCCAATTTAATGATCATTTAATTAATATAACTACTAAAATTAGTGTGAAAGAGGATAAACCCAAGGAAATAGAGTTGTGTTCAAAAATTCCCCTTACCTTATGTATGGAAGATTTCTTCACATTAATAAAATCTATAATCACATTGGATTCATTAATTAACAAATATTACAACCTTTTATAAATTAATTTGATTCATTATGGATTTATTTTTTTAATTTATGGGTTTTTATATGAGTTATTAGGTTTCATTTCTTTATTTATGATTGTTTTTTTTTCATAGTTTTCTTGATTGGTTCACTAGTATACATGAATGGAATTTTGTTTAAAATGAGGATAAATATCCAAAGATGTTATTATATGCTATTAATGGTATTAAATAAGATTAAATGATCTTATAAATAATGTATATATTTTTGATATAGAACATAAATATTGTTAAAAAATAATTTTTACAATATGTTTCAACCACTATAATTATTTTATTAACAACATTGAAGACGTTAAAGTAAAATGAAATTTCATCACCCATGATGTTGCTAATTGCCATATCACGGGAGACGATTTAATTTTTATGATAAAAGAGAGAGAGGGATGAGTTTAATTATTGATCTTCCATTAAACTAATTTATTTTGAGTATATCTAATGTATTGATGTTATCATTACATTTGTATGTGGGGATATGTGGATAGAATAAAAATTGAAAATAACTTGAAAAGAAATTAATAAAAAAGAAAGTGGAATTTACCTCTTTAATTTCTCTTACTTGAGAACCTCCTTGGGGAAATTTTTTGGTATTTTGATCAGATAAAGATATTATAGACGTGGGGGAGGGGCAAGGTAAAAATATTTGGAATAATTTGCACAATTTTCCTATCATGGAAGGTGTGAGAAGAAGAGGTGGTGAGGGGTGGTATTTATAGTGGATGAGAGGGGTGTTTTATCATTATTATATTTATTAGTTTATTTTTTCAGAAAAATAATATGAATAAAGGATTCATAAAGAGAATAATTCCACATTGTATAAACTCTTTGTGATATTGAGGATCTTATTAATGAAATGTCGATAAGTTGATGATTTACAAGACTAAAAGTGTCCACTCAATAGAAAATGGAATATTCCATTGGAAATACAGTGTTGGCAGATGTTTTGGGAGGTCATGTTAAGATCATATGAGAGTTATGAGAAAGTTAATATGTGTGAGATTTGTGGATCTGGACAATAGGATGTTATGCCATAGGGAAACAGTTTAGTCACATGTTTTTATTGTTCTCTCTTTTTGAAACATAGTATAAGTATCTATATAATTGTGAAGTTATAAAATATGACCTCTATATCACAGAATTAAGGACCATGTCGTAGTTAATAAATTATAGTAGTTACGAAAATTTGACCAGGGAAGTTATCTTATAGATTTTAGTTCCTTAACTTAAAGTTAATAAAACTAAAATTTAAATTAAAATCCTTTCACACTGAAAAAATATCAATAAGTGAAGGGAAAAAAGTATCATCCTTATAAATTTTATTAAATGATATAACATTATAAAAACTTCCTATAGCATCTACGGAATATTATAGTGAATAAAGAGAATAGAGAGTATATTGAAGATCTGATTCTTCAAGAGGAAATTAGTTTTCTATTATGTATTAAAGAAGGATAGACCTTAGTTCTCATTGTATAACATTATAATGGAATATAACAGGGGTTAACTAATGTAAATTAATAAAGAGGATTTAAATAATTATTCTAAAAGGCGATGAAATGTGATTCCATGACACCTCATAAAAGTTGATTCATCTTATTGTGATATTCATAGTAGGTTATGAAATATTAATAGGAGATCAAAGAAACCAATATATTCATTCTGTTGTATCTATAAACTATATGTGGTGTTATTGGTGACTTATTATATGATTTTTTTGTCCTTTCTTGTAATAGTTAGCAATGATATAAAATGTGAGGGAAGTGATTCCCATCAATTAGTGATTCAACTTCATTATTTTGTGAAAGGAAAGACCCCAGCTGTAAGTGGCCTCACCTAAACCTCATGTAATGATCTTTAGTGATTTTGTGCATCAACACATTATCGATTTCATGGTCACTGTATTAGACCACTGTGGTGAACCATGTAAAAATCATTATTCTCGTTATTATTTATTATTTATATTTTGAACAACATAATCATATAGAGTTGGTGAAGAAACAATTTCTTATATTAGATAAGTTATTGTCTAGAGAAATAGTAATCCATTAAATATATTAAAAAAGATCAAAATATTGAAACTTATATATATAATAGATCATGATCATAAATAAATGTTATAGGGATAAGGAAATATTTTTAAAATAATGAATTACAATTCCTTAATTCCCCCCTACCCCCATGGAATCTCACCCCTAATTTATTTATGGGACATAATAATTAGAAATAAAATAGTTTATTTTTTTATTGTATTTTTTCATTATTTTATTTGATTACATTGTTTATTTTTTAAAAGTTCAATAATACATAAATCCAATGGTGATGATTATATTATTTGATGAAATAATTTTTCAAATTAGAAATTGTATTCCACTATATACTTGAAAGAACAAGTGGGTGTTTTATTTGAAGTGTTTTTTAAAGTAATTTTTTAGTTAATCCATCATGGAATTATTTTTGAAAATATATCTAATGAATTATAAAATTGAATATTTTTTAAAAGTTGGAATTATAGTATGCTCTAATAAAAGATGTTTTATATTTTATTCTTAACTATATATCCATAAATGATGTGTTGATGATACTTTAAGATTAACTTGATAAATAATACAAGTCAAATAAGGATTTCCTTATGCGTGGAGGAAAAAAGAAGAAGTAAAAGTTTGTTTGAATTTTGTATTATGGAACATTGCTTGGAAAGAGTGAAATATATATGAAGGATAAAAAATTACATAAAATAAATCTTTGAATGATTCATATTGTGGGTATATTTTTATATTCATTAATTTTATAAAATTTAATGATGTGGTTGGTAGGGGAAGTAAAGATGAGACTATTGATGATGAGGAAGTCATAAGGAGTTCAAAAGTTAGAGTTTTCCATTTATGAGAGGAGATGTAAAATAAACACAAATAAGAAAATTTGATGATTAAAGAGGATAAAATGACTCATGATATCTAGATAAAATTGTTTGAAATAGAATTTGGAAAATTGAAATTTCTAAATAAAATTAATGCTGAATAATCAACTTTTATAATTGAGAATAATGGTTCCTAAAGTAAATAATAGAAATCAATGTCCAAAAATGGTGAAAAATAAAAGTTTCTATCATGTTAAAGAGTATTAACTCAAATATTTACCTATCTCAAAAACAATATTCTAGTTGAGAAATAGGTACTGGGTATGTTGGGACCACTCTAATTAATGAGAAGAAAAAAACTGACAAGATTCCCAAGTAAATGGAAATTTTGATTAATATTGATAATAGATCATTGAGAGTTACTAAAATAGGTAATATATGTTGTATGATTCATACAATAAGGTGTAAAATCATTTTCTATTTTTTAGGATTCCTGGAAACACATTCATTTTTTTTTTCTGAATCATTGAAATACATTTATTACTAGGAATCTAATGATAATTTTTATAGAATGAGTCAACAAATAATATATAAAAATTAAGATCTTGATTTTAGAAATTACAATCACACTAGCCTTGATAAAAGTATTAGTTTAAGGATAAATTCATCTAGTATCAATATAATTACTCGACATGTGCACACTAACAAAATTATTCCTTTGAGAAATCAGATTCAAAATCTATATTTTGAAGATTAAAATGCTCAAAGTGATGTGTAATGAATCCCAAAATATATTTCTACATCAAAAATATCATCAAGACAAAATAAAATAGTTTTTAATAAAGATAAGGGTTCAACAGTTACAAAAACTGAAATGGAACAAGATGAAGGAATGACCCAAGGAAAGTTATGTAGTTAAAAATAAAAGAATTATAGCAGGGACAATATAATAAGTAAGGTTATTTAGTGAAAGAAAAATCAATATATTATGAAGGTAAAAATACATGGGGATAAAAAACTCCAACGAATTTAATATTTTCATTTGGGTTAAAAATAATAGAATAATACCAAAGAAGTAGTTTGGGGTTTGGATTCCATTAAATCCATTTTCATTATAAAATTGGAATCCAAAGTGAAGGATATAGGGAAAATGGTGGTCCATAGTGACTCACCATCCTCCTCAACTTGAGAAAGATGGAAGGTACCACTCTCCCTGTATATATTAAATGTTTATAAACATTTTTTAGAGTGGTAAATTTTTAATGGGGACACCAAATCCATGGAGTGATTGTGATGGAAAATAAAATGATATTGAGTTAAAATGAAGGAATATTAATGTAGAAAATTGAATGAAACTTGTGAAAATAGAATATATTAATTCCTAAATTAGAATTATAACATAATAAGAGTATCAATACCAATGATTACTTAAAAAATAATCTATAGAAATTAACAAAAAAAAAAGGATATATGTTTATTTTTATATTGAAATACATACTGAATCATAAATCTTGATATATTTAACATTAAATTTCAGAAATAAATGGTGTCAATGGAGAACATGAAACAACCAGTGGTATAAGTTTGAGTCTTTGGTATCATAAGTGATATCATACCAAGGAGGCAATAGATTCAAGAAACTAAGTAAGATGTAATAAATGATAAAAGAAACTAGTTACATGGATAAATATATTTTTTATTTTTTTATTTTTTTCTATCAATTTGTGTTATTAATTTAGGTATATAGGATACCAAAATATATTTTACAAGATTTTGTTTCACAAAAAAAGATATTTCTAGTATTGAAAATGGAATTATGTGTGGATACAGCAACATGGGGGGTTGATGATGAGCTTTAAGATGTTAAAAATCATTATCTATTAATTAAGAAGCTTGTGACATTTTGGATAATATTATGTTCAAGAGGTATAACAAGATTTTTTTATAAAAACTAATATAAATTGATCTTTCAAGTGTTTTGTTTTTAACACCATATAATTAATCTATTATTCACATTTGGATTCTGTGAATATATTATGTGCTCATAGGTAAAATATTTATTAAGAAATTTTAAAATATCTTGGTACTACAGTCTTATTGGTATCAATGGATCACATAGACATATTTACATAGGTTCATGTATACTATTGTTTCCTACACTAATCCTAGACTCACTAGTCTAAGAGGATTTATTGATAACAAAAATAATAAGTGCTAAATTCACTAATAGAATTTCATTGAATTAATGTATCTCTCATGGAGTTCAAACTATAGGAGTATTATAGAATTGGTCAGTATAATATAATTTTTTTATAAATAATATAAAAAACATAGAGATATATCATCAAGTTTTTCGTCCTAAGAAATAAATTTTTCTTTATGATGGGGGAACATAGTAGGAGTTTTTCACAATACTTAATGGGGTATAATTATCCAGCGAGAAAACCCACATATTTTCCCAACGGGGGATATCAATAATGTCATCTCTAAAGGGAGGAATAATGGGGAATTTTCCACATGATGAATGTTTTAATTTCATATTATGATACAAACATTAAGGGGAGAAAAGTTGATAATGATTAAGGGTGATTTCTAACATTTTGATTCTATTTATAAATTGGTGGAAGAGGTGTTTTTGTTTTTAACAAAATATGAGGGGGATATTGGTGGGACCCCATGAGTTAATGTTAGGTTCTTTGAATATATAAGTGGTACATGAGCGGAATATATATCAAGGTACATTTATTGAAAATATGTGATGAATTATTACTATGTATTTATTGAATATATGAAATGTTTTGATTTTATGGTTATTCTTGGAGGCTTTTTATAGACTCAAAAAAATCAATACGGTTTGAAGAAGAAGGATTGTGGGTACTAGAGAAGAATATTTTTGAAATATATAATCTACAGTGAAAATACTTTGGTCACACCATAGATTCTAATTTGTTGGATTTGTATCTATAAAAGATTTCAATCAGTTATAACTTACAATGATACCACAATCTAGAATATCATTATGTTCCATAAGTGATAAAAATAAGTTAAATTTCTTATTCAATTGACTAGTATACTACATTGTGAGATTCTACACGTATGGGTATATCCTACCTTCCAAAAGGGTGATTCTATTAATTAACTTTTCCATATCCATAGTGCGGTAGGATAAATTTTAAGGTTTATCAAATATACATAGGGGTCTTCAAATTTAGGTAGATTCTTATCTATGTAATGACTAATCAACAATCCCATGATATTTTGTCCTAGTAAATTAATGCCAACATCATGGGGAACATATGACGCCACAATGAAATATACTATGTCTGGTGTAAGAACTCGGATCTTCCATTTATGTATGGTTTTCCTTTTCTGGTTTTTTTTTTGAGAAAAAGAAGAAAATCTGGAAATTTTCGAAGTACACGTCGTGTACTTTTTAATTACACGTCGTGTAATTTGTTGTAGTGTCAGTCCATGTGTTGGCCATGTCCGGGACACACACACAGTGTGTAGGGGCAATGTGGAGGCTTCCTAAAGCAGAGTATGGAAAGCCCAAGTACACGCCGTGTACCCCAGAAGTACAGCCCGTGTAGTTTCTTTTTTTCAATAATTGGACCGAGGTCACGCCAAATCGACAAAAAAGTCTTCTTCTCTAGGTTCTTCGACCGAGAGTGACCCGTACAGTCCCGAACATCCTCTGAGCCCTCGATCCTCTGTCTATTTTCCGAATCGACCATCATTGATTGTGTTGGAACTGTAGCGGTGAGCTCTTCCATCTTCTTCAGTTTCATCCCATTATTTTCCATCGTTATTGTGGTATCGTGGGTGGAACGTTTAGTGAATTTTCATATATCTACGCCATTCTAAGGTGAATCAAGCCTCGCGGTCATATTATATTGATCTCTTAGTACCAAGGTAGGTGGTTTGTGCATTATATTTTGATGTCTTTGAGTTTTATGTGAAAATTCCACCAATACCTGTGAACGAGGTACTGTGTGGTTACCTTTTAGACACTCTTGTTTTCCTGCCATTCTTGTAGGATTATATATAGGTAATTTGATAATAGTTGTGGATAATTTCTATGCTTGGATTTTTTTTTCATGCCTTTTTTCATGTTACGACCTTTGGGTCTTGTTTGATCTTTGACAGTTATGCTTATTTCCATGCCTTGTGACTGTAGGATGGAATGTTATTCTGGGCATGTTTGTTCTATTGTAGATTGTTTAGACAAGTAGCTCTATAGGTGTACATTGGTTATCCAGGTATCTATATAGGTGTACTTTGGGCTTATAGCATTATTATGCACTGACTAGCATGGTATTGTGAGAACCTAGTGCTATATACTATAAGGGATAGAATGAGTGAGCTTCCCAGAGAGTCTTGAATGTTATATACTACAGAAGGGTATACCGAGTGAGCTTCCCAGAGAGTCTTGGTTATTATACAATATAGGGGATGGACAGAGTGAGCTTCCTAGAGAGTCTTGGATATTATAAACTACAGTAGGGTAGACCGAGTGAGCATCCTAAGAGAGTCTTTACTTGTTTTAATTTCCTTAAAACCTTTCCAGACTATAGAAGGAATTAACTGAGTGAGCTTCCTTAGAGGTTCTGTGATAGACCTGAGACTATAAAAGGAATTGACCATGCGTGCTTCCTCAGAGAGTTTTTAGACATTTGGGCTATATGAGGGTTAGACCACGTGATCTTCCTCAGAGAGTCCTTGACTACACTAGACTATAAATGGAATTGATCGAGCGAGATTCTTCAGAGAAACATATATTTTTTTGTGACCAAACCATAGGGGTCGGGCTGAGTGCACTACCTAGAGGGTTGTGGGTACTTCTTAGACAGGACAAAAGGGGTTGGCTACGGGTACCTCCCAGATGGGTTCCAATTTTGGATTGTTGTTTCTTTACTACTGCTTGTTGTTCTGTGGTTTTATTACTATTTTATATCATCCTATAACTACTTAATCTTTACTACCTACTATTTGTTGTTACTATTACTGCTTACTGCACTATTACCAGCCATTTTTCTCACGGACTGTAAGGCATAGATCTTTGGGTGGTTGCCTACTAGGATTTTGTCTCACACCCTATTTGGGTCATGCTTTTGGGCCCCAACAAACTATGTTGTTACAGGTATACACAAGGGAAAACACCCTTCGACCCCAGGAACATGATTTATTTGGAGCAGGAGAGCATGGGACCAGGCTTAGGCATGCGATGCTGAGGAGCTGTTTATCTTTTCTTTTGTACTTTTTTTGGTACTGTTTGTATTTCAAGAATTGTTACCTATTTGGCTGTTTTCCTAGATATGTATCACGCATCATTTCATATATACATATGTTCTCCAGTGGTTTATTGTTTTACTCTTCCGCTGTTTACTTGTGCATTGTTGTCGAATATTTATTTCTTCCATTATTGCATGTTTTCTTACTTCCGCTATGTACTCTGCCAATGAGGGCATTGTTTCCTCACTGTCACACCCAAGTCCCTCACTGCTTGTCGGCAGCCTCTAGCATTTGGGGAGATGCGCTTGAGGCCATGTGACCAACTGGGTACGGGGCGCCTCTGACTGGCTTCTGGAACCGGGACGTTACAAAGTGGTATCAGAGTAATTCTTTTCTTTTGACTTACTATTTGGAGCTTTTATCCAACTATAGGATGGATACGGTACTTGGTAATAAGATGTGTCCAGGAGTAGCTTACCCATGTATTGGTAAAATCCAATCTACCTTGCTTATTGCAATTTTCTGGATTTAAGATTTTACTGTTTATATGATTTCACCTAGAGTTATTCACATTCCCTGTATTGTTATTGTTGTGCTATTGCGGTTCTATTTCTGTCGCAACCCGATGAGATGAGGGTATCTCATCTCATGCATCATATAGGCACTTATTAGAAATCACAACCCATGCATTCCCTCCATGTCATCTAGGGTGAATTAGCGATTGCATGTTGTTGTAATAGATGTTGTCTAGATTTTTCATGTTGTTGTGATAGATGATTTGATATAATACCTGCAGTTTTATAGAGGGTTTGTTTGTATTGTTACTTGCTTAAATGAATGCAGAATTTTGGTTCTTGAGGTGTTATGGGCCCTCATGAATCAGAACTTGGTGGATCATTGACTTGTTTCCCTTGCTTATGATATGTAAAAGATGCCATGATTTGGTTCGCGGGGATTATGGGCCCTCAGAAATTGGAATTTGGAACCTTCATGTTTATTCTCCAGTGTTTTCGGGGCTTCGGTGCAGTTTCTAAGCTACTGCCCAGAAAAACCCAAAATACACAACATGTACTTGACTACACGCCGTGTAGTTTTGAATCGTTTCGTTGACTGTGTGAGAAGAAAAAAGGGGTGGTGAAAAAAAATTTGGAAACACACCGTGTATAGTCCTTACACACCGTATAGTAGTGAGTCATTTACCCGGCCATGTCACTAACAACACAGGTTGGGGAAGATCATCTCGTACATGCCTTGTTTGGAATGAACACGCCATGTAGCCTTGTCTAGGTACATGTCCATGTCATGAACAACACGGGTCTGTGTTATCTCTCTTGCACACACCGTGTTTGTTCGTAGCACGCCATGTGAGGTTCAGTAATGTAGCTTTCCATGTAACTAACAAAACGGGTCAATGGATTCTTGTCTAGTACACGTTTTGTCCTTAGTGAACACGCCATGTAGTTTAGGGTTAAGAGGACCATGTGAGTTAGCAGTGTAAAGATACTCAGGTAAGGGAATGGAGTTCAAGTACACATCGTGTGTGGCGACAACATGCCATGTAGTCTGGGGTGTTACATGACCAGAGGTGGAAAAGTACACGTGCATTTGAATGGATTTAGAGGAAACACCATGTAGTTTTATACACGCCGTGTAGCTGTGTTGTGTAAAACTTAAATGTTTCTTCTCCTGTTCCCATTTTGTACTCTTTTTTTCTCTATCCTTGAAAATCCTAATCTAAGGTGTGCTTTTGACCTTTCATATTTATGCCTCTGACACGTCCTTCGGTCGTACGTCAACTGCCAGACAGTGATCAGACACCGGTTATGGTTGATCAGGGAACTCTTGTAGATCCTCCTGTTGTGTCGGCCTTGGCACCAGCTGGTATACCTATTGCTGGCATCGAAACGCAGTTCAGGTAGTACTTCTGGTGGATGATGCAAACCTTTTAGGGTGTGCCACCTCCTACCCCTTCGATGGCTAAGTTGACGCAGGTTTTTCAGTAGCAGCATCCTCATACTTTCTTAGGGGATGGAGGGCATCGGGCTGTAGAGTCATGGCTAGAGGCCACAGTAACAATCTTCAAACATCTGGAGATACCTCCAGAGAAAAGGGTAATGCTAGATACTTATATGCTCTGAGACACCACCAAGAGGTTGTGGGAGGTGATCTCTCTGTCAGGGTGCCATCACAGTATGACTAGGGATGAGTTTTGGAGTATCTTTTACAATTACTTCTATAAAGAGACCTTGAGGGCCGACCGAGCCCGTGATTTTATGAGTCTCTTGTAGGGTACTCTTTCTATTATGGAGTACTCGTCTCGTTTTACCAAGCATCAATGCTTCACGCTGATTCTAGTAGGTGATTAGATGTTCCTTGCTAGGATGATTGAGGGAAATCTCAAGCAGGAAATCCATTCCTAGGAGAATATCTTCAGGTTGACTTCGATATCCTCGATTGTCAACTAGGCGTCGATCACTGAGCGCAATCTGAGAGATTCTGGAGCGGTGAGCCAGGGCGGTTTGACATCCAGAGTCAGTGTTCCTTCTACTGATAGTAGGAAATGCCGCAGGGAGTCTACTCGAGGGGATCAGGGTAGGCGAAATGCATCTTCGGGAAGCCAGGTTTTATGATACCATTGTGGTAGGAGTGGGCATACTAGGCCTCAGTGCCAGAGAGAACTGATATACTTCCGATCTAGCGGAAATATGGTCCATCTTCAGCATTTTTGTTAGTTCCTCTCACCTACAGCTGGTGGTAGGGGTTCTTTTATGGCCCCGTGTATAGGAGATGTATCTCTAGTTTATCACTAGTCTGGGAACTAGAGTTATTCCGACCGTTCAGGCCGAGGTGGAGGTCGTGGTCGTGGTGGTCAGTCACCAGGATACTAGTGATAGCAGAGTGGATCAGCTCAGAGTGGTCAGCCAAGGGCGTAGGGCAGCAGTAAAGGCTAGACATTCACTGTAGAGCAGACCCATCATGAGCAAGATCCCGGACCTTCTATAGTTAGAGGTAGGAACCTAGTAGCCTCTGTTTTATCTTCATCCCTTTTAATATTGGTGTTGTGCATAGCTTTATCTCTATTGCTTTTATGGAGAGCCTTGGACTCTGTATCATTTCCTCTACCGGTACATTGACTCTAGACACACCGTTGGGAACCAGAACGGTTGGTGTATGTCAGTGAAGAGAGTGTCCTCTTGAGGTTGCAAGGTGTCACTTCTTATGGGACCTCTATGTCCTAGAGATGTCGAACTGTGATGTCATTCTCGGGATGGACTGGTTACTTCCATTTCAGGCAGTCGTCGACTGCTATCGTCACAGAGTGAGTTTCGTATCACCAGAGGGTGAATCTTTTCTTCATAGAGGTGAGTGGGATGTACAGGCGAGTCAAGCAGGACCCAAGCATCATGGGTAAGGAGGAGTCACAGCCCAGATTGCTAATCTTTATCTAGATGACCAGGGGACTTCATAGTCAGACTTTCCCCCAGTGGTGGACCATTTCAGAGACATCTATCGAGAGGACATTTTAGTTTTTCCTCTAGAGTGTGAGGTAGACTTCTCGATTGAGCTCGTGACAGGAGCGGCACCAGTGACCATTCCTCCTTATAGGATAGCTACACCTGAGTTGCAGGAGCTCAAGAAACAGTTGGAGGAGTTGCAAGCAAAGGGTTTCATCTGACGCAGTACTTCTCCCTAGGGTTCAACTATCCTTTTTGCGAAGAAGGTAGATGGTACCCTTCATTTTTGTGTGGATTATCAGAAGTTGAACCAGTTGACAGTCAAGAACCGATATCCCTTTCGTAGGATCGATGACTCTTTAATCAGCATCGAGGAGCCCAATTGTTCTCGAAGATTGACATGAGATCTATATATCATCAGTTGCATGTTAGACCATCAGATATTCCTCTCACATCCTTTAGGAGCCGGTATGATCACTATGAGTATAGGGTTATGTAGTTCGGTCTCACAAACGGGATGATAGTTTTCATGGTGCTGATGAACCGAGTGTTCCATCCATACTTGGACTCTTTCGTGGTAGTTTTCATGGACAATATCTTGGTGTACTCTCACATTCGACATGACCATGCTACCCATCTTGAGATCATTCTATGTACATTGATAGAGCATCGGATTTATTCTAAACTCTCAAAATGACACTTTTTGATGTACCAGATTCACTTCTTGGGTCATGTCATCTCAGAGACAGGAGTATCATTAGACCCAAAGAAAGTGAGAGTGGTAGTTTCCTAAGAGAAGCTGAAGAATTTCTTTGAGGTGCAGAGTTTCCTAGGGCTAGCTGGATAATACAGGCTTTTCATATAGTACATTTCACGTTTAGCAGCACCGTTGATAGGTTTGACCAAGAAAGGGGTGAAGTTCCAGTGGTTAGATTCTTGTGAGTCTACCTTTCATGAGCTGAAAGGGAGGTTGTTGTCAGCACTGATACTAGTCTTTCCAGAGCCAGGCAAGAACAATAGAGTCAACTGTGATGCATCAGGTATCCGATTGGGAGCAGTGCTTTTGCAGGGAGATGGAGTCATTGCATACGGGTCTCGGCAGTAGAGGCCACACGAGAGAACCTACCCAACGCACGATCTAGAGTTGGCAGCTATTTTTCATGTCTTATGCTGTTAGAGGAATTATCTTATGGGAGAGCACATTGGGTTTTCACTGACCACAAGAATATCTAGTATATATTCACTCAGCGAGATCTGAATCTGAGATAGTGTAGGTGGGTTGAGTATCTTCAGTCCTTTGACATTGAGCTTTCCTATACATCGGGAAAGGGAAATGTAGTGAATGAGGCATTGAGAAGAAGAACTCAGATTCAGGCAGTTCAGGCGACAAGTAGTGAGTGGCATATTATGGCTCTGTTCTCTAAGATTCATTTGGAGGTTCATGACAGACAGGGACAGACTTTTATATATTTTGTGGTTGTTACCTATACTCTTCTTGACAAGTACGGATGAGGTAGCTATCAGACTCAGAAGTCCTAGTCCTACGGGAGAGTGTGTCATTAGAGGATCCTCTTCCTGGATGAACTGTGGGTGAGGATGAGATCTTGTGTTTCTAGGGATGCATATGGGATCCAATAGACATACGTGAGGAGCTGATGTGGGATTTTCTTTCTTTAGTTTTGGCCGTTCATCCTGGTGTCACCAAGATGTATCATGATCTACACTACCAGTATTGGTGGCCAGATATGAAGAAAAGAGTTTCTAGTTTCGTTATGAGATGTTCTACTTGTCAGCAGGTGAAGGAAGAGCATTAGCGACCAGTAGGGCTTTTACAGCAGTTACCCATTCTGGAGTGGAAGTTGAACGATGTTGCGATGGACTTCATAACTGGGTTTCCAAGGTCACCTCGAGGGAATGATGTTGTTTGGGTTTTCATCGACAGGCTTACGAAGTTTTCTCATTTCTTACTGATCAAGGAGGCCTTCAGTGTTGATGAGCTGGGGCAGTTGTATATCCGAGAGATTTTACGTCTGCATGGAGTTCCACACTCCATTGTTTCAGACAGGGATGCATGTTTTACTTCTCATTTCTGGCAGGGGCTTCAGAAGGCTTTGGGTACATAGGTACTTTTGAGTATAGCATACCATCCCTAGACATATGTCTAGTTTGAGTGTATGAACTAGGTGTATGAGGATATGCTCCGATCATGCATTCTAGGCTTTGGAGGTTCTTGGGAGAAGAATATTCCTCTTGTGGATTTTTTCTATAACAATAGTTTCCATGTGACTATTCAGATGGAACCATACAAGGCTTTGTATGGTAGGCCTTGCTGACCACCTTCATGTTGGCTGGAGGAAGGAGAGGAAGCTTTACTGGGACCTTGTCTTATTCAAGAGACCTCAGAGCAGATATAGTTGATTTAGAAGAGGATGGGTACAGCACAGTCTCGATAGAAATATTATGCTGATCAGCAGATATGACCTCTGGAGTTCAAGGTTGGTGATCAGGTTTTCCTGCGTGTCGCACCGATGTTGGGACACAAGAAGATTCAGAGATAGTGTAAGCTTTCACCGTGGTACGTCGGGCTGTTTTAGGTGTTGGAGAGAGTTGGGTCGGTTGACTATCGGTTTCAGTTACTCATAGGTATCGGGCTATGCACGACGTCTTCCACGTCTCTCAGCTTTGACGTTACTTTTCAGACCCATCTCACATCTTTCAACCAGAGAAGGTTGAGCTCAAAGCGAATGCATCATTTGAGGAGAATCCTATCCAGATTTTTGATCACAGTATGAAGGTTCTCAGTGGCCGGTATGTTCCTCTAGTACGGGTTCTATGGCTGCACGGGCCAGTATAAGATGAGACAATAGAAAGGGAGGTACATGTACGATCGTAGTGGTTGGAGCTATTCGGGGTTTCCTCTTCTATTCCTCACTAGGGAAATTTGGGGACGAATTTCTTTAAGGGGGGATGTTTGTAAGAACCCGAATCTTTGATTCAGATATGTTTTTCCTTTTATGGTTTCTTTTTGAGAAAAATAAAAAATTCTAGAAATTTTCAAAGTACACGCACTGTGCTGGCCGTGTCTGGGCCACACACACGGTGTGTAGGGGCGATGTGGATTCCACTTAAAGCGGAGTACAGAAACTCCATGTACATTCTCTGTACCCCAGAAGTACACACCGTATAGTTTCTTTTTTTTCAATAATCGGATAGGGGTTGCACCTAATCGATGAAAACTTCTTCTTCTCCTGGTTCATCGACTGAGAGAGACCCGTACAACTGCGAACATCCTCCGAGCCCCCAATCCTCCTTCTGTTTGCTAAATCGACAGTCGTTGATTGCGTTGGAACCGCAGTGGTGAGTTCTTCCTTCAACTTGAGTTTCATCCCTTGATTTTCCATCTTTATCGAGGTATCATGGGTTGAACATTTTGTGTTTTTTCATAGATATATGCCTTTCTAATGAGAATCAAGCCTTGTGGTCAAAGTATATTGATCTACTAGTACCAAGGTAGGTGTTTCATGCCTTACCTTTCGATGTCCTTCAGTTTTATGTGAAAATTACACTGATACCCATGAACGGGGTGTTGCTGGTTTACCTTTTTGACCCTGTTGTTTTCCTCCCTTGTTTTTAGGCTTATGTAGAAGTAATTTGATCATAGTTGTGGATAATTTCTATTCTTTGATGTTTTACTAGGCATTTTTTCTTGTTACGACCTTTAGGTATTGTTTGGCCTTTGACTGTTATGCTCGTTTCCATGACTTCTGACTGTAGGATGGAATGTTATTCTTGGCATGTTTGTTATATTGTAGACTGTTTAGCTAAGTAGATCTATAGGTGTACTTTGGTTAGGCAAGTAGCTCTATAGGTGTACTTTGGCCTTATAGCATTATGTACACTGACTGGCACAGGACTGTGAGAACCTAGTGCTATAGACTATAAGGAATAGATTTAGTGAGCTTCTCAGAGAGTCTTGAATGTTATAGACTACAGAAGGGTAGACCAAGTGAGCTTCCCAAAGAGTCTTCGTTATTATAGACTACAGGGGATGGACCGAGTGAGCTTCCTAGAGAGTCTTCGATATTATAGACTACAGGAGGGTAGACTGAGTGACCTTCCTCAAAGAGTCTTTACTTGTTTGAATTTACATAAAACCTTTCTAGGCTAGAGAATGAATTAACTGAGTGAGCTTCTTTAGAGAGTCTGTGATAGACCTAAGACTATAGGAGGAATTGACCGAGCGAGCTTCCTCAGAGAGTTTCTAGACCTTGGGGCTATATGAGGGTTAGACCATGTGATCTTCCCCAGAGATTCCTTGACTACCCAAGACTATAAGGGGAATTGAGTGAGTGAGCTTCCCCAGAGAGTCTTATATTTTTTATGACCAAACCAGAGGGTTCAGGCTGAGTGAACTGTCCAGAGGGTTGTGGGTACTTCTTGGATAGGACCAAAGGAGTCGGATGTAGGTACCTCCTAGAAGGGTTCCTGTTTTGGATTGTGGTTTCTTCACTACTGCTTGTTGTTCTGTGGATTGATTACTATTTTATATAATCCTGTTACTACTTAATATTTACTGCCTGTTGTTTAATTTTACTGTTACTGCTTACGGCACTATTACCTACCATTTCTCTCACTGACTTTAAGGAACAGATCTTCGAGTGGTTGTCTACTGGGATTTTGTCTCAGACCCTATTCGGGTCATGCTTTTGGGCCCAAACTGACTATGTTGTTATAGGTATAGATAAGGTAAAGCACCTTTGGACCTTGGGTACTTGATTGATTTGGAGCAGGAGAGCATGGGACCAATCTTAGGCATGCGATGCAGAAGAGCTGTTTATCTTTTCTTTTGTACTTATTTTGGTACTATTTATATTTCCAGTATTGTGACATGTTTGGTTGTTCTCCTAGATATGTATCATGCATAATTTTATATATAAATATGTGCTCTAGTGGTTTATTGTTTTAGTCTCCTGATGTTTACTTGTGCATTGTTATTGGATATTTACTACTTCCGCTATTGCATGTTTTCTTACTTCTGATGTGTACTCTGCCAATGTGGGCATAGTTTCCCCACTGTCACACCCAAGGCCCTCGCTACTAGTCGGTTGCCTCTGGAATCAAGGGAAATGCGCTTGGGGCCATGTGACTAACCGGGTACAGGGCACCTCTAGGTGGCTTCCGGAACCGGGACGTTACATCTGGGTAAGTTGAAACCCATGTAAGGGTAAACTATATGTTGTGGAGTAAACATAAGATTTAGTTTTTGGTTGAGTTTATCTATGGGTAAATTAATCCCTAAACATTAAGGCTTATTAAAGAGAATAATTATATTCCATTAAAACTTCTTGAAATATTGAGGAGGTGATTCAAGGAATATACATGAGTTAATTATTTCTATGTTTACAGGTTTCCATGCCATAGAAAATGTAACACACTATAAGTAGTATAATTTTTTAAGTTCCTTTAGTAGACTATTACATGATAGTGGGAGAGTTTTAAAGTAGTTAATATGGGAATTGTTTTAATATAATTGACATGAGGCTATGCCACTGAGAAAAAAATCCACATTATAAGATTTTATTTGTTTATCTTTATACAGCATACTGTAAGTAGTTATACTATAGTGATAACATTTATAAGGATGACTATGTCATGGAAGAAGGGTCCATGTTTTATCGAAGTACTATTAGTCGATCTAGAAATTCATCCATGGAAGTCATAATAAATATTTTCATGCCTCAACATTGATTTAATGGCACTAAATAGACACACCATAAGTGTAGTTCACATAAAAAAATATCAATAAGATAAGACGAATGATGAATAATTTGATAAATCAAATTACACACAATAAGACTATAAAAAATACTTGAAGAATTTTCAGAAGAGAATATATAATTAAGTGAATATAGAGTGTACTAAATATTTGATTATCTGAGATGAAAGTGATTTTTTTATAATAAAGGAGATAGATTGGCACTTGTTAAAAAACATGTAATGGTAAAAAAATAAGAGATCACTATAGTGTAGTAAAGGAGAGTAATTTTATGATTATTTTAGACTGTAGAGATAGGTATTTCCATGGAATATCATGTAATGTAGATGTTGTTCATGGTAATATTGGTTTTTTGGTTTGATTGAGAAAGAGAGGATTAAATTAACTCATATTTATATTATATTGAATCTTTAAATGATGGGTGATATTTTCATCAACCTGTGAACCAACTTGTTATCATTTTTTATAGTACTGATCAATGAGAGAGAAATAATGATGGTAGTGTTACTAAGAAGTAAATGATCCAATCTAATTAATTTATAAGGGGTGTGACCCCAAGAAGATGTGATGTAGCTTAAACCCCAAGTAGTGATCTTTAGTGATTCAGTACATCGACACATTTTCAATCACATTCTCTTTATATTACCCCATAGTGGTGAAATAAGTAAAAAATCAATGTTTTCCTTGTGATCTATTATTTATATTCTAAAAAAATTATAGTGATAAAAGAAACCATTTATTATAATATAATAGGACTATTCAATAAAAACAATAATTCAATCAACATCATAAATAATATCAAAACGTTCTCACTTATATTTAAGAGGTCAAAATCACAAAGGGAAGTGATATGGTTAAGTAAAATAGTTTAATAAAGAATAATAACTATATCATGATTCTCCCATAGGTAATATCACACTAAATCTCCTTGAAGGACCAAAAAAACCATTGATCACCTCATAGGGTCCCACATTATTTGGGAGAAAATATCTAACACCCCTATATTTGTCGACAAAAAAACAACATCATAGGTTAGCACCCTTATATAGAAAAAATATGTCAAAACCATTCCATCCTAATATCATACCTAATGAAACCGCAAATTTTATCTTCTATAAATCTATCAATATTACTCAAACTATATTTATGTAGTTCGGTAGGATAAGTTTCTCTAGAAAAAACACAACATGTAAGCTTTTCATAATGTCATACAACCAAAATAGGTCTCATGGAAAAAAACATGCATCATTATTAGCCTAGACATATAATAAAAAGTAATAATTATAAATCATTATCCATTGAAAATATAATAAAATCATAACACTCTAAGTCACACAACCTTGTTAAACACTTTCATTAACCTATAGAGTTTCCAAAGATCCATAAATAAGCATATATTGCATGTATTATAAGTCTAATCACACCAATACCATCCTAATTCTCACCATTAAGTGTCTGGTATTAGAACACATCAATTATAAAGTCCAGAAATGTAAAATGGAATACAATTCCTTTTTTCAAAAGAAAGGGAAGAGCCAAAATCCATACCATCAATAGTAAACATGGATTTCATTGTAAATAATTACATAAAATAATATATTCACATAACCTACTGTATCCAATTGATCGCTTGAGTCACATAATTAATTCTCATGACCCAAAAATCCTAGGCTCACCAACCAATGGACAAATTGACAATGCGTCACTTGAATGTTGGTCATGTCACTAAAAAAGAATCCCACATGCTTCCAAATCAATATTTCTCAATGAATCCTCCATGCCTAGCCAATAAGAGACCACATTGCACTTGAAATTCATTCATATCATACACATAATATTATTTATATACTTATTCTTATGATCTATACTGAATCCACAAGATTTAGTCTCACCCCACTTCTGGGATACACTTACATCCTCACAATTAATTATAAGAATAAGAGAGAAAAGTACACTGACAGGTGACAAAAACTCATCTCACCTTGATCCTTTTTCACAATATCTTCACTAGTTCTTCCAAAAAATTCTATAGACATTACTTAATGATTATTAAAATTCACAAAACAACTTTTAGTCATAATCACTAAATATCTAAATATCATGTTCCACCACCCCATTCCACAATATTTTCAGTAGTGGCATACATATTCCCATACTAGGCCTTGCACTCATGGTTTCTAATTGTCATAGAGAATCTATATATTTGATTAACCTATTGAGTATCACTATCAATTCCAAATCCATATCAAATATTGTAATTAAAGGAAACATTTCCCATCATAACCTTATTGAATTTGAATAGGTGTGGTAAATAGAAATTCATCCCACTACTCTAGACCCTATTACATAATGTTCTCATGTCACTATTCTATAACATTATTCCAACACAACCTCTCTCAGGGTAGGTATTATATACATAAAGGATTCCCCTCATTAAATAATAAATAGTAATAAAATAATCATAATATAATATTTTATATAGAATGACAGCATCACGTTATATAGGGAAATGTGATATAAGTTTATTCTAAAAGTTTAAATAATTGAAACCTATATCATGGTCAAGGTTCTCAACCTTAGGTAATCATGGAAACGTCATTTGAATCCTATATTCCAACATAATGCATCATTGCACACCTCTTTCCACCCCAATCATGGATAAAACCCAATAAACCCAACATTATACATGTAATAATAAAAATAGCTCAATCATAACAACTTAATCACAAAAAATTAAACCCTAAATCCCTATTATCATTCATTTAAACTCATGCAGGTTTTTTTTAAATATCAAATAGGATACATCTTATGTTTTAAATAGTCCTATCTCCATCTATGATGTCCCTGTTAGTAGGAAAATGAAATATCATGTATGAGATTTCATGTGCTTGTATCCCTAGTCTAGTTAACCTACATCCTGACTGAATCAAATACCACACAACTCAATCCTTTATTGGAGTACACCATAGGCTTCCAACCAATCGTTATGGTCGATAATATATCATTATTAGGCTATTACCTCTTATAAAGATAACTATAAACAATAGAATATGATAAATAATAATAGTGACCCCAAAATAGATGCTAATAAAAATATACATCACAACTACATTTTAGTGGTAAATAATTAACACACCCATGTTATAACAGAATGAGTTGAAAAAAATTTATGCAATAATAAAAATGAAAGTACATACAATTTCTAATCATCTATGTTCTTCTAAAAAGAAGAAAACATCATAAATGATTCTATAGAAACTGAGTATTGAGTCTTTACCCAGTCATGTCTTTAGAGTTTATCTAGACCCCCAAACATATCCATATATCAGTAACACTACCAGCTACTAAGTATAATAATCATGCACTGAGGAACCCATGAAATGAATACAACTCAGTAGTCCACCAACAACATTTTCCCTATCATATCCAATATAATAAAGTTCATGTGCAATGTCGTAGACTCAAAAATCAAAGTAACTTGTAATGAAAATAATAATACACATTCTACACCCATTGGTACTTCTTGGTCCCTTGATGTGATGAATATATTTTTCAACCATATTTATTGTTTCTTTTAACATATCACGTGATAACAAATTGATAATCTTGTTCCTTGTTTTAAAAAATTGGTATAACATTAAGCCATATAATAATGACTATTATATAGTCAATGTGTCCCAAAAACATTACTATAATGGTGGTAATAACATGAATTTAGTAAAATAATAATTAATTTATGGTTAGAATTTCTAGATAACACCAATAAAACTATTTAAATATCAAATGAAAGAAATCAAATTAATTTGGGTATCCCTTATTGGATAAAATAACTATAGAGAACTGAACATCCCCAAAAAAATGAATACAAGAAAAAATCACATCCCAAAAACATTATATATTAAAGGGAACAACATCCCTACCTATTAGAATAGACATAAGATAAGTAAAGGCATACCCATTTCTAAACCAAATCATAAGAGAGGTAATCATGTTATATAACATCTATTCTCATATGGGTATCTTTTCTCTTTCTTTGTAATTTTCACACCATGGGTATTAAGTCTCACTTATAATGGTATTATCATGTAAATAGTATAAGAATACCATGACATATTTAGGATAGTTTTAATTGGTAATATCATCACATACAGACCATTCTCATACTGGAAACATGTCCTCTTCCTTGGAATCATCACATCATGCTTAAAGCATCCCAATTATATGGGAAACAATAAATAACTAGGCATTTTTTTCCACTACCATCATCACCATGGACATATAAGAATTATGTTCTAGGAAATATTAGTAATTTCATACCCTATAAATATTAAAATGTCCCAAGTCATGAAATCTTTACATAATGCAAATAACATAATTATTTTTGAAAATTCATATGTGGGCAAGACGTCCACAATCTTGGGCCATAACATGAGTGTAAGGGAATAATATCCCAAAAACATGAAACCTTATGGCCCTCACATCCACTAAAAAAGAAGAATCTTGAAAGTAATAGAATTCCTCACTTTTATATGTAATCAGAAATATATTTGAAAACATCATCGCTCATGTTTTAAGAGGTGAATGAGAAATATGTGCCTCACCATGATGAAAATCATCACATTAGAGAGGTATTCCCACACTATAAACATTATAACACAAGTGGAAATGTTACCCTTATCCATGGACATATTGGTGTTAATAGTAAGTTTATTCCACATTCAATCAACTTGTAGAACAAGGGGTATCTTGTCTACTACATAAAAAATTAAAAAAAACATTGGGAATATAACCCATTTACATAATCAAAAACACATAATGTATTAAATAAATAGCTTAATAAAGGAATAATTTTCTTACCATAACATCTAGTTCACTCTTTATGTTTATATAGGTTAGCCCTCACCTAATCAACCTATATAGACATCTCAAAATTGTGGTATAATCCAACCTGTTATTACACTCTCACAAGGGAGGAACACTCACTCCATATGTTAGTCGTATTGTCCAAAAAGTCTAAAAATATATTATTAATGATCTATTAGGGATAAGAGTAAATATAAAATTATATAAATCATAGATCATATACTCAAGGAATCTACGGTAACCAATACTAGTACCTCAATATCATGTATAACCAGTGATACATCTCTCTTGGTTTTAGATACCGTAATTTACAAAACATTTGTTTTCACTAATGGGCCTCAGTATCCATGGAATATATATAAATAAATAAAATGAGAAATCGTAGCCCTAATAGAAACCATCCTATCTCAAGAGGTAAACGAAAAACATTCCAATAAAATAATCACACTATCCCCTTGCAGTTAAACACATAAATTATATCCGAGGAAAAATTCATGTATGTAATATCCTAGTCACCATATCAGAACTAAATAGAATCCCTTATGGGGTCCCAATTATAAATATAAACACATATTAATTTAATCCTATCACCATCATATTCTGGGAGTCAAGGAATATTAGTATGATTTTATATCATGGCCTCATAGGACCGTACACAATTCATATGGGTTGAAAGAAAACAAATTAACTTAATTTAGGGTCAATCTAAAATAATTTTGATACTGCATGTCACATTTTTTATTGAATAATACAAAAACCATTGAGAAATGTTAGGACACAAAAACATGAGTCACTAGAATTCCTCTCATACGGTATCATTGGATAATTCAACTCCAATCAAAGATTCTCTAAAAATCTAAGAAAATTATCAATTTAAGGTGTAGCTAATGATACAAAATGAAAGAGTAATATAAACAAAAAACATCATAATGAGGAGTCGTAAAAATAAACAATTAACATGTTATAGGTATAATTCTAGCCTAAGGAATAATAATAAAGATCTCAGGGTTGATAGGGATACACAAGGGAGGAATTATATATGAGCATGGTTGCTGGGAAAAATTTATAAAAACTATTTAATATGATTTTAATATTAAAAATATATTTTATTAATTAAGAAATTACTAGAACCTATCTTTTATTTGACTATAATGGTCACAAAATTGTAACCCTTCAAATATCATCATTGTGATGTGGCCCACTAGCCATGGAAGAACACTCCACATCCATGTAGAAATAAATAACCCAATAATAGTCCATCAAGTTACCACCTTCCCCCTTCATGGAATGGTGCTCTCCCATTGGGTTGTCTTTACAATACAACAGAGGTGTTGTGAGTCACAACCTAACACCTATATTAGAGTTTCAAAATTTTATATACCCCTTAGAAAGGAATATTCCACCTCCATAGTGGATATACAACCCCCGTAAGAAATATATCATGGAATTGAATAAGTGTTACAACACAACCTTTCACCAACAAATAAGAATTAATTTTTCACAAGATATAATTTCATTTATATAACATTATCCATATTACATATCCCTACATTATGTAATTGTCCCTAAAAACTCATGAAATACTAATCTTTGACTACCATCACCATAGAACAAAAACCTAGGTATGTGGATAAATTGGCCACCAAGGTAATATTATAATCTTACACATCCACTCACCAAGGTGTAATGCTCGATTCTATGATGTGCTCTTTTTCCTAAATAAAATTTTAAATCTAAACCGAAGTATAATCAATGGATATAACTACTAAAATACATTTCAAAACTCTTTGACTCATTCTACCACCCTATAAACATCCTACCAATCTATCTAAACATGTATAAAACATCTAATTCTCAATATAATTCCATAAAATATAACTCGACATCCTTTCTAAAATCATTGGAATATGGATCCATCTAGTTATTCCAACATTAATTTGTGTGTGGGGTTATATAAGGTAAAGTAATATCCTTAATCACCAATCACTAAATATCAAATGTTGATAAAGGAACATAGAGGGATGGTTTTGTTAAAATATAAGGGGAGTCCATGATTAAATGGGTTCCTCTGTTACCATCATGGAATTAATATAGGTTTCATGATATTTATATTATGATGGATTGAATTTATTATATATTTTTATTTCATTCTATTATATATATAATTTTATATGTATTTCTCTCTCACTCAAGCACTATGATCTCTCAAAATCTCAATATGGTGAGAGGATAACCGAAAATCACTCCATGGATGAAACCAAAAGATTCCCAAGCTTCTTCCCAAATATTTACCTTCATTATGTGAATCAAATAAAATTTTAGGGAGTTAAATTGTAGGTTAAATCATTGGAATTTAATTTTTTCATCTCTCATCTTATTATTCACTATCACAAACATTATTTCTTCTGGAACTTGAGCTAATTGCACACGATGGAACCTGACCATGAGTATTGTATGGATATGTGATCAATGTTCACTAAGGTAGTGATAAATAATACTTGATCAAGGTTCATTCCTATAATTATTTATAAATGCGGTGAATTTAAGTGAAACAAGGATTCATAATGTAACTTCTCAATAATTCATATGAACAGTGATAGTTGTCAAGCATATGATTTGGCATAGCTAGAAATTTAGAATCTAAGAATTAATTTTAGAAAGATAATAATGAATTTGAGGTCTAATACAATTTCATTTCCATTATTATTGACTTTTATATTAATTCTCCATATGCTTGTTTACTTCCATTTAGGGAAATCTTCCAAACACCTACTAGAATTTATTTCTTTAATTATAATAAATTTAAGGATAAAAACACAAAAACGTGATATAATAAAGAAAATAAACTGAGTTTAGTATAAATAAATCTTTATAGAGGACCCAATTAAGATACCATTCTAGATTCATGAGTTCTAATAAGTTTAATTGATTAGTCCCTATGATGGGCCTTTAATCAACCTGCAATGTGTTATATTTATCCCTCTTAAAGAAGGTGTTAATAATAGCTACTGGGAAGATATTTTCATTATAATCTGGGATATAAACAATTATTTCTATTAATGGTATAATAATACAAGTAATTCATGGTTACAATCATGTGGGGCCTAATACAAGGGAATATAGATAGTAAAAGATTAAATGGTGGAAGAATTATTCATTGAGGTGAATAAAATTATGATCTCTATTGAATGTTATAGGGAATTTATTCAAGATATTATCCTAGTAAATACGACGATGATAATCATACTTAATTTTACTAATGCTAAAATTTCATCCCATTATGATCAAGACATGTGATAGGGGACCATCGATAAATTTATAAATGTTTCGATGGATTATGAGCTAAAGATAGTTACTGAATTTAAGAGAAAAGAAAATTCATTGGGGGATATATAATTTAAACCTCTAAAATTCATAAAATATACTAGTCCAATGATGTCTTGTGAGAAATAAATTGATGTCAATCATACATATATAGACTTTGAAGAAATCATGTGATTACAATAAAAAGTAAATTAATGTAGAAATGTTAAATATAAGGTCAAACATCTATTTAAATGTTTTAATTATGGAAATATTATAAATGTTTCTTATAATTAGACTAATAAATATTAAGAATATGGGTAGGATGCTCAATACCAAATTCCACCAAGAAAAAAGAAATAATATGGAAAGATCTCACAATAAGGGAAAAGATTTTTAATATATCACAATAAAGGAGAAATAATTAAAGGAAATGGAATGGATAATAAGATGATGAAGAAGAACTTTTGCAAATAACATGAGGTCATATCATTTGAAGATAAAATTAAATTATAGTATGTTTACATTGATGATAAATGGAAAATATATTCAATATAAAAATACAATCATCCTAAAGATCCCTCAAGTGAAGAAGAAAAAGAAAAATAATAATAATATTGTAGTTAAATAGAAGATATAAGTGATGAGGAATACCCAAAGGATTAACAATTAAAAAATCATATTATTTCTATGCCTAAAGAAAGTTAAAAAATATGAGATAAAAACAAATTCAATGAAATATGAGAATTATTTATTGATAAAATCTTAAAATGAATAAAAATCTAAACAGATTTTAATTATGAAAGTAAAGTAAACACAAAATATGGGTTCTCAAAATAAAATACCTAAAGATATATATATGATTCTTTATATTACCACTATAAATATCCTTGATAGGAATGAACAGCAAAAGGTTCTTGTGTTGAACCAAGTACATATGGTAAAATATATATGAGATACTCCTCCTATATTTCAGAATTATATCAATGATGTTGGAGAAATATCCAAGGTTGAATAATATTTTTCTAATGGAACTAATAAACATATAATTTTTTACATCATAATAGGAACCTGTATCTTTGACACTAGATATTTTATTTAAATTAGTGGCATAATAGGTAATGAAAAGAATAATGTTTTAACATCACCAATGTTGAAGAAAGAACCCATTGCAAAATATAGTGGTGGTTCTAAAAATACTAAAATTAATGAGGAATATGTGGTTGATAATATTAAGGCTAAAGATATGGGTAATGTAAAGTTAATGCATAAATATCATAATAATGAGAAATATAAAAATAAGTAACACATTTTAAATTAGAAGGCATAATAATTAAGATAGTTTGAAGATTTTATTTACAATCCAATGATATTTTTCGTTAATGGAAGTCACATATGGTGAGGAGTATATAAGAAAAATGAATATTTGTGATAGTATAATTTACCACTAGATAAATCATAGGGATGATATGAATCAAGTGGGATTCAACATAAATTTTTTAGATTCCATCTAAGAAAAAATTTAAAAGAAAACATTAAAATTGAAAATTTATTTTAATTCACATGATGTAACTTATGGGAGTTTTGATCATCCCAAAAACACCTCCAACAAGTTCCACACAATGATATTGAATCATCTCACGAAAAATTAAAATTAAAAATCAGAAAGTGAAGGAATAATGAAAACAAGGAAATAGTGGTTATAGTTGTATATAATTATGGAAAATTAGGAAATCCTTCGATACTGAATAGTGTTTAATCTTCAAATATGATTGGAAACAAATGTATTTAAAAATCCAATGGTCTTTAAAGGTTCCCTTCCTTTATTAGATTATGGATCATTTGATTTCAAAGTAATTTCAAGCACCTAAATTGGTAAGACAAACTAGAATCAAAATATTTTATCTCTGTTGGTGGGATAAAGAACAATCTTTTTAGTGTATTTCAGCTTCATGAAAACTTGAGTGACCGGAAATATTAAAATGATGTATGTGTTTTATGGAGGTTTATGGAATACACAATTATGATGAAGTAACAATGAAAAATTAAAAAAATATTTTAGATTTCTAATGAACAAGACACTTTATACATGAATATAAAATAGAAAAATTTGCTATATAATTGAATAATTTACCCATTGGGGAAAAGGAACATGGAGAAAATTATTAAAATGATGATCTAATAAATATAAAAAGTTGAATCATGAAATCCTAAAAAACTTTTGAGACGTGTCATAAATACAAAATCATGAACAAGAGCCAAAATTGAGTGGAGATCAATACAAAGAGACCTTTTTAGTTGATACACTTAGATATTTTTAGTTTACTGAGCTTAAATTTTACCAAAAGAGATAGGTATTTCAAAAAAAATGTTGATTATTTTACCAATATGGCTTATTTTTATTTTGTGGGGAGTAAATTAAAAAATAATTATAGATAAAAACTTATTTATGGGACTACTAAGTACTAATTATGATGTTACGTTAAATTAATTTGGCCTGAAAAAGGATCTAAATAAAATAATGGATACATTGAATCATATATTAAGAAATATTGAATAAGTTATAAGTCAAGGTCTCAATATACAACCCTAAAAAATAGATTTATTATGTGGTAGAATATTTGTTTTGTATACATAAAAAAAACCATATTCTGAGTAAGAAAAATGTACTATGTTTAGAGACAAGCCACAACCTCAGGTGTCTATATTCTTAATGATTTCTTACTATAATCAAATCTATTCCATGGATTATATATGATAATTTTTTAAAATAATCAGAGATATAATATCCTTAAATTATTTTTAGTCCCTTTTTATAAAAATATTAAAGTTAAATAATTGGTTATGTTTAATAAGAGAGATAATGAAGGTATATATCATAAATACACCCCAAGTGGAATGAGATTCCATTTTTGAATCATGAATTGGAGGAAAATAGTTGTTTTAAATGATGTAATTATGTGAAAAAATAAAAATTATTTATAAATATCTTTTATTAATGATGATAATAATGGATAAATTTTTTATGAAAATATTGGACATCATGGGTGTATTTTGGATGCAGAAGTATATTTATGAAATTCTCATCATGATTTTGAATTATCTATCAATGAGGAAGCCCATGGTCAAAGATAAAATATGTTCATGAGAAATAGGATGTATGTGTAGATTGAAATAATTATTTAAAATATAAATAATGAGTTCTAATCTGGATAATCTTAGATAGTTCTAATCAAATAAGTTTGATTATATGTTACCAAGGACTGGTTGAACCACTGAGAATTGAGGGTTCAATCAGTATTTCAATTTAAAGATTTAAATTAACATCAATCCTTACCTTTACACTTGTTAATATCAATATACACTCATGTTATATACCAACACTCATTTTTATATAGTAAAAATGAAATGAATTCACATGGGTTTTTACAATGTTTTATTTCAATGTGGGTACATACTCCCTACTATATTAAAGATGTTTGAGTCACTAATTTTTCTCTATAATCAATATTCAATTGTAATGTAATTAGAAGGGTCCATCCTTTAATATTTTTTATAATTTTAAAAAATATCTTTTTGGTTGAGTGAGAACCTGAAATTTTCTCTAATAAGAAACCTAAATAAAAAACATCCAATAATAGAAACCATAAATTCAAAAATAAAACAATTTCACACTACATCACATTCAGTCATGATTTTTAAAACCTTAAAATTCATATTTAAATGAAAATATCATACATAAACTCTTTGAAGAATGAAATTCTTTGGTCAATAAACCCTTCTTCATCATCTACACCAACTATGTTAGTGAAAGCACTACTAGTGGAAAACCAATGGATATTGCTATGAGAACACTGCCTTATCCAGTATGCATGAATTCACTAATGATTAATCATATTATTTAATTCATGTCCATAAAAACTAATTGTTAGACCTTTATATGGGATATGAGAAACACCACCAAAAGACTACACCACATAAGCATAGAAACACTCAATTCAACTAAAACCAAAAGACCAACAATCAAAAGGTCGTTGAACATCATTATCATATGGATGGACCTCACCCAAATTGAACCAAAATCCAAAAATCGTTTCCCTAATAAAAATAAATTATAAATAAATAATAATCCCACTATTTTCATGAAGAGTACTGATTCACTAAGATAGGGGAGATAAATCCATAGAAAATGGAATGAAAGCAAACTAGAAAAACAAAGGAAAAATATAATAATAAACCACTAGAATCCAAATAAAGGAGAAGAAAATTATGGGATCCTCTATCAAATTAACTCACCATAATAGTAATAATCAGACATTATAAATAATGAACTAAAATTGTATGGGTATTTCTTGGGGGTAAAGGAAAAAATGTATGTGGGAGAGATCTCAACAGTGAGGCCCCACTAATGATGAAATAATATACTCTGAAGGGATGAGATAATACATTCCACAAATGTGAGAAATGTTTTATATTTAACTCAATATTAAATATAATTACACTAGATACACAATAAGGAATTAATATTAATGGAGTCAAATTTAAAAAGATTAGTCAAAAGAGTAGAGGTGAAAGATAGTAAAATTTCATGATACAGTGAGCGGCACAAAACAACCCCAAAAAGAAAGTTAAATACACCTGAAATACTATATAATTAGGAGAATATGAAGCATAAAATTGGAAATTAATTTAATCACAACTATTAGTTTTGTGATATTGAGATCACTGAGTTATTGCAAATGCTAGAGCTAAAGGGTCAAGAGAATAACAATCTGAAAAAAGATACATCATGATGATCTTTCACCCAAAAGTGCACCCCAAACTTATTTATCCCAAAAATATTATTCTATTTATTCACACTAGTAATTGAATTTGGTCTTTACTCTTATTTTTTAATAATTAAATAGCTTTGGCTAAAAATCATCAATCTCTATAACTTTAGATGTCTGAAAATTATATATTTTGATCCTTCAACTTTCATACATCTCAACTTAGTGATCTCTTTACTTAACACAATGAATCTTCTTGTAAATATGGTTCTAGATCATGATGATCCTATTTTCCTGGAATCTTATGACACTAAATTTATTCATAAATTAACACAAATTATTTTTTCCCTTTATATAAGAAAACATCCACTAAATATTTTTGGGAATGTGTAGGATCTTGTTAAAAACACCAACTCACTTCATGTATCTAGTGATTAGATTTCAATAACTTATAATGAAATTAGAGTTTGACTTCATATAATCTACTGAAATACTCCAGATCAAGAAAATCAGAATTTCTATAAAACTTGTCTTGAATCAAAAATATTCATTCATAAATATTATAATTTTGATGATCTATATAAATTTTATCATAAATTACGTGACATCATAATGTTTATGTGAAGTCACTTAGAATATTTTGATGAATTTAATTCCATATAATTCACTCTATGATTCCTTATAGTTCGACCTTTACTTCAACTCTACTCAATATTATGTTTCATTTAGTGAATAAAAAATATTTTTCTTGAGACTTATTCTTTTAATTCTCTTAATCTATTTCACTTCCACTATGTCTGAACTTTTTCTTGAAACACTTTTTATCAACTCATTTCCTATAATATTGTACTCAATATTCCAATAATATCACTTATTGTCATTATTTAATTCTTACAATGATTTTTCATTTACCATTCTTATAGTATATATAATATCTAACATACCCTTCTAGAATAATTTTTGGTCATATTGCAAAGTTTTGTTTAGAAATTGAAAATAATAGTTCATGCATCACCTTATTGGACATCCATGTATCCTACAGTAATCCTAAAACTCACCAGGACTTCATAAAATTGCATTTAACTTACATATACCCTATGGACTTAGTTCTCTAGTTTAACAAAAATTTATAGTCCAACTCAAAACATTATTTTAAACAGCATTAACTGTAGATACATTACTTTCATAATATTAGGCACACATCATCATTCATAAGTCAAACATTTTTAGTGTTATAGAATTTATCTAATATGAGTATTAGATATAAATAATGTTTTAATAATTTAATCTAATTTAGAAGAAAAAAAATTGGTAATTGTGTCACCTCTCAAAGAGAAGAATATGATATGGGGTAGTGTGTTTTTAGGAATAAACATGATGAGAAAAGGCAAGTATCACATAATAAATATCATCATGTTTTAAAAGTATACTATTAAGCTGATGGTTTTTATTTTATTTATATGTTTTCTATAGTTATAAATATTGAATCAAATATAATATTTCATAAGATATATTCTCAATGGAATTGTAAGTTTTTATAAATTTATATGAATCATATGGTACCAATGTGGACTAGGCATGAGATGTTGTTGATTGAAAGACTAATTATTGAGGTGATTACTTTTTTGTTATAAGGTTCATTACTTTTCACTCTAAAAAATAAAATTATCACTCTTATATTAATAAAATTTTATTTTATCTTATCTCCTCAATCCATGGAACAAATGATTATCATGATGTTGAATACATTAGATTGATGCTTCAAACCCATTTTTGATTGGGTGTGACTACCAAAGAAAATTTATCATGTCAAAGAATATGGTACAATATTCATGGTCAAGGAATATTGATAAAAAATACAACTTCATCAAGTAGAATGATGAATGTGGTGAGCTCTCATTGGTGTCTATTTTAACTAAGGAGTAAGTTGTAGTTATTATGATAAAACACTTAATGAAGAATGAATTCATGTGCATATATTTTTTATTAGGAGGGAAATTTATCCTAAAATCCCTATATTTTTTAATGCTTACATTCCCTATTTTATTTCATTGTTTTTATTGAAAATGGATGAGAATAAAAATGGATTTCTTATTGAAAAGTGGGAGATTCTATACTTTCTTCTTGAATGAAATGATTAGGGTGGAGAGATATCAATCTAGATAAGAGAATAGAAAAACTCTATAAATGGGTGTGTAATGTGTTCAGAACATAGGATTATATAATATATCATCTAGTTGTACTTTGTTTACAACAAATACAATGGGGGTTATTGAAGATACCTTCTGCTTAAAATGGATATTTAAGAGCACTTGATGATTAGAGGAAGTTGATAAGATTCAAAAATGTCCCAATTAAGTGAATTTATAGGGTAATATATGAATTGATTAAAAAAATGGATACATTTTCATTATATCACTAATATTAAATCTTTAGTTGGAACACTCTCATAAGAATCATTTTGTCATATAGTTTAGTGTTTATATTACCATCACATTAGAGTCATGTTATGAAATATTTCATGGTATAACTAATTCATGATTTGTATAAATTTTTTCATGTTTTACTTATTAGGAAAAATTCATGTATTATTGAGAGTCCTATTAGAGAACATTTATATTCAAATGAATAAATAAATGTTGATAAATAGTCAAAATAACCATATTTATGTCATGTAAACAAGGCATTTTAATGAGAAAAATTTAGTTTTTAATGATTATAGTGGTAACACATATTTTGATTGTCATTATAGTTTAAATAATATTTTCATCATCAGTGGGACATGGTTAATCACCTATAACAAAAGGTGTTATCTCATGGAGCTCTAGTGGTACTAAAGGGGAGCATAATATGGGTTTTATAGAAGCCCCATTATATCATGTCCATGTGGTTAATTAGTCGAGGCAATATACTGTGGTGCATTGGATTCATCAGAGAGACTGAAAGTGAGAAGTGATAAGTCACCATTGAAAACCAATATTAAAACAATCAAGGTGGATCCCAATTTCAAAGAAATAAATTTCTAAGTAGAATAGATTGAAGAAATGTAGTCGTCATGTCTAGTTGTTTCACTAGGAAGTTGACGTATCCAAATCAAATATCAAGCCAAATAATATTATAGTGGAAATACGTTTACCAAGATAGAATATCAATTTTCTTACATATTCATTTTTTTAAGTTATTTATAGATATTTTTAAGACCTAAAATAATGGTTGGGAGAGATAAAGTCAAATAGTTTGGATATTTTCAATGGATAAATTATAATTTTTTAGGAACTCTATTTTGTGTCGGTTCCTTACCTATAAATAAATGATGATTGATGATTTTGATGATTTTTTAAATATTTTATGAAAATCTCATAGATTAATCCAACTATTCTAATGTTAATTATAATATTATTTTTGGTTTCAATTAAATAGATGATCAAGGGTTCACAGGTTATTAAAATTTTGAAGACACCTAAGGCTAATAGGAGTGATAACAAATTCATTTTTTATGATTGTAATTTATTCCAATGATTAGGTACTTTAAACATTTACCCTACTCCTTTCCTTTATCTCATTGAAAATTAAACAAAAATATTTATGTAAGGGTTACAGATATATTCCACCTACGATTTTCCACTTAATAAAAAGATATAGTGAACCTTTTATTTATCCTTGTGTGTTTTGTGTTCTTTACCAGTCAATCACACCTCATTGTATCATCATAGTAAATATTTAATTTCAATTAAATTTTATGTTTCAAATTTTATTTTTATTATATTGTTAAATTATATAGATTATTTTTGAGACCAGGTGCTGAGAAGACATGTGATTCTGAGGATTGGTGTGCCCAGAATAAATGTTTGAAATATAAAAAATATATTAAATAGAATGGGAATGTAGTTTTCTTGAAAAGGTTGAATATCTCTTGAACAATGGGGAGGATTGGAAATCTAATGGCACTATTGAGTTTAGAACATAGGTTTTACACTATGCATGACATAATATTGGTCGGTGTGGGTTGTTTGTGAAACATTTATCACTGGGGAAAAAATAATAAGATAAATTAACTATATTTTTTATTCTATTTCTTTGGATTAATAAACTTGATTACATTTCAAATATATTGATATGTAGTATTTATTAGGGTTTAACTCTATACTATAAAGACATAGAAGCTTTTAGAGGAGAGAATTCTTGGAGAATGATGATGGATCGGGATCGGATCATGGATTTTTGCACCAAAGGAGTTCATGTATCTCATCAATAATGCCAAAAAAGAAACATTCTTCATCAAAGATTGAACCAAACTATAGGTAGGATGTGATTTGTTTTCTCCATCCCATTTCTTAATCTCAGATAAACATGAATCAAATCAATGAACAGAATTCATATGTACTTCGTCGGTAGATTTAAATTTATGGAATCATATTTTATTTATTATGATTATTTCTCTTCATTATTCCTTTTCATATGAAAATCATTTAAGGATTAATAAAAAAGGATGAGGTTAATTCATCATGTTTTTTTTTCTTTTTGATTTATTCCCTTATTATTCACACTTTCATGGAAAGTGTTTATTTTAGAATATGATTTGTAAAATACCTGGTATATTATCGTTTTGTGAAAGCTATTCTGTACAATAAGTCATTATTTATAGTGTCTCTACTTTTTCTTAAATTACTATTACATCATTTTAAATATAAAAACATAACGGTGTTCCAAAAATAGGATTAAAGGTTATGTAGCTTGGGAAAATTTGGAAAATGCATAAAAATTATATAATAAAACATAAAAATTATTTAATTCCTTCTTCTCTAGGTTATTATTATCCATTGAATTCACTTTAGTACATGTAATCACGTGATGAAATACATCAAATAATGGGATTATCTAAAAGCCTAGTAAAAGGATAAATATGAACATGAATCAATATAAAATGGGTGATCATAATCATCATCATCATATCATAATCTTAGTAACATCATCATAATCAATATGGGAAGCATTATATAAAGGAATACAATTCTGAAATGCATAAAAATGAAACATCATGTTTTATTGGCCAACTACCACACATACTTGTGAACAAATCTAGTATAATGTTCATGAATATGTAAACATTTATCATGAAATACATCACATTACTCAATGAATTATAGGGCTATATAATTTCAGGTGCATCAGTCATATCTTAGCATTTAAATTGCATGATATAACTATGGGTGCACCCATCACATCATAACATTTACATTATCATTCATGCCACATAGCGCATATATCAATACTGAATATGAAATAACCCATGGAAAGTATTGGTTTTCATTTAATAAAGAATGCATTGATGAATAAAATTTGGTAAATAAAAGGGAAATAATATTTTTGGTATAGCAATCACTAGTATGTAGTGAAGAAGAAACAATCTCAAGAGAATTAAAATTTGTATTTTTTTTAAAGACTAGTCCATTTGGAAAATATTATGTTTTTTATAATCTCAAGTAGGAATTATTTGTATCCCATAAATGGAAAGGAGAGAATAATGAAATCCAATTTAATGATCATTTAATGAATATAAATACTAAAATTAGTGTGAGAGAGGATAAACCCAAGGAAATAGAGTTGTGTTCAAAAATTCCCCTTACCTTATGTATAGAAGATTTATTCACTTTAATAAACTCTATAATAACATTGGATTCATTAATTAACAAATATTACAACCTTTTATAAATGAATTCAATTCATTATGGATTTATTTTTTTAATTTAAGGGTTTTTATATGAGTTATTAGGTTTCATTTATTTATTTAGGATTGTTTTTTTCATAGTTTTCTTTATCGGTTCACTAGTATACATGAATGGAAGTTTGTTTAAAATGAGGATAAATATCCAAAGTTGTTATTATATGTTATTAATGGTATTAAATAAGTTTAAATCATCTTATAAATATTGTATATATTTTTGATACAGAACATAAATATGGTTAAAAAATAATTTTTACAATATGTTTCAACCACTATAATTATTTTATTAACAACCTTGAAGAGGTTAAAGTAAAATGAAATTGCATCACACATGATGTTGGTAATTGATATATCATGGGAGAAGATTTAATTTTTATGATAAAAGAGAGAGAGGGGTGAGTTTAATTATTGATCTTCCATTAAAATAATTTATTTCGAGTATATCTAATGTATTGGTGATATAATTACATTTGTATGTTGGGATGTGAGGATTGAATAAAAATATAAAATTACTTGAAAATAAATTAAAAGAAAATAAATTGGAATTTACCTCTTTAATTTCTCCTCCTTGAGAACCTACCTTGGGAAAGTTTTTGGTATTTTGATGAGATAAAGATATTATAGACGTGGGGGAGGGGCAAGGTAAAAATATTTGGAATAATTTTCACAATATTCATGTCTTGGAAGGTGTGAGAAGAAGAGGTGGTGAGGGGTGGTATTTATAGTGGATGAGAGGGGTGTTTTATCATTATTATATTTATTATTTTATTTTTTCGGAAAAATAATATGAATAAAATGATAATTTTCACAAAATATATTGAAATAATCAAGGATAGTATAATATTTTGGGCTAAAATCATCCATACATCATCTATGACTCCATATCATGTATTTATCTTTTATCGCAAATTATGGTATTTTACTATTTATCAAAAATTCATGTATTTTAGAAAAATACAAAAAATTCTCCCCAACCACTTTTCAATGTTTAGAATTCAAAAAATAACATGATTTTATGAAAATAATTTTTGTAATAATAGTAATTTAATTTTTAATTAAATTCATCATTTACATGGAAAACACATATTTTAAAATTACAACTCATTTTATAACACTGAAAAATAACTTAAGGTCTTATAAAATTATCTTAAAATAAGAATAAATAAAGATATTAATTTATGAATACATTTTAGGAAAATATTATTTTTATTATTAAATTAATGAAAAAAATGTAATTAAACATTTATGGCTTTCAAAAATTCCAACACTTAATTAATTATTTTTAAAACATTTATTTATACAGACTATGATATAATAAAACCATACTTTGATTTATAAGATTCCTAAATTTTAATTATTATTCCATTTCAGAGGTTATTATTCATTTTTCCTATTTACTATTAATAAGGGTTATAATATTATTCCTAAGGTCAAGTTACTATTTCATTTCTATTTGTTCCTAAACTTCTAGAAATACTTATTATTTCAATAATTTTTCATTTATGAATTTTGAATTATGGACTATGAGTTATTTTATGTGATTTATACTATTTTGATTTTCTATAAGAATGGATAAATTCTATTGATAAAATTTTGGGCCCCTACATTATTTCCCCATTTTGAAATTTCTCCCTCGAAATTTCGTTTTATAAAAACAGCTGAGGGAACTTCATCTTCATCCCCTCCTATGGATCCCAAGTAAATTCTTCATATATATGGTTAATTGACAATGCTTCTAAAAGTTTGGTTTTCTTGTTAAAAATAACCTTATATATTTGATCCAAAATCCATACTGACTGCTCCTCATAAGAGAGATCATCTTCTAGCTCTACCACCATTGAGTTTAGTATATCTGATGGATCTAGTACGTACTTCCTTAGGAGTGATACATGGAACACAGCATGAAAATGATCTATATTCAATAAAAGTGCAAGCTGGTAGGCCACATATTCTATGTGATCAAGGATACCAAAGAGGAGAATGTTTCTAAGGCTTAGCTTCCCTTTCATTCCAAGCCACATGACTCTCTTCTAGGCTCATATTTGAAGGAAGAATTAATTTCCATCACAAAACTCCAATTACCTTCCATATTTGTCAACATAGCTCCTTTTCTAGCTCTAAGAATCATTGTTATGTTAATGGATAGATTTAAAGGTATCTATTGTCTCTTGCATAAGATCAAGTCCAAGTATCTTCCTTTTTCCAACTTCATCCCAACATGTTGGAGTTCTACATTACATTCCATACCGACCATTATATGGATCCATATTAATACTTATGTGGTGTCTATTTTTGTATGAGAACTCAAGCAATAACAAATGTTTGTCCCATCCACCTATGAATTCTAATGAGTGGGCTCTTATCATATCTCTAAGACTTAGAATAGTTTTTTTAGTTTAGCCATCAGTTTGGGGTGAATGGTCAAGCAGAAATTTAATTCCATACTCAACGAATATTGGAGACTCCTCTAGAATTTAGATGTGAACCAAGGATCATGATAAAATAAAATATAGAGTGGAACCCCATGAAGTCTAACCAATTCCTTCACATATATCATTTAAATTTTTTCTAGAGAGATATCTTCCCAAATAGTGACCAAATTTGCAGTCTAGGTGAGTCAGTCAAACAAAACCCATATCAGATTATTTCTTTGGATATCTTTAAGAGACCCATGACAAAGTCCATACTGACATTATAACTTTTACAAATTGGTATAAGAAATGGATGAATCATACCTTTGTACTTCTGTATCTCTTCTCCAACTTTTTGACATATCAAACACCTTAAGATATATTTCACAATATCCTTCTTCATGTTATCCCACCAAAAGTGTTCTCAAAGATCACAGTACATCTTGTTACCCCCAGGATGGATATAGAAGTTTGAGCTTTGAGCATTACCCAATAGATCCTTCTTTATCCTAAGTAATTAAAGAACACAAATCCTCATTCCAATCTGAATTACCCCATCATTATTGATATATAACTCTTACAGTATCCTTTCCTTTACCACATTCACCTTGGTTTGAAACTCTGAATCATCCCTTTATGCCTCATTAAACATCTCTTGGATAGATTTTTGGGAAATAATTTGGGAAAGATATTATGTATTCACCGCCATTATTATTTCAAAATGAAAACTTTCCATATCCATTATGATAGGGTTTTCTCAATTTGCAACATGGTTAGAGTAGCAGGTTCTCTTATACCAAGAGCATTGATACCATGTTTATATTTCTAGGATGATAGTTAATAGAGAAGTTATAGTCCTTGATTATCTCTAACGATCTCATTTGTCTCAAGTAGATCTCTTTTTTTGTGAATTTATACTTTAAGCTCTTGTAATAGTTATATATGGCACACTTCTCACCATATAGGTAGTTCCAACAAATTTTCAAGGAAAAAATCACCACTGAAAACTCCATATCATTCATTGTGTAGTTCTACTCATGGATATTCATCTGCCATGAGGTGTAGGTTATCACATTAACCTTTTATATGTTTAAAAAATCCAAGCCTTTATTTTAAGCATCATTATATATCAAATAACTTTCTCCACTTTTTGGTAATGTTGGTACAGGTGTAGTGATCAACCTCTTCTTCAACTCCTTGAAATTTTACTCACATTATTCCGTCCGTACATACATTACCACTTTCCATGTTAACTACATTTGTGTTCTCGTAAATCAAGATAAATTTATCACAAAATATCATTAGTACCAGTCTAATCCAAAAAAAACTATGGACTTCTGTGACACAAGAGGGTATGGGTCATTCCTCAATTAGCATTGTTTTTTAAGGGTCCACTGAAATTCCCCCACTTTAGATCACATGTCCCAAGAATGTGACTTGTTGTATCAAAATGTAGTAGTTTCTGAACATGGTGTACAACTTATCCTTCCATAAAGTCTCCAAAAAAATCCTTAGATATTTTTAATGTTCCTTATTTCTCTTGGAGTATATGAGAATGGCATCAATAAACACAACCAAAAATTTGTCAAGATATTGTATAAATACTATACACCTAAAATACATGAAGATTGTAGTAGATGTAGTAAGTCCAAAGAGAATCACCAGAAACTCATAGTTCTCATACCTTGTATGGGAGGCAGTCTTAGTAATATCATCCTTCTTCAACATTAACTAATGATATCCACAGTAGAGATCTACCTTTGAGAAGTACTAATCTCCTATTAACTGATTGAACAAGCCATAAATCCTTAAAATATGATACTTTTTCTTTATTGTTATCTTGTTGAGTTCCAAATAATCGATACACAACCACATTTATACATCCTTCTTCATGACAGAGAGCACTAAAACACCCCACAGTGATGCACTAAGTTGTATAAACCATTTATCCAAATTCTCTTACAACTGTTTCTTTAACTCATCATGTTTGATAGGGTCCATCCTATAGGAACACATTGAGAGAGGTTTGATTCTTCATAGTAAATCATCACCCACACCATTAAAGGATTTTTCAAATAAGATTCATGATATTCCTTTAATTTTAAAAAAAGCATGGGATGGTTTTGAATATGAAACGATAATTCATTTTTCCTGATAGTTGACTTGTGCTCTATACAATGAGATCCAATCCATACCCATTATACCATCGAATTCTAGTAAGGTGAGAATCACAAGTTTCACTAGATGATTATTTACACATATTCCGACATGAGAAGATTCCAAGACATAGGTTTCAATGATTTTACCACTAGGTGTTTTTATAGATATCTATACTCATGGTTTTAGGGATTCAAATCATTTATTCTGTAAATCTACTAAGATATAAAGGAATGCATAAAATCACAATAAAATAATACTTTTTTCATTAGTGAATGAATAAAAAGTGTACATTGTATGACTTTGTTTACTTGCCTCAATTTAGAAGTAGTGATGGCGTAGACCTTACCTTATTCATTATGATATGGTGGCTAGTGATGCTGATTACCCTCGAGGACTTGAGGATTAGTGAACTAGATTGCATGGTTCCCTTACTCCCTATAGTCATAGCATTGGACCATTTATGATGCTCTACTTACTTCCACCACATTGTCCAAATTCATCATGTATATTAGAAATTCATGAGATTAGTGGTATTATCTCCCATGATTGAATCATTTCCCAATCCTATTGATGCAGTTCCCATGATGTTTCTTCCCACATTTTTTACATGTGCGTTGTTGATTTTTATTTCTATATTTTTCATTAGATCATTTGGCTTGAAACTCCATCATTGGTTTTTTATCACTATAGCCATGATACAATTCTCAAAACTCCATCTTTAATTTTATATCACATCTAAAAGCTTCTTCACAACTCTTAAAGTCTCAAATTTCTAGATCCTTTCAAAGGTGTGGCTTTAAATTTCTAAAGAATATATCAATTTTTCTATAATTATTGATGACAAAAACAAAAACATACCTTTCCAGAGTTTTGAAATTTTATTTGTAGGATTTGATATATTCCCCTTAATTTTTCTTTAGATCCATAAGTTATCTCTCCATATTTTTGTGTAGAGTTCAATGAAATACTTGTTAAGAAATATTATCTTAAATTATTCCCAATTCATCTCTATAATTTTTTCCTTAGGCTAGGTTTTATTAATCAACGCCCATCATTGGTTGATCTCTCCATATAGACAATAAATGGAAGGAGTCACCTTCTACATCTCAGAATAGTGATGTATAGAAAATATATTCCCCATTGAGTTAACTCATTGTTCCATAACTAATGGATCAGAAGATTCACCAAACATTGGTGGTCATTTTGACATAAAGGACACGATAGATAGTTTCTACCTCTTAGGTGAATGTGGAAATTCCACATTATTTAGGTTATTGTTCAAAACCATAGATATCTAGGTAAGCATTGCTATAAAATTTTTAGTACCACTCCCAGGCATTGGGGATGTTATTCGGGAAATCACTGTGTTATCCCTCACATAGGTTGTTAGCCTAGTTTCCCTTGGTTACCATCATTTTATTAAATTAGAATGGTTATAAAAAAACATAATTCAATAAGTAATGAATAAATAATATCTTCCTTTTTTCAGTTATTTCTAAAAGAATATATTGTGGGATCCTTATGTTTAGAATTTTCTAGAACAAAGATTCTAGGGTTCTTACATAAACTTAGTCTCATAATAAGGGTTTTAACTATGGTTATATAATCATAATTCCTAAATTAAATAAAAAATGCTCTGATACCAACTATAGAGACCTTTATTTTTCTTAAGTGTCTATTACATCAATTTAAATATAACAAAAAAATAGTGTAAAAACTAGGTTTCAAAGGTTGAGTATCTTGGGAAAATTAGGACCATACATATAATTTACAAAATAAAACATAAACATTATTTAAGTCATTCTTCCCTAGAATATTATTTTTCCTTGAATTATATTTATTACATGTAGTGACCTAAGGATATACATTAAACAAAGGGATAATCTAAAAGCCTAGTAAGATGATAGATAAGAACATGAATCAACAAAACATAGGTGAAAATAATCATCATCATAATAAAATAAGCATAGTAACATCATAATTATCAAGACAGGAAGCATTAGAAAAAGGAATGGAATGTGGAAATGCATAAAAATGAAACATCATGTCTTAGTGGTCAACTGCCACACATATTTGTGAAAATATATCATCATGTTTATGAATATTTTAAATTTTATCATGAGATATATAAAATTACCCAATTCATTGGAGAACTATATAATTTTGGGTTCACCCATCACATCATAAAATTTATGTTGCACTATATAATTTGGGGAACACCTGTCACATCAGTACATGCACATTATCATGCATGCCAGACAGAACATGTTTAAATATTCAACATAAAATAAACCTAGGTAGAGAATTGGGTTAATTTAATAAATCATACATTAATTAATAATATTTGGGAAATAAAAATGGAATAATATTCTTGTTATAGGAATCATCAATCATGAGTGAGGAAGAAACAATCCCAAGAGAAGTAAAATGTGTGTTTTTTTAAAAGAAGAGTTCATTTTGAAAGCATTGTTTTTTGTCATAAACAAAAGTAGAAAACGTGGATATCCCATAAAAGAAAATGAGATAATAATGAAATTAAAATTAAAGTAATTAAATGAATATACATAATGAAATTGTTGTGGAAGAGGGATAAACCCATGGAAATCGAGTTGGGTTCAAGAATTCCCCTTACCTTATGTCTAAATGATTTTTTTACGTTAATATATTGCATAATCAAATTAAATTAATTAATTAAAAAAAATAGAACATTTTATACATGAGTTTTATTTATTATGGTTTTATTAAGTTTATATATGGGATTTTAAATGCATTATAAAGTTTAATTTCATCGTTCAAGAGTGTTTGTTTTCCTAGTTTTCATGATCGGTTCCCTTATATACAAGAATGGATGTCTGTGTAAAATGTGTATAAATATCATGACTTTTTATTACATGTTATTAATGATCTTATAGAAGTTGAAATGGTCTTATAAATTATTCAGTTATTTTTTATGAGGATATATCCTTAGATTAATGTTAATGAGCAATATTTTAGGTTAATTTTTTTGGTTTTTCGATCATAATGAAATCATTTTGTTTTATAAATTACTATTATGTATATATGTATTTCAATAACATAAATAGGGTTTTAATATAAATTTTAAAATATGTTTCATCTATTATATTGATTCATTAAACATAGTTAAATGTATTATATTAAAATGGAAGTGCATCAACCACGATGTTGGTAAATTGACACATCATAGGTGACAATTTTATTTTTAGAATAAAATAGAGGGAGGGAGGATTTTAATTATGTATATTACATTGACATGATAAAATTAAAATATATGTGTGTTACAGGAGTTATATTGGCATTTAGATGAGGGGAGGTAAGAAGAGAATAAAAATAAAAAAACATGGAAAGTAATTAAAAGAAAATAATGATGAATTTTCCTCTTGAATTTCTCCTCCATGAGAACCTCCTTATGAAAAAGGTTTTGTCTTTTGATAATACCAATAGCTCCTAGATGTGGGGTAGGGGATGGGGAAGAGTATTTGATAGAAATTGGACAATTATCGAATCTTATAAGGTTTGAGGAGAAGTGGTAGTGAGGATGGTATTTATAGTGGATGAAAGGGTTGTTTTCTCATTATTATATTCATTAGTTTATTATTTTCTCTCAAGACTATGAATATTTTTATAATTGTAACTCAATTTTTCAAAATAAATGATATTTATATATTTTTTACCTACATCTATGACTCCATAATTTTTGTATTTAGATTTTATCTTAAATTATTAGATTTTACAATTCATTAAAAATTCATGTATTAAAAAAATCCAAAAAATTAACGGTAACCATGTTTTGAGCTGTAGAATTCAAAAATGAAATCTATTTTTATGAAAACAATTCTCTAAATTTTTGTAATTTAATTTTTAATATAAATCATCATTTACTTGGAAGATACATATTTTAAAATTATAACTGATTTTATAATACTTTGAAAAATTAATTAAGGTCTCCAAAAATTATCTTAAAATAATAATACATCATATTATTAATTTATGAATACATTTTATGAAAATATATTTTATTTTAAACTATTAAATTAATCATAGAATTGTAATTAAATAGTTATGACTTACAAAATTTCCATCACTTAATTAATAATTATTAAAACATTTATTTACATAGACTATGATATAATTATACCATACTTTCCATTATAAGATTCAAAAAAATTATTTATACTGTCATGGGTGAGCTTACTATTCATTTGGCTTGTTTACTATTCATAAGGGTTATATTACTATTCCAATTGTGAGGTTAACATTTAATTGTTATTGGTTACTTAACTTCTATAAATACTTATTATATCACTAAATATTCATTTATAAAGTTTTTATTATGGATCATATGTGATTTTATATGATTTATACAATAAAACATTACTATAATAAAGAATAAATTCCATTGATAAAAGTTCTGGTTGTTACAATATTTTTGGTGCAGTTAATGATTGAGGTTGTGATCATGGTGAGATGAAGATAGTGGGTGATCAGAGGTAGATTGTAATAGATTTTCAGGTTCCATTATTCTTGGTTTTGATGTGTGGTGAAAAATTGGATTGATAGATCATTTTCAAGTATATATGATCTCATATTTCAGCCAATAGTGAAGGAAAGGCTTGACCGATCCCACCCCCTATATGATTATATGAGTATTCTGAAACTATTGATTTTTCTTATATGGGGCCAAAGAATCTTGAACCATTTTTTGAGAGTCTCTGATGATATAATTTCTCATGGAGTGGAATCACTAGGAAAAATCATTCCATTGAGAAAAATATTATTTCTCATATTTGATTGTGACCACCTGGTGGTGTGGTGTCCTTCCTGAGTATATCTGGGTGTTTATGCCCTACATCTAATGTTATATCTTGTATTTAATTTACTGCACTTTATGCATCATGTTTAGTGTTTTGGGGGTTTTCTACTGGGTATCATTATACTCTCTTATTCATGGGATTTTCCCACACATGTCATGTCTTATGAAAATGACCCTCCCATTTGATGGTGTCCTAGGGGATAGGGAGCGGTTGGGGAATAATATGGTTGTGACCAGCTATGTTGTTTATCAAGATATTTGATTTAATATTATTCCCCTTCCATTGAGCAGGTTGGAATATTTAGATATTTTTATTGGGCTAGAATTTGGCCACTTTCCCAACTTTTAGTACTTTGCTATCATACTCTGGTTGTTGGATTATAGATGTATGAAAGCAATAGGTTCAATTGTTTTAGATTTACTAATTTTTTTGTCTCAGAGATTTGTGTGTGTGTAAGGAGAATTAGGATAATACCTCCAATATGTGTGATGTTCCTATTCATTGTTGGTCTTTATTCCCAATCCTATTGGAGGTTGGCCTGGGGTAGTTATGGGTTGGAGCTCGGTGGGTCAGTTCATCACAGAGTTGTATCAGAGCAGTTGGTTCTAACTTTAGACTGGAGTCAGTGAGATGGGTTTGGGGATACACTATTTAGTGTTTCATGTTTGTCTTTTAGTCCAGGGACATCAGTGTTGGTGTCATGGTTGGTGTATCCATACACCAAAAATTTGATCACCTATCTTTCAACACATTACATGTAAACATTAGTTTCATAGAAAATTAGGTACATTCATCATATAAGAATGGGTTTTGTTTTTCATTTCCTTCTTGAGTCATCTCCCCAGATATACTCTTTCGATTTTTTTATATTATGTTTTATTTTAGGATGCCTCAACCAAAACAGTCAGTGAGGATTCCACTCTATGATCACAAGGATGATCCTCTTTGTGATGAGGATTTTGTACAAGGGATTTTACTGAATATAAAGCTTTTGGGTGGTTCACCAGCAATACCACCACCAGTTGGTATTGGTAGTACTATATGAGTATGCATGTAGGTTGAGTTCACTCTATGAGTTTTAGAGGCAGTGACCCCCTGGTTTAAGGTTTATGATAGACCCCCAGGTGGATGAGGACCAGATAGAGGAAGGCACTTGCATTTTCCTCCTTATGATAATGACTAAAAATCATATTTTTGTCCTTTTGGAGAGTCTTCTCTAGGGATTTTTTGGGTGATAGTGGAGCTTAGTGACTCAGTCACATATAAATACCACTCTCTCTTGGTAATATTTCATCCATCTCTTGAAATATGAGTTCTATCCAGACACATTTTGATCAATGCACAATCATGAGATTATCCCAATACTCATAGTTAGTGGAGTACGGAAGTCATGATGGCTCAAAATATGCTGAGGGGGTGGTAGTGTTTCTTCTTCAATGGTCAGGGACATTTGGATTTTGATTTTCAAACCCCTCTTATAGCTAATCAATAGACTATAAAGGGACTGTGGTACAGATAAAATGAATGAATTTTGGTTCTACATGGAGTAGAGGATGTGGAAGAGGGGCTAAAAGAGAATAATGATGTGGTTGGTAGTCTAACCCATTACTAAAACCATGCCAAATTCATCTGCACCATGCTCAGGTATATGATGTTTAGGGATGAGGCTAGCTACTAGCTATAGAGGACTATAACCCCGAGGCTCTAAAGATGACATAAGGTTAGATCTAGTTCTTCTCTACTTTATATGCAGTATTTATAGATACTTGTTTGATTTATTCCTTCCATCCCACTTATCTTGATTAAGAATTTAATATATTTTTTCTATATTTGGCCAAACCTTTTCATTTGGAGACTTCGAGAAGTTGTGACTTAGTGATTTCTCACTTGTGATGACTGTGGGATTTAATGCTTGAAGTTAAAGATTTGTATTAGATCTATTTATATAATCGATGAGTATTTATGATTTAATCTTAGGTATGAACTAGCTATCCATTGTTCATTCACATATTTAATATTTTTGGTGATGGATGTGGTGTGTCTATGAAGATGGGAACAATTTTTCATTTATGGGTGAAAATGAAAAATTAGTGGGTCAGGATGAGCCTAAGCATAAGAGAGATATTCTAATTACTTTCTATTTGGATAACATGACACTTGGAGTAGTTAATTCTTGGGGCTATTAGTTTCTTATAGAGGTATCATTGTATAAGTAATGTTTTCCTAAGGAAATATTATGTTTACCTCTCTACTGAGAGTTACACTTCTACAATAAATTTCATCACAGGATGTCCCTAATATATACACAATCATATTGGATGGCATCCACAGTGCTTTGTGAGATGAGGGTACAATTGGAGGACTTGCAAGAGAATGGCTTGGTGATACCGAGTGTTTCCCCTTAGTCAGCCCCAGTCTTGTTGACCAATGATGTGGATAAGAGCTTGAGGTTATTTGTGGACTACCAATAATTAAATAAGGTTACCTTGAAGAGTAATTATCCTCTACCAAGGATTGATGACCTCTTTGATCAGTTGAGTGTGGAACGATGGTTCTCAAAAGTTATCATTAGATAAGGTTATCATCAGATTTGAGTATAGGATAAATATTTCCCAAATATATCATTCAGATGTCTCTACAATCATTATGAGTATTTGTTGAAGTCTTTCGGAATGAAGAATTCCCCAATAGATTTTATGGAACTCATAAACAAGATCTTTTGGTCTTTCTTAAACTAGGTTTGGTGGTCTTCATCATTGACATCCTAGTGTACTCAAAATCTATGGAGGATCATTTGAGACCCTTGATATTAGACATGGACATGCTCTAAGAGATTAAACTTTATTGGAATCTCATTAAGTTTTAGTTTTTTATTAAATAATACCACTTCCTATGAATCATCACTTTAGATGGAGGAGTGGTGGCATACCTGGTGATGGTTGAGGCGTTTCTTTCTTGGGATCTACCCAATAGTGTAACCGATTTCTTGAGTGTCCTTGGGTTGGTAGGGTACTATAAAAGGTTTGTACCTTATTTCTTTATTTTTTTAACATCCTTCACATCTTTGACATGAAAGGGATAGCCTTTATTGTGGACAGAATGGTGATAGAAGTTATTTGAAGAGCTTAGGCAGATAATGGTGAGTTCTATGAATTAGTGATTAGAATATGAGGGTGATAAGTATGTAGTGTACTGTAATGCATCAGGGACTAAACATGGTTGTGTTCTTAGGAAAAGGTAGGAGGTGATTACTTATGGGTAACATCAGTTGAGAGAACATGAGAAAAACTATATGACCCACAATATTGAGTTAGAAATGGTAGTCTTTTCAATGATGATGTGGTGACACTACCTGATTTGTGAGCGGTTTATCATCGAGTCTAAACATAAGAGTCTCAGTCGTATCTTATCATAGAGGGATCTTAACCTGATATAGAGGATATGGATATATTTCCTCCGTGACAACAACATCAAGATTGTCTTTACTCCTAGGATGGGGAACATGGTGTAAGATTCTCTTATTATGAGATTTGTTCATAGATTTTGGTAAAGGAATTATGGCAGTTAGGATCATTATTGTAGTCCTTTATGGGAAAGGATGGTTCTTCATATATTTAATAGATTGTTTCTATCACACCTATTTTACACCATATCTTGGATTCCCAACATGGATACATCGATTTTTTTACCTTGCATACTATGATATTCACGGGAACTTCTCCTGTGGGATATTATGAAGTTGGGGAGCATGATATTCTCTTCAAGGTATGGAAGATGGTACCATTGAAATTGTGAGATGAGACGATGCAGGAGTTTTATAAATCCCCTTTATCGGTACATCTAGGTGTGGAAAAAAATGTACTAGGAAATTTGATGTCGGATTTGGTGGTCATTCATGAAGAATATAGTTGTAGAGTTTGTCTCTTTGTTCCTCACATGTCAGTAAGTGAAGGCTAAGCACCAGGTTCCATCGGGTTTAGCTAAACCCCTTGAGTTTCTTTAACAGAAGTGGGATGGGATTTTCATGTACTTTATGATAAGGTTACTATGTACATCCAGGGTCAATGATTCCTTCTGGGTGATCATAGACCCACTCACCAAGTTGGAAAACTTCTTAGATTTTCGAGAGCAGAGTTCAGTAGAGTGATTGGTTCTCTTATATGTGTAAGAGATAGTCCAACTCCATGATGTTACATCAATGATTGTCTCTCACCATGATTCTTGATTCACATCTCGGTTATGGAGAAGATTGCAGGAGGTCATCAGGACTCACTTATGCTTGATCACATCATTTCACCCCCTGACTATCTTTCAGACAAAGAAGACCATTCCTGTCTTGGAGGACTTGTTTTTGGAATTCATGTGGGATTTTGGCTATAGTTGGTATTATCTTCTACCATTGGTGGAGTTTTCTTTCAAAAATAGCTACTATTAATCCATTGGTGTGATTCCATTTGATGATTTGTATGGGAGACCCTATAGGTAACCACTATTGGAATTATCCAGGAATGTCTACACTCATGGTCTTGGAGTTGATGCAAGCAACTACATAGAAGGCTCATATCGTACAATAGTATATGAGGACTTCATAGATCCATCATAATTCTTATGTTTACTAATTATTAAGACCTCTTGAGTTTGAGGAGGGATACCACATGTTATTAAGGGTCTCACCTAGAATTGGATTGTGGAGATTTGGCCTAGGTGAGAAGTTATTTATAATATTAATTGAGCCTTTGTAGATATTATGTAATGTTGTCAAGGTGGAATACCACATAACTCTAGTACCATAGTTTGATCAGGTGCTTGACATCTTCCATGTGTTGTAGTTGTGGAGGTATGTGCAAGACCCGTCACATGTTATAGAATGGGGTGAGCTAGAATTTGATGACGGTGATACCTTTCTTGATTAGTTATTGGTGATCAAGGATCAAAGGGAGATATTCTTTTGTTGGTGATTGATACCCTAGTTTGTGTCTAGTGGAAACATGGGAATTTTCAAGAGAGCAACTGGGAATGATAGACTCATATGCGAAGTCAGTACCCTCATGTTTTTTATTGTATTTTTTCTCTTTTTAGAATAAAAATACATAAGTTAGGGATAACATAATGAATCATATTTTCCATGTATTATATTTTGATATTATATGGATTATTTTCAAGACCAGGTGTGGAGATGAAATTTTATATTGATACCTGGTGTGTGAGGAATAAATGGTTCAAATATATTAATTATATTAAATAGCACTTACACAAAGTTTTATAGTGAAAGAGGAATAACTCCTAAATAATGGTCCAAATCATAAATCTAATAGAACCAGTGAGTTTAGAAAATGGGTTTTACCCTAGGCAGGACATAATCTTTTTCAGCACAGTTCGTTTGTGAAAAAGCTGTCACAGGTGTGAAATTAATGAAATTAATTAATTAAATGGATTATTTATTTTTCATTTCAATGAAAAAAACTAATTCCTACTTGAATTTCATCTATTCAGTTTCTCTTAGGGTTATACATTAAACCATAGATACCTTGAAACCTTTTGTAAGAGACAATTATTTGTGAATTATGATGGATGTGTACTATTCCATGGATCATTTTACTAACAGAGTTCATAGATCTCATCACAAATGGTGATGCAGAACTATTCTTCATTAAAAATTGATCCAAACTCAAGGTTGGATTTAAGATGTATTTTCCATATTGTTTCTTAATCCTGGATGAATGTAGATCAATTCAATAGACATATTTAATACATTCATCATCAGTAGATTTAAATTGATTGACTTATATTTTGTTCATTGTGTTTATTCCTCTTCGTTCATCCTTTTTCTATGAAAATGAATCGAGGATGAATGAAAAAAAGGATGAGGTTTTTTCCTCATTTTTGTTTTATTTTTTATTTCTTCCTCCATTCATTTCATGTTAATATTGGGAATTTATTTTGGCTCATGGTTGGATGAATACAGGGTATGTAATCATTTCATGACTATTCTTCTATATAATGGATTGATATTGTGGGTGAAGTTAATGATCAAGGAAATGATCATAGTCTGATGATGATGATGATGGGAGATTATTTGAGGATTAAAATGGATTTTTGGGTTATTTTCTTCTCATTTTTTGATATATGATGAAGGATTGAATTGACATATCAATTTATGTGAAGATCTGAACCTGAATTTTGTCTTGCGATGAATGAAAAGCTTGTCTGACCCAACCTATCAAAATATCATGGTCTTCTAAGACCCATGAGATTTCTTCTGCAGGGCCCAATGATCATCACCACTTTTTTTAAAGTCTTAAGGGACAGAAAGGCTCATGGAGTGTATTATCTCAAAGTGAGCATTGCTTCGAAAAAAGTCATAGGTTAGAAGTTGGTTGTGACAGAATGGTGTTGTGGTGTACCTAATGAGTATATCTAGGTGTTTCTATTGTATATTTATTGTTATATATTATATTGAGATCACAATACTTGAATATTTGTGTTTATTATTTTATGGGTGTCCTACTATGTATTATTATACACACCCATTCATGGTCTCTTCCCGCATGTTTCATGACTTATGAAGATGACGTCCCTTTTGATTGTGTTCATGGAGGACGTGGAGTAGGTAGATAAAATACTGATCTTGATAGATTAAGGAATTTACTAGGAGAATTCATTTGATACTATTCCTCTCCCAAGGAGAATGTTGGGCTCATTACAGTTTTTGGTTGGGCTTGTATTTAGCCAATTTTCATCTTTCAGTACATTACTATCAAACTCTGGTTGTGGGATTACAGATGTATACATGCATTGGATTTAGTTGTTTTAAATTATAAATTTTTTTGGGACTCTATGTGTGTGTTTGTGTTTGTGTTTGTGCATGTACATTAGGGTAATGGCTCCAATTTTTAGGATATGCCAACTCGATGCTTGTCGCCAGCCACTGGCCTATTGGAGGCAGGCTTAGGGGAGTTACGGGTTGGACAATGGTAGGTTAGTATGTGACATGACTGGTGATGTTAATAAAACCAATTTAGATAAATTTTTTCCCAAAACCATGGATTAACCCCCCCCCCCCCCCCCCAATGAAATGTTTCATTGCGAGTGGTGAAATTTAGAGGAAATTTGAATTTTTTCCTCTAGAGAAAAAAAATTGATAATTGATATTTCAATTTGAATTCTTGGAATTGGGACATCTCTATGAGATGCATTTTCTTTATTTTTAAGGGTCTCAAAAGGAATGGTTTGATTATATAGGTTCATTTTTTGATGATAGAGTTGTTGGATAAGTGTAGTGAGCTGTAGAAGGCACTACATACCTAGTGATTTTTGGTTGGACTATAAAAAGTGTAAGACTCCACTGAGTACTCGGTGGAATTGGAAATATTGTGGCCACTCTATGAGGGACAGCTAGAACTCATTGGGGGGGTCAAGTGAATAATAGGTATAGGTTCAGTTATTTTTTAAGGATTGGAAGGTGGATTATTTTTAAACCCCCTATTTAGCCACCACTATGTGTTTCCTCCAAATCTCAGTCAAACAAATGGGCGGTATTCTCTGCCCCTCTTATCTTATTCCCTTATTTATACCCGTTATTTATCTTGATTTGAACATTGACTTATTAAGTTGTGGTTTTGATAAAAAATCTATGTAATCATTATAAAATTATCCCAATATGGTTGGTATACATTGTCATATGACTTAAATATTCTTGAAGATAATAGGTGTCATGTGTTACTCACTATTTTTTTGAGGTATGTCACCTAGTGTATTTTCAAAAGGATTCTGATGATTTTACAAGGAATTCATAACTGATTGAGTGTTATTTGATGGTTGAATCTTATTTAAGATAAGCTTATTCCATAACTCATCAGTGTGTCTTTCCTTGAGGTTCCAACCATGGGATGCAACTCAGTGAAAATTTGAAAAATAAAATTTTTTAATTAAATTAGAATATTTATTATTTATGTCTATAATTAATTTAATTTCTGCTTTTTGGTGTGAGAAAGAGTCTCAGTATAATGGTAACATGTAGTTCAATATATTATGAATACGATTATATTGTTTTGAGGATAAGAACACGATTTTGGTGGTAAATTTTTCTTTTAATAATTAATTATTCATTTCTTTACATGTTCACTTTATATATGTTCCTTAGGATTTAATTCTGGAAATCTATGAATTGTGTGAATAAATATAGAATTGGGGATTAGTATTAGGTCAATACTTTTTATAGTATCTTAGTGTTTCATTTAGGAGTCGGATATTTGATATTCATCTAGTGGATATGATATAAGTGTAACTATAACACCCTATAATGTAATTAGGTATGAACCAATTTTAATTTTTATTAGAATATGTTTATTTTAGTTATTTTGGCTGGTTATAGGTGGTAATAGGGAGTACAGATTTATTTCAAGTAGATTTCAATATTTTGGGATGGTAATATACTATAGGAGGATTATCAGGACACAACAAATGGGGGTTTTTCTACAATGAGGGATGATAAGGGGACCATAATAATTTAATATTGGAATATTTCACTACAATGAGTACTCAAATCATATAATTTTATTGAGGATGGCTGTGGAAAATTTCATATAAAAGGGAATATTGGAATAGAAGGTATTTCATAAGTATATATTCTTCATAAGTCATTATAAAACATTACATGGCATGGATCATTGCACATGGAGAAGTATATGGTAGAATTAACTCCTGATTTATTGCTAAAGAGGAAAGGACATAGCCTAAGGTGATGTGACATGACATAGAATACATAATATTAATAATATCTTGGGAAGAGATGGTCACATTTTTACTCTCATGGGATATTTCATGAATCCCTATCTAAGGGGAAGCACTATGGAATAGTTTGTCAAGAATGACTCACGTGTATGGGTCTAGAAGAGTGAGTTAATCCATGAAAGGTGAAGGTTATTCTATAATAGATTAATGATCAGGTTTTTGCATCTACATAAAGGTACAACAATACACTATGACCTAAAAGGTGACGCCAAGAGTGTTCCCTAGAGTATCATTTTTTTCTGAACAATTATGGTCACACCATAATTCATAATATTGGATTTTTTATTTTAAATAATATTTTAAATGAATTTAATTTTAATTAAAAAAATGGGTTTCATTTACCTTTTTCTCCCCAAATGTGGTAGTGTATATCCATAGATCATCCCACTATCATTCTTCTCTTATTCAAGTGAAATATTACCTATCCTTTTACAATTATCTGTCCCATTCATTATATTTGGTTTTTGTTGTCGATTATACTACTTATATTTTGGTTTTACTTTGTTTATTTCTATGTTTCATAGATTTTTTTGGTAATCACTATTTATTGTTATTTTTATGGATTCTCACTAATTTAATGATTTTGGTTATTTTTTGTCAAATAATCCAAAAATAATAAATAAGACACTTCATGTAGTAATAAGTTATGTGGTCTCTAAGTTATCCTTATGTTCTAGGGTCTATTTTTATGTGTATATTATTTAAGTTCATCACAATTTATTTTTTTTGTGATATAGAAATATATTAAATAATTATTTCTAACGTCTCATATTCAATAACCTTGTTAGACCATAAATAGTCCTCTAATTAATGAAAATATTATATATTGGCGACCAAGTGTAGAGGGACTTACCCATATGGAATAGAAAATGTGGGAGGTAACCTTGGGGGTTCTCTTAATGGAATTATAACTTGTGAGTTGAACACAGAATCCCTAGGATAATCCTTTAATCATTAACAATCACCTAAAGTGATATGTCATGGATATATCCCTAGATATATGTTGTTATGGGTCTTTGATTTCATGAGTAGGTGACCAAACTATTAAGACCCACACTTGTGTTTGGGTAGTGAATGTGTTTACCCATAAAAACTATAATATTATTCCTATAAATTTATATGATTTAGAATATTATATAAATTATGAAAGTATATAATATGGTTATTTTTAGATTTTTCAATTTTATGGATATCTCATATTTAATGGTGATGAATGGATAAATTTCTATAAAGTAGTTATGGGTTTGGTGCTTATCTAACCAGATATATGATTGTTGAAATGAAATAGTACATGGGGTGGGTGGTCATCCAACCTTTGATGAGTAATGATATGATATGATACCAGGGGAAGGGGATTATAAAGTCTAGGGAATTGATTATGTCACATTAGAACTATGATAGGTGATTATTAGACCTACTTAAAGTGATAATATAGAAAATTATTGGGTTTTATTACTTATCTGCCTGAAGGGAAGTGATGATGTGAGATGATACCCAGGGTGGGAACTTATCCAAAAAAAATGTACTAATGATGTGATATATGATTAAAGTGGTGAGACGGTACCCATTGTGGATTATTATCCAATCTATGAGGAGTGATGATGTGTGATATTATTAATTATGTGAGATGGAACATAGGGTGGGAACTTATCTGGCCCATGGGGAGTAATGAAGTGAGATGTTACCCAAGTGGGAGCTTGTCCATCCCATGGGGTTTGATGATGTGAGATGGTACCTAGGGTTGGTTCCTAACTTTTAAATAGTAATTGATGGTGATATATGATAGTATCTTAGGTAAACAATTATCCAACCATTGATTCGGTTATCTGTCATGTTCAGAGACACTTTTGTAGTGGTGGAAGTAGGTATGGTCAATCTCAAGTGTCAGCATGGAACCTAAGAATTTATGATGATTTATTTTGTTTCCTTATAGGTTAATTTTTATGGAACATGATCATTTTCACAATTTATAAAAGATATATTTACTGACAAAATTGATTGTGGCATATCTAGTTTCACTTACACCCTTCTCAGACATTATGGGTGCCTAGGATGACTTCATGGTTGTTGGTCATAGCAGAAGAAAGGTATCTATGCTTTATGGTTGATTTGGATAGAAGGTATGTGTCTTGGGATATGTTACCAGTCCATGACTCGGGATTAGTTCGCTGGTTATCTCTAGTTTTTGTTTACTTTTGGATTACATTCAAACTTGGTGTATATGATATACCACAGTGGATATTGATTTTGTCAATGTGTCTTGTATGACATGTCTAGTTGTTTATATTTTTATATAATCTGTTGATATATTTTCTATATGTGATTTTTTATAATGTCAATTTATTCTAGTCTCATTTGGATTGGTTAAATTATTACAAATTATGATATTTTTTATGGCTATTCAGTCCATGGGGTAAACTGTCCCTAAATTATTGTCAAACCAATACTGTTACTAAATAGCCTCTAGAACATTAGTATATTTTCCGAAGTTATGTGGTCACCTGGTTTGGTTATGGGGGAGGTAAACCATTTTTTGGGTTGTTATAAAGTGGTATCAGAGCATTGTTTTAACCCTTTTATCTTACTATTTAGGTAAGTTAGATAGGATATTGGGTGTTGTGGCATCTTAGAATTGATATGTTCCCTAAAAGTAGATTTCCCAACAATGAAGGAATCCCATGTTAATAGGGGTGTGACTGTTATTCATGGTTTTCATTTTTACAATTATATTACTTTAATAAATATGATTCAATTTGATTTTGAATTAGAATTTTTGCTTTTTTCTTATCATGGGGTGGAAAGAGGATGTGTATTCCGGAATCATGTTAGGCATGTAGGATTAAAATGTAATTTATGTTCATGAATTTGATTTATTATCTTTATCATCATTTGGTATTGGTTATGTAAAATATTTATAACAAATTATAAAGTGTTCTCCTCTACAACATGTTGTCATTATTTCATTAAACAAAAAAAATGGTTATGATACACTGTTTTAAAATTAAAAATAAAATGAAATCTATTATATTTTTATTTAATAATTAAATAGAGAGATGTTAGATGAGGCTAGAGAGAGAACTCTTGTTTTTAGATATTTTTTATATGGTGTGTGAAAATAAATTCAAGATTCTAATGTCATATCAAATACAATGATATAACTTTTTTCAATGGTTTTCATTTTTCACGTAAGAAACATTCCACCACGATGGCCTAAAATTGAGTTAAATATGGAGAGGATGATCACTCGCCAATATAATTTGATATAGTACCCCATGTTTCATTGAAACTAATTATGGTTAGATAACTCTGAGGGAGTTTATTGTGGGTTACAGAGTGCATTGATATAGATACTCATCGATCAAAAGATTATATTTTTGAGTTAGCCGAGGAGTTTTAGATACATCAACCACTATTTTTAATGTGGGAGGGTGGAACCAGGCTGTTTAGCTATGGGTGGAGTTAATTCATGGAAATGAACATTTTTTCTTATATATTGTGACGCCCATCTAAATACTTTTGGAATTTATTTTTTTGAGAAGGCCAGATTTTAGGGTTATATAATAAGGATATTTATGTCTATATCTACGTGTAATTATTTATATAGACCTTAAGGGTGTCTAGGTACTAGGATTTAATGTTTCTCACATAGAGGGGGATGTAATTTATAGTGTATAGAATACTTTATAGAGATCTATCATTTTACCAAGATGCTCTCCAGGAATGAAATTGCTAGGGTAAGGCACTGTGAGGATGTTTTGAGTTATTTTATTCGAACAAATGGGGATTTATTTCACCGATCATCATTATTAGAGGTTATGAATATAGAATTAATATATTTTAGGAACTTTAATGATGTTAAATGTGTTTGGAAGTTGAATTCTACAAAAAATAACATATAGAAGGTCCTTGAGGAGCATAAAGAGCTTGTTCAATGAATCTCATGAGAGAGATAATTGGTAGAGTAACTAGATAGGTGGTTCATCTCATCTACTAAAGACATGTGGTTATATATAGTGTTACTAGTGTGGAAATCATAATCATGTCCATTCTCAGTGAAGATCACATCCAGTCAATGTTTTATTATATGGGAAGATGGGGCGCATGTAGCAATATTGAAGAAGTATTGATTTGTTATCTATTAATAGAGGAACTAAATAGATGTAGGGTTTAGGAGTTTTTTTAGGTGTTCATATAAAAATGGTATATTGATTTTCATTTTTCATTTAGGATATGATGATAGATACACTACCCAAGGTAAGGGGAAATATTTTTAGTAGGGTGGTACTTCTCAGTAGAGTCTTGCAGGAGAATAAGGTTGAGGTTTAAGATGGTTACATGTTATTAATCCTACATTATATAGTAATTATGATGGTCTATATTTGGTTCTATATAAGTATTTTATATATATTCCACCTTCAATTGTACTTTATTTAAAATTGGGGTATCACTTTTACCTATATCTTCTTTATTTCATTGATGTTTTAAGGTTATTCGTAGATTACATGTTTGGGATAATGTTTATAGATATTCTATTAGAGACTCAATCCATGTTTATTTGGACACTCTAAGAATGTTTTATGTCTAATAGAGAATATATATTCCTCTTGGATCTCTACATCCTAGAGATGATAATTTTTTATATGATATTTTTAATGGACAGGTCGGTTTAGTATCAATCCCACATCATCTATTACTCTTCATGAGTATTATTTATTCCTACTCATGAATATGTTTAAACCTATGATTGGGAATTGATTTTTTTTTTGTTCATGAAGGACCTGAATTTTAGTAGGCTGGTGGGATCATGATCAAGTTTTCTAGTGTACATATGGATGATGAGGGGATGCATCAACTAGTATATTTCCTCATGTTGTTAAAATATTTTTGGATTTATTTCCTAATGTTCTATTAGGTTTCCAACCAAAGTGTGAGATTGATTTTATGATTTATCTTTTCTTATATGTATACCCCATCTCCATTTCTTAATATAAGATGGTGACTATGTGACTTTGATAGTTTATGGACCAACTTGAGGATATGGAGATGAAGGTTTTTTCTATAGCTAGGTATGTCTCATTGGGGTTCTCTGGTCTTATTAACCAAGAATGGGTGGTTCATTGAGATTGTCTATGGATTATTGGAATCTGAAGTAGGTTACTATCAAGAACTGGTATCCATTTTTTCATATCAATTACATTTTTGACCCACTTATAGGGGCCACACAATTCTCAATGTTTTATTTTAAATTATTTTTTCATTGGTTGAGGGTGAATTATATGGTATACCTCATACTTCTTTTTGAATAATTTACGATCTGTATGTGTACCATGTGACGTTTTTGGGGTTAACTATTGCACTAATAGTGTTTATGGCCCTAATGAATAGGGTCTACCAACCTTACATTAATTCTTTTATGGGATTTATTTTCAATTAAACTCTCATGTACTCCAAGTTGAGTGATGATCACACATAGAATTTAATGATTTATATATTTACACTTAGAGAGCGTCATTTATATTCCAATATTAATTTTTTTTATTTTTTATCAATCAGGTGTACTTCTCCAGACATCGGATATAAGATGTTTGTATATCACTATACCATAAGAGGGTCAAGGCTGATGATTCTTAGATACCAAATAAGAATGATATTTGAAGTTTTTTGGGAATTGTTGGTTTTTTTAGAGGTTCATATTATAATCATCCTCATTGGAATCATTTATGGTGGCCCTAATAAAGAAGGGGTGAAGTTCCTTTGGTCAGATACTTGTGATAGATCCTTCAAAAATATAAAAATGAAGTTAAAGACAGTGCTTATATAAACCGTACCTGATTTGGGTAGGGAATATGCACTATATTTTGATGATTTAAGAGTTATAAGTATATCACTTTTTATATATAGAGGGTCTTGTAGACTCTTCTGGGTCTAGGTTATTGATGCCACATGAACAAAACTACATTAAACATGATATGAAGAAGGTGGTAGTAGTGAGTGATTTGTGATATTATATGAACTTTATTTTGGGTTAGAGATTTGTTTTGTAACTTATAACAAGAACCTAAACTACATATTCTCATAGAGTAACCAAAAACATTAATAGTGAAGGTAGTTTTAGTACCTACAGTATTTCAATTTTATATTGGAATGTTCCCCCTATATGGGAATTCCATTAATAATTCATTGAGTATGATGAATAAATATCATGTTCTACAGAACTCCTGAAGTTATTAATTGATGATGGGCCTCTTTATTGAGATGGGAATTGATTTTCAGAAATAGTTTTCCCATCTACCATCACATAATCAATTATTACATTCTCACTACTGAAGAGACCAAATGAGAGTCATATGTTTGAATTATAAAATTTAGTTATAAGATATGGTATATATATTGGGGATCTAACACATGACTTGTATCTAGATGTTGATGAGATCCTTTATGTTAGAGTTCATGTTATGGTCCCTATAACCATTCATGATGATCTAATGAGAGACACACATAATTTAAGATGTGTTATTAACATATTTATTCCTATTTTTTACAATGATATTCGCAAGCAATATTAGTGTCTCAAGATGAAAGGGTATATTAAAATTGTTTTTCCATGGTTATCCACATATCCATGGTAAATATTTTAGCAGCAGTATACCAATGTAATTCTATAGTCCTTACTGATTCTTGAGTATATGTGGTATGATGTGACTATAGAATTTTTTATTTGGTTTTCAATAATTCTTCAAGACACTGATGTGATTTGGGCATCTTGATTTACACATTTTTTTTCCATTATGAGATATATTATCAATCACTACACTCAGAATAATATATGTTTAGGATATATTTTTTATTCCAAGAGTATCTTGGTCTAACATTTTTAACCAGTACTTCCATTTCATATAACACATTTGGTAAGGTCTATATAATTATCTTGAAATATTGGAGCAACAAATCACTAGTTAATATCTATAGTGAAATGGAAATTATGAGCTTATGATCAGGATCCTAGAGGAAATTATATATGTATGTGTCCTAGATTTCATACAATAATGTGAGGGTCACCTAGATCTTAAAGTGTTTTCCTACCATAAAATTTATCATGATTGAATTCAAATTGAACATTTTAATGAGTTATATGGTAGGACACACTGATCGCCACTCTGTTTCCTAGAGTCTGGGAGTTGACGGTTATTATTTTGAGTATATATAACAAATAAAGAACTAAATGTTTACTTCTTTGAAAAAGAAGTGATCATATGCAAACCAATGATTTCACCCTTTTGATTTCAATGTTTTTTATATATGATTGTCAATTATATATGTTCATCTTTATATTTAGAGGTAATGGAAGTTGACTCTAATATTTCTGGGGTCATTATAGATCATAGATACGATCAATAGAGTGGTGTACCAATTATATCATCCCCAGGGATTCATAGAAATGTGTGATTTTATTCATGTATTAAAAATTAAGTGATATCACCCCAACCAATCACATGTGATCAGTACTAAAAACATATATCTCATGGATTATAAAACATTTTAGGGTAGGAAAGTTTTAGTTGTGGAATGGATTATGAAGAATTTTCTATGAAAAACCATTTCTCTTTTGTGACTGTAGTCATAACACAGGTGTCTTAAAACTTAGTGTGATTTTAGGTTTTTAATTTTAGAAGGAATTTGAATTTTCTCTAAAAGTAGGTTTTATTTTGAGAATGTGGATTAAAACATGGATTCTAAGACTTGGAATATCACAATTAGGTGTTTTATAAATGGATCGAGCCCACTGAGGAGTTTTAAGATATTTTCAAAGCATCGGGAACTATGTAATAGAGTTTGAATTATTTGAGAGTATTTTCCATTGTTTCATGCTTATTACATAGTTAGTAAATATTTTGTGATGCTCTAGGGGATATGTATAAGTAAATTTTTCCTTATGTTGTTAGACTACATCTTGTATATATTTTTGGAGAACCATATGGGAAAACTATGTTCTATTCTGAAAACTCTTATAGGGATATTTACTATTGGACCATAGTTTAGAGAACCATGTAGCTGAACCATTATAAGAAGTGTCTTAGAATCATTGTGAGCCACATTGTTGGTGCATAGTATGGAAACCCGTATTCCAAACCATGTGAAATGGTTTGGATTGTGATTTTATAAGCCGCAAAATTGGTATAAGGTTTGTAAAACTATATGATAAATGTGTCACTGCCTATATTTTATTAAAAAAGTATGAAAATCCCATTTTTTTATTTAGGAATTTATGCCTTATTCCCCTATTCCTTCTCCTTCATATAATATTGAGAAAAAGAGTTCGACCCATATTCTCTTAATCTAGATTCCCCCATGAAATAGGTTGTTATTGTTGATTTCATGGGTGAATATACAACCTTTTATGTGAATATTTCCTCTCCCTTCCTCCCTCTATTTTCACTTAACATCACTTCTGATTTTGGAGTGAACTGTATGAGGTTTTATTGATAAATTCACCTAAGCGTGGTGGTTCCATTTTGTAACAATGTGGGGTTTTCTTGATTTGTACAAAAGAAGTAAAATAAGGATAAGAATGTGATTTTATCATTTTTATATGGAGGTATATATTCATATGGATATTTATTTAAGGACCTCATTAGTATTTGAATCAATTAATTGGTGAATAAATATTAGGTGTTATGGATTTAACCTATTTTGTTTAAACAAGATGTCCTAGTGAGACTTTAGAAAATTTTTCGAATTTTAATTATGTTTTAAAATAAATTAAAAATTCATTTTGATTCATTAGTTTGAAAGTGTATCATGATATATGACCTCATGTGTTAACATGGTCTTGGATGATCTTAGGTAGTGGTGTTAAGGATTTTCTAAAAATAAATGATTCTATGTATATAGTAGGTGGTCCATGAATATGTCCATATAGTTTATCAATTTTATATGTTGAATGTGATATGTGTTTTATTCACTAGAGTTTGATTGATACTTTTTATTTAAAATTATGTTACATAAATAAATTCAATGAAATAAAAAAGGTATGAAGATCCATGGTAGTATATGATAGAAACTTGAGAAAACTTAATACCTTTGGGATAGTTTGTTGGATTGTGGGTAAAGGGAGTATCCCCTTGTAGTATTTGAGTTCTTAGTTGCGCTCTACCTTGGGTAGGATTATGTGTAGTTTGGGCATGATAAGACCAACCTGGGTTTACTTGGGAGGAGATATGGATATTATGACATCTCCCTATATTAATAAAAGTGTTTCTATCCTTAATATATGGGTGGGTAGAAGTGTTATTGTGGTGATAATGGGGGTTGTTATTTCCCTCCAAGTGTCAGGCACAACCTGAGAGATGATAATGAAATAGGAGAACATGAGAACGGATTTTTGTCTATATATGACCTAGGAGAACTCAATGGGTTCCCCAATATTACTTTTCTTCTAGTTTTGGTTAGTGGAGGAAGGAGGTGTGGTCATATTTGGATGTCACCTTATAACCTGATGTTTGATGGTTTGACCCTAGCATAGTTTTAGTGGATCTTATAGATGATGTTTTAGAGATTTCAACCTTGGTTAAGAGTTTTGAATTCAATAGGATGGATGACCCTAATCATCATAAAAGTTATTTCATGGGGTGTATTATTTTTCTCTTTATGTAACATGATATTTTATGGATCAATACAATTATCCCCCTGGGTTTTATATATCATATTAGTCGGGTGGGATGTGATTCACCCATCAAAATTTTATCTAAGATATCGCCAGGTTGATGCTAGCCTTGATGACTAGATATGTGAGATTTCAATGTAGATGTTGTTCCCTATTGTTATATGAGACATTATATAGTATATATTAACCCCCATGTTTTATATATTAGTTTCCTATGATAATTATAATGATTAGGTGATTACACCATACAATACCAATGATATTATAATGATGCATCCAAGGATCTGGTAATTATACCAGATTCTACCAATCAGATTCCTAGGATGCTTCCTATGATCTTATGGTTACACCAGAAACTACATAAAAATGGATGGCATTATTTATAGGTTTAATTTATTACATCTAGTGGTAAATCTAATTAATAAAAGAGATGGTCGAGTGGGATGATCTACCCCTTAAGTGATAATTTATATGTGATTCTGGGTTGGTGTTCTCTTACCACTAAGAGTTATATATATTATATTATACCTGTCATTTTCTTTCCAAATATAGTGATCATGTAAACTTATATAAACATATCTATGAGATTATTGGGAAGAAAATGTACCCCTTATGTTATGTATCATTCTAGAGATATCCATTTTTTGGATAAAGTATGTATGATCAACCGAAGGTGTCACTTTAATAACAAACGTTCCATGATAATTATCTTATTGAATTTGAATTTATATTTATTTATTCTTAGTATATAAAATTTTCATAAATTTTACCAACAATTTATATTAAGGATGTTGTTGGTTGTTGGCTATTAATTTTTACTCACAACCCACTCAAGGTTCCATGGAAGCTAGTACCTGAGTAAAACTCATTGTTCACAGGTTCTTCTAGGGAAGATGCCAAGTATTGAATGATATGGATAAATTATATCTAAGGGGATTTAGATAATGTGATATGATGAGGCTCAAGGATAGTAGTATAGACTCCATTAATTATATTTCTATTATTTTTTCTATATGTGACCTGGATAGTGGGTAATCATTTGGGATGTATGACTCTATACTTCCACATTACATTTCTTATACCATGATTATTATTTATTGATTACGAATAAGTTAATTATTATTATAAATATTTTGTGATATTTTATGTTTTTTTTACTCTGGTGTGTGGGTGTAGCCTCCCCATGGTAATACCATATACCCACATTGCAAGTTAGAAGACTCTGGTGTATGGGTTGGCACACCTAAGGTCATCTGAAACACCTAAGGTTATGTGACACACCTTCAGTTCGGACACTAGAGAGTTTTATTAGTCCTGGGAGTGTTAGAAAGTATTATCAAAGCATATTATCTCTTTCTTACAACATGGGGAATAGTATATGGGGAATGGTGGCATTTTCAAGCTTGTGATATAGAATAGACTATTTGGTCATTAACACCTATCCTAATTGTAAGTTCATGTTAACTTGTATATTGGATTTTTTTCTTGGTTTTAGCTATTACAATTCTGATTTTCATTCAAAAATTATTTGTGAATTTGAGATATATATTTAATGTTTTTTATCTCTTTTTCAATTATGAACATAAAATTCAAATTCAATATTCTTAGTGTGTAGGATTCAGAAGATGTATAATTGATTGTGTGTGATTTATATTACTAATAAAAGGGCTCATATTTTTAATTTTTCAACAAAAAATTATATGTAATGTTTCAAAATAACATAACAGTGTAATTACACTTGGTTTATCCACAATAAAATATATTCTGATGGCAGGGAATGTGGATCTTATTAAGGGATGTTTGTTAATGATAAATATTATGTTGTCTTAATATGTATGGGGCATGTAGTAACCCCTTATTGGCTGATATAATCACTTTATTCATTGATATAAGTTGAAAATGGGAAATAGGTTTATTATAATGAAGATCCAAAAATAACCTATAAGAAGTCTTCCTATATAGATTCTTGTTGGGTTTATATTAAACAAAACCATATGACTAAGCATTACTTGATAATAATAATCATAGGATGATTTCATTATAAGCGAGTGGATGGGAGAATGATTCTTAAGTGGGTATCCTATTATATAGATTCTATGTCAGGATTAGTGACATAGGGGGGTAATAACTTAGCATGTGATGCCTGATATATATATATATACACAAGAACACTTGATTGGGTGTGATATTTGATTTTTTTATACTATAGATATGGGAAAATAGGAATTTCCCCATGAGATATAGATAGTCTAGTATGTGATATATGAGATATGGGGTAGAGCATGGTGCCTTACGATAGAGCTCAAGATCATAGGGTGTGTTATATTAAGATTACACAATTTATTATGAAAAGATCATGACACTTACTTTCAATGGTTGTAAATATTACTATTGAATTAAAACAAGTGTTATGTATGAATTCAGTGTGGGTGTTTATATTCTCTCACGATTCATATGGACATATAGGAATTGGGATTGAGATTTATAATACCACATAAGTGGGTGTGGTGGAAAATTTTCAAGAAAGGGAAACTATAAGAGTTAAACATAGTATTTTTCATGAAATTTTATATTTTGGTGTGGAAACCAAATCAATCATGTTGATTGGCCATTGGAATGTATTCTCTGTAGTTGATTCTGGTGGTGGGGTGTACCTGTACATGAAATTTTCTATGGTGAGAAGATCCTTATGGTGGAGATAACCCTAATACTATAGAACATATTAGTTGATGATATAATTTATTCATGGAATTGATTCATGTGTTTTAGAGACATCTTTGTTTTAGTGGTTGTGACAAGCATGTGCAACAAGTTTTGATGAATTATGTACCCTCATGTTCAGAGTTATGCAATGGAAGAACATTCATTATTTCATGGCAACACATAGAATTTTAGTAATGAATTAGTTACATAGATATGTTAGGATTACTTTTTAATGTACCATATATAATTCTTTAGGATGAGAGTATTTTTTTTGGGGATGTAGTAAAATCATGTGTCATTTTGGGATGTAAGATTCCAAGAGAATTTGAATTTTTTCCCCATGGTAGTGGTCATTTTTTGAATCAAGATTCATATAAGAATTATAATATTTGAAATAGATTTGATGTGTATTTTTAGATATATATAATATTTAGGAAGGTGTTTTAGGTTATTTTGTAAGTTTCAAGAGACTTCAGTTAGAGATTATTGTATTTGGGGATTCATTTCTTCTATCACATAGTTATCACCTCGATAGGGAATACTGTGTGGGGATTCCAGGGAAACCATAAAGGGTGATTTTGACTTTTGTTGTTGAAACAACGATTCTTAATGGTTATATAATGCTTTATAGGTACATAGTGAACAGTTTCAAAAAAATTTAGTGGGAGTATCAAAGTTGGTGAATATTATTTCAAAACATTTACCCAAATATTAAAAGGGTTTGTCTTGGGCTCATAGTGATATACATGATTGAAATATGGTTTGCAAAACTACATATCCAAAACCAAATTAAATAGTGTGGATCAATGTAATTTTAACTATATGGTTAATGCATAGTTTGGAAAACCTCATAGTAACTATTTGGAAACCTATATTTTCTTTCAAAATGGGAAAATATGATTTCACCCATTATAAGTTTAAGTAGTTGTTTCCTCTACATTCTCCCTTGAATGAATTCACTACAAGGAGAAATTTCCCTCTTAGTTTCCACTCTATTCTATCTTCAAATGGGGTGTTTTTTGTGATTTCATTGGAAATTATATAGTTTCTAAGGTATGTTCATCATCTTTCCTCCTCCCTTGTTTTTAATCAATTATAACCTCTAATTTTAGTGTGAACCGACATGGGTTTTGCTGATGATTCTACTAGATCTTGGTAAAATCATCCTATAATAATTGTGATTTAATCTATGTTAAATAAATACATTCATAAGGATGAGTTCATGTCATTTCTCACTGTTACATTGAAGGTATTTTTTTGTATGGATCTCACATAAGTACTTGTAAGAATTGAAAAAAAATGATTGATGAATCAAGGTATAGTGATAAATTTTTCTACCATGATTATGGCTAGAGTATCCCAAGGACCTTTCGAGTGTAGTTAGTCATGGTTTTATTGTATCAAGATGACCTAGTGTGTCTTTACATAGTTTTTCAAATTTAAATTAAATTATAAAATTCATTATATATTGATTATTGTTAATTAGTTTAGTAATGTATCTAGAGAAACGATCGTGGGTGTTTGGGTGGGCTTGGGAATGTCTTATATGATCTTAGGTTTTCATGGTTAAGATTTGTCTCATTGAATAGCTACAACTCTCCATACATCGGATGCCCTAATCAGCCAACAACACGCTTGAAGGGTATTCCCTAGAACCAAGGGATGGTGAAATACACCAGGGAATCTAAAATAACAATTTTCATTGATTTTATCCTTAACTTATGGTTAAAAAAACAATCATTATCCCAATACTCATTAATGACCCTCTTATAAGTTTAATATCCACCAAAAAACATAATATGAAAAAAAGAAAAAAATTAGAAAAACATAAAACCAATAAATCAATTTTAAATAATGAAATACCTCCATAAACCCTAATGATCTCTCCTAATGTAAATTTTAAGTTACACTAAAACCATTATAGATATAGTGTTACACCAATTAAAGTAAAATAATGTAATAAAACTCATATTTGGAAGATGTGGTAAATAAAAACTGATAAATAAAATATATTGAAATATCTTGAAATGACATTACAAGTCACCTTAAAACACTAGAAACTTAATAGTCTATATTCAATAATGAAATAACCCAAACATAAAACTTGAATAATATGATAGTTGTAAGAAATAAACTATATTGTCACGCCATAGGAAACACACCCCATGTATAATCGTTAAATAAATCATCCATTTAGTGGTATTTGTATATAAATTAGTTAAATTTGGGTCTTAAGAGAATATACATATTAATGATTATTTCATTTAATTTTTTTTTGTTATTTTCATTTAACTAAAATAATAAAAAGGAATCAATTCACTAGGATAAATCCTCCTTAAATAATGTACTCTCTTAAAAACTAGTTTTAAAAACACTTTTAGGATATTCTTTCAAATAGACTTTAGAATATCATTTTATGAAAGATAAATAATTATCAAGAAAAGGTATAAAACTATGAATCATGGGTAATATAAGGTATGGTATAATCAGATGAAATTCATAGAATCAAAAATTTAAAACAAGAATCATGGGAGAAACACTAGAAGGACATAAATTCTAGGGGTGATAGAAATTCTACATCACTTATTAGGGAGTACCTCGATGAGAGAAAAACTATATACACTACACTGGAATGCTGGGAAACATATGAAATACTACTTATTATCCAAATCACCACCCAAAATTGTAAATAGGACCTCATCCAATATATGTTTACCTATCCATGTGCCTAGGATTTCCATTCAGTTTGAAAAAAGGTAACGGCCAAATCTAATTAAAAACATTAATAAGAAATTCCACAGATACCACAAATATATAAAATCTATAAAAAACCAAAATCCAATTTACAATACATATAAAAACCTTTAAAAATTGAATTTCAAACACCACCTAAGTATTCTCCATTAAAAATAAATGGAATACCTAAACACATAATTGTTAGGTTACAACTGAGCCTTATACTTTATTCTAGAAATTCACTCAATGTAATATTTGAAATTTAGATTACAGTATTTCAGCTAAGATACAAAAGCTTCTCTCCGTTTTTATTGTAAAATACATTTTTGTATATATAGGTGTATCTTAGTGTAAAAATTCATACACTATGATGTGAATTGGTATAAACAAATATATATACCCATGTATAAGAGAATATCTAAAAACACATTAGAAGAAATTTAAAAATCAGGATATTCTTATTTAGAAAAATTGAATCATTTTATCTTATACTTGATATTTTAATGAAAAAATTTGAAATGATAAATTAAGGTAAAAAACCAATAGAAAATTTCTTTCAGAAAACAAAAAAAAATCCTTTTAAAACATTTAAACACATGAGTAGGAACCATTCAAGTGATCCATCTAACACTTGGGGTGAATAGAAATTTACAAATAATTTTAAATCATATGTTTCTAAAGAAAAATTCCATTACATAGATCGAAACAAAGTCAAACTTGTCTTCTCCCTCAAAGTGATTCATGGATTTTTTTTATTAATATTATTAAATAAATAAAACATGTATTTATAGAAAAAAATAATGGTTTTATAATATAAATCAATAAACATATGGAAACGTACAAAGAATTAGGATATTTTAATAGTATAGGTCCAAACCCTTAAATAATGATGAGATGAATCCTTTAAAAGAAGATATCACACCCCAAGAATCAAAAATTAAAATAAATCAGTGCATAAAACCAACTAGGGTTTTCCCTAATCACACATTCAACAAGCATAGAAGGAAATTAAGAATAATAAAAATAGGTGAGAGGAGGAATAGGAATTGGAGACCCTTGACATATAACATTTAGTATGGTAAAAAAAACATCCAATAATCAAGAGAGAGGATGAGGAAGAAGTCTTTCATAAGAGGAGATGGGGATTAGTTGAGCATCGTATGAGGCTAAGGTGGAATGGAGAATAAATTTTAAGTGATAAAATGGTGGAATGGAAATTTAAAAACATTAATTTTTAATTAGTAGGTGAGTTAGGTGGGTTCTATATGGTTTACCTTGATTTTTTTCCAACTATGTTTCTTGTACTAGGAATGCAATATCACTTTCATGGTTGGTCTGCACAATTGAGAAATATATGCCCTAGCTATGTGAAACCTATTTGCATTATTTAAAACCTTAATGACTCGGTTATTTAACATTTTTTCTATCTATGATTCCAAATAGAGTGAGAATCAAAATAAATTAAAAAAAATAAATATTTTCAAATTACAATAGCCTTATCCCAGAAATATTAATTTAATTAATTGATTGATTAATTAATAATGATTTCTACGGTTGGATTCTAAAAAATTTCGAAATCATAACCAATTATTCCATCTGGAAAAAATTTTATTTCAATAGATGATAGATAATTCAAAACATATGAGGCACTCTAATTTCCTTTTTAGATTATAATGATAGCTAAAGGAAAAATAACTCATCCTGACCTACATCCCCATGCATATAATATCTTGGAAGACAAACGTGGAAACTATTTGAATGGGATGAATCTAAAACTAACACTATTAGTATTCTAAATACCCTATCCAACATAGAAAACCCAATACCTATCAAAAATTGTAACACTATCTATTATAACATGAAGATGGTACAACTCTCTCCAAAATGGGAATGGGGATAAATAACCTAAGGATTAAACCAGAATCAATGACATGTAATGTATTAATGGAATAAAAAATGGGAAATAGAATAATAGAATCTAAATAGGATTCATCAATATCCAACAATGCCCAAAAAATCATTACTCAAGATTCAAATATATCTCAAACAGAAGAACTCCAAATCAACCACAAACATTTTGTTGGAACCAAGGGATCAATAGAGCCACTCCCTTGGGTAAATACAGACCAGTAATAAAATAATGATACCAATAACAATAACATAAGAAAAAACATGCCTCAACATAATAAATATTTTCTCTAATAACTAGACAAGGGAGGATAATCCAGGAATTGCCTATGGAACACCAGCCCTCGGTGATCCCAACAGATCCAAAGAAAAATGTTTCATCATAGTCACCCAAACTACTCAACTAATACTATCAATAAAAATCAAAGGATACAATTAGAAGTGAGTAATGTTTTTAAAAAAATAACCATCACAAAAATAATTATTACTCCCAAGGTCATAAACTAGTGTATACCCAAAAAAAACTAATTGATGCTTTCCTTAAAGACTTATACCAAACTATCCCCAAAAAAATAAAACTGAAACATAGAATCATCACTAATTACAAAAATTGAAGCACCCATGAATAATAATAAATGAAATCCTGTTGAATGACAACATTCCTTTACTATTACCTTTTTGGGCTATACTCAAAATGAAATGAAACATGAACTCATCCATTAATGATTCCCAAATCTATATCAAACAATATTATCATAAATCATAAATCAAATCCCAATCATAACTCACCAAAAACAAATACCCATTTCAGAAAACCCCTCTTTATCTTTTAAATTCATTAACATCAAATTTGATGGGCCAAGACTTAAATTTACAAACAAAAACCCCATAAAAACATTTCATCCCATTAGAAAACCCAACCAAACCCATTTCAAAACATCATCCAAAATATGATTAAAAGAAATTAGGAATTTTAAATCATGATCACCACTTGGAAAAACATCTCTCTACATAATATTTTGAAATAAACCTTTGATAAATTTTTAAGACCAATATTTATAATTAAATAATATAGTTTATATCATTTTTTATTTCTAAATACATTTAACAAATTTAGAGAACCCATTTGTTAGTTAATTATTTTGGTGATCATCTTTATTAATTTTCAAAACCAAGTTTCCATTTTTATTTACCATAGTTTCCAATAAAAACACATAATAAATCATTCTTAAAATTTTTACAAATTGTAAAACTACCCTTAGTAAATTTTTAAAAAAATACTAACAACTTAAAAACATGCAATATTTTTTAATCCATTTAAAACTTTAGATATTTCATTTTAATTATAACAAATTTATTCGAAATCTATTTTAAAATACAAAGAAATGTTTATCAAAACCCATGGTTAAAAACCAATAATCCAATAAAAGAAGACATAAATACCACCAAAATAGTATAATAACCATTAATAATGTGTTTAAAATGATTTTTAGACCATTTTATAACCACCCATCAATCACATAGAGTGACATAAAACCATGTATGTGGTCTCCATATGGGTTACTAGGTCAGGTGAACTCACCTTTGTCCATAAGATCAACTCCCATTTCATATCAACATATAATAAATCACAAATAATCTCGTAATGATCTCGAAACTTCTAATTCAATCAAAAAAATATAAATAAATAAAAACTTTTAAATTCAAAATTAAAATACTAACATCCCATGGCAACTCGGGTTCCATCACAAGATGTGGTGATCAATAACCAACCCATGGAATACCTATTAAGCCCCGATGATCATATATTCATCTAAAAAACATCTTAAATGACTATGTAGATATATATATATATAACTATACCCTCTTAAGAAGCTAGGATTTGATACCATTTTCCATAGACCTTCCCACTTCGTCCATCAATTGAACACCCAAACTAGCCCATAATGTACTCGAGTGGTGTTCCCTGTCCCGATGGTCTAGTGAAAAGTTATCGAGTGGTGTTCCCTATCCCCATGGGCTAGTGAAAAGTTTTTGGGTATCTGAAATAATCATTAATAATAATTTCTTCCATAAATAATAGTTAAAAATTTACCTTTCTTCAAAAAAATGACATGAACCATCTATAATTCGGATGTCAATATCAAAATCAGATGTGCGGAAATAAAATAATCAGAAATATATCAACATAATAAATCTATTTTAAGAAAATAAATCTATTTATCACCCTTAATACTCTCTCTTGCACCCATATTCTAGTCCCACTATGACCTCCATAGATATAGTTTACCACCAATTAAAGTAAAGGTATGAAAAGTCCTATTTTCTGATTTGGTAAATAAAATATAAATAAACATAAAAAATGAAATAGCTCTATGTGACATTTTAACTCACAATAAAATCTAGTAACTCTATGATTCAATAGAGATTATGAAAGATACAGAAATTAAAACTGAAATGATATAATATGTGTGATACATATGTTATGTGGGTAGGCCAAAGGGAATTAGATCCAAAGTATAATATTTAAATAAATGATTCATTTTTAACTAGATTAAAATAAATAAATTAAAAATAGTTTTTCCAATAGTAGTCACATAAAATATAATATCATTTTATAAAAATTTCCATTTATTTTATTTAAATGAAAATAGTCACTTGGAAACAATTCGCCATGTGGTAACCTATTTGACTAAAGTAATCACTTGAAATATAGTTTTTAAAATAAATTTTAGATAGTATTTACAATATAATATTTCATTACAATATACTATAGAAATGATATTTTAAAGAAAGGATATAAGACTATAAATCCTAGGTATTATAAGGTAATGAAGAATGAAACAAAATCTAAAAAATCAATAATTTAATGTGGTAATAATGGGTGAAACACCCTGAGGCCACAAATTCTAGGTCATATCGTAATTCTATGCCACTAATAATGGATTCTCTTGATGGGTGCATCGACTATTTCAACTATAAAGGCTTTGGGGAATCATATAGCCTACTAATTCACTAGGTGGGTCACCAACCATTCTATTAAATATATCCTCATTTTATCTAGGATAACCTCTCTAATTACATATTTTCCCCATGAATTTATATGAAAATAGAAATAATCTATAATTTAAAATATAACTAAGAAATTATATAGATATCATAAACATAAAAAATCTATAAACAACCAAGATTAAATTCAAATGTCACATAATTCTCTTAAGAAAATGATTATAAAAACTGCCTATGGATTTTTTATTTAAAATAAATAATGGTCATAGACGTATATTAAAGTTAGAAATAGGTCATTATAATTTATTTTATAAATCAACTAAAAATATTATTTGAACATGGGATTAGAATATTTGAACAAAATTACCAAATTTTATCTCCATTGTTATGATAAATTAAATTTATACATATATATGTCACTTAGGGAAAAAACATTCACACTCCCATGTGAATTGATGCACATATATATTTATTTGTAGAACCATGTATAATATATGGACCAAAAACCCATCAAAAAACTTTTATAAACCAAATATATTTATTTAAAACTAAATTTAAATCAATTTTTCTTTTATATGGAATTTCTAAGAAAACAATTAAAATTATTTTTAATACTAAGAACCAATTGATAATCCCAATATAAAAATAAAAAAAACTTTCTAAAATGAAAAAACTCATGATTAAGAACCATTCCGGTGATCCATTGAACACTTGGAATGAATAAAAAATTCAAAATTATTTTAAATAAAATGTTGCTAAAAATATATATTACATTAGATATGCAACAAGTAAAACATGGTTTCCCTCACAAATATATTCATAGATATAATTTAAAATATCAATAAATACTTAATACATGGATTTATAGAATTATAAATAAATGGTTCTATAATTTATATCATTAAACATAGGTAAAACTAATTAAAAATACATTATTTTGATAATAGTGGTTCAAAACCATGAAGAATGATGAATGGAAACCCTTGAAGTAAACTCACAGACACTAAGAAACTAAAACCCAATGAAATTAGATCTCAAAACCACTAATGTTTTGGCCCAATCATGTGTTTATTAAGGTAAGGAAGAAGGGTGAATGGAAGGAAGAGGAAAGATGAGGAAAAGGAATTGAATGCCTTTCAAATTCATTGCACCTATAATTTTAACGAAAAATGCAATATTTTGAGGAATTGAGGATGAGGGATTAGTGAACAGTGGGATAGGGAACATGGATAAGCATTGTGTGAATCTAAGGATGAAGAGAGGAGAGATTTTATAGGTTTAAATGTTCTAAAAGAAAAATTGTAATCTTCAATTCAAAATTACTGGGTGAATTGTATCATTGCCTCATTTTTTACCCTATTTGTGTACCAAACATACACCCTTTACTTGGAACAAAATAGAACATACATCGTTATTCTACATGATTGTTCAAATCATTTGAAACTTTTGCAAAATGGATCCACATTATTAAAAACCCAAATCGCATGGTTAACACATGGTTTCTCTAGATATGTGGCCAAAACATATGTCACATAGAATATTTTAAAAAATTTGATAAGTTACATTATAAAATGAATTAAGACCCTATAATAATAATGTAAATATATAATTAACAATGTGTGATTTTAATGACTCCGGTGTAACACTTTTATTAAAGTAAATTACTCATTTTGTGAGGAGGATAGTCCTGGAACATAACCCAATAGTCTAATAATTTTCTATTTTTAATGTGATATATTTCCTCACCACCATAATGTGACTGGACCATTTTATTTAAAATATATTACCTTAAATAAATTTTATAAAATAAACAAATCTTCAATGGCCACAGTGGACTCTTAAACTCTTGATTAATGCATTGTCCACTGATGGTTAATGACTTAATTATAAAATTGTTCCTTTGGTATGTAAACCCAAATAGGTTATAAAATAAATCAATAAATTATACTTGTTCTTTTGATAGTTTCAATTATCTCCCTCTGAGTAGGGAATAGATATGTATTGGAAATGATTGTCTTGAATATACCATTAAAAATAAATGAAATGCCTTATATCATTTATCAGAGTTTATTAGAGATTGATGAGAGTGTTCCTATATTAAAATTATGTGATCTCATAGCTGGTTATGACCTGGGTAGGATTAGATATATATTTGGTATAATAAGATCAACATGATATAATGTGGTAAGTGAGATGGTAATTATTCATTTCCTTTAGAGTGATTATGGTGTGGCTTTCCTTGTGTGGCCTGTTAGTTTGTAATATGATTATGATGAGGAAGAGTTATTTTATGCCCACTAAGTTTCAATATTCACCCATTATATGAGAATGATATAAGGGAACCTGAGTAGATTTTCTAGGGAATATACAACCTAGGTGAACTTTGTGGGTGTGTCAGGATTCATTTGAAACTATTAAGTATTATTCTAGGGAATAATTGTGGTTTACTATGAGTGTCACCATAAAACCTAATGTAAAATGGTATGATACTACCATAATAATAGTGTAACATATAGGTTGGGCACCATATATTCCAACCATGGTTATGGGTAATGGGTTTAGGAAGATGGTTGACCCCTATAATGATATATTAGAGGTCATGAGGTGGGAACTTATCACATCAGTGTAACATGAGAAATTCTTTAGAGGGATACCCCCCCCCCCATCAGATATTTACATATGACATTAGTTGGGAGGTTTTCCATTCACCCATTTACATTATAACAAAGATATTAATTGATACTTTTTAGCGCCTATTACTAGATACAGTCCATTACTTAGTGGATTCTATCCCCTGATGATATATGATATATTAAGGAGAGGATGTTAGACCCTAACCTTTTTATATGAGATTCCTAAGATTATTTTTAGGATCTATTGATTATAAATAATCCTACCCATTATCTTCCATGTATCCTTCTTAGGATATTGTGATTACACCTGAAACTAGTTGTGAGATTCCTAGGATGCTTCCTAGGATCTTTTGGTTACACCTGGTGATGCATATAACATACCTCGGATTCTTCCTATGATCTATTTAATACACTTGATTGTAAATTAAATTAATAAATGATATGGTTTGGTGGGATTTAGAACCCCCATGGGAATATTTATATGAGATTCTAGGTTGGGCCACTCTTTCCACAAAGATTTTTCTCCAAGAGATAATCTTCGTAGGACAATTTTCTTTCTGAGTGATTTTATACACTAATGTAAATATATCCATGATATTAAAAAGGGGGAAACTTAACCCCTCGATGATATATATAATTCTCAAATATATCTATCATTGTTCAATGAAGGTATAGTTGATCATGAGTATCACCTTATAACCTGAAGATCAATGTTGATTATCTTATTAAATTTACACATTTTCATATTCATATTGATCGTATGATATTTTTTAGATATTTTATTTATGGGTTATATTAGTGACTTCATTAGTGGTTCTATAAAGAGTTGTAATGACATCTTACCCTAGTGGACATGGGACCTGGGTAATAGAGATAACAACATTTTCTATAGGTTTTAGTAGTACATAGGTGTAATGACCCGGAAATTTCAAGGAAAATTTTTTCTTAATTTTCTTTGGAATTTTACAAGAATGCAGTTTCTGACGGCGCCTGATTCCGAGGCCCGGTGTGCCCGGAATTAATTTCCGAAGTTTAGCTCGGGTACGTTCAGTGAACGAACGAGCGGGAATTTCTAACTTTTGAACCGGTGCCCGGAATCGAATTCTTAGGGCATCGATGGAACTACAGCCCCAGTAATTTCTTAGGAACTCTTTTTCCGTAGTTGTGTTTTATCGATAGCGGAGGTTTGTTTTTTTTGGGTTTTCGTTAAAAGTGTAATAATAAAATAACTTGACATGTTGCACTTTATTTTATTTTAGATTCCATTGGGAGTGAGGTGGTTGAAACCTCCTCATGGAGGTTGGAGGTGGGGCCACCACACCTTAACCCCCCTTGAGAGGTTATGGTGGTGGGGCCCACCCAAACTAAACCTCCCATGGGTGGTTTATTGTGGTGGGGACCACACGGGGCTTAACCCCCCAATTAATGGTAGGAGAGGAAACCTCCCAACTCACCCTCATTAATGAGGGAGAGCCTCTTAATTCCTCAACTCCCCATTAAATGGGGAGAAACTCTTTGGCACCCACCCCTCTTAAGTGGTGCCAACGGACCTCTTTAATTGCGTCAACGCAATTTATTTCACCCGAGCCCCCTTTTTTAAAAAAATTTTGTAACCACGATGGTTACATACCTCTCCCCCTCACCTATATATAGGGATCTTGGGAGAGGGTTTGGGGGACGGCTTCAGCAAGCGACGGAACGCTGGTAAAGTACCGCGACGCCCAACACTTGGGAGAATTAGAGTTCTTCAACGAAGAATGCCTTTTTCCAAAGCAGAAAGACGGCACTTCTTCTTCCTTTCCACGACCTCCTTCCGTGTTGAATGAATGGGCGTCGTCTGCAAGGAACATCGACGACTCTTCATCTTCGAACGTTTCCCGACGTCAACGAACCGGCACTGCTTAGATCCGTGACTTCGTCAATGACGATTACGGAGGCACGTTCCGTGAGGATGTCTTCCGCGACACCGATTTCCGCATCGGCGACGAATGAACTTCGAATCCGAGGTAGGGGTTTTGTCTTTTTTTTTCAAATTACGTGTTTCTTTCCCTTGAACATGAAAGAATAATCTGTTGGACGTTGTTCCAAATTTTATTAAAAATTGTGAAAAGTTCATCATTGTGTTTTTACGATTGGCCGACTGTTATCGTTATAACGGGAGGAGACCGGACCGCACGAACACGACCGATTCTCCTCCCCCTTCTAATCCTTGGTGTTGATTTAGCGAAGACAGCGCGGTGTCGTCGCACCGCGCAGGAACAAAAGAAAACACGACCGGAGCGGGCTGCGACGAAGGAACGCGGCGCCATCGTGTCGCGCCGTAGGTTTCAAACGAGGTCGCGGCCGGAGTCGGATCGCGGCGGAAGGACGCGAGGTCGTCACGCCGCGTCGAACGGATTCACGTTCATCTTGGAAGTGGCGGCCGGAAAAACCAGCCACCGGAGAACTCGAAGGAGGCGGCTGGAAATCCAGCCGCCGGCGCCAGAACGAGCGGGACCGCGGGGTCCCGCAGCGAGAACCCGGCCGGCCCCGCGCTGGCCGGCCATTACAGGGGGGGAGCCCTGGGGTGTAACCCCCCCGGCAATACACATGGTGTGGCCCCTTAAAGGGGCCGCCGTTTTAAAAATTAAAGGGGGGCAATTCCCCTCCCTTTAGCGCGTCGCGCTGGCCGAGCCGCCGTGCCGTCGAGCCGTCGCGCCGCCGAGCCGTCGCGCCACCGCGCCGCTGGCCGGGACGAGCCGCTGGCCGGGCCGAGCCGCCGGGTCGGGCCGCCACTCGGGCCGGGTCGACCCGGTTTGGGCCAGCCCAGGGGGTACTGGGCCGGGTCGGACCGGGCCCAAACCCCCCCCCCCCCCGTCTTCGGACATGATTGGTTCAATTGCCCATAACTTGGGCTGCAGACATCTGATCGACGAACCGTCAGTTGCGTAGCGATCCTTGGATCGAGAAGGTCGTTTCGGTATACTATACTGAAGGTGCACCTTCCTTTTCGGGAGCCTACGTGGTTAAAACTTCATAGTTAAGCGTGCTTGGCCTAGAGTAGTGATCAGGATGGGTGACCTCCTGGGAAGTTTCCCAGGATGGGTGTGAGACGAAAAGGCAAATAACTCTCAGACTGGGCGTCCGATTGACGCGCCGTCTATTGCGTTGAGTTCCGGTTGACAATACGGAACTTTGGGCATCCTCCGCCCGAGATTTGGATGCAAATGGATAGTGTCCGGGTTGGATCGCACCGAAATCCAACCGGGCCACTGGAACGGAAAAGATGATATCTTTCTGACAGAACGTCTGTTTGACGAACCGTCAGCGACGTTGGTGATATCGTTGAGAAACGGTCCCTATGAGTATACCCTATGATAGTTCGGGGTACAGTTTAGATACGGCCGGGTTTGGTTCGCTCACGAAACCAACCGGGCCCCTGGGACGAAAAGGCTAATAACTCACAGACCGGGCGTCCGATTGACGCACCGTCTGTTGTGTTGAGACCCCTATGACGAGGCGGTCCATTGAGATACTTCTTCGTGGGACTTTGAGATACTTGGAGTATCGACCTGTAGCTCGTGGAGCGAACCCTCCTAGTGACGAACGTGCGGAGTACGGAGACCGTGTAGCTGGCTGAGACCCGACAACTGCTGATCGAACAACTCGGTGTGTTACAGAGGTGTGCTTGGTTGTAGCGGCACATGGGAGCGCTTAGTTGTAGCGGAAGACCCATGACAGAGGTGCGCTTGGTTGTAGCGGCACATGAGAGCGCTTGGTTGTAGCGACAGACCCACGACAGAGGTGCGCTTGGTTGTAGCGGCACATGGGAGCGCTTGGTTGTAGCAGCAGACTCACGACAGAGGTGAGCTTGGTTGTAGAGGCACATGGGAGCGCTTGGTTGTAGCGGCAGACCCACGACAGAGGTGCGCTTGGTTGTAGCGGCAGACCCACGACAGAGGTGCGCTTGGTTGTAGCGGCACATGGGAGCGCTTGTTTGTAGCGGCAGACCCACGACAGAGGTGCGCTTGGTTATAGCAGCACATGGGAGCTCTTGGTTGTAGCAGTTGGCCCGCAGAACTCGATGGGTGGAGTTCTTCAGCAGTCTTAGGTTAGTGAGTAGTACCTCGGAGTCGTGACAGGACCACTGTACACTCTAGAGACGGAGCTCTTCAGCAGTTACAGTTTCGATAATGAAAATCCTGGTTTGAGCTGAGACTTTTGACATTTGTGATTACCTCATGATTGAGATGGGTCACTTGATAACTTAGTTATATGTATGGGAATATACCTGGGTAGTAGTTACTCGTTGATTTCACAATCCTTGTGTTTCCTCATGATTGAGATGGGTTACTTGATAACTTAGGTATATGTATGGGCATATACCTAAGTAGAGGTTATTTGTTGAGATCTTTTATGTGGTTATCCTTGTTGGTTTTAGTGAGACCTTGAGGGTCTCGGGGTCCCTACTGAGTATCATTATACTCACCCCTGCACGGGCTATGCCCGCACCTCGTTGTGTTGGTTGCAGACGACGGGCAGTGCTGACAGAGGCCGAGTGTTCGAGGACTGGACGGTACCTGGAGGTGGACTATACGACGAGATGGTACCTGGAGGAGGACCTCACGACGAGACGGTACCCAGAGGTGGACGTGACGACGAGGCGGTACCTGGAGGTGGACCACTGGGCGGGACATACTCAGAGCGGATGACGGGACCCGAGGAGATGAGGAGCTATCTATACCCACCCTTTAGGTGGGATTTCCAGTGGAAAGCTCGGCGTAGCAGATTTAATTTTCAGTTTCAGTTTTCCCTTTCGAGTTGTACTTTACAGTTGGGCTTGTATTTCCGGCCCCTTTTTACTTTCCGCAGTTACAGTTGTACTCAGTTTTTACTTAGTGTTTACTTCTTCTGCTTGTACTCTGTGGTGCTTGTTTTCTTTTATAAAGGCAATGCCTTCCCAGTTATCGGTATTTTACGCCTTTGGTGCTAGTCGCCAGCCCCTGGCCTATGAAAGGCGGGCTTGGGGTAGTCACGGCACGGGCCCCGAGGATGGGTCGTGACAAATTGGTATCAAAGGAGTTCGGTTCTACCGCATAACTTATAACTCTGATGTTTCTTTCTGTGAAGCAATAGTGTTAAGAGTACCGAGTGTGGTTTTTAGTTCAGGGAGTCTAGTGTTGGTACGGGCGGCCGACGTATCCATACACCAGGACCCTGAAAACTGATTTCCGACTTTGTGCACGAAAACACTGATTGCGTGTGTGTTTCCAGAAAGTTTTAAGTCAGCTCAAACCAAGTCAGCTCACCAGGTATAAGACGTTGACCATGTCGCATTGGTTCAGGATATCTCCACGCAGACAGTCAGTTGGAGTTCCGAGAGAGTACTGGATGACGGCTCACCGAGCGACGAGGCTCTGGTGCAGGGCCCTTTTTACTAGGTTGGCACCCTCGGGTTGTGTACCAGCAGCACCACCACCTGTTGGGAAGCGGATTCCAATAGCTGTACTAGTGGACGGTGCACGCTGGCAGAGTGCGTTGCACGAGTTCCAGCAGTAGTAGCCTCCGAGGTTACGAGGCGAGGCAGTTTCCCAGACAGTAGAGCAGTGGCTGGAGGCGATTGCTAGAGTTTTCCGCCTAGCTGAGACATCAATAGAGTGGATGATGGACTTGGCCACTAGTGTTTTCCAGTGAATGACCATGAGGATGGACCGCATAGTGATGAGGCTTCGGTACGTGGACCGATGCCTGAGATAGTACCTTTGGGTAGTGTGTCAGCTATACATCACTACCTGTTGGTCAACAGATACAACCGGCGGTACCGGTAGGTGACACATGTAGGCTTACTGCCTTATATGTGTTCTAACTTCAGATACCCTCATGTTCCGAGGCGAACCTGACTCATAGGCAGCTAAGGACTGGCTTGAGGAGGTGGCCGGGAGTTTTCTAGAGCTTTTACAGTTTCGGCGGGACGACGTGTCGGTAGTTAAGAATTCATCGTGGCGTACTGAACATACCAGGTACTCGATGGATGTGTTTCGATCAGTGCAATAGAGGTCAGACCTCTGAGCAGGGTATGTTTAAGGGCTTTTGAGCCAGCACCTTTTCTCTATGCATTCCTACTTAGGCTAGGGGGCTAGAATGAACCTTTGTGGTTGAGAATTCTTTGCAGATCAAATACAGCCAGAGAATGTTAGAAGATTGGAAAGAAGGAAACTGACACCAGTCTCAGAGACTTGGGCGTGTAAAATGTTTCAAGAAGAGGAAATGTTAAGGACAGATAAATCTGCAGAGCAGCAGACATGGAGGCAAAGCTTGGATAGCATCTTGTGGTGGTATACATTTCAACATGTTACCATCACCCGCCTTTGTAGTCCCCGCTAGACTCAGGGAGTTGGAGAGCAGGGAAAGAGAGTAGCTGCTTGCAGTCATGGAGTGCGGCCAAAAAGGGCTCTAAGGATGTTTCGAAGTGCGGACTTTGTCTTCTACTAGCTGTTGTAGCCACAGAAATCGATACGAATCATCCCTTTCTTCCATGAATCTAGTCCCACACCTAGAGTTTCCGGTTAAGCCGTTGACTTGACCCTCACGTCTGGAGATACCAATGGGAGGAGACTTGATAGTCACACTTACGCCGACGGTGTGATCTGACCCTTGAGGCGACAGTCGCGGTTGGGACCTCTTGGTGGCAGCGTCGAGGCCTTATGACGTTAGTTTGAGTATGAATTTGGAAATCACTATTCATATTCAAATTGACGGTATTAGGCAAGCGTCGAGATGGGTTTTCCTTGGTCAGCGAAAAGGAAACCCTGGGAAGAACAAGTTAAACTCATGCACGAGAGGGTGCGACCGATCACTCTTGAGTCGGCCAACCTTACCCTTGTGGCAGCAGTCGTTTAAGTTCCAGTTCTAACAGGAATTAGAAACCTCTGGAGTTCAAGGATGACGATCACGTCCTTATACGGGTCTCACCTCGACGATGTTTACGGAGATGTGGCCAAGGCGGCAAGTTATCTCCAAGGTTCAACAGACCTTTCTAGGTCATCATCTGGGTAGGCGAGGTGGTTTACCGCTTGACCCATACACCTCAGTTGCACTAGGTGCACGACGTCTTCCACGTATCTCAACTGAGGAGATACTTGCTTGATCCTTCACAGATCATCGACCTTAGGGAGTTAGACGTCGATGATAGGGCATCATGCACGGAGGTTCCAGTGGGGATTGAGGATCGACGGGAGCAGGTCCTACAAGGACGGTCGATTCCTCGGGTGCTTTTTCTCTGGAAGTACGGGAACCTCCGGGTGATCACATGGGAGTGAAAGGCTCAGATGCGTGCTCTGTACCGCTTTTGTGACCCTAGTTTGTGTTGAAGCTTTACGGGGACGTAAAGCCCTGAGGTGGGAGTAATGTAAAGACCCGGAAATTTCAAGGAAATTTTTCTTTTAATTTTCTTTGGAATTTTACAAGAATGCAGTTTCTGACGGCGCCTGATTCCGAGGCCCGGTGTGCCCGGAATTAATTTCTGAAGTTTAGCTCGGGTACGTTCAGTGAACGAACGAGCGTGAATTTCTAACTTTTGAACCGGTGCTCGGAATTGAATTCTGAGGGCACTAATGGAACTACAGCACCAGTAATTTCTTAGGAACTCTTTTTCCGTAGTTTCGTTTTATCGAGAGCGGAGGTTTGTTTTTTTTTTTGGGTTTTCTTTAAAAGTGTAATAATAAAATAACTTGCCATGTTGCACTTTATTTTATTTTAGCCGCCATTGGGAGTGATGTGGTTGAAACCTCCTCATGGAGGTTAGAGGTGGGGCCACCACACCTTAACCTCCCTTGAGAGGTTATGGTGGTGGGGCCCACCCAAACTAAACCTCCCATGGGTGGTTTATTGTGGTGGGGACCACACGGGGCTCAACCCCCCAATTAATGGGAGGAGAGGAAACCTCCCAACTCACCCTCATTAATGAGGGAGAGCCTCTTAATTCCTCAACTCCCCATTAAATGGGGAGAAACTCCTTGGCACCCACCCCTCTTAAGTGGTGCCAACGGACCTCTTTAATTGCGTCAACGCAATTTATTTCACCCGAGCCCCCTTTTTTTAAAAAAATTATGTAACCACGATGGTTACATACCTCTCCCCCTCACCTATATATAGAGATCTTGGGAGAGGGTTTGGGGGACGGCTTCACCAAGCGACGGAACGCTGGTAAAGTACCGCGACACCCAACACTTGGGAGAATTAGAGTTCTTCAATGAAGAATGCATTTTTCCAAAGCAGAAAGACGGCACTTCTTCTTCCTTTCCACGACCTCCTTCCGTGTTGAATGAATGGGCGTCTTCTGCAAGGAACATCGACGACTCTTCATCTTCGAACGTTTCCCAACGTCAACGAACCGGCACCTCTTAGATCCGTGACTTCGTCAATGACGATTACGGAGGAACGTTCCGCGAGGATGTCTTCCGCGACACCGATTTCCGCATCGGCGACGAATGAACTTCGAATCCGAGGTAGGGGTTTTGTCTTTTTTTTTCAAATTACGTGTTTCTTTCCCTTGAACATGAAAGAATAATTTGTTGGACGTTGTTCCAAATTTTATTAAAAATTGTGAAAAGTTCATCATTGTGTTTTTACGATTGGTCGACCGTTATCGTTATAACGGGAGGAGACCGGACCGCACGAACATGACCGATTCTCCTCCCCCATCTAATCCTTGGTGTTGCTTTAGGGAAGACAGCGCGGTGTCGTCGCACCGTGCAGGAACAAAAGAAGACACGACCGGAGCGGGCTGCGACGAAGGAACGCGGCGCCATCGTGTCGCGTCGTAGGTTTCAAACGAGGTCGCGGCCGGAGTCGGACCGCGGCGGAAGGACGCGGCGTCGTCACGCCGCGTTGAACGGATTCACGTTCATCTTGGAAGTGGTGGCCGGAAAAACCAGCCGCCGGAGAACTCGAAGGAGGCGGCTGGAAATCCAGCCGCCGGCGCCAGAACGAGCGGGACCGCGGGGTCCCGCAGCTAGAACCCGGCCGGCCCCGCGCTGGCCGGCCATTACAGGGGAGGATCCCTGGGGTGTAACCCCCCCGGCAATACACATGGTGTGGCCCCTTAAAGGGGCCGCCATTTTAAAAATTAAAGGGGGGCAATGCCCCTCCCTTTAGCGCGTCGCGCTGGCCGAGCCGCCGTGCCGTCGAGCCGTCGCGCCGCCGAGCCGTCGCGCCACCGCGCCGCTGGCCGGGACGAGCCGCTGGCCGGGCCGAGCCGCCGGGTCGACCCGATTCGGGCCGGCCCAGGGGGTACTGGGCCGGGTCGGACTGGGCCCAACCCCCCCCCCCCCCCCGTCTTCGGACATGATTGGTTCAAATGCCCATAACTTGGGCTGCAGACATTCGATCGACGAACCGTCAGTTGCGTAGCGATCCTTGGAACGAGACGGTCGTTTCGGTATACTATACTGAAGGTGCACCTTCCTTTTCGGGAGCCTACGTGGTTAAAACTTCATAGTTAAGCGTGCTTGGCCTAGAGTAGTGATCAGGATGGGTGACCTCCTGGGAAGTTTCTCAGAGTGGGTGTGAGACGAAAAAACAAATAACTCTCAGACCGGGTGTCCGATTGACACGCCGTCTGTTGCGTTTAGTTCCGGTTGACAATACGGAACATTGGGCATCCTCCGCCCGAGATTTGGATGCAAATGGATAGTGTCCGGGTTGGATCGCACCGAAATCCAACCGGGCCACTGGAATGGAAAAGCTGATATCTTTCTGACAGAACGTCCGTTTGACGAACCGTCAGCGGCGTTGGCGATCTCGTTGAGAAACGGTCCCTATGAGTATACCCTATGAGAGTTCGGGGTACAGTTGAGATACGGCCGGGTTTGGTTCGCTCACGAAACCAACCGGGCCCCTGGGACGAAAAGGCTAATAACTCACAGACCGGGCGTCCGATTGACGCGCCGTCTGTTGTGTTGAGACCCCTATGACGAGGCGGTCCATTGAGATACTTCTTCGTGGGACTTTGAGATACTTGGAGTATCGACCTGTAGCTCGTGGAGCGGACCCTCCCAGTAACGAACGTGCGGAGTACGGAGACCGTGTAGCTGGCTGAGACCCGACAACTGCTGATCGAACAACTCGGTGTGTTACAGAGTTGTGCTTGGTTGTAGCGGCACATGGGAGCGCTTAGTTGTAGCGGCAGACCCACGACAGAGGTGCTCTTGGTTGTAGCGGCACATGGGAGCGCTCGGTGGTAGCAACAGACCCACGACAGAGGTGCGCTTGGTTGTAGCGGCACATGAGAGCGCTTGGTTGTAGCGGCAGACTCACGACAGAGGTGAGCTTGGTTGTAGAGGCACATGGGAGCGCTTGGTTGTAGCGGCAGACCCACGACAGAGGTGCGCTTGGTTGTAGCGGCACATGGGAGCGCTTGGTTGTAGTGGCAGACCCACGACAGAGATGCGCTTGGTTGTAGCGGCACATGGGAGCGCTTATTTGTAGTGGCAGACCCACGACAGAGGTGCGCTTGGTTATAGAGGGACATGGGAGCGCTTGGTTGTAGCAGCTGGCCCACAGAACTCGATGGGTGGAGTTCTTCAGCAGTCTTAGGTTAGTGAGCAGTACCTCGGAGTCGTGACAGGACCACTGTACACTCCAGAGACGGAGCTCTTCAGCAGTTACGGTTTCGATAATGAAAATCATGGTTTGAGCTGAGACTTTTGACCTTTGTGATTACCTCATGATTGAGATGGGTCACTTGATAACTTAGTTATATGTATGGGCATATACCTGGGTAGTAGTTATTCGTTGATTTCACAATCCTTGTGTTTCCTCATGATTGAGATGGGTTAATTGATAACGTAGGTATATGTATGGGCATATACCTAAGTAGAGGTTATCTGTTGAGATATTTTATGTGGTTATCCTTGTTGGTTTTAGTGAGACCTTGAGGTTCTCGGGGTCTCTACTGAGTATCATTATACTCACCCCTGCACGGGCTATGCCCGCAACCTCGTTGTGTTGGTTGCAGACGACGGTCAGTGCTGACAGAGGCCGAGTGTTCGAGGACTGGACGGTACCTGGAGGTGGACTATACGACGAGATGGTACCTGGAGGAGGACCTCACGACGAGACGGTACCCAGAGGTGGACGTGACGACGAGGCGGTACCTGGAGGTGGACCACTGGGTGGGACATACTCAGAGCGGACGACGGGAACTGAGGAGAAGAGGAGCTATCTATACCCACCCTTTAGGTGGGATTTCTAGTGGAAAGCTCGGCGTAGCAGCTTTACTTTTCAGTTGCAGTTTTCCCTTTCGAGTTGTACATTACTGTTGGGCTTGTATTTCCGGCCCCTTTTTACTTTCCGCAGTTACAGTTGTACTCAGTTTTTACTTAGTGTTTACTTCTTCCGCTTGTACTCTGTGGTGCTTGTTTTCTTTTATAAAGGCAATGCCTTCCCAGTTATCGGGATTTTACGCCTTTGGTGCTAGTCGCCAACCCCTGCCCTATGGAAGGCGGGCTTGGGGTAGTCAAGGCACGGGCCCCGAGGACGGGTCGTGACAATAGGCCTAGTATTGTGTGGTCGAGATGAAGCATCTTAATGGGGATTTGGAGAGTGGTATTTGATAAGGCTCAGGGATGGTGTTAAATCTTCTATGTAATAAATTGTCTTATTTATTTCACATATTTGGTAATCCTATTAGGTGATCAATTGGGATGTATGATTGTGTGCCTCCAAATTAAATTTGTTATAACATGACTTGTTTTTGTTCATTATGTGTAATAATTTTGTTGTTATAGATTTGGTATAATATTTTTCTATAAGGGTATAAAATCCCCATATTAACACCTTATACCCTTGTTGTTAGTCATAAATCTCTAGAGTGCAGGGAGTTATACCTAAGACCATGTGGAAAAGCTATGGTCTAGACACCATTTAGTCGTCTTGAGCCAAGGAGAATTATAGGGATATCTATAAGGATACCTTGGAGAAAGATTCATATATGTGGGCATCATGGTAGAGTTTTTCACTAAGGAGGCTCGGTGATACTCATAGATGAATCATGGGGACAAGAAGCTATATTATAAGGAGTTTATAACATCCTATAATATATTAAAGTATGAAACTACTATATTTTTTATTAGATAATATGTTTTTTAGATCTTTTATTTGGTAATAGGTGTTAATGTGGGAAAAACGTCATTTCTGAGAATTATCCTAGGTTATGAATTGAAATTTATTCAAAGTGTCTTTTCATGATAAAGTAGGTTATATAGGTGTAATGAGAAGGGTCAATCAAGGAACCAAATTACCATAATATGGTATTTTTTACAATGATTGTCACATGTATTAGATTTAATTATTTGAGGATGGTCAAGGACCATGATATAATCAATGAATTTTTATTATGGTAGGTGGTATATAAGGATAAATTCATATGAAATTGAGAGATTCCATGTCATGGCCTTGTTCATTGGGTTACAGTGAGTAGTCTCTTATGATAAAATCTTGATCAACATGTGGAGAGACCATGTCATAACCATTGGAACTTCTCTATGGAAACATCCACAGGAGATTAATAATCTCATATAGAGTTTTGGCCACTCCTTAACTCCCAGGGTTTTTACTATGAAGGCTTGTTGGAGGGGAAGTTTTGTCATACTGTGTGTAAGGGTTGTGACATGGGTATAAGTCTTTTAGAACATGGTGTGGAATTATATGTGAGGTACAAGTAATTATAGAATAAATATTGTGTTTTTCTACTTTTTACAGGTAGGGTACCAAGATGTGATTTGAAATGTCATGCCTTAAGGTTTTTGGGGAGATTCATTGCACTGTTACCATTATTTACACACCCAATTTATGGTGTGTACAATTAGTTTTAGTCATAATTAAAATTATTTTAGAGTTATTAAAAAACAAAAAGTAATTAATTTTCAATGTTCCATCCTAAGTGTTGCATCACACATATGTTGCTCTTCCATCTCCCTTTCTTCTCTTCTTAATGTAAGATGTTCCTTATCCCTATTCATTTTTTTGCAGATCATTCCATTGGTTCGAAACTGGTGATTTTTCTACTCCACTTATTGTATTCTTTCATTTCTATCACTATTTTGTATACTTGTTCCATAAGTCACTGTTTATACCTATTTTTAGAGATTTCCTAGCATATAGTAATTTTACATGTTTTAGAAAAAATATAACCTTTCTATTCATTTGGATTATTCTTGAAATAATAATTTACCTAGTCACAAATATATCCCTAATTTATAGCTTCATTTGTGATGTGGGTATTAAGTGTGGTCATGGTGACCTATTCCTCAAATAACATGAAAGTATATTTAATTTTTATTTATTATATTTTATATATAAAAACATTAAGTTGACAATAAATAGGAAATTCAAAATTGAAAACAAAATATCTTGGCCATTGGGTGTGACATGCCTTACCAAAATAAAATGGAAAATGTGGGGGGGGACCTAAGGGGTTTCCATAATGGAATTGTATCCTGGTTAGTTAAACATATAATCTCAATTATGGTACCTAGGTTAAGGAGTACAAAAGTGGGATTGAATGGTGACATCCCTTGAGAAGTGTAGTTATGAGGATAATATTACATGAGATGGTGACCAAACTTTTGACACCCACACATGTTTTTGGGTTGGGCAGTTTTTGACCATTGATAATTATAATTTTATTCCTAGAAATTGTTATGATTTATAATGATTATTAAATTGTGAATGTATATAAGCTATTTATATTTAAATTATGTAATGTGATTAATATCACATTTTTAATGGTGAAAAACATCTCATTGTTTATAAATTTGTTTTGGGATGGTAACTTATCCAACTTGGGATATGATTGATGATGTGATATGGTACATGGAGTTGGATATTTTTGACTTGTGGGGAGAGATGATGTGAGATGATACTTGAGGTGGGTTCTTATCCAGCCTATAGAGAGTGATGATTTGAGATAATACCAATGGTGGGAACTTACCAAATGTGGGAGATATGATGAAGTGATATGATACCTAGGGTGAGATCTTATTCATCCAATGGGAAGTGATGATGATAGATGATACTAGCTGTGGGTGTTTATCCAACCTATGCTGATTGAATATGTGAGATTTTATTGATAATGAGAGATGGTACCCACATTAAGCACTTATCCAACTTAAATGGTGTTATGTTGTTTTATGTAATTGATGATGTGATATTATAATTAGTGTGGGTACTTATTTGACCCGTAGGGAATGATGATATGAGATATTACTAGGGGTAGGCACTTATCTAATCCATGGGTATTGATGATGTGAGATGGTATCTAAGGTGGGTGATTATCTACCCCATAAGAATATTTGGAGATATATGATGGTATACAGTGTGGTCTTTTATCCAACCCTTAGTTTGTATATTTATGATGTTTAAGAGACAGTCTTGCACCAGATGAGTTAGGTATAGTCAACCTTAGATGTCAGCATGGAAGAAAAGGAAACATGGTAATTTATTAATTTATTTATTCTATCATTTATGGTGAAACATCAGAAAGAAATCTATTTATAATATATATATATATATATATATATATATATATTGGGACACAGTTAGTGGTTTCTTGCTCAAGAATCTTGGTTAGTTGAGTAGAATTCATTCTTGATGGTTAAGATGATGGAAAGGGATTTATAGTTGACAGTTGATATGGATAGTTGGGATGGATATTTGGATATGGAACTAGTCTGGGAATTGGGACCAGTTTTATGATAATCACTAGTTTTATTTACATGTATTTTATTTTGAGACCTAATTATATGATGTTCCATAGAGAAACCTGATTTTTTTCATATTCCTTATATTCCATGATTAGTAGTTTGTGTTACTATTTTTTGTGATGATCTATTTTTGTATTGAATATTACTTGTGAAATAAGTTTATTATTGTCTCATTTTTATGGTTATTATTATTTCTACTTCTGTTTGAATTTGTAATTACGAATCTAGTGGTATAGTCTTTCCAAGTTTTTATCAGAATCATCCCACAATCCAGTAACCTCTAGTATATGGTTACATGTTCTTGATGTAATTAAAACCCTATTCTGGTAATTGTGGATCTGAACACAGCTGGATATTTTGTAGGAATAGTATCATGAACTACTTAAGGGACCATTAAGTGGTCATGGTGCATATAGTAAATTATTAATATCCTAGTTTGATCATGAGTGACTTTTTTGTAACCTCATGTATTATGATGAGTATGGGTAACGGTACTAGCTAGTGTATAATCATGGTAATTTTTTTACCAATACTATGGTAGTATACATGGATCCTCAAAACTCTTTAATTTATAGGAGTAGGAAAAAAATAAGATTAGGGATCCATGGAGATTTTTTGTGCTTGGGATGATCAATTGATTAGATGGAAGAGTGGGTAATCACCCTCTATTTGGTTCTTCCTATGGTATCTCTTAATCAGGGGACCCCTATGGGAACAACAAGGGATCATGATATGAGAATTCATGGTTTGTAAAGATCTATGTAGGGATTTCCAGGTTCTTATGGGAGTATTACTAATGGTATAATGGGTGGTTTTATTTTGTCTACTTAGATTATTAGTGTATAAGAAGTGTTCAAGAGTGGTGAGTACTTGTTGAGATAACTCTTCATATTTGGGTACGAGAAATGTGATAGAGTCAGAGTTGAGGTTGGGATTTGTGTTACCATGAGGCCCTTAAATCCAGTGCATGGATAAAGTGAGAGGCTTAGTGTTTAATATGTTCTTGTATGAACTATGGATCAATAATATGAGTTTTTTATGTCTTATAGAACATTAATAATCATGAGTGGTGTGTACCTATTCATGTAGTGAGGCATGGACATGAAAAATAAATTAGTGCATCTAATATTGAGATGTACATGTTTCCCTCTAGCTAGGTTCTAGGTGTAGATTAGTGTGTAGGTGAGACCATGCTAATTGGATTTGATTTTAATGTGTTAGTGATGTGATCTAATCATGATACTTATATGATAACTCACCTTAGGTAAGAGGGTATAGGTAGAAGACCTCAACATGAGTGAGAGGTTATAGGTGTGGATTTTATATGAGTGGTAACTCTGACTCATATAGTGGTGATGTTATATGTGGTATCTGATGTGCTTTGAGAACTCCTCCTATGTGAGGGGTTTCTTGTATGATACCTCCCCCTAAGTGAGAGGTTGGTGATATGAGATATGGAATGATATGTGGTTTGGATCCTCATCCTAAGTGATAGGATATAAGTATGAGAATGGGTATGATATTAGGACTTTGTATGAGACCCTAACCTACATGATAATTTAGTTATTGAGTCATAGTAACATTTGAAGACCCAAAGGTTTGGCGAATAGGTTTGGGTTGTGTTATGAGATGGCTTATCCATTTTCTTTGGCTGAAAATGGTGAGGCCATGTATTAATTGTAGTTTCATGGTTATTAAATGATGTCCTGATATAATCACTTGAATGATATATTTCACTACTTGATTTAATTTCATGTACATGTATACATTGTATGTGATGGGTAATAAAATATATGTCTTGGTTATACCCTACTATGTTTATGCCCACACTCTACATAGGCACACTAAAGCATGTACAATCCTTATATTTATATTTCAGGTGATAGTTTGTATGAGGGATATAAATAGATTAGATATATAATTTTATAGATATATTTATAAGAAGGTACTTGAGGGTGTGGTTAAGTATCTAGTGTATTTTATATTTTTTATTCCATATTTTTTCATCACTATAAACGATCCTTGTTGTATGAATGTGTGTTCAACATGTTTATATATTGTAAAAACATGAGAAGGTCATCTGTGTGATTTTTATGCCTATATATTGTTTGATCATAATATCTATTGGATAAAACATTCCTTAAATAATTTTAGATTACTCAATATTTTGATCATTGGGTGGGTACTGAGTCCACCATTGACACTCACAATGTCGTCGTCTTCGTTCCTCGATGTAGAGGGTTACAATACTTCCTCTTAGAATCTTTAGAACAATCGATATATTTCATCTTTTTTTCATCATTAGAATATAGTTTTTCTTAGGCTTATGACAAAAAATAAAATTCTCCAGGATATTTCTATCATTCATATGGAATCAGACCTCTCACCCTCAAAAGGTTTATAGAACCCTTCAATAATTCAATAGTCTCTATCAATGCTACCCATGGTAGGATTTATTAATCCATAGGTAAATATAACATGACCTAACTCATCATGACTCCTTCTAGTTATGGTTAAGTTAATATTTCCATCACATCCCAGCTCCAATAAGATATGGGTTGGTTACAAAAATAGAGTAGTCATGACACTCATATGAAAGGGACAATCATAAAGTACCTATAAGCATCACACACATCAATACATTCCACAATAATTCAAGGAAATGATTGAAACACCTAATAAATTTTATATATTATTTTTCTAACCTTCAGGATCCATAGGTTAATATCAAAAAACAAAGTATATTGTAAAGGTGAAACACACATGCCCAACAAAATGAGAAAATGAACCCAGTTCTGACAGAAGAAACATCCACACACATTCACCCAAGTCTAAATTCCAGAGACTAACACAACCAATATATACTAGTAAGCTCTAACAACGTCTCTTCCACCAATATCACCATACAATAGCCTATTATATATATAAGAAGAAAATTTATGGTTAATATGCCCATGCTAAGGATAGTACATACATACCCAGTAGGAAACCCAAAAACCCATACATAAGTATCAAAATATTAGTCTGTTTATAAACATAAATCATAGAGAAAAGGATAAGAAGAACCCAAATATTCTCTAGGGAGAATAACTCAAGTTAGTTAAAGATGTATCATTCCTCATGGCCATCTATCATTTAAATCTTCATGAAACCCCAAATTCTATACTAATGAAGATAAAAATCCTTGTAACATCTTTAGAATTATAGTGGGACATCCATGCCTCACTAATGGATACATAATGTTTGAGAGGACACTATCCTTGATGGAAGAATCACAGTATTCATGATCTTTTAAATGGGAGGATATGGACTCCTAGTATAGGGGAACCACATACCATGTCTATATTGGTGGATACTAGTCTTATATGTATGTAAAATGTTGAGGATCTATGACTTACTAGAGTATAGTTCAGTTTAAAGGATGTCAAACCCAAAATTTCTCTAAAAATCACAAAAGAACCCCTTTGTTGGATATCAAAAGTTGAGGAAATCAACCATCCTTGTATCTATTTGTTCTATATCTTTGATGTCAAAGATATAGCCAATATCAATTTCTGCATGAAAAACACTTGATATGGATTTCACACATGTCCAAATTAGAGTCCAAATATCTAGATACAGCTAGTAGGTGTGTTTAGAAGAATTATTTGATGTGTAATATAAGGAAAATGGTTTGTTACATGAAAAGTATCATGTTTTTTTATGAATCCCCATAGAGAATGTAAGGGTCCAAAAACATGATTTGTAAGCTAAAATAAATAGAATGTATGACTTAGGGTGGTACCTATCTTGTAACATATCCTTTAAATTATGATAGGAAAATAGGTGCATGGAATATGGTCTTAATTCACACCTCATGTAAGTCCAAATAACATCTAAGGCATGTACTACCTATACACACCATGCAGTTAGCTATGCACACACGGTGTTTGATTCAATCACATGATGTTTCATATGTAACTTTGATTGAAACCCTAGTTCCCATTGCACTCAAATTATATGATGTATCATCCTCTAAACAATACACCATATAGTTAGGAATTTACCACTTGAATTAATGTGTCGCTTGAATCTCACCGTCTTCCACAAATCTCAACTCTAATATCACTGCTTCATTTTATAGATTCATTGATCACGGAGCCACAACTATTGAAAGTTTATTTTCATCCAATACTCTTTTGAAATGAGGTCCACCATCTCTCCACAAAATCCAGTGGTCATGTTGCATGACTTTAATTGGTAATCGATCCACACTATCAACAATTGATGATCCGTTATAATATGATGATTATCCCATCTACTAAAAGTTCTATTAACATCAAAAAACACATAGGAGATCTAAGGTAAGACAAAAAATCAAAAAATACCAGTATTTGATGAATTTTTGACCAATCCAAATCTAGTGATGAACAGATGAAGAAATTCAGAGAAATCCAAGAAACCAACAAAATGAATAATCCTGATGGTTACTGTTAATTGAGATATAGATTATGGGTGCCACAACCAAGGATAATAGATAGAATAACTTGTTCATGATCAACAATTAAAATTTAAAATTATCTATTAAGTAATTCAGAAAGACCATATGAAAATAAAATAATTGGAACAAACCATTTATCCAAGCCTAGAAAATAAATGAACAATATAGTAAATCCTTAAATAATAATTCCCTATACAAAAAATGATTCTTTCATTGGGGAAGAATGCATTCATGTTGATGTCATTGGTGAATATATTAAATCATTAATATTTATTGGATTATATATGACCTCTACACAAATATAATTAACCAATGGTAGCTCCTATAACTTCCAAACCCAGGTGGCACACACAAGTGTCCCAAGACGGTTGGTTTTATGACCTTAGGGGTGCCTATCTGTATGTGAGAGGCTACTTACTAATAGAAAAGGTCTAATATCGATCAGGGGGATACTATTCTCTCTTTATAAAAGTAATAAAATAGAGGAATTAAATGAACAATAGCCAAATTATATAACCAAAATAGAATAATAGTAGCATCACATGATGAACAAAAAAAGAATAAAATAGGAAATACTAAAGTAGTAGATATAGCATACCAAATATATGTCAAATGTCAAACGAAAAACCAAAAAGTAGCAACATAGAAAACACAAAGAGGTTACCGACACCCAATATGGTTCCTTCATCCCTGCTCTATCACAAATCATCCATCTAACATAGTGCTCTTTACCATATCATATCCAAAAAACATAAAGTATAGTTGGGTATTGATTAGGATTCTTGAGTAGGGTGTGATTAAAAATCAGTACACCACCTCCAAAGGCATCTAAAATAATATAAAATTAATAACAGTGTATGCAGTTGTATAAATAATACATTATAATGCATATATTGTACAGCTATCACATTTAATTATTCTTTAATTTACCACATAAATCCCACTAGGTTCTCGAGGAAACTCATACACTCAATACCTAATTCGTCCCTTGATAGAGTCTAAACCTAATCACATATTCAATTCACAACTCATTATGACACATGTTATTTCATTATCAATTTCAAAACACTTCATATGGGGCCATATGGTTACAATTTGGAGGGTGCACAGTTTGAAAAATAATGTACTAACCACATGAATCTCCTTTTTGTGTTCGCATAGTTTGCTGGAATGTGAACATGGTTTGGTCTAATTGTGCGCCAACCATGCACTGCCCCTCTTCATTCAAAAATTCTCCAATTTTACAAAAAACTCTCCAAAGAAAAACCCAAACAAGATATACACAATAAAAAGGAAAAATAGTACCTAATAATAAACTTTATACATCTCTAGAAAAGGTTGGGATCTTAAAATATCCCAACCTTATAGCAGATCATCCTCAACATGTACTCCATAGAATCTATAAGGTTCCAAGGTAAAAAGATTGAGTCATTAAGACCACATATTTGATTCCATCTCCCATGTTTCCCCCTAAAATGGGTCATTTTTATACAATTCACAAACTATCAGCACATTATTTCCCCACAACACTTTCTCACTACAATCCAACACACTTATCAGATGATCCTCCAAGGACACATCTGTCTCAAGTTCAATATCATCCACATAGATCACATGAAAAGGATCGGGGTGATACTGTTGATGTTGTGACACATGAATCACGTCATTCGTTGAATTGTACCTATATAGAATATCTAATCGGTAGGTCAATGACTTTATTCATGCCACAACCTCAACTAGTACACCAATACTAAGATCTGACTAGCTCAATCTCTATAACCTAGGGTAACCCAATCTAAGGAAAACAAGAAAGAATAATCCACCACCATCTTAGAAATGATAAGGTTTGATAGCAGGTATCAACATAAGACCTATATCTACTCTTTTCTATAGTCATATGATTCTAAATCAGTTCAAGTTGATCTGATGTCCCCTGTATGAGACTCAGTCCCAATAGCACTAACTCACCAGCCTCAATCCAACAGATATGTGATCAAAATATCCTTCCACAAATTGCCTCATAAAGGGCCATCAATATAGTTTCATGATAACTATTTTTATTGTAAAACCCCACTAAGTCTAGGTTCTTCTCCTAAGAACCACCAAAGCCTATGACACGTGTTTTATGCATATCATCAAGCACATGTACAATACATTCTTACTTCTCATCTATCTATAGGTGGAATTTAATACTTTGTAAATGTTGTGTACCAAGCACCTTTTGCAAGATCTACCAGAATCAAAATGAAAAATGTGTTTCATAGTCTAAAAAAATACTCTATGGAACCCCATACAAATGGATTATCTCTTGAATGTATTTGTCTCCCAACTCATCCTCTAAGAAAGTATCCCATATGAAAACAAATGAGCTACATTTTTCAAACATTCCACAATTACCCAAATTGCATCATTCTTGTGATGCATCCTCACGAGAACCACTTAGAAATACATGGTAACATCATCCCACTTCCATTTTTGAGTAGGAAATTACTGTTTTAATCCACCAAGTCATTGATTCTTAGCCTTCACCTATTGATAGTTGTATAATCATGTCATGAATACTACGATATCATTTTTCATGATTGGCCACCAATATTTCCAATGTAGGACATAATACATTTTATCCAAACCATGATATATTTCCGACATTGAGTTTTGAAATTCACGCATCATATCCTCCCACGTACTCTTAGGAAAAAATTATTGAAGACATATATGATCTCATCCTCATATATGATTTAATTGAAAGGTGACTCCCCACCTTCAAGGATTTCCCACAAGGACCAAAATTCTGGATATAGATACTATATGTCCCTAATATGAAATAACTGATATAATCCACTGATATAGAAACAAGATTCATATATTCCTGGCTCTAATAAACTACAACATGCATCACATCTAGTATGTTCATCATTTTCCACTCAACACTAGACTATTGAACTTCTTGTGTCTATGTTTTTTGGTTTAAGAGTTTGAATTACTCTTTCTATTCTTATACGTATATGTTGGCGCAAATTCGAATGAATGCATATTTTCAAACCACCTACACTTATGAATATTCATACCTCATTGGGAAAATATATACATTAAGTTATTTTGATAATTATACATATTAAACTTCTCTCCCAATAGATAATTCCACTAAAACTTTAAAGAATAAACCATTGTGGTTAACTCAAGTTCATTTGTATAGTAATTTTGTTCTTGTGGCCTCAACTATCATAACTCAAAGGCCAAAAATGTATATCTTTGCATCAAAACTACTCCAAAAATTATCCCAGATGCATCACAAAATAATATATACTCCTCTCCTAGATCAGGTTGGATCAAGATCAGTTTTTTAGGATAACACTTCTTCATATCCTAGAATGAATTATCACATGTTCTATACTATTAGAACTTTACACCCTTATTAGTCAAAGATAAAATAGGTACTTACAAATGGGATAAGTCCTGAATGAAACACTAATAATATCTCACTAATCTTAAGAAATGGTGGATATCGAAAACATACTTGAGATTCTACCAATAAACAACTTCTTCAACTTTCTCCCTTTCTACTAACAAAAATTCCTCCGAGAGGATGTGACCCAGGAAGTGTACCTGATAAATCCAAAATTTACACTTAGATAGATAGTCGTATATCTGATTCTCCATTGATTTACTCAAGAAAATGTAAAGATCTAAGGAATCATCTTTATGATTCTTATAGTACATGATGATTTCGTCTACAAACAGTACCACAAACTGATCTAGGTACGGGTGGAAGATTCTATTCATCAACGCCAAAAAACTAATGGTTCATTATTTAGAAAGAACGGAATGAAAAAATATCATAAAGGGATTAACGACTACTAAATGTAATCTGAGGTATGTTAGAAGTTGGAAATCTTAAGTGTTGATACCCTAGTCTCAAGTTGATCTTAGATAAAATGAAAGATCTTTTGAACTGGTCAAATAGATCATCAATGTACGAAAGAGGATACAAGTTCTTAACTGTCATCTAGATCAACTGCTGTTAATCCACACATAACAATATATTCATTTCACTGTTCATAAAAAACTAGATAACCCCAAGGAGAAGTACTCGGATAAATAAATACTATATACTTCAACTCGTCCACTTAAATCATAAGCCCTTGAAGCTATGTTGGTTCCATTCAGTATGGTGGAATAGAAAATGGCTTAGCCTTTGGAAAGAGATCAACTATAAATTATACATCTCTTTTTGGAGGAAACCCTATAAGTCCCCAGGAAACATGTCCTAGAACCTAACCATAATAGGTGAAAATAAATCATGTTTTTCACTCCCATCATCTAACAAATGTATTAAAAATTTGATGGTGAGATCCCCTAGTTGATGATGAATTGGACCATCAGATATTTCCTAGATATCCCACTCTCCATTATGAATATAATTGTCACTATCGAGATATGTAAAATTCACTCTCATGAAGTAACAATCTTTTTTATCCTAGTATGCCACTTACTAGTCCATACCCAAAATTAGATCAAATCATAACATATATATAATATAAAGATCCCATAGAAAATTATACTTGACAAAATAAAGAGAATACTCGTTGTATAAATAAGTGTCCCTCAACCATACCCCCAATGGTTTATCGATCATCATAACTCATCTTATAAACTGCAATATCAAAATCAACTAATTAAAAGTTTTTTTGATATAAAAGAATTAGAGGAAGAAGTTTCAAATAAATAAATAACAAGCATAGAAGCCACAAGAATAGTTCCTCTAATGGTCAATGGTCTATTCTCACTATCCACCAGTGTAGGATGAATAGTATGTAGTGGTACTTCTACTCTTCCCTATGATATAGTCCAATACCCTTGAGCTGAACCTCTCTATTGATATGGGCACTCTTTTCCAGAAGCACCACATCCACTACCTATATCACTATTGCTATTTGAAATCCAACTACCATACTAATTAAATGTATATGATCTCCTTACCACACTCATGTTCTTTCTAGCTACTCCATCACTACTCATCCATCATAAGTTCATAAGGAACCTTTGTAGATGTCAAATCTATCTAAAATCTCGACAATTTAATGGTGGTCAGGGATATTGTCAATGAATGTCACCCAACCAACTACATTGGGGTAAATTCACTCGAGTAATATCTTGAGTAACTGATCCTTTCCCCTGGACACTCTTTTTCCAAATATCAGGTCAACATTCACATAACGATGATTCCTACCCTCAGAAAACATTCCCCTTAATTTCTATGTAAATCCACTTTTCCTCCACTAGATGAATCCTTCAAGTTCCCCTTGGATATGGGAGCTTATTCCAGCACATAAAAAACTTTTTTTGCTGAAATATATTAACTTAGGAATTAATCTCACATTTAAGACCATCCAAGAAATGCCTTGTCATAGCAATCTCATATCCTTCTAGAGTTGATGGAAATTAATACAATTCAGTAAAACCACAAGAATAGTCTATCATGGAAAAATCCATTGGGTTGTTTGAACATAGTTTCCCTCTACTATGTTAGAGTCTCTGGATAAAAGTGAACCAAGAACTTATCCAAAAAATACTTTCCATACCATACCATCTTTTTTTCCAATCCATGCCTAAACATCCCCCAGAGCTTCACTGATCCTCGTAACATATATGGATCTAAATTTTCAAACTTTTAAGCAGGATTCTCTAAATGGTCAAGTACAGTCTTTATAGACTCAGTCTATAACTCATATTCATCAAGACCACCCACTTTAGTGAAATTCATAGGGTGTTGTAACATAAAATATCATGTCGGGTTAGACATACACTTCACAACCCACTCTAGTTCACTCTCCATAAACTGCATGAAGTGATTAATGTTCTCACAGAACATCTCTCCAGTTTCACCACCTGGCACTATCGGTGCATCAGGTTTTAATAGTGGAGGAATAGCTCCATCCATATCCCCTTGTCACCCTATCAACAAGTTTTATCATAGATACATGTATCTACAGTTAAAAACACACATGTAAGGAAAATCATCACAACATTAACATGATTTTCTAAGACTGATTCAAAATAATCCAAAACATTTCATTATAAAAACCCTACCACATGGTCAAACCTAAGGAATTGTCACTAACCTTAATAATCCTATATCTAGTTCATTTTTTATCAATTGGTAAACTCATTATCATTATTCAAGTTTCTCATTAGACACCCACTTTCAAAATTTTACATCATTTTTTAGTTAACAGCTCATATAAAGAACCTTTTTAGTTCAATTACAAAAGAGAAGAAAAAACATGTCAAAACCAACAACTTAACCAAAAACCTTTTTTCCATGCATGCCTAAAATGATGCATGTCACATTAATTCTTGTGTTCCTAGAATGATTAATGCATACCAAAATCTCATTCAATACCAAGAAAAGAATCCAATCATAGAAAAACTCTGATGAAAATAGTCACATGACACAAAAATTGAATCAATCAATATGAAATAACATCCAACTCTAACAACACACATCAATAACAACAATCCCACCCTAGGTACTTGGATTTTACACTTGTAGATGGGTCAGCTACTACCATATAAGATCTCTTAACCAAGGATTGAATCATCCAATTCTCCTATATACATTTCCAAAATATTAATAAAAAACAAAAGATATTAAAATCACTTTATAAACCACTTTTTGTTGTTACAACATGGGTTCTACAAACTAATTCCACGAGTGGGTTAATAACTAGACCTCAAGTGCGCTTCCCCATATGCCAGAGGCTGACTTGTTGAAACAAAGGGCTAATATTGAACATGAGAATACTATACACTCTTTTTCAAGTAGCACATTAGCGGAAATAAATAAAAAATATCCAAATGATATAACCATAACAGAATAATTCTAGTATCACATGTTTATCAAAATTGGAATACAATATCCAAAACTAAATTAGTAGATATTTCATACCAAATATATGTCAACTGAAAAATTAAAAAACCAAAAATAATTACACTGATAACTCCAACTGGGTCCTAAAACCATTTCTAGTTCCTTTATCTCTACCCCATCCCAATTCAGCAATCTAACATATATATATTTCCATTAGGTCTTCCTATAAACATGAAATCTATTTTAGTACTGATTAGGTGGCCCAAGAATGGTGTGAGTGCAACTCAATAGGCCACCACCAATGGTGTTTAAAATTATATCAATTCAATAATATTGTATGCAGTTGTATAAAGAATAATTTATCATTAATAGAGTAAAAATATATCACATTTAATTATTCTTTAATTAACCACATAATTACCCTCAGGTTCCCAATGATTCACATACTCTCAATACCTTATTTATCCCTTTCTAGAGTCTAAAATATATAAAAATTTAAATTTAAAATTCATTATGACAAATGGGATTTACTATCCATTTTGTAACACTTCATAGCATGGCCACATGAAACCATATTCCAATGAAAATCACAAGGGAATAGAACATAATGTCAAACACCCCATGGGTATTTGGAGCCACTCTCCATATCTTAAATCTCAATGTCACTTGGGTATTTAGAGACTCAGTACTGGTCCCACACTCACTATCTCATATGGATATTTGGTTCCTCAGCCCTTAACTGAAACTCATTTATCATACATGGGTATTAAGAGATTAAGTTTATGTCCCACAATAATTAACACATATTGGTATTTGGAGCCTTAGTACCTATCACATGCTCAATTATCACATATATCACAATTATAAAAATATGACCCAAAACACAACTTCATACACATCTTGGTTATAAATCATTAACCTTCTTCTCAACTTTATCATTAAGGTGTAGCATTTCACTTTTATCACAACAAAACATAACTTCTTACTGTAATCACATAGAATAATAAGAAAAAATAATCATTAAAAACTTATTAATATTTCTCCCAAAAACGCATTAACCCTTCGTGGTTAATAAAAACACCCCTTATTACCATTATCAATCAATTTCATATCTCAAAATTTAACCAATTACATAATCCCATTTAATTGATCAATTATATAATCCTAATGTCCCATCAGTTCCATAATAACATTATTCTATTAATTATTTAAACAATTAATTAATCCAATTCAACTAATTACCATTTACCCAAATTTAAAAATAACATAAGATAATTTAATTAAATAAATAAATCCTCCTATTTAATTTTACAAATCATGGAAATTGGAATTTGGAAATTACATACACATAATTTAATCAAGACTAATGGATTTACAATTTTACCACCTACTTAAGGATTGATAATAAATGCTCTCTAACAGAAATAACCAATTGAATAAAAATAAAAAATATCATAAGGAATAATGTGATCTAGATTAAAAACCAATATCCATGATCAAAACAATCAAGATCTATAAAACCTAAATCCAAACCCATCATTAATAGAGGAAAACCATCCACTGTTTATCAAAAAATAAATATTGGAGATATATAAATCTAATCAGAAAGAAAAATCATACTATAATTGGTGAAGATCCATCAACAGATCTTTGATTCATCAAGAAAAGAGGTTTTAATGCCTTAAAACTAGTCTATTAGAATATAATATTTAGATTAATCATTATAGTTTAGAGTAAGGTGGTTAGGGATTAATACTGGGGTGTTGTAATTTTATTTTAATTTTTTAGGGGATTAAATTTCTATATGTGCAGTTTTATACACAAGGTAACAATTTACTCTAACTGTGGTCCTAAACTTTTTCCACCTCCTAGGGGGTTTTCAAGTTACTAATGGGAGGGCTTAGGGTTTTAAAAACCATGCTCTAGGGGTGTAAATCCTCTTTGTTTTGGTTTTCACTATTTGTTGACATGGGTGCATGGTTTGGTCAAACCATAATTCTCCAATTTCACCTAAAAAACTCCACATAGTATACCCCAAACAAGACATACTCAAAAAAAGGAAAAATAGTACCTGAAAACGGTTGTGATACATCTCATGAAAAGATCTAAATCTTCAAAGTTCTTCTCAAATATCTCAGGTTTATATAAAAACCTATAGATATTTTCTTAAAATAATTCTATATATGAAAATTATTATGTTATGAAAATTATTAAATTGTTTAATAAATTATTTTATTTATTTCCCTAAATTGACACTCAACTCTGATCAATCGTAGGACCTGATGTGATGAGACACTATTTAAAAGAAATTGAATTAAGCATGAAAATACAGACACACACAAGGAATAAAAAATTATATTTAATATAAAAATACTAGGTATTTTTGATTCCCACAATTATGGTCCACTTTTTAAAAAAACTCCAAAAAATATATTAACATATTTTATGTCTTTATTAGAAAATAACATAGTCGTTACTCCCTTTCTACCATCATGGATTTTTACCCAATAATCTCAATATTCTATAAAAGGTGGTGGTACAAATACAACATTTGGATCTCATTCTTTTATGGTCTCCCTAAGAAGTTCCCATGTTTACAAAGGATGCAAACTAGTGGATTAGATCATCCCTGAAAGGTTCTCTTCAACTGATCTTCAATCGTCATTGGTTCCTTTGAAAAGTTCTCTTTGTCGTCAATATCAAACTTGCACCAGTCAATGATGTGTGATGGTTAATGAATGTATATAATTATATAAGATACATTGAACATATCATTCACTCAGTTCAAGTATAGGAAAAATATTAAATGGTATACAACTACACCCACCTTATATAGAATCCAGAATATACTAATCAATCTCTATAACAGCTGAATACCCCAACAAAACCCTAATAAACCAAATAAGTGTAATACCTTTTGGGAAACATCTTCACCATCCTTAAACATCAATGGTATCCATTTTTAGTCTATATAGGACTTATGATGGATTTAAGTGGTTATCACTCACTCTTAAGTAACATGAACCTTCCCTTTCATCACCCACACCAACTATAGCTTCATGAGTGACAACTAAAATATCCCTTTGTAACAAAAGGTTGACCAAAAAAGGTCTTTCTAAAAGGGCCTAAAATTGATTCATTAAAATATTGGTGTGACTGTTATTAATGTAGGAAAACTCTACCAAGGAAAAATGGGTGTCCCAACTTTGGTCAAAATCAAACACACAAGCCCTCAACTTATTCTCAAGAACCTAAATGGTTCTACCTGTCCAACTATCCATTTTTTGGTTTGGTGTTTTAGTCATATGCAACATGGTCACAAACTCCTCATGCAATACCCTCCATTACAATGAGGGAAAAGGTAAATCTTAGTCACAGATGATCATTTAGGTTATGCCATGAAGATGAACAATCATCTCCATAGACTATTTCCTTAATCTCTTCATAAAACCCATCTTCTAAATTTCAGGGAAGTGGGATGGCTTGGTTATATAGTTGATAATCACCCATATATCATCATGACTTTTCCCTGATTGTAGAATACACTAGAAATAATCAATTGATATACCATCCCAATTACATTCTAGAACATTGAGAGGTCGGGTCAGCTTTATTGGGACTTGGTGATCTCCATTCACCTACTAACAATGAGGCATAAAGAGACAAATTTAGAAACACTAAATATCCTCCCCCCCAAATAATGTTAAAGCAACTAGAATATATTTTCCATTTTATTATTCAATTGTAATGGGGAAGTATGGAGCTCCCCTAGTACATCCTCATGAAGTAAAATTGATACTACTATTCTTCATTTTAAGAGGAGTATATACTCCGCACCTTTATAGAATCCAACTAATGCTTGACCAGAGAATTTTTTGTCATGATACACCTCAATGTTTATGTCCTCATGTATAAACTTCCTCATAAACTAAATAAGTTAGGGGGTCACTAAAGTCAATCAAAGGTAAGACTTTCCTCCCACATCCACTAAGGACAACTATAATGATACAAACTACTTTTACACAACTCTTAGTAACTGAGAATTATAATTAATACTAAGATAATCTACAACCACATTGTCCTTTACTAGAGTATAGATTATCTCAAATTGATTATCCCATAGGAACACTAGACAACACCTCTCTCTCAGGATGATTTATCTCTAAGTAAATATATAACTAGGGCTCTAGTGGTTAGAGTAGACAACAAACTTTTCAATGAGAATTTATAATATACATGCCATTATGGTGATTAGTACTACTACTATCTCTAACTCATGGGTCACATAATTCTCCTCATGGGGTATCAGCTTCCTAGACTCATAAAAAAATTATCTCACATATACATCAACACCCATCTGATCCCAAATCCATAGGCATATCATAACATTTACCAAACCCCTTAATATGGATATATATTGATAAAAGTGTTATTTAGTCTTTTTCATAGATTCTCAAATTACCTCTGACACTACTCAGAATAAATGAATGGATTCAACTTTAGAGTTAGGGTGGTCAAGGGGTTATAGTTATAGTTATAGAAAATTATTACTCAATCCTCTAGTAATACCAATTTAATCCATGGAAACTATACACTTAATATACACTCTTGGTTATATTATAAGCTACCACAACCAAAATCTCTATTGGGTCCACACCTAGTTTGGCCTATGATATAACATGTCCTAGTATGTGAACCTCTCCAATACAAAAATCCAACATCTAGATTTTTTATAGATAATGCTCTAGATGTAAGTATAGTAACATACTTGGAATCATTACATGTTTGACCACTGATGCTAAATAAATGAATATTTCATCAATGAAAAACACAATGAACCTATCTAATAAGGGATGAAAGATTTAGTTCATGAGTCCCATGAGCAAAAATAGGTAGTTCATCAATTAAAAGGGAGTAAATAAGAACTGGAAATATCTCAATCAATATCTGTATTTCATATTTGGTGTATCCTCCTCACAACCATCCATGTTATAAAACCAAAATATGATATTGATCTTTGATGACCACATTGATCCCTTCATTTGGTCAAAGAGATCAATGATCCTTTAAAGAGGTAATTTTTTTCTTAATCACCTGATTTAGGAAATGATATTCAAAAAATCCTCAATATTCCATCAACCTTGGATAATAACATTGGAACTTCCTAGTGTGACACATTGGGTCAAATAAAATATTTCCCTTGGAGGTCATCTAACTTCCTTCACATCACTTGAACTTATTCAAGGGTCCATTAAATTATCTACATTTCATATCACTATGGCCCTTGAGTAAAAACCAATAAAAAATTTGACCACCCCGTTAAATTTAAATCCTATTAAATTTTCATGTAATATATCCAAGTGACCCTCCACCTCTATTAAAATTTATTCATCAAAAAACATTGTTGTACCAAGGGTCAAAGATACAATTTGGTGAGTGATCGGCTACAACTTAACATAAGATATCCTAACCCATCTCATCCTAAACTCCCACTCACCCATAATGAAACACCTTGATCCATCTACTTAAAGGAACTTTACCATTATATAGAGAGAAAAAATTTCAGCATGAATTGTAGATAGAAAGTCTAAACAAAGGATGTTTTCATTTAGATTCATAGTATCCAAAAAATGATCATGTAATAAATACTCTTCATTAAAAGAAGGTTTGTATTATTTAATGATATGTGTGACCATGGGATAATTTCAATAGGAGTCTCTATCCACATGGATAAAACATGTGGTTATATTTGAATCTAATTCTCGTGAGCATGGTATTTTTAAATTAAATAATTTATTCCACAGATGTCTATAAGTACTGATTCTGAAGTAGAAAATACATAGATCATAACATGGGTCATATTTTTTGCCTATGTTTCATACCCTTTAAAAGATTTTTTCCATTAATATCAATTGTATGATCCTAGAGATATTTGTGTGGGGTTGGTGGGTGTAGTAGTGTCCCAAAACATAGTACTCCTCCTAAAGAATCTATAAACACTAACATGAAATCTCTCAAAGGTCCACCCTGTCCACTTGAGAGATGTCATTAGTCGTGCCTTTATCTCTTATGTGGAGGACCGTAAACTGTTTGGAAACCTATTATTTCATAAATGTTCATGAATTATTATACCATGTGACCGTAAACCTCATAAAAATTGCATCTCTTCCCACTTGGATTATAGGATCCCCAAAACAATTTTTGTGTTGTAAAAACATGGATCTAATAATACCTAAATAGAGACTTCATGTTTTGGGAATCTAATTCATGATTATTTTTATTTGGGTATGAATCCTATTACTTGAAATACCATCCGATTTCACCAACTATCACTCTACAACCTAAAATCACATTATAACCAAGGCTTGCTCCATCCCCAGGCATATATGAGGACACAGAGAGGAACTACCCCTTCCTGGATGTCACTATAGAGATATCACTCAAACATTCATTATCAAAATAATATTTCATGGATCATACCAATTTAATATCATATGATACCTATACATCACTATTCATAATTGAATATGGTCAAACTACATTACTACAGCTCCAATGGCTCCTGAACACGTATGGAACTCAAAGACAATTGGAAATACCACTCAGGAAAATGAACTCGGACATCTTATAATGTTCAATATCCTAATTGTGATTTTTGGTAATCAAATACAACAAGTGACTCTCCCTAAAATCAATAACGTTAGTTTCAAGTGCCATTATATGGTCAGGAAAGGTTTGAATAAGACAAAACACTCAAACCACTGACTGAAGCCAATCCTCAAACACCAGAAGTATATGATTTCCATAGAAATTGGGTGTCCTCTTCCCATTAAACTCATGAAATTTCTTCAACCTATGTGTACCATCATATTGAGACACTGGAATAATTATCTAATCAACATAGAAAGAAAATTATACCCAAACATACATCACCTAATAAGTGGTGGTATCACTCTCATCTTGCCTAGATGAAACTCCCCTTGAAAAGATTTGTATCTCCCCACCCTGGTTCACTATATAGTAACTGAATATGAGGGATACTATAACCTCAAGTACCCCTCAATATATTTTAGAGGCTTACTACAAATAGTGGGGGTCTAGGGTAGTACCATGGGGAGACAATACCCTATATCGAAGTAGAAATAAAGGTAAAGAGATAAATAACCAAAAAACAACAATATTAATAAAACATATTATGAATAAAAAAATAAATAAACCAAAATGATATAGCAAATGAATATATAGAATCATATACTCATACATAATCATGGTCATGAAAACTCACATAGACTGATCGCCCACTAGGTCGATCGCATAGATGAGATAAATAAAAGAATAAATACAGGGTGATATACTACATCTTAGAGTCATACCTCATACTTATACTAACTATATCCAATATATATAGCTACATATCTAAACCTAGTCCCCTAACCAACCTAAACTTATTATTAATGATGTTCTCTTGGTTACCCAAGTGCCAAAGCTTCACAAGCAGGGTGTGATTTAAACTCGGTAGGGAACCACCAACATGATTCTGTATATAGTGAGTAAATATTAGAAATGTGTATGTGATATTCTTAACAAAATAGTAAATATGGTAAAAAAATATTAAATATATAAACATAATTTATCTTTAGTATATAATGTGATAGCTAAGATAAACCAAAACAAACTTCATCTAGTGATAGAGTGTCGATGAGAACATGACATCCTCTGTAACCCAGGGGAAGATGGTCCCCACCCCAAAAAATATACCATCTAAAAACATAGGGTGTATTAACATCCTACCAAAAAATAAAGTCATATGGGGATTCAAGTGAGATTCTATGGACTTCTAGGAACCAAGTCATCTAGAAACTCAATGGAATACCAGAACCTATCTAAGAGAGAATGTAATCTCGAAACTCAAGGGTGTACCTTCTCCCTAACTAGAAAACAAGTCATCTAAAAAATCAATAGTGTATCTACACCTTGTATTAAAATCAAGTCAAATAAAAAATATGGGTTTTTTTGTACCCTTATGAGGATCCAAGTCATCCAAAAACACAGAGGTGTATCTCCACCATTTCAGTGAAAAAATTCACATTCTATAAGGAATGAATCTCTGATCAAAGTAAAAATTTCGATGCAAATCATGTATCTATATAATTATCATTGGGTAGTACAACCCACTCATATCATCCCATATAAGACAAATAAATGGGGTAAACATATATCTAAACTCATATCACAAACTAATGGAAGAAATATTAAGTTCCTAACTAATCATTATCACAAGCATAACAAGATCACATATCTAATTAAGGTTCTTAGGTGAGACATGTAACTGTCTTTACCCATCTCTGTGTGCACACACACTGGGGTCTACATGTGACTGTGGAACCTATAGATGTCTCTTAAGTCACATGAAACATACAAACTGTACATGGGATCTTTAGTATCTATCCCATTTCTCAGGTCAACACTCATAGCTAAAATGGAATAACAACCTATGATGTCATCATAACAATATCACTGTCTCACTAGTCTCACAATATAATCCCAACTATAATCACTCTAGGAAGTTGTCACAAATACCATATCACATTCTAAATTGACCTATGTTGTACCACTCACCCAACCTATTCAAAAATATAACCCAAGGAATTCCCACCATGAGTTCATTTACCAAAGGGGAACATTCTCCCTTACTCTTATCTCAACTAACCAAATGGATATAAGGAATCTCAATGTTACACTAAGGCCTACTAGGACAATTAATTTTCATTTGACCACATATCCTTAATCAAGGGGTATAAGGGATCCTATATAGGTTATCCACAATCACTAAATTCATTTAAATCGCACCCCTTGGTTCTAAGTATCATAAGTCACATCATTATAATCAAGGCATTGGTCACTGGCATCTAATGGACCAAGCCAGTGAAAATGAGTCCATCGTAGCCCTTGGAACTTTTTTCATTTCTTTTATAGGAATTTAATTTTATTTTAAAATTTTAATTAATTTGTACATGTCGATATACAGAATGAAGAGACCACAAATTAAATACAATAAAAATAAAATTCATTTAAAAATGGGTATATTAGAGGGGTCATCTACCTTATATAGAGTCATTTCCTTCACAATAAAATCTGATCCACCCTCAAAGAAGCATGTCAAAGTTTGAACATCCATCATTTATTAATTTAAGGTCTTAATTGTATTTATAACTCATTAATTAATTATAAAAATAAATGCATAATTTATTTCAAAATTAATCCATATTTTAATTCAATTACTCTCAATTATAACCAAATTTATTTCTAATACTCTAACCAAAAAAATTATAATAAATTATAAGGCTCATTTAAGAGATCATCCCCCTTTTCATAATATTCCAAAACTAAATTTTTTATAGCATTAATTAATAAAAAATCCATATTGTTTTTAAAATTGTTTCTTTTCTTATTTTATATGAAATAATTATTAAATTATTCTCCATAAAAATATAATGTTATACCTTAAAATAATCTAAAAGAAAATGGGACAAAATATATTTTTTATAATTATTTTGAAAAAAAACATCTACCCTTATAAAGGTCCTTTACATAAAGGTAACATGTAGTTTAACCATATGAATCACATTGTGTAATTGTAAAGAGAAATATTACCCTAGCGTGTCTTTCTGTATACGTGTAAATAGTATAGAAACATTATGCATTCGGTTATCTATGGGTAAAAAAATTACACTTACACAACCCTCTACATTGGTGTAACATTAAGCCCAAAAAAATAATAAACTTTTTTTCAAAAATTAATTAAAATTTCTTTTTAATACAATGTGCATAGAAACATAGAAAATCCCTCTTAAATTTTAATATCTTATTAAAACACAAACATCTAGAATTCATGAAATTTAACCCCCGTAAATCCCTCTATAATTGTACTCAACCAATCTTTAAAAATATGAAATACCATAACAAAATTTTAAATGTAAAATTTAAATATGTATGTAGTAAAAATAAAAAAAATTTACCAGAACCATGTAAAAATACTAAATCAATATGCTCAAGATCAGATTCTATAGTTATTGCATCATAATAAATCTCTAATCGAGCTTCCAAAAAAGAAAACTCATCTACCTATCAGTTTTTCCTCTCTGGACACAAGAAAACATTCTAGGGGAAGTTATTTATTTTCTTCCACATCATGTGAGTGAGGGGGATATAAAAGTAAGTAATATAATTTAATTTAATTTATTTAATATCATTATTTTAATTTAATTAAAATAACCTTTTAAATATCTTTTCCCTGGTCCTAAAACCCTATCTTAGTTTATACATTGCCTAGGTAAAAACAACTATTTCAAACTCAACTATGGAGTTGAAATTTTAATTTGAATCTATGTTCAAGACATATCCACTTTCTCGTAATGGAGATATTTAATAATTATTTAAAAAATATTACAATATTCAAAAAATATGCATGGCTTTAAATCTTTAAAAATATGATCCAAAGGGTGAACACCTCATTCCAAAACCAATGGAATCATCATAAAACATTTTTTTAATCATTTAATTGGTATAATTGAAATTTTTACTACTATTACACATTTTAAATAAAAAGGCCCAAAACATCCATAAAAAATAACCCATATAGATATGGGGTATTATAATATCACCACCATATCTTTTCTCATCCCCAATAAGTCTCAGTGATTAACAAACCACTATTATCAACCCATCACTATCATCAATTCATATCTCAGTCATAGTGTTATAATCCATAATGATGACTCAACTTCTGTTGTGAAATTTTAACACAAGTTAGATTATTTATCAAAATTTCATCTATTAGTCTTCACTGTCACCAAAAAATCATGATGGATCATTACCATACCCATTTATCCTATCTCACTAAGGGGTCATAAATGGATTTATTTCCAATATTATAGAGATCCTCTACATAACCCTCTACACTAAATGGACGATTCGGATCCTTGATGATCCCCACCATCAGAATCACCTTCCAAAACACATTCCCTAGAGTTTCATTACCTTCCTGATGTAATTTTTATCTCACATCACCTAGTCTCATACAATAACACTAGTCAGAATTCCTCTGATTGAATACTCTTATAATTACTCTGTCATTCCCATTGACACACCATTACCTCAACTGATCTCGATTCCATTACTCCTAAAGGAATCCCAAGATCATCCAAACACTTAAATCGACATTCATACCAAAAAATGGTGTAATTTAATAGTTTATAATCTATAAAAATCCACCATGATGATCCATTCCATGTACTATCAAACCACCAATTTGTCTCACCCTTGAGTTATATCCAACCACCCAAACTAAGATTCCAATACATGGACTCTATTTGATATTGTATCCTAGACTAGAAAATTTCTACTCGTTAAGTAACCAGATGAAATTAAATTCATCTACTTGTTATCATCTTAATTCCACATTTTCCATTCAATAACCGGTCCCATAAAACCCATTAACCTACCAAAAGGGGTTATATTCTAAAATATCTGAAACCATCAATTACAACATGAAATGACTTAATGAAACCACCCCACTCATGACTGAGAAAAACATGAAACATATACGTTTATACTTTATTGAATCTCCATGATCATTATCCCCATCTGTCAAAAAATTTTAATTCATCACATGGGTCATACACTCCAATAGATCATGGTGGAATCCCATACCAAATGGCCTCAATTACAACTCTCCATGAGTATAATATCCTTAGGTTCCATCCTTAAGCCTCTTTGACAATAATTCTCAAGGAACACCCTCAGGTCAACCAGACCATGGAACCCCAATAAATATCAAAAGTTACCTCGCAATAATGAATAACATTTATCATTTCATCAAACCTTTCAGGAAATCCTACTGTTAAACATTCCACAGATACCATTGGTCTTTATCTCATACATGGACACTCACTGATCTAAAATTAAATGAAACAAAGTGTAACTAGTGTATTCTATCCTAATATCTTCTAAATAAATGATTTTACACTCTCATACCACCCAATTGTACATCCCAACTCATGCTCCCATGAGTCTCATATTAATTATACTAAGATATCATTCTGAAATCATTGTTCAAACTATTCATGAATTTTAATCTCTTCTAGTAAGATCACCTCTAACACTCCTAATCAAAAACGATCCATTCACCAAATACTTGGACTTTTGCAAGATAATTCTACAAGAAAAAATAATCTCAAATTTAGAATCATCTACCCATGCTCTATCATCCAAGATCTAGCATCTAGGATCATAATCATCTATTTAAATAGAAACCATACCCAAAATCTATTGGTCTAGGTATACAACTGATCCTTCCCTATAAAGCTCACATTAATACCAAAAGAACCTCAATTTATTGAGGTCATGATATCCAAATACACCCCCATATTATTATACCATATAATTAATATCCCATCTTGCTCATTGATCCTAAACCAAATCATCTACCCATTCTTTTGTCTTAGAGGAAATTACTAGTCTTGTTTAACCCCTCTCATGTGTTACCCTCAAGAATAACATCTAAAAGGTCACTAGGAGCTTCCATATAAAACATAAAATCAATATAACATAGGTCAAAAGCAATGGAAAACATACCCATTATTGTCACTAATATCACACAGTAACTCACATGCCAAAATACCCATGACATGCTCTCAATTACTTATCATGAATTGCATGCTAAGTCATCAACCCACTAGATCAAAAGGACCATGATCTCATCCACACATATATATAATGATATTATAAAATGTTGATTTATATCATCTAATACATATAAAGATGGTTTGGTAAAGTATAACTCAACCAAGAATCCATATAGGATAACACCGTATAGGTTTTTGTTGAAACATTAAATAATCAAACCCATTTTCTCAATCAATCAGAAGTGGTCCATTACTATGGAATATAACAACCATACTGACCTACTAGGGTTAGTATACATCTCATAAATATATGGAGTGTATATTAATAACCATAAATTATCTTCACTCTATAGAATCCACAAGACCTATCATCAAGGATAAATACATCATGGTTTAACCAAGTATAATATCACCAATAAGTTATTTGATAAAACATTATATACATTGGTTTTTACACATTAAAAAACATAACCCTTATCATAAGGTACACCAATCACACTCAAGTATGTGAATGTTATATTAATCCTAAATGGTAAAAATTATCTATGTACATAAGCCTCTTTCTAATGGACAAGGATACTATAAAAATAAAATGAATATATCTAATAAATAACATTAGAATAAATTCCAACAAAAAATAAACTCAATTGTAAAAATATAAATAAGAATAAAAACCTATTCACCCTAGTATCCTTGGAATTACCTTGATAAACATTTTCACGATTCACCAGGATGAGGTGCATAACCAACACTGAAACATTTCTATATAACCTATCAAGCATCTCTAAAATTGTAGGTACAAATAAAATGTGTGTACACTCTATGATTTTAGTCACATAAAGGATATGATTCCATAATTTAATTCCCCACAATGATTCACCCTATAATAATTAGACAATGGTGTTATTGAAATCTTAGGTGGGCCTCCCCATATGCCAAAGTATGTCGACTAGCATTGGGGGTCTATAGTAGTATTGTGTGAAGAATACACCCCAAAATCAAAGTAGAAATTAAAGTGGAATGGAAAAATAACCCAACCATATCCATAATAATAAAATTTAGTATGGGAAAAAATAAATAAACACAAAATTTTTATCTATTGAATATATGGAATCATATAGTCATATAGACTCATGGTCGTTCTAGAACACATAAACTGATCACCCACCAGGCCAATAAGGCAATTGAAATAATTAAAAGAATAAATATAGGATGATATACTACATCCCAAATCCATACCTCATACATCTCTTAACATTTTAAAAACTATCAAGATTAACATCTGAAACCATGCCTATGTCTAACCTGAGCTTACTATTTTTGATGTTTGATTGAGTACCCATGTTTTATGCTCTCCCAAGCAGGGAGTGAGTACAACTCATTATAGAACCACCAACACAACCTTTAATATAAACTGTAAATAAATGTTATGTTCATGTGATATACTTCAAAAAATAATAAATATGGTTTGAAATAAAAGAGGAGTGTTTTCTCATTATTTTATTCATTTGCTTATTATTTTCCCTCAAGACTATGAATAGTTTGATAATTATCACTAAAAATATTAAAATAAATAATTATAGTTCTATATTTTGGGCTTTCATTAGATATTCATCATCTATGACTTCATAATTCATGTATTTATCTTTTACTATAAATAATAATATTTTAATATTCACCAAAAATTCAAGTATTTTAGAAAAATACCAAAAATTCACCTTATTCATATTTTGATGTGTAGAACTCAAAAAGGAACTCCATTTTATGAAAACAATTTTATAAATATGAGAAAAATAATTTTCAATTAAAATCAACTTTTCATTGGAAAATAATAATTTTATAATTATAATTGATTTTGTAACACATTAAAAAATTAATTAAGGTCTCGTCAAATTATATTATAAACATATGATAAAAAATGTTAATTTATGAATACATTTTATGGAAATAGTGTTTATTTTAAAACATTATATTAATTATAAAATTGAAAATAAAAAATTACGTTTTATAAAAATATCAACACTTAATTAATAATTTCTAAAGCATTTATTTACATATACTATGATATAATTATAAAATTTTACCATTTATAACATGTCTAATTTTTTTATACTTTCATTGGTGAGGTTACTATTCTATTAGTCGTTTTACTGTTTATAAGGTTCATATTACTTTTCCAAAGGCTAAGATACTATTAAATTAGTAAAGGTTCCTTAATTTATTAAAAAGCCCTTTATTTCATTCACTATAAATTTATAATGTTTTTATTGTTTTATCTAAATGATTTTATGTGATTTATACTATATGAAATAATTATAAGAAGAAAATTTCTATTGATAAAATTTTGGGTTGTTACATTCTTCCCCCTTATCAAATTTCTCTCTCAAAATCTTGTTTTATATTCTAAGTTGAAAACAACTGTGTGTACTTATCTTATATTGCTTCCTCGGGTTCCCATGTTTCCTATTCATACTTATGGTTCTGCCATAGTACTTTTAATTGGTGATTAGTCTTGTTGTGCATAAAATCATCTCTACATTCAGAGATATTCACTGGCTACTTCTTGTATGAGAGATCATTTCCCCACTGTACCACCTCTCCATTCAGTACATTAGAAGGATCTATTGTGTACTTTTTTAATAGGGATACACGGAATATGCAGTATACTTGAGATATGGAAGGCGGCAGTGCTAGTCAATAGGCCACAACTCTAACATGGTCAACAGTCTCTAAGGGGATGATATATCTGGTACATATCATTCCCTTCTTCCCAAATCTTAGGATCCTCTTCCATGGATATTGGAGTAGGAATACCATGTATCCAACCGTAAACTCTAGGTCACATCGATGATTTTCTGCATAACTCTTCTATCAACTTTGGGTTTCTTAAATACGTTATTGAATGGTTCTCACATTTTCTCCCATTTCTAAGACCATTTCATGTCCTAGAATCTTATTTTCACCAACATCATCCATGTATATTGGTGTTCTATATATTTTCCCATAAACAACTTCATATTGATCCGTTTCGATACTCGAGTGGAAACTATTGTTGTAGGAAAATTAGACCAGTGAAAGATGTTGTTTATATCCTCCTTTTAAATCTATAGAACATGCTCTCAATATGTCTTCAAATGTCTAAATGTTTCATTAAAATTTGCCTTAGTTTGAGGATTATATTCCATATTAAAGTTCATCTCTGTATTTATAGCTTGTTGGAGACTTTTACATAACTTAGAGGTGAATCTTGAATCTTTCTCTGATAAAATCGATATTGGTACTCCATGTAACCTTACCACTTATCTAATGTATATCCATGAAAGTTTTTTTAGGGATAGGTCCTCTCAAATTGTGATAAAGTGAACTGTATTTGTAAGATGATCCCCAAAACCCCTAATATTGTTGTTTCCCCTAGATTTCTTTGGATGTCCAATGAAAAATTATATGGAAATGTTCTCCAACTTCTATGTTTTTTTGGATAATGGTTGCACCATACCATTATGTTTTGGACTTTTAGTCTTCATGTGTTGACATATCAAAAACTTTTATGTATATTCAGTGATCTTCTTCTTCATATTGTCCCACAAATAGTTCTCTTTGAGATCTTGATACACCTTTGTTCCCCTTGGGTGAATAGAGGAGGGTGAGCTATGAACATCATTTAGAAGATCTTTCATTATCTATATATTTAATGATCCATATAGTAATGAACCAAAAATCACAACTCTTTATTTATCCATTTTGATCTCTAGGGATTTCCCTTTGATTATGGCTTCCTCCTTTTTCTAAATTTCAACATCATTTATTTGTGCATCGATTATTTTCTCTATAAGGTACAGATGAGCAATAATTTGACAAAGGATTATGATGTTAATTCCACAATGATTCCTATGTACATCCTTCAAAAATATAAAAATATTGTAACCCTTTAAATTCTCATCATTTATCAAGAAGAGGGATCATTTCTAATTAGAGAATCTTTCACCTACTTTCCTTACCAGGATAGTAGTGGATCGAGCAGTCGTAATCCTTGATGAGCTCTAACCATTTTTTATGGAACTTATTACCTCCTTCTATGTGAATATATATGTCAGACTCTTATGATCAGTTTATAAATCACAATTATCCGTATATAGATAATTACACTACATTTTCATTTAAAGGATCATAGCCACCAACTTCAAATCATTTTTGTGATTGTTTTTTCTCCTGAATATTCAACTTCCATGAGGCTTAGGCTAACACATTATCATATTTCCTTAGTATACAACATAATCCTTTCTTGGATGAATCATTGTAATCCACAAAGATTTTTCAGCTTATTGTTAGTGTGAGAACTAGTGTAGTGATAAGCATCTTTTTCAACTATTGAATGATGTCTTCACATTCACTGGTCTAGAAAAACATTTCTCTCTTCTGATATAACATGGTTAGTTCATTCAATAATCATGATAACTTCTTCACAAATCAAATTTAATTCCCAGGAAGAAAAATAAAACTATAGATATCCATTATAGATGTTGTCTTTGGCCTCACTTCAATTACCATTGTCTTATAAGGGTCCACATATATCCCTTTTCTGGTGATTTAATGCCCCAATAATGATACTTACTTTATCCAGAACTCACATTTTATATAAATTTTATATAGTTTCTACATTCAAAAAAAATTAGGATAATATTAAAATTCCCCTTGTATTCCTCCTTTCTCTTGGAGTATATTCGTATATCTTCAATATAGACTACCAAAAATTGGTTAAGGTAATCTCTAATGACTCTATTCAATAATTCTATGAAAATTTTCAAGAATTAGTGAGTCAGAAGGGAATCACTTTGAACTCATAGTTTCCATACCTTGTTAAAAAAGAATTATTGGGAATATATTCCTTTCTTAAATTTAATTATGGATATATCAATCAAAGATCATCCTTATAGAAATAATTTTCCCCACATAGCTGATTGAACAAGTCTTCTATCAGTGGTAGGGGATACTTGTTCTTTATGGTGATTTTTTGATCTCATGATAATCATTGAAGAGGCACATTGACTCATCCTTCTTCATGATCAAAAGGACTGGTGCACCCCATAGTGAATAACTCAATAGTATAAAGCCCCTCCATAGATTCTCCTATAACTGGTTCTTTAGTTCTTCGATATCAACCGTGGCCATTCTGTCTGGTTTCTCTGATATATAAATTGATCCAGAAATAAGTTTAATTGATAACTCAACCTCAAGATAAGATGAAAGACCATGAAATTATTTAGGTAGTACATTAGTGTAATCCCTCATGATGGGAAGGTATTTGAGAATGATTCTCTCTTTTGTATCAGGCATTTGAGTAAGAAATAATTTCTCATAAAGAAATAATATCCACAATTGAGATGATAATTATGAAGGATATTCATCTTCTTCCTTACACCTGTATATAATTGAAGGATGATTTGGGGTGTTAATAGTGATCTAACTTTCCAAATATTTCATGTTGGATTTGTATAAATATATCCAATCTTTTCCCAATACAGAATCGTACTCTACCAAATGAAGTATTAAAAAAAATTGGGTTATTTAGTCCAAAAACATTAACTGGTAAGATTGATAAACTTTAGATACAATAATTTCCCCATTAGACACTCTCATAGGTAACAAAAACACTAAATGTTTTTTTGTTGATTGAATTGTATTATTAAGCATGAAATATATAAAAGAATGTGTAGACTCATAATCAAATAACATGTTTCTTATTCTTGAATAAATAACTCGCGTACCTTTCACCATATCACTTTCGAGTTCCACCTTAGTAGTAGTGACAGAATATGTTCCTCACTTATACCTTGGAGGTTATTGTGGTTTATTACTTCCAATAACCCTTAGAATAGGGAAATGACATGCAAAATTCCCATGTTCCTTGAAGTTGAAACACTACACAACTTTTTGATTGTTGATCTAAACCTTCCTTTATTCATCTGAATTAGTTGGATTATTCATATTCGTTCTGTAGTTATTATACATATACCTATATCTTCCAAATTTAAAGCATATATTGGTTCCCTTTAAGCATTTTCCAAGATACTTCTTCCCACAATTTTTAGACATGGGATCTTGGTTCTTATTTCCATAATTGGATCTATGATCCATCCATATTAAACTCCATTTTACACTATTTTACAAGGCCCAAAATACCATTAAGAATCTTTTATCTCCATTTCAACCATAATGGAACAATATACAATATCTTCATAATTTCCAAAGTCTTGAATACCCAATGATTTCTATAGACTCAGCTTTAATATGCTAAAGAATAGATCCCCCATTATTTCAGTGTTAAGGACAAATAAAAAGGTGTATCTTGCTATACTTTTGAATTTTTCCTTGTACACCTTGATAGACTCATCTTCCTTCTACTTAAGTCTATGGACTTCCATATCCATCTTAAAGATGAGGGTTCAGGTAAAATATTTATTGAAAATTATTTTCTTGAATTCCTCCCAATACATGGAATCAATTTCTTATTTGGATTTAATGTTCTTGATCTATGTTCACCCCTGATCTACTTTTCCATCAAAATGATAGACCACCAGAACAACTTTCTCTTCTTCTGAGCACTCTATGATAAAGAATATCATATTAGCAGAGTTAATACATTGTTCTATGAGGAGAGGATTAGAAGATCTAATAACATGGGAGGCCTTATCCTTATGAATTATTCAATGGAACTTTATCTTTCATAGGATAAGGTGGGAATTCCACATGATTTGTGATATAATTCATAACTTGACCAAGAAGATCAAGTACTCTCATGATGTTTTGAGGACTCATTCCCATAATATTTGGCATATTATTAGTAAAATAATCACATTTCCTGACACATTTATTGTTGGCACGAGGTCTTATATTTCTATAAATTAACTCTTAAAAAGAATTTACAATTTGGGTCTTGAATACTTGGCTAGTAATCATGTTAAAAAGAAAACGTTGAACATAGAAGGATAAACTTGTAAATGAAAAAAAGTCTAACTTATGAATCCCTATGTTTCAATACAGGTTCTCAATGGTGATAGAATTTCCACTAGAGTCCGTTATAAATTACTATATTCCTAATCTCTAAAAACAACTAAAACTTTAATTGATAACAAATATAATAGTCCTATCCTTTTACACATATTATTACTTGATTCTGACCATAATTAAACATCAAATTACAATCCAAGGATTGTAATGTCAAGTTTCTTCAAAAATTAGGTACATAATTAAACATCACGAAACAAAAATAAAAACATCATTTATTTAATCTTTATACTGAGCACATAAATCCATTTGGTCCCTTATATTACCACATGATAACCTAAGGAATACATGAACAAAAGGGATGACCTAAAAATCCCAATATCTGAATAAGCATATGAATGGAATATAGAACATGGGGTATAAGGAATAAAATTGTGACTTAAAGTCATGTAACATGAATAAAAATAAGGTATCATAACATTTATATCATGGGAACATGTAACTATTAAATCATAGGAATTTGGAAACAACATATAATGTGACTTATACATGAGTCAAGGCTATCTAACAAGACATAGTTGAGAAAGTCCCATAAAGGAATCAGGTTCCCTCCATGTCCCAACATGATATCTTATTAGACTAAATATTACCCAATGAATTGTGGTACTCTATTGGCACACCCATCATAACATGTTTTGGAATATGTGTGGAACATGAATAATTTAGTATAATGGTTACCCATTGAATGGATTGGGTATCATATTCATGTCATAAGGAATAAGAAAAATAAATATCATAATGGTGTCCCTGAAATAATGGATTTAAATAATACATAGACATTAATAAAGTGAAATATCCAAAGATAATTATAAGTGAAGTCAAACTGAAGTGAAAACATTTGAAAAGAGTGTTTAAGAGTCATTAGAAATGAATCATTTTTGTGCAGTTTAAGGAAAATATTAAAGAGATTTTAAAGTGGAAAATAAATATTTGTTTCCATAAAATAAGACGAACCAAGATAGTTTTTCATGATGAAATTTTTTTTAGAAAAATAATGGGGTCTTAAAAGAGATTATGGAGTGTACTAAAAATGCATAAGAAATCAAGAAGTTCCCTTTAATCGGTCTTGCTTTTTGGGGAGATTTAATAAGGGAACCTTTTTAAAACATATTTTTTCCCATAAAAGAAGGATGATATGATCTGGATACATGGTTTTAGAACATATAAATATAATTTAGGTTAAGTACATAAAAATAAATAATCATTGCATTGGAGTATAGATATATAGAGAGAGAGTAACCTGAAGGAAAAGTGGAGGTTTGGGTAGAATCCCTTAACTTATGTCTGAAAGTGTTATATAATTGATCTTAATGTCTAGAAAAATAAAAGTAAATATATTAATTAATTAATTATGGAAATTTTCAACACATTTTTTAACTATTATAATTTTATTAATTTAATTTATAGATCTTTTTATGAGTTATAAGATACAATTTCATCATTTGGGAGCATACGTTTCCTTGGTTTTTATGATCGGTGACTTGTATACATGTACGGAAGATCATGTAAAATGATAATTGTTTTGTAGAATTGAAGTTATATGTTATTAATGGACATACATAGCACTAAATTTTTATAAAATTTATTTTGTAATTTGGGGGGATGATGAATCATTACATAAGACATTATTGATAACTATTTAGATTATTTTGACGTTTCTTCAATCATCATGAACTAGTTATGCTTTATTAATTAATATCATGTATATATAAAGATTAAAGAACATTACATAGGATTTAATATATATATTATAACCTATTTAACCATAAAAATGGTTTTAGGAGCTATTTTGAAGGAGGTAATTGAAATTGAAAATTGAGTCGTCCTTGAATGTGATAAATTAACACATCACGGATGATGTTTTCATTGTTAGTACAAAGGGAGAGGGGAAAGAAATGATGATGGATTATTCTGTAAGAATAATAAAATTATATAATATATAAGGTAATATAGTTATCATTAAATTTAGATGAGGTTAGGTGAGAAGAGAATAAGAAAATACAAAAACATGAAAATAAATTAAAAGAAAATAAATGGGATTTTATCTCTTGAATCCTTCTTCTTAAAAACCTCATTAGGGGGGTTTATTTTGGCCTTTGGTTGAGACAAAATGCTCCTGGATGTGGGGGGCCTTGTTATGGTATTTGTGCATAATTTGGATAATCCTCAATTCTTTATATGTTTGAGGAGAAGAGGTGGTGAGGGGTGGTATTTATAGGGTAGGAGAGAAGTGTTTTCTAAATATTTTATTCATTAGTTTATTATTTTTTAATACTATGAATACTTTGATAATTATCAAAGAAAATATGAAAATAAATAAGTATAGTTCTATATTTTGGGCATAAATCAGTCATACATCATCTATGACTCCATAATTCATTTATTTAGCTTTTATCCAAAATTATCATTATTTACTATTCCCTAAAAATTTAATTATTTTAGAAAAATATCTAAAATACACCATAATCATTTTTAAATATATAGAATTAAAAATGAACTCCATTTTATGAAAATAATTTTCTAAATATAATAATTTAAATATTTAATTATAACCATCATTTACTTGGAAAATACCAATTTTAAAATTATAACTTATTTTATAACACTTTGAGAATTTAATTAAGGCCTAGTAAAATTATCTAATAATAATAATATAACAAAATAATAATTTATTAATAAATTTTATGGAAGTTAATTTTATTTTAAAATAGTATATTAATTACTAAATTTAAAATAAACACTTATGATTTATAAAAATTTCAACTTTTAATTAATAATTTCTAAAACATGTTTTTATTTATACTGTGATATCATTATATCATATTAAAATTCATAAGATTACAAAAATTTAATTATACTTTCATAGGTTAAGTTTCTATTCTATTATCTAATTTACTTATAATAAGGTTCATATAACTTTTCCAAAGGTCATGTTACTTTTCAATGGGTATAGGTTCCTAAATTTCTGAAAAATCCTCTTATTTCATTCTTTCATAATTTATAAAGTTTTTATTATGCTATATAAGTGATTTTATGTGATTTATACAATATAAAATTATTATTAGAAGGTAATTTCTATTGATACAATTTTGGGTCATTTCATAAATGGTATATTATAGATTTAAATGAATCCAACCCAATAAAAAAACTAGAAAAGAAAAATATTTGAACTAAACTAATCTAAACTAACACAATATGAATAGAACCAAACTATTCCAAATTAAAAAGAGTCATATCAAATTACACCAAATAAATCCAAATACAATTGATTCAAATCAAACTAAATAAAACTGATTTTAACCAAAAACCCCACTTGGAATTCCTTAACACTCCTCTTAAAAATTAAACATCACTCTTCTTTAAATTTGGGTCTCTCTCTCATTCCAAATTCTACCGCATGAACACTTACAACCCTAGAAATGTTTCATAATCTATAGAATCAAACCACACTTTCTTCACCTAACATATACCCTTTTATATTCATCATAAACCATCACATTTTAAAAAAAATAAAAGAAAAATAATATAGGGTTAGGCATCCAAATTATCATTTCCTAAACACGATCATTGATACCAAGCCACCTCCACTGAAGGTGCATTCCTTGTATAAATCCAAGGAATAATCATACCTAAAACATATATATAATCACCTTTAATGATTTGATATCAAGTTTATGTATGATTATATTTAAAATCCTTCAATATTAGAAACCACTAATTATGTATTTATTCGACATAACTTCATTATTTTTTTGAGCTGCAAAAGCTTTTTACCTTGAGGTTGTAATATTTTATATATAAATTTTTAGAATAAGAATAAAATTAGTTAAAATGTGAATTTATAAATATAAAAAATAAAAATATCATTTATAAACACAATTTATTTTAGTATTTTATATATTTATTACTCATAGATATAATGAAATTATATATCATGGTTTTATATTTATAGTATTTTTATGTATAAGGTATTTTGTTGTCTTTTATATTATGACACTCATATAGACTAGTGTTTCAGTTATGGTTTCATATAAAGTGAACAATTCTTGTATCCCTAAATATATTCTTTATTTATCTTCAATCTTATCTCATTGATTTTATGAAAATTTCATGTATCTTTTTTTAAAGAATTGATAGAATATGGATGTATAAAACTGATCATATCTCAAGAAATTTTCAAAAAAAAATGGAGATATTTTTTGATTTTTCATTTAACAATGCATCATATAGTGTTAATTTACAATACCCATGTTATAATTTTGTTGTAGACCATGGTTTAGTCTTTAAGAAGATATCTACTATATATCCAAATATGGATTTCAAACATACAACTATGTGTGGTATCAAACTAGAGAAAAAATGAAATCACTAAATGATCATAATCAGAATGAGAGGACTGGATTGGAGAATTTATTAGATGGGCTGGTTCTATTTTTTTCATCATGGGAAATAAATTATTCTTACCCAAGAAGAGTTTAATGCAATAACACATGATGTTTATAATGAAATATGATGATGTTAAAAGTGTAAAAACATAAGGATGTTGCAATGAATCTATTATAACATTGATGTGGTAGAATGAAAAAGTAGAAATTTTTTATCTGAATGTTTAATGGGAAAACATGTATTGGATTTGTAATACTTACATTGATTATATTATTATATTTTTTAGGGACTTAATTCTAGATGATGTAGATATTTCCTCAAATAATTATACTCCCTTGAAGTTAGTTGAGGAACATTAATTTACTAAAAAAATCATGCTTTCCCAAAATATTGCATCATATTCTAGGAGGAAACAACTGAAAAAAAATGATTTTAAAAAAAATTCACATCCTGGTGGAAGAAAAATACTAATGTGACACCATCATGTGTGCCAAGATAAGTAATGTGACACATTCCATTTATTACCCGAAACCATAATCCTTTCCGTTATGATGAAATATTAATAAAAATGTAATGGAATAACACTGAGAGAATGAAGGATAATGATGATTTCATTCATCCTAAATATGGATTTTAATGGTATATATTTGATACTCAATATCCTTATTTTTCAGATGATGTATGTAATATGAGTTTGTTCTATCATGTGATGGTTTTAATATGTTTGGGAAGATGCTTACTTCTCATAGAACATGGCCGATTTTCATACACATTTATAACTCCCCTCCATAGATCTTTAAGAAAAACATTCAGTTTAATGAGTATACTAATATTTTTACCTTATAATCATAGATATGATATATATTTATACATTAAACCATTAACAATAGAGTTGAAGCATCTTTGGAATATGGGTGTGTGCACATGTGATGTGTGTTTAAAATATATATTTCATATGTATGTTTTGATTATGTGGATGATAAATGATTTTCCTACTAATTCAATGATTTTTGGATAGATAATGAAGGGAAAACTATCGTTTCGTATTTTTGTGGGGAATAAATGATCACGAAGACTTAACTAACATCATAGTTAAATTTTTATGGGACACTGATAATTCTTTATAATGGATCATCCATACAGGAATAATCATTGAAGGTATAACAATACCATGGAGATCGATAGTCCACCTCAACATATGTCTATAACTAATGTTCATAATGAATTGGAAGGTGTCAGTTTTTCATTCAGTAAAGGTCATATGAAATCTTGAAAGAGGAATAATTTTTCTAATGAAACTAGTTAAAATTAGAAGATGAAATGTATATTTTTTTGAGTTTCCTTATTGTTTAACCAATTTTTTAGATTATTTCTTATACATGATGCATGTTGAAATAAATATATATAAAATATTGATTCCAATTCTTCTGAATTTAATGGTAAAGATAAAATATAATTTATGATCTTAGCATGAATTGGTGGATTGGTGTATCATACCAGAATTGCATCTTTTATGTATCTGTGAAAATAAATTGAATTTTTGTTTGCTACTTATGTGATGACACGTACATAAAAAAATAATATTTTTAAGTATAAGAAAATATTAACATTCCTGATGTATATTCATGAAATGTATAAAAATGGGTCAAAATAAGACAGTTGAAGATGCAATCATTGAAGACTAATTATTATCACACCCTTCTGCATGAGTTGATTCCAATACCAGTTTTTCATATTCTTTCCTACAATTTAAGGTCTTGATATATTCATTTGTTCCATTTTTATAGATATATATTTACTAATAAGTTATCTGTGTCTTTCTTACAAAAAAATTGTTAGCAGGAATGTAATTTTTAAAAAACAATAAGATGGAAAATTCCCCCATTATTAATAAAAATTAAACCCCAATTTTCAAGAATGGGAAAAAAGGGAACCCATTACAAACACAATGGCAAAAAATACATAGGAATATATTCCGAAAGGGGTGAAAAAATACCAATGTGAACAAGGAAAAGTAAATGTCAAGATAAGAAAGTAAAAAAATCTTCATCACCCCCTTAAAAGATAATTCAACAATGAAACTGGTTTAATAGAATGTGTTGTCTACTTGATAAGAATTTGTACCATTTTGGAAGTAGAATGTGGTAGGTCACCCCTCTAACAAACCTAATAATGTATAGGGAGAGTGGATTATAGATTCCAACACATCTATCACACTTTCAATCCACCCCCTCCCCCCCCCCCCCCTCAAAAAAAATGCATGTGAAAAAATCACAGCAATTCATCCTGATGCAACACAACTCAAGATTGAAATTAAAATAGAAAATCAAATCAGGGAATCCATCCATCCAAAATCGAATAAAAAAGGATGGATGATGGGTTTCAACACCCCAAAACCTCTTTCCATGCTTCCCACTAAATATTACATGTAAGTTGCACGGCCAACCAAATGTGATGAACCCAAATCAAAAATCTAAATAGACATCTATAATCCATCAAACAACCAGATGCACAAACAACACTAAAAACAAAAACAAATTGTATCAAAAGAATCCATACCCCACATGAGTCATCCTAAATTTGAATTATTATCTTCCAAAAAAACAATAAAATCCAACTCAAGAAGAACCTAGAACACCACCATTGCACTCGACAAGCGCCACAATGATATTCAATCACAACTACATACTGGAAACCAAACCACCGTTGGGACCCCACTCCATCATTAGACTAAAATAATTCTTGTAGGATATGTTTCCTTTCATTGGATGTATACAAATAAAAAATATGTATGCATTGAAGAACTTTGTCCAGAACCATAATCATCCTAAAGGTTCTATCGTGAAAGTTCACTTTTCTCAAGAATTTATAGATTTCTATTAAATATATTTGTTTAATGTGACTAAGAGACAAAACATACCAATGAAAAATGAATAAAAAAATATGATAAATTTTAACCCAATATTTTATCACTTCCCGAAATAGGGTGAATTCTTAGATCATATACATTGAACAAATTAATCCTTGAAAATTGGAGTTAGTGCATTGCACAATTTTGTTTAACTTTTATTTTTTTGATGACTATATCATGTAAGTAAATTGACCATGTATATGTTATCTTATATCATGTAATTATACATATCTGTTAACCAAATTAAATTTTTTTGGAACGTATCATAATCAAATGATAAATTAAAATCATTGTTCTTTATATTTGATAAGGAGACAGACTTTTCAATGCAAATATTTGTCTACTTGGTTGAAATTAAAGGTATATTTAATATAGTAATAAATTAATAAAATTAACATTTAATTAATTTTAATATTAATTTATATTTTGGGTATTGTGTTTTCCGGGTAACTATGTCTCAAAGAAAATAAGAGCTTTGGATTTTTTCCCTAATTCCATGGTTTGTGAATGAAAATAAATTTTTAAAAATGGGTAAACAATTATTATCTATGAATTATAAATGAACATTAGAACACAACAAGATGTTTTTATGGTAATTTCCACAATAGATTGTAATTTCAATGAATTGGATAGTAGGTATCTATATAAAAATTTGTCCTATTATGGATTCATTGAGAGAATACTAATATTAGATTATCACTCTCATGGTTGAGTCACTATGATGAAATTAAAGTGGTTTTATTCGATGAAGAGGTATGGAACATTTATTTTTGATTCTATATTTTGGGTTATTAACATGACTCACAATCATTCTATAGATGAGCCATGTATATTAGCATCAATGGAGAAATCAGTTTTTTATGTGAAATATCAAAACTAACCAGAAATGTTATTCATTATTGAAGTAATACTAAGACATATTTTTTATGATGGTGATTTTAGAATTGACACCATCCCTACTCCCATTGGCCCCAATAAATTTATTGGTTATGATGAATCTAATATTTTAATTGAAATATTTTGTTAAAAATGTATAGTTTTTGTGGAAATATATATATTCATCCATTTGTATTCTTTCTTTTGGTTTAGATCGACTGAGGTTGTTTAGGTTGGTACTATTCAAATTTTATTAATATTTATTACAAATATTTTGTATCCAACTTGAACTTCATGTGAATTTTCAATTTATAATGGGTTATTTTTCTTTTATTTTAATTTTATAATATTCAATTGAACTGTATTAGAACCTACCAAACCAAGAAAAAATAAAACAATTAAATTGTAACAAAAAAATGAAGAATTGAATTGAAACATATTAAACTAACTAAAATGAAAATCAAAACCAATTAAAATAATGACCAAACTGAAAAATGAAAAAATGACCAAACCTAAAATATTATCCAAATGACCTAACTCAAAAAAATAGACAAATGGACTAATCAATATACTAAAATGAACTAAATGACCTAACCAAAATTGAATTGGGTCGAAATGAAAATATAAAAAAACTATTTAATACCCATAGTAAACAAAATAATATCAACGTATTGATGTTTCGATTATATGTATTCTATGTTTTGATATTATTCCCACTAAATAAAAAATTATTTTCTTATATCTCTATGTACCATTTACTTGGTTTGAAAATTTTTATTCCTTAATTAATTCATGTCACATCTACTTTATTTTTTTCACACATTAGTTATGGATTTGTAATTAATTCCATATTTTTCTCAAATGTAGTAAATTTTAATTACTGAATATATATGAAGAAAATGGATGTAAGAAAATAATCACTAGATGAGATAGATGGGAATCCCTTCTTTAGTTCCTATTGTGAGTATTTTACTTCATATATATATATATATATCAAAAACCTATAATGTCATGTGATTAATTTTGTTTTAAACTTTTAATCAGGATCCACCACCAAGGAGACAATTATACTTTTTCAAACTAGTGGTACTAGTGCTCAACCATACAATATGAGGGGGTGCTAATATAGCTTTTCGAACCACTCAAAAAACACAATCAAACCTTATTCCTTCCACTGACAAACCATATAGCACATGTTCTGATCCCACAGTGTCATTAAGGGTACCTAGGATATTTAGGCCACCTCTGTTCTCACCACTATTTTCAGTTTATTTTCCTCACATATCTTTACATATTTGATGATGGATCCATCTCCCCGTACAAATTAAGTATTAAAAAATACATTTATGTCAAATTATTTTCATTTTACTTCCTTCTACTTGATCTTATACATTTTTTCTCCTTTGACTTTTACTCCGAAACATTTTGAGCCTTATTAGAAGACATTGGTTCTGAATCCTTATGTATAGGTTGATAATTATTTATAGCCTAAGGAACTAGTATAACCCATTGATTATGATACCTCAAGTATATTTATAGAACCCTAGTAAATTTTTATGACCATAATTTATTTTCATTATAATATTTGTTGATATAATATTTATTTATTTATTCATTAATTTTTGGATCTTATGATATGTGGTTTGTATGAACATGCATGTCTATGGTGTAGAGTAGCCACATATAGCTGATGGGGTAGTAAAATGAGGAAAATCAATTGATTGAAAAATACAGTGATAATGTTTTAGTTTTATAGTGATGCTTTACAAACACTTTGACATTATTCATGTTCAGACACTATCCTAGAGACACCAACCAAATCAAGTAAATGGGAAGTATTGAGTGAAAATATGGGAAAGAAAATTCATTGGATTTAAAGTTATATTATTATTATATTTATATTAGTTAGTACATTAGTTTCAACTGTGTTATAATTTTCTCAATGATAAGGATATGAGGAAACCACTGGTCTTCTAATTATGTGAGATGTGAAAATAATATAAGCATGAGCTATATAGTGATTGTCATGCTAGAGTTGGTATACATTTAGAGACTTAACCTATGAGGAATGAGTGTCTGGTAGCATATTATCAGGAAATGATTACTTACTAGAATAGTATTGAGTTCAAGGTATTAATAATATATTTTGATTTTTATTTAAATTTTCAATAATTTTCATTAATACATTATTTAGTGTTCTTGAAAACTAATTTTATTATGTTTCTAGAAGAAATAAAAAAATAATGCTAAAAAATACCTCCACGCTTTGGGGAAGACTACGATTCCAGACCATGAGAGGAAGCAGGTACGACAATCGTTTATAAATTTTCTATTTAAATAAATTATGGAAATAAAAATTATTCGATTTTAAATTATATTTATTATCTAAAATTGAATGGATGATACAAAAATTGAATGTAATAATATATAGTTACATCCACCAATACCGAACATGAAAAAAGTAATAAATACACCTAAGACTTTACCCAGGTGGGTAATGTCCAACTCTCATCTCTACCACTCACGCATGAGATGGGTGGTAATGGAACATATATGAGATGATTTTATCAAAAATATTTATGCTCCAAAAAATTGTCCGCCCTTTTTGTTTTCTTTCAAGGAATTTATCTTCTCTACCCTTTTAAATTATCCCACTTTACCTCATATTGTTTTCCCATTGAATGAACATAATTGACTCATCTAATTTATACTTACCTTCTTTAGTTCAACCTTTAAAATTATGAATATTATATAATTTCACTACAATACATTTCTATCCCTTTAACAATAACATATAAGGATATATATAAAAGTATAGATGTGGGGATATGGTAATGCCTCACCTTCTTGGTTCTAGATGAATTTATGACATAGTTTTGTATTGAGAATATTTTTAAAATCCTCTCTAATAAATTTATGTACATCAAAATTTATTTAAATACATTTGGAATAAACTTATTCAATTATGGACACACTTTTATTTATTATTTTTCTTCCATGTTATATTCATATAAATAGGGTTGAAATTGTTTTATTCTCGGCTTTCTTTTCAATCGCTTTATTCCTTTTTAGAATAAAATTATAGTAGAGTCTTTGAACGGTTCCTTAAGTTTAAAATAGAATTAGTGTTTAGTTTATTATTATTTCAAATATATAATATTTTAAACACTTATTTTGATTTATATTTCAATTCCCTTTTTGGAAAGATGATCATCATGAATTGTTGATTAAATTTCAAAAACAATCCCTTCAGTTCCAAACACATTTCCATTTTTTAAAGTGTGGCATAGTTACCATTATATATTTTCCATTTTCCATTTTTCTAACACTTATTCTACTTAGATCAAATTGAATCTTAAATATCACTTTACATTACCATTACATATCACATTAAATGATTTCCTATTCTATATTTTAATTTTTAGATCAATCCTTACGTATTCCCTCTATATACCCTTATACATGGGCTTTTCTAATTCTAAAACATTAAGAATATTGGTATCCTTTAACTATTTTCCCAAATGACTCTTATATATTATTCTAGTTTCATTTACATATCATAACATTGACTAACTATGAATATTTTGTAGTCTTTATTTACTTTAAAATATTTACCTTATGTATTCTCTCAGTTACTTTTATGTATTAGGATTTTCCAAATACCTAAAATATATAAATCTAAATCCCCCAATCAATAACCCCTCTAACTATTCTCAAACAATCTTGATTATGTACTTCTGGAATATAAAACATTCAAAAGAAACAACTTACACATTCATTATAAGAATTAACTTCCAAAAAACCACTTTATAAAAGACGTCATCTACCTCAAATTTACTTTAGGATTAGCTTTATCCCTTCTTCAAATAAACATTTTAGAACATAAATTTTTTTTAAAAACTAAAATACCAACTACTCATCTTCTAAAATAGCTCATATATCTGAACAATTTTCAAAACCATAGATACCTCAAATTAAAAATCATCGTATGACATTACAATATCCACTAGTTTGAAGTGAATGGATGATAATCAAATAAAAAAGATATAAACTAACCCATACCTAATAAACAAAACCAACCAATGTAAATAAGAAAAACATACAAAGACCAATCCAAATTTAATGAAATATAAACCAACCAAGATAAACTAAGTTCAAATAGTTTTACTAGAAATAAACTAAAATAAAATCAAACAAACCGAAAAAATCAACTAGAATGGTATTTAATAGTGTTGAATAAAACCTAATAGGTCCACAAACCCAAAACAAATTATACCAACAAAAGTATCCATCAATTAAAAATCAAATTGAACTAAACATAACAAAAAAATTCAATGTTATAAAAATAAAATAAAACAAAACTATCATAAGTTAAATCAAAAAAAATTGAATATATATGACTTAACTAGAACTAAATCAACCAAAACTAAATGAAGAGGAAACTACAGAGACCAGTAATTAAGAAACAAAACCAAATCAATTCATCATGAACCAAATTATCCAAAAAACAAAACTAAAACAATAACGATAAAGAAAATAATAATACCAAACTAAAATGAATGGAGTCTGATTATACTAAAACTGCCTAACTGTGGATGAAAATAACATGAAAATAGAAAACCTAAATGTACTAGTCTAAACATGACCCAAAAAAGTGAATAAAAATGAAATAAATTTAATTAAAACAAAAAAAATTTATTTGAATTGAATTGAAATAAACCAAATAAAAGATAACATAACTAAATGAATATAAGGTTACTAAATCCAAACTCAATCATATGTGGGATGAACAATCTAAATCAAATTGGAATGAAATGTTATAAAAAATATATTTGAATCAAAATAAAAAAATCTGATCAATAATAAAACAAACTGACTTAAGAAGAAGAAAAATAAGCTGATAATAATGACATCATAGGTCATAAATAGAAATTGTATATAATTGAACCAAATTCAAATGATTTGAATAATATTTAACTAAATTAAATTAAAAGAAACTAAATTAAATTATACCATGTGAAAATAAATAGGGAAAATAAGGGAAAAACCAATAAGGATCTACATACTCTTATGCTAACAAAAAAATTAACATTCTTTAAACAAATTAAAAATAAACAATATTATTTCATATGTATTTCAAAAAACACCAATATTGATATTCAGTCATCAACCTCCATCAATGAAAAAACTACCTTACATTTCTCAATTTTAACCCCTTTAAAATTAAATCATTTGAACATAGAAAACCAAATATGAAGGCATCTATCATATAGTTCACCATTTACATTTTATAATGTTGTTTATGTATTTAATCTTGATTAGTTTTTTCAATAAATACATTCCATTTCCATTATGTGATAATTAGATTGCCCTTATATTCATAGAAATAATATATAAAAAAAAGAGTCCTTAAATTTCACTATAATGTAATTTATAAAATCATTATTTAATCATATTCTCGATTCACAGAATTTATTATATAAAATTTCATTTATTCACAAACTCATATCACACTGTCACAAAGTAACCAATCATTATAGAAAATAATATTACATCATCAAGTATATAAATTTGATTTTAGTTATAAAATTCATTAATAATGACCTAATTCAATTATGGTTTTCTACATTAAATTTCATGGCAGATGGAGGTTTAAAATATTGAAGGTTGTGTGCCTCGAGAAAAGAAATTTGCTTGAGGAAAAAGAAGAAAGATGGAATCACATTTATCAAACTGAAATATCATGGGATTTTAAGCTCTACTTTGTTTATCTCAAATGTTAATATATATTTCATAACTAAATATTCTATTTATATTTTTAACAGTTTCTTTTAGAGGACCATGATCTACAGAAGTTAATAAAATTGGGGAAAGTGATCACTATCATCATGTTTTTTGGATATGAGCACCATGGAAGAGTACACTGTTGACTAGGGAATTTTATTGTCCTAACTATATATTTCCCCACTTAAAGTTCCGATTCTAGTAGCACCAATTTGAAAAATAAATTGCATGGGCAACATAGGCTCTGGATAAGGAAAAAACATGCCTAAAATGGTCATACATAAAGTTGAATGGAATCAAAGGGCCAATGATGAATTTATAAAATTTATCATATTCTTACATCCCTCACTTCCACCAGATACCTTTGTGACTTGCGATGAATATTTTTTAAGGATACATACATTATATAGTTCGCCAAGTAGTAGTCCTAGTGGTGGTTGGGACAATGATGTTCCTAGAGATGATGATGGTGAGAATGAGGATGAGGATGATGGAAAGGATAATGATGAGGTTGATATAAATTATGAAGATGAGGATAAGGATGAGGATGAGGATGACAGTGATAATGATGATAAGGATGATGATAAGGTTGATGGTGATGATGGTGATAGTGATGGTAATGGTGATGGTGATGGTGATGGTGATGAGGGAACAATTTTATCCTTTTCATTTTTTGACTGATATGTATTACATTTTATGTTTGGTGATTAGTTATGAATGAATATATGTGATTTTTTAAATGTGTCTTATCACTATTTGAATGAATTAATTGGTTACTTCTATTATCATTGTTTTATATTGGTTTTTTATATTTATTTTATGTAATTATCCAATTTGGGGTGATTATATGATTTACGGAGGTTTCTAGTGGCTGTTTGGGAATGGTAGTGATTTTTAGAGGTTGACGCTACATATTTGATAAGGGTGTGGGTGAAATTGGTTGTGGAATTTGGGTTGGTGTCTATACCAATCGTTTAAAAACAATTGGTATAGATCTATACCAATAGTTTTGATGGAACCATTAATTTAGGTATATACCAATGGTTTCAACCATTGGAATATCAAAAATTATCAAACCCTTGCACCAATGGATCACTAAAAATTATTGTTATTGGGATATATGAATAGCCAACTACCCCATAGTTTGTAAAACCGTTGGAATAGGCTATAGAAAGGGTTTTATAGTCTATACCAATGGTTAAAAACCATTGTTATAGTAAATAATTCCAGTAGTAAAAGTTCCCTTCTCACACCCCCTTATTTGAGAATCGTTAACTAACTCTTCCACAAATCACCACTAAGATACGCCAACATATGGTCTATTTTGATCCATGACTAATAGTTTTTCATATACATAATACATGACTTGTGTGGGAAAAATTCCAATGTTGGGGTCAGTTCAGACATACCATGTAGGATTACATGTAAACCAAAAATAAATATCCAAATATTATCCATATTATAACCATAAATCAAGTATAATGGGATAAGATAAAACTATATTTAGTCAAATGAGAATAACTTGAGATAATTGAATATGTCATGTTCATCACTGGAATCCACAAAGGATAATAGGAAACCACCCCAGAAGTCTGAACTACCAAAGATAATAATTTTTATAATCACTCTAGAATAGTATTGACAGGTCCATGCCTCACTAGTGTATATGAAATGTTCAAGATGATACAAAACCAGATATAGGACCTGTGTCCCACCTAATATGGGAGGATTCCAACTCTACAGATAGAGGGAATATATCCCAAGATTTTATGGGGGGATATCGATAATATTTATATATTGAATGTGGGGATCTATGGCTTACTGAAAGAAACTTTAGTTGAGAGGAATCCAAACCTAAAATCAATCCGATGATCAACCATGATACCCATCATCAAGTATACAAAGATAAATTAGTCACTCAAACAAGTATCACCTTGCACCACATCTTTGATGTCAAATATAAGACCACCATAACATTTTGTGTGAAAAAACACTCAATATTAAAATCGGACTTCTTCCAAGAAAAGAGATATATCTTGAGGGTGTTTCTAGATGATCTACATGTTTTATTTCCATAAGCAGTATCTAGGCCATGTTTTGGTCCCCACATGGAATACAGGGGTCCACGAACATGGAATGTATGTTGGAATACATGGTGAGTGTGACTGGGTGGTTTATATCTTATACCATTGTCTCTCATGTCATGTGAAAAAATAGGTACATGGTGTGTGGTTCAAAACCACATAGTATATACATTAAAATTTTATCATGGGAATGTACCCTATATACACTCCATGTAATCAGTGAGGGACACGTTACATGTGAGTCACTCACATGGTGTGTTATATTTAACTCATACTAAAACACTAGTCACTATATCAACTAAAGTACACAACATGTGTTATCTATAACTATATACAATTTAGTCTAGAATTTCACACTAAAGTCAACATGTTTCCTAAATCTTGATGGCTTGAATAAATATCACCTTCAATATATCAAATTACATTTCCAGATACATCGGTCATATACAAATCGTCATCATATAATAATTTCAAACCACCACTCACTGAAAACCAAATCTCTTATCACTCTATAGAATCCACCCATCACATATAATACTTCTTCTTGGTAATCAATAGACACAACCAACCATCGGTGATCAGCCATTATGTATGGATTCTACCATTCACTACAATCTTCATTGACATTCAGAATCATACAAGTTCATATCCATGGTTTGATCATGATTTGAACCACACCAGTATCATTATAATCATTGAGAAACCCTGGAATGGTGATAGAAATGTAAATAAAATTGGAGAAATCAAAAAAATGAATAATCTCAATGGTTGGGGTGAACCCAACCATTGATTTCGGGTGTATAAACTAGTGATAACAGATTGAAAAATTAATTTTCAAGTTAATAATCCAAATTGAAATTTAAAAATTTATTAATTTGTTGGGGTTATATGAATAAAAAATAATTGGAATAAAACATTAATACATACCCAAAAAACAAATATTAATGGGGAATATATAGAAATAAAAATAACCTAACTCCACAATGGTTTTTTATATGGTGGAGAATGTGTTTATGTAAATATTGTAGGTGAACCCCATCACATTGTTCATGATTATAAGATTATCTATGATTTCCACACTAAAAGTATTATCATATAGAGGCTCCTCTTAAATCTCTCAGGATTATGATTCTAACTCAATATACTTTCTTTAAATAAGTTTATATAGTTGAAAAATTACTTCAAAGAATTTATTGAACAAATTATTTAATTATTTAATTTTTTAATATGACTCTGACTATGATTGTGATCATTCATGAGACATAATACTAACAAAAAGAAAATTATTACTATAGTAAAATCCAAATTCAAAATTCAATTGTGGTCTCAATTTTCACATCTAAGACACATTCTAGATAAAAAGAGTTCTGAATGAACGTGAATTTTAATTGGACAAAAATAATATATTTTTTAAAATATAATAATACCATGTCTGTATGATGAACAAAATTTTGTGTTTGATCATGGACCATGGATCAAAAGTTAATCATCCACTGCTGGTGCTAGGGATCATAGATCAGAAATTCTTATTTTTAATATGATCATCCCTCAATCAAAGAGGCCCCGATTAATGCTACATACCTCTAGTTAGTGTCATCCCTCCACTTAATCTCCTAGATTTAGATTGTAAATAAAGAGTCTGAATCCATCTAAGGTGGCCCATATTTAGATATTATGATGGATGATTATAAATCAATAATGTACTGTTGATGATGGACCCTCATCTCCATGATCAAAATGGATTGACCACCTCTAGCAATATCCCAACACTTCATTATCTCTTGGAAAATTTCATCTTTGGCATTGGTTTTTGTGATTTATTTTCATTCCTTTTTTATTCAACTATATTCCCATGATGATTATAATTTTCTTTTTAAATAGATATAGTAATCTATGTTAGATTTATATTTATCTAATTTCCTAGAATAAAAAATTTGTACATGGGTAGGGACCCTATTTCCCCTCCTATATGGGTTTGGTTTCCTAAGCTTCCCTTTTTTTCCATAACCCTATGGTGATCAAGTGTTTTAGATAATCTATTAGGTAGTTTCATTGTGAAAATTAATGTACATTAAAGATAAGGTATATGATAGTCACTGGAATCTATATGGATATGGATTTTTCCAAAACATTTTATCATCACAAAATGCTTTAAGATGGTTCTAGGATTTGTTATTGGAATATTATATTCCCCATATCTAATGTGGGTTTTCTATGAGAATCTCTTTCAAGGACACTTTCTTCCCACCTATAAGAGACTTAATCCTACAAAGATGAAGGATCACATCCCTTGTGATAACTTTTTCTATGAATTTACTCTATCAGCTTTTCTATATTAATAGGGCTTTAAGGAGCCTTTTCTTAGATCTTAAAGTGGAATTTGGCCCACCTGAATGCCTTTATCTACTATAGTAGGTTATAAGGACCATCCCCACCTCTTGATTGTATTTTGTGATTCTAGAACTAGGGTAGCAGCTCGGAGATGCATCAAAAATATTACAATCCTATTTTTTTGAGACTTTAGATTTTATGGATACTCTAGTTGAAAACTATCATCCTTGCATTGTATTTTTAGAATTAGTCACTCCTTCATGGGGAACAACCCTTAAGTAATACTTCTTCCATAGTTGATGATTTTGATAATATTCCCATGGTTCAAGACAATATCGACATGTACTCCTCTCTAGAGGTTGATCTTTAATCTCATAGTTATAGACATTCCACTATGATTATGCCCTACTAGGATTCAATGGAGATTTATTCCTTATACACCAACATGTTTAAGGGATTTTATTATCTCTATAAATATTTTTTGGAGTTATCAATTGTTGCAGGTTGTGTTGATGGATAGTCTATATTAAACAACAATAGATGGTATATTATTATTTTTATATACGTATCAATAAAACTCAAAATTTAAAAACTTTATAAAGAAACTATAATTCATGCCTAATAATATATGAAAATTTCAATATCCATCTCATCAATAGGTAAAAGAAAATTGAAAAAAATAAATAGTATCAATTTTATAAAGGAAATGTCTGATAACAAAAAGGAACAATGATCACAAAATGAAATGTTCACAAAAAAATATTCTAGATTAATACTAGAAACAACTAAAAACCAAAAACAATTACAGATTTTATTTCAATAACAAATTAAAAAAAGGTAGAAATACAATTGATGCATAATAAATGATTCACAAAAGTAGTAAAAGGACACAAAGATTTACATGCTCTGGTCAAATTGATATATGCACATGAGGTATTAGAATAAAGGTTTTCACTTTGAAAAGGATAAAGATAATATTGTAGGTGTGGACTCAATTATACTAAAGGAATAATAAATAAATCTAAAAAATTATTTGTATGAGCATAAAGATCAAATAAAAAATAAAGAATTCACTTGAGGTGTCATGTTCTTATTACTGAGAACTTGGATACATATAGAATGAGTTTATTGATGATATAATCCCATATGATCACCTAGAAGCTGAAGAATTCATCTTTTGATGTGAATTTTCATCATATTTAATCTGATATATTCTTTTTCCATCACTTCAACATGTTGTTGGTTAAGGATAACATTAGTCAGATAATAATCAGCTAAGAAATAGAGTCCCCATTCCTATGGGTCTTAGAGAAAACCCATTTATCTTTTCTAGAATAACTAAACTATAAAATAGTGGTGGACTTATACCTCTCACCACCCTATTATCCTTGTTCTTATTGAAAAAATAGAAATTAGCATGCCCCTAATATAGTGAATCAAAAATCAGGTGGATGTAATAGCCCTGAGGTTTTCGTAGCTAGAAAAGGACACATGTGAATTGGAGAAGTAATTATCTAACTACATGAATATATTATATAGAACACACAATGTGGTATAATAAGGATAATAGAGAAAAGGCATCCAAAGATAAATCTATGAAATGGGGCCAAATGATGGTTGTAATAGGAGGCCAAAAATAGGGAAGCCCAAGAAAAATATCCAACATATTAAAAATCATTTTAATTTCACAGTGTAAAATGAATTAAAATTCAAAAGTATCCACCTTGTAAAATAAAAAAACAAACCTAAAAATAAAATTCCCTTGCACCACTTAAAATACCAATTAAATTTTAAAAACATGCTAAACAACCTAATAAAATAAATAATGACATAAAATAGTGCAAGTTAAAATAGGAAGTTGTAATTCAATGATTGTGAATGAGTTTGAAACATACCTACCCTCATAAATACCATCAAAGATACTAAAAAATGTGTTCTAAATTAAAAACTCTAAGGATAAAAACATAAAATTAACCCAGGTTTATATACATAAGTTTCCCACATCACATGCCCCATATAATTGTAAATCACTTTCCAACCAAAGGTTTTTGGTATAACTCCACTTACTTCATAAGACCAAGAAAAAGAAATATCAATCTTTAAAGAAAACCATGGAAAAAACAAATAAAAATATAAAAACATAGACACAAAAGAGAAACAGTTTATATGAAAATAGATTATAAAAACAACATAAAAAACAAGACATGAAAATAAAAAATATCCTAATATAGAAGGCTCTAAATGAATAAACCTCTCACTCTACCTAAATCTAACACAGTTCGAAAAATATCTCCACCTAAGTCGAATTCACTAACTCGAGCCATGAAACATGGGATCCCACTTCCAAACCTAGACTCTTGTAAAACCTATAAAATCTAAGTCATGAAGGCTATCTTATAAATATGAATGAATCAAGCTAGAAATAAAAGTTATCATGTTACTAAAATATGAAAAATACAAATTAAATCTATCTAACCAATAACATCAACAACCTAATTCCCAATTCCATATACAATACCACTTAGAAGATACCAACAACACCATCATAAATTCTAGGGACAGTCCAATTATCTTACCATGAACTTTCTTCTCTATCACTTCCCAAGACCTCTATAACATCACACATAGTTAGATCACAAAAATACCAACCCTCTTTTGACACAAATATATAAATAACACCTATATTTTATCCCACTACTCTTCCCCTTGTGACACACTAGACAGAATAAAAAACATCAGCATTATCTAAACTAGTCTTAAAAAAATTCCCATAACCCATTCTAGAGGGGCCTAGGTAGGGACAACCCCAATCTCACATCCAATTGGATAGGGGCTAGTTAATAGTACTGAGTAATCCTATCCCACAAATGGGAGTCATTAGACTAACTACCTATATGCAGGATCATGCACATCTCCAAGCCACAAATGCTAAAATGTGAAAACCCTAAGTAAATAGTGCATACAGACCATTGAGATCCCATAATAGAGTACGCCAGAATCTAAAGTAAATTAAACTGGGATAGAATATAATCCACCAAAAATATCCTATAAACAAGTCCAAAAAAATATATTGATGTGTTTTCTGCATCGTCCCGGTCTAGAAAAGTGAATGCACAAGTTCTAGAAACTCATCCGTAGAAAAACCTACCTGATAGAACATGAAGGAAATGGTATGGGGACTAATTTATGAATTTGTAGGATCACACATCATCTTTATGGCCTCACTAATAACTGTTTAGTCATGGTACACCTAATACTTAATCGAATGGTTGATCATATACACCGGAAACGACACGTGTGGGCAAAGCCCGAGAAGGTGTGGGTATAATAATATCCCGTAGGACACCCTAAATACCAAAAAAAATCACAAAAAAATTAAAAAAAAAATAACCCATGGGAAATACCATAATGTAAATACCAGTAAACTTTACATAGGTATATTTTAGTAGCACGTATACCGAGTAAATTAGTATATTCTAATTTGAAACACTATGCATCAGGAAGTCTTATCCAAGTTTCATCCATAGGATTCTGCTTGAATCATGCTCATTCTAGGAGATCTCACTCCTTGATCTGTGTTATCATCATATTAACCCTCTAAGAGGTCTATCTAATTTGGGACCTACCAAAATAAGAGTGTATTGGTCAAGGAAAATTATGATAGCACAAGCAGGGGAAACTACACAAACATGCTGGGGGATACCATAGACCCAATCTAAATTATTTCGAAATGTAGGGGATCATGAACAGTCACACTGGGGGATACCATGGGCCCTACTGATGTGGCTCTCTAGGTGGAGTATCAAGTCCCTACTCATGGAGGTTAAACAATTCTATAGACTCCACTAGAGGTTATATAGGGTCTCAATCCAATCTTGTGGAGGGATTCCTGACTCTATCTGGGACTCGACCTCTAGAGGGGATTACAATCCAATGATGTGCAAGTAATAAAATACTAAACCCTCAAGGAAAGGACCAAGGGATACTCTCTCACCCCATACTGGTCCAAAATAAAAACACACCACAATATTAAAAAAGGTTCATCTCATTTTTAGGGTCCCAATGTCATAGATGGCTTGTCAAAAGGATGTACCATTTGAACGTTATGGGGATTTGAAGTTTCAAGAGTGGGGTCACTGGGCCTACAGACCTACTCACAGTTAGTCCCCCAACTATAGTGGGAAACCTCCCAGACCTACCCCCCCCCCCCCCATCCCTGCATGGATTACATGGTCGACTATCATGGTGGACTACTTTCCCCAGTTGCCATGGTCGTGTGTCAACTGGATCGACATTGGATCATGGTTGACTGACACTATCGGCTATGGCCCAACATTGGCTCAATCTCCCTAGGATCGACCTAGCTCTAACCCAGCCTACTGGGTCTAACCTGACCCACTAGGTGAGATCTGCACTGCCTTCTTGGTCTGGCCTAGTTGCCCCGCGCATCCTACGTGGTTATTGCCTCTGATTGTCACACTATCGTGCCACCTTGTTGGACCACCACACCAGACCCACACTGGTGGTCCCTTTATTGGACCACTGAGCCACCTATGATTCCCAAATCTTGAAACGTTCATATATGTGGTATCCTCAGGTATTAATCAATATAGATGCGGCCTCTTTTGTGCATTTTCCTCCTATTAGGATGTTTAATCGCGTTCGGAGCCACCCAGCAAGTCGAACCATGGCCACTGGGGTCCAACATTGATGAAAATAAAGAATGGTGGAGAGAAAAGCACAAGAAAACCATTCATAATTAACCTCATCCTTGTTCATGTCAGTCTCAATCGTTATCGTTAGATAAAGAACGATTAATGAAGAACCAATTAAGAAAACTCCCTAAAATAAACCCTTAAATCATAACCATCCCACAATGATTGAACCAAGGATTAATAAATTCCTGTATTGACCCACATTCGTCATGAAAATCAATAATTGGGAATGATCACAAATAAATAACCACCTTATCCCAGTTTGGATATATCACTAATGAAGGATCATTTTATCATCATCATCTGTGAGATTCCATCAAATTGGATGCACGCCAATCATTGACCCATGGTCCATCACCATTTTTTGAATGATTTTTTCTTTACATCATATATTAATTCTACATTTATGGTGATAAAGTTAAATTGCTAACAAAGACTTAATAAAAAATGGAAATTTTGTTGCATCAAAATAACTATTATTTAAATAATTTAATGATGATTACATCCTTTTCATTTTTTACCATAGAAGGCCTATTAGGACCAAATTTATGTGGTTTATAGTGTAAAGTATTAATATTAAACTCAAAAGTACCCTCATATTTCTAATCCAAGAACTCATTTAAAAGTTATTACATTTTTTTAGGAAACATGTTCGTGCATTCTATTATAAATTTAATTTTTTTTCAAACAGTTGTTCTTGGGAAACCGAGCCTCAAAATCAGACATCATCTCAGTTCCTGGTGTTGAAATAAATCCATATAATTTCTAAAAATAATACATGGAAAAATATAATACATCGTATTCTTCCCAACTTTGGGACTTACATCCTTAAAATCCAAAACAAATGCTACACAAACAGATAAGGGTAGTGAGAAAAAATCTGAGCCTCCTTCTCCCATGTTATATCATAGAGATTCTCGTGTTTCCACAATACATTCACCAAAAGAATCGACTACCCATAAAGTATCATCTCCTTTTGATCCTTGATCTCCACTGGGAGCTCAGAAAAAGTCCTTCCAGCATTGATGTCCAGCTCGCCCTAGTTGATGACATGAAATGTGTCATGAACACACCTCCCCAAATATTACTCGTGGATGATTTCATGTATCTGATCTAAATGTGGTGGTAGAGCCAAGTGGTATGCCACCTTTCCCACTCTATACAGAATCTAGAATGGGTTGATGAACCTCAGATATAGGTTTCCACCCTAACCAAATCTATGAAATCTACATCAAGGTGTGACCAGAAGGAACACATGGTATCCTTCCTCAAACTCCAAAGGCATATTCCACCTATCAGTATAAGACTTATTTTGTCTTTGTGAAGTATTCATCTACTCCTAGATGATCTGCACCTTCTCTGTAGTAGCTCGTACCAACTCGGATCTCGTGAGTGTTGACTCTCCTAGGTTGCTCCAGCGAAGTGGAGACCCATAGGGTCACACGCACAAGGCCTAGAATAGTGCCACACCAATGGTGGAGTGATAGATATTTTTTGTAAGAAAACTCCACCCGTGGTAGGTGATCATCCTACCTATATCCAAAATCCAAAATGAGTGCCCGCAACATGTCCTCTAGAAACTAAATGGTCTGATCAGTCTGGTCATCCGTCTATGGGTGAAAAGTTGTGCTCAAGCTTAACTGAGACCCAAACACCTCCTACAATCTCTTCCAAAATCAGGATGTGAAGTGAGCATCATGATATGAAAATATCATCAATGGGACTCAATGGATATGAAGTGTCTCTTTTAAGTAGTTGCATCCCAAGTTGTCTACTTAACTATGATCCCAGATTGTTAGGAAGTTGGCCAACTACATAAGTCAGTTAGAGACCACCCAGATGGAATCATGTCCCCTATATTTATGTGTTAAACCCATCATAAATTCCATTGATATCCCATCTCACTTCCATTCCAGCACCTCAAGGGGTTGATCTAAACCTACTGGAACCTAGTCCTCAACCTTCACTTACTGATAAGTAAGGCATTGAGAGATGAAATCTAAAACTCCCTTATTTATACCAGGCCACTGAAATATACATTAGAGGTCCTGGTACATCTTCACCACACCTGAATGTACCACCAAAGGGGGTGTGTGTAATTATCTAAAAAATATTTATGAAATTCCACTAATTAAACTATTTTCCCCCTGAAAAGAACAATGTGCTCCCCACTATTCAAATATACATCAGGGGCATTCCCTATGGGCATCTGAGCACAAAAAGTCTTGCAGTTTCTGTCCCTAAGATGTTCCTCCCTAACACATTGTATTAGTGGAGGAGTGAAAACCAACGGTAAGATGTAATATTATTTATATCTATCCACAAATTATATCTATAACAAGGCCAACTTCATTGACACCTCATTCAGAAACTGCAACCTAGATCTTCTACTGAGTGAATCTTCCACCGTGTTCTCCTTCCAAAGAGTGTAGACAGTCTCAAATTCACTGTCATGGAGGAACTCTATCCATCACCTCTATATCAAGGTCAGATCCTTCAAAGAGAAGATGTAACTGAGACACTTATGATCATAGTAGATGATAAACAACTCACCCATCAGGTAGTGTCACCACATCTTCAATGTGAAGACTACCATTGTTGGCTCAGAATCATGGGTTACATAGTTCTTCTCATACGGACTCAACTAATGTAAAACAAATTCAATCACTACATTTACCATGCATCAATACCCAACCAAGCCTAGCCCCTGATCCATTGTAAAACACCATATACTCAATGCCCTCCCCTAGAAATCTCAAAATGGGAGCGCTCGTCAACCTCTTCCTCAGCTTCTGAAAGCATTGAAAGAACTTTTCTATCCACACAAAATGAACCCCTTTCAGGTAAAAGCTTTCAAGGGTGATTCAAATCTAGAGAATTTAGGATTAATCCCTTAATATTACCCTATCAATCCAAGGAAACTTTGTACCTCAGTAACACTCTGTAGTGGTTCCCAAGAAAGCACTACCTCAACCTTCGCTTAATCCACTATAAATCCAACCTCTGAGATGATTTGTTCTAGAAAATAGACCTTTAAAATCCAGAACATACACTTCGAGATATTATCATAAACTTGTTTCTCCCATAGTGTGCCTAGTACCATTCTCAAGTGTCTCACGTCCTCCTCCTCAGACACCGAGTACACTAGGATGTCTTCGATGAAGACCACCATGAACCGGTCTAGGTAAGGCTGAAAGTTCCATTTCATGAGTTCCATGAACATTGTTGGGTAATTAATCATTCAAAATGGCATCAAAAAGTACTTTTGTTGACTGTAACGAAATCTAAGTTCCGTCTTTGTTATATCCTCATCCCGCACTCATAATTGGTGATAGCCTAATCTAATTTTGATCATTAAGAACGGTCGTTCCCCTTTCTACTAAACAAAGAGGTCATCGATCCATGATAGTGGATACTTATTCTTCATGGTCACATGTTTCAAGCACTAGAAATCCACACATAACTTCAATCTCCCATATACATGCTTTAAAAACAAAACTAGGGATTCCTAGTGTGAAACATTGGGTCTCACAAATCCCTTTTTCTACAATTCCTTTAGATGCACCCTCATCTCATGAAGCTCTACAGGGTCGATCTAATGTGGAGGATTAGATATTAGAGTTATCCCAAGGTGTAGATCAATGCATAATTCTATCTCCCTATGGACTGGTAAATAAAGAACATCTTCTGGAAATATCTTCCCATACTATGGCACCACTGTAATAATGTAAGGACTCATATCATCCACTATACGGAGGGTGAGGATAGACAACTGATGTGTAATCAATTGTAACCTTCTATGTGTGAGTTCATAATATGTTGTATGTGTTTCCTTTTCACCAATGAAGGAAAACCTGGTTCCATCACTACATACACACCACACTCTATGCCAAAAACAATCAGTCTGAGCATGAAATGTGGATAACCAGTCTATATCATGAATGATTTGGTAAGGCCTTTACGCCAGTACCAATTGACCTAAACTAAAACTCTCACCTCCAAGAGTCAGTTGACACTATTTTCACCATTGTATGACCATCAAATCTTCTCTATTTGGAGTCACTAATCATAAGGGTCGGGTCAATGGTTTAATCAAAATATCTAAGCCCTAAGAAAGGTTCATGTAAATAAAGGAATAACTATAAGTTATGTCTATAAAAACTACATCTAGTGAGGAAAATAAATAGATCATACCTAGAATCGTCCCTAGAGCACTAGAGTCATAAGCCTCCATTTACTGTAGATGGCCTCATCCTTGAACACCATCTCCCTGAGCCTGACGAGGACCACTTGGGGGTGGTGGAGGTAATGGGTCAAACCTTCGACAGCCTCTTAATTCCATGCCTAATTCTCTTCCATGTATGTCTCTCTATAGACCACCATTCTCTTATCTCTACCTCTACCAATGTATTCCCATGACCATCTCCTGATTAGTTATACGATGGGTTGAGAAATCTCATTCCATATGTCCCTAACTATCGTATGTGTAACATAATCTATCTCTAGGTTGACTTTAGCCACCCTGGGATCCCTGCACCACTGACCCTGCATCATAGGATCGCCCCATGAAGTGCCTGACCCACTTTGTACCCAGTTACTATTTTCGGAAAAATTATGTCAAGGTATCAACTACATGGTTCTACTTATAGCTCCCACTATCGGTGTCTTCTCTTCCATAAAAATATCTAATAGCAAGGCTCTCTTAATTACCCCAGCATAAGTAGAAATGCAAAGGGATACAACAGATACCCTAATGTCCTGATGTAAGCCCTCCATGAAGGTTCAATCCTAGAAGAACTGATCTCGTGCCATGTCCATGGAGTAGTGGAAAAGGTCATTATACTTCACTAAATACTCTACAACAATAATACTACCCTACTATAGATAAAGAATCTCATATACGCACATTGATCACAATGTGGATAGATAGAACTCCCCCTAATAAGAAACATGAATTTTTTCTAGTAGAGATTTATCTCGTCATGAGACTTTGTCACCAAGCACCATCGTCATCCCACGAAGCCCTAATAAAGAATCACAGTGAGGAATGACATCAGGTCATTAGGTTACCTCACAAGTAAAAACACATGACTGACAACCTCTAGCCAATACTTAGCCAACTAGGGGTCTAGCGCACCCCGAAACCTGGGAGGTCACTTCATCTAAAACTCATGCAGTGCACTCATTATGTGTGCATCCTAAACTGCATGCGTTGGTAGTAGATATTGTTCAATGGGTGGTGGTATAGCTGGTAAACCATTAGAAATCTCTATCTATAGTACATGCCTCTGTACTGACGCCTCGTCACTAGAAAAATAATCCTTATGAACTCATAGAGTTATACTAGATGGATGTCTTCCTGGAGACATCCTGAAATAAAACAACATGTAACTTGGTTAATAAATTATATATGGCGAGAAGACTTAAGAAGGGCATGGAAAACACAACCGATCCTATATAATGCATGTACATTAATGTTTCTCTCAAACCATTTTTATCATGTACCAAGTCAAAAAGGATGTGCTCAATGTCTTTGTGTTTGTATATGTTGCTCACCACACCAACACTAGATTCACTAGACTAAAAGATGAACTGAAAACACTTAACACTATTTCTCCAAACCAATATTATAGAATAATGGTCCTGAAGTATAAAAGATTCTTCTGATACCACTCTATCAAAACCCATCTTTGATGGGGGCATCTCGTGACTTCCATAAGCCCACCTTCAATAGGACAGGGCTAGTGAATGGCACTAAGGAGGTATATCCCACAAATGGAAGGTATTATCCTATGTGCCGTACACATGCGCACACACATATCCAAGACATAAATTCTAAAAAGTAAAAACACTAAGTAAACAATGCATGAAAACCAATAAGATCCCACAACAAAGTATGATAGGAAGTATAGTAAATTAAAAATGGATAGAATACAATCCCACCAAAAATATTCTGTAATCAATTCCAAGAAAACCTGGTGTTGTGTTTCCTACGTCATCCCAGTATAGGAAAGTGAATGAACAAGTTCTTGAAAATGATATGAAGAAAACTCTACCTGATTCAACATGAAAGAAATGGTATTGGGACTGTTGTCTTATATCGCAGGATCACACCTCATCTGTCTAGCCTCACTAAGCACCGCCTGGTCCTGGTCCACCTAGGACTCCATCAAAGGGTAGAATGTCTCACAATACATTACACGTGGTGGCAAAGACCATGCATGGTTTAGTATAACAATACCCAGTATGACACTCTAAAAAGAACAAAGGAAATACAATGAAGAAAATACCACAAATTAAATACCATTCATGTTCTCATAGGTATATGTTATCAACACATATACTGAGGAAGCGTAGATATACTCATGAGAAACACAATGCCATCGAGCATTCTTATACAAGTGATAGCCAAAGGATTCTTCTTAAAGAATTCTCATTCTGGGATATCTCACTCTTCGAGCCATGTTATCATCAGAGACACTCAAGAAGATTTCTATCTTATTTGGGCCTTGTCCAAATAAGAATGTATGGTCAAGAAATATTTTGATTCCGTAGATAGGGGATCCTTATCAAACATTTTGGGGGATGCACATACCCAATCTAAATCAATTCACAACATAGTGGATCACACCCAGTCACACCGGGGTATACCATTGACCCTACTGATGTGGCCTACTAAGTAGAGGCTCAGCTCCCTACTCACAAAGGTTACATAATTCCACAAACTCCACTAGGGGTGATAGAGGATTGAACTCCAATCTAGGGTAGGTATGATAGACTCTATTTGGGACTCATCCTCTATATGGGATTATAATTCAATGATGTTGATGTAATATCATACTAAACAATCGAGGAAAGGATTAGGAAACAAATCTCACCCTATATTGTTCCAAACTAAAAACTCGCCACAATATTCCCAAAGGACCGTCTCATTATCAAGGTCCCAATTCCATAGAAAAATCATCAAATGGACTTACCATTTTATAGTTATGGGGGTTTGTTGTTTCAGAAGTTGGTCACTTGGCCTGTGGACCGACTCATAGTCGGTCCACCGACTGTGGCTGTCAACTATCCTGACCTTCCACCACACAACTGCAGCAGTCGACAATCACGATCAACCTAGCCCCTACCTTTTGTGGCCACATGACAGCTGGATCGATTGTGGGTCATGGTCAACTTCCAAGGTTGACTGTCGCTCGACTCCATCTCAATCACCTCAGGTCCTAACCATCCCATTGGGTTTGACCCAGCTTGTTGGACCTAACCAGGCCCACAGGTCCCCACCTCTTCAGCTGGGCCCAACCCATTCTCTCGTCTCGACCCACTCCACCAAGGCTACTCTACACAGCCCACTCTACCTAGGTCTACTCCTCCTTGCCACCTCTCACCCCAAATCTCACATCCCACGTAGCCACCACCCCACGTCCCGCAGCCACACATGAAGATATCTACCACGTTCTGTGTGTCCATCACTGTGGTCTACTTCTGCCAGCCTTGATGGTTCCCACACTATCACCCACTTCACTCCACATCATCAATGTAATTTTTTAATTTGATCTTTATACCACCACACCACCTCATTGGACTACTGTGTCGCCTCACAATACCACCATGCCACCTCACTAAACCGATTCACTAAACCCATGTCGGTGGTCTGTTTCACAGACCACTGAGCAAACTCTGATACCGAAATCCTCAAAAAGTCATAGATCTTGGTTCCTCGTGTCTTGATCTATATAGATCTATCCTCCTCTCCTAGTTTTCCTTTAATATGGGGGTCTGATCATATTCTAAGTCACCCGATAAGTTGAATCAAGGCTATAGGGTTTGAATGGAGAAGAATGTGATGAATGCAAAGAATGGGGGATATAAAAGAAAAATAATGCCCTAAGAAATTAACCTCTTCCTCATTCATGTTAGACTCAACCCATTCTCATTAGACACGGAATGAATAATAAAGAACCAATTATGAAAACTCCCTAAAATAAACCCTAAAATCATATGCATTCCACAACAATTGAACCATGGATCAATATATTCATGGATATACCTGCATTCTTCATGAAAATAAAGAATGGGGAAAGATCACAATGAAATAACCACCCTACCTTGGTTCTAATTAGTCACTAATGAAGGATTGATCCGTTGTTGTCATCATATATGAGATTCCTCCAAATCGATTGCACGTCGATCATCAATCCATGATCCATCACAATTTATCGAGAGGGTTTTTCTCCACATCATAGAGTAATTTTAGGGTTATAGTGATAACCCCAAATTAATGAAAAAGTATTAATAAAAAAGTAAATATCTTTGCATCAAAATAACTTTTTATTTAAATTATTTACTGATTATTATGTCATTTTCAAGTTCTTTCATAGAAGACTCATACTGACTGAAGTTTAGTCACACCTTGGGTAAAGACATCATTTTAATATCAATGGTGCCCTCAGATTTTTAATTTGTGAAACTTTTTAAGATTTATTCCAATTGTTTTGGGAAAAAATTTCACACATGCTACTAAAAGTTTAATATTTTTCAAAAAATTGTTTTAGGAAAACTGAGCCTCAGAATCACATGCCGTCTCCCTGCCTGGTCTCAAAATAAATCTATATAATTTATAAAAATAATACATGTTAAAATTATATACTTTACATAAATTTATCCTCATTACCCTTTGAACTATTTTTATTAGTACAATCTTTCTCAAACTGACATGTTTCACCATAGTTATAACTCTTTAGTGACATAGACTAAGTCTTACCCTTCATTTTATCCTTACCATTATTATTTTATTGAAACCTATTATCTATTTTACTCATGGAATTGATAACCTATCTCTCTAGTATCATCCCATTTTGGGGATGTGATTATTTTTAAAGAAGGTCTAACTTCAATTATTTTAATGTAAAAAAATCATTTAAATACATCCTGGCATCAAAAAATGATATTAAGTGAAAATGTATGATGACTTGATCCTAATCTAAAATCATAACATTTCTGTTTGATAGTCCTAGTAAAATTTTATTAAATTTAGTAATGTGATAAAGGATGGAAGTCCTAGGTTTCATATTAAAAGTAAAAAAGTTTCACTTTTTTTATAAATCCTAATAATAATGTATTTTTTCATGTAATGGTTTTATAACATTATCCATATAGAAGTGGTAATGGCTTCATATTCCACCTCATGTTGTTTGTTATAACCAAAAATTAATAAAATAAAACTATTAGATTTAACTAAGACATCAAATAAAACATCTTCATATGTTATAGAAGAATTCCCATCAGTGCACATTGTGTTCACCATTTTCTTGGGACTATATAAGGAATCAAGAAAACCATGTTGAACTAATAAATGCAAATTTTAATTCACCATAAACTAAAATTATATTCACCATTAAATTTTTCAATTTTAAATTTTGACTATTCCATCACTAATATCAAGTAGGATATGATACCAATAGTTGTGGGTTGTGTTGAGGGGCATCTTCATTCAATAGCCACAAAGGGAATACTGATTTTAGTGATGTATTGGGAAAACTAAAATTTAAAAATGTGTGAATAAATATATTATTTAAGTCCAATTACATAAGAAAAATTTAATAACATCCCAAAAAAAGGAACTATAAAATTAACAAACAAAAATGGAATGAGCATTAACAAAGGTTGGGTTTATAGAAAAACAAATATATAATGAAATATTCACAAAAATATTCTAGATTAAATTAAGTAATAGCCATAAATTAAAACAAGGATATATTTGATTTCATGAATAATAAAATAAAAAACTAGATATACAATAAATTCAAAATAAATTATTCATAGAAGCAGTAAAATAAAAGAGGTAAAAGGACTCAGCAATTTATGTGCTTCTGTAAAATTTACCAATGTCCATGAGGCATGGGAACTGGGGTTTTTTCAAGAAAAATATCAAATTAATATTATAGTTTTGGAATCAATAATAAAATATAAATAAGAAAAGACTTTATAAAAATAATTATATGAGGATAGAAAATCAATAAAAATAGAATTGATTATAATGTTGAGTTTTTATTACAAAGAACTCAAATATTCCTTGAATGACTCTGCCAAATATCTAATCCTCCAAGTTCCCTTTTATCCTAAATCATAAATCATTTTATGCACACGTTAATAATACAAAATCTAGTATATTCTTTCTCTAATTATTCAACATTTTGAAGGTTCAATCTCCATTGAGCTGTAGAAACATCATCCCCGAAGTCATGCCCCCTTTTTCTAGGACTCATGAAAACCGTTTGACCTCCTCTTGAATTTTCATATTGTTAAAAGATGTTTGTTTCTACCTATCACCACCCTAACATCATTTAACTTATTAAAAAAATTGTTGTTCTCCTAATTGAGTGAATCACAACACAGGTGGATCTAAAATCCTTGATGTACTTGTAACTAGAAAAGGAAATGTGTGTGATGGAGAAGTAGCAAGCTAACTAACTGATCAGATCATATGGACTTAAAAATGTAGTATAATTTGGATAATATAGCATAGTAATATAAAGATAAATCTAGTAAATAATTCCAAATACATGCACTATTGGAGGCCCAAAATAGGGAGGCCTAACTGAAATATCATGCATAAAAAAAATTATTTTAAAACATGCAGTGATTTAAAATTCACATCTTCACATAAAGATCATTAAAATAGGTTGAGATCCTCTATAACTAATATAAATTAGACAACTATCTGATCTAAATTTCATTATTCTTCATAAATTGTTCCCCCTTCCCAGTAGGGTCCTTAGGATGTAGGATTTAGGTCCCACTAACTCTTTTCCTCAAGATCTCTACGATTATTTGAAACTTTAGTGGACTTTTACCCAAAATAAATGTGATTACCTCTCTTATTAAGCAAGGTCCAACAATATTACTATGATTATTATACATGAAAATAATCATATATAATCTTCAATCTAAGAATCCATGGTCAAAGTAAATGTTATATAGTTCATTCTACATAGTCTTACCAATAACCATATATTAAAGCTCATTTTTAAGTGGATTTTATTAACTCTTCCCCTCGAAAAATCATGATAAAGATTTTTATCTATAATTTTTATATATATATCCATCATATATGATAAATATAATGTTTCTAGTATAGAATACCTTTGTAAATTTGTCTCTTCCTTCATCCTTTGATTTCTATCCTAGTTCATTAGACCGAATTTGAAAAAAAAATCTCAAGCCAATATGAAATGAAAATAAGAGGTAGTTTCATGATAAATTTTATGAATGATTTTAGAATATTTTTATCAATTAATAATCTCATAGATATCGGGTTACCATGTGATTGGTTTACTTGGTATAATAAGAATGGTACCCTTAAAAACAGGTTTCTTCTAGATATGTGTCTAACCATCTTTTAAGGTATAACCGCCTTCCCTCACTAGAAAATTACCCACATGGATCGTTATATTTTAGATAAATCTCCATTATTTTCTAATATGAGAAATTTGATCAAATAGAATAAGCATTTATTATTATCCAAATTATAGATGCAAGAGTTTTCTTTTATGTACATGATTAGTTCATCATAAATTTCACCTATGCATGGGAATACATGGTTAGATCTATAAAAAATCCAATAGAATGAAAGGGGGCGCAGTTAAATGGATAAAAATTAGGCATACTAGTCTCACCAATATTGAGGAGAAGAAGATGTAGATTTTCCATATCAACCCAATTTTTAATGATATATTGGGTGATGATAACTTTTTGCATTAATAAAATAAAGAAGGATACCTATCAGAGAAACTACTTGATGAGGAGAGAATTATTAGGGAAATATCTAGAGAATTATAAATCATGAAGGGATATAAGAACACTAACAATTTTTTAACACTTGTAAAGGATAGGATATTCATAGAAAACTATAGTATATAAGTAGAGAAAAGAACCCACACAAATGATATCAAGGTATCTAGCCACTTGTAGTTTCTAACTTATCTTCCTTACTAACTAATTTAAGGAATGTAATGGGAGGGGATACCCTAGAAAGAATATTATTGAAAATTTATATGATTAAACCTCGTAATCCATTTATAATAACAATAATTACAATCTGGAATATATCCTATCATATAACAAGATCAAATAGGCTACTAATAGCCTCAAAATAGATATTTCCATGAGCCCTAATGGATTTCATAGTTCCTTATATATTACAATATTGGATATGACTAAAAAATAGGTCTTCAAAGTTGTCCATGATTACTTAAAAGGGGGATCAGTCTATCGAGATAAATATGCCATAATACCCTTTCTTATTAAAAAGGTAAAGTAATCAAGATCCCTTGACAAATATCATCTTATCATCATGTGTAAATTCCCCTCAAATTTTATAACCAGTATTCTCAATAAAATAATCCTTCTACTCACTAACTCATAGGTCTCAAAAAAACATTATTGATTCCATAAATTTATAAGTTTTAAAGTATCTATTTTTCTATCACAAAAAAATGAAAGAAAACCCCAATAGTAAATCTAACGATACTAACATGATGGTGAAAATAAATGTAGACAAGGCCTATGATAGACTCGAATAGAACTATATCCTCATTCTTATGTGTAAATAGGTTTTCTCATCATGGGTGTGTGATTTTCTTTTTTATGGATATTCTTCACCATGGGTTTCATCACACTCAAGGGATATTAATTCATATTTTTCATGTTATCATCCATCTTTACAAAAGGTAAACCCCTCTATCCATCAACCTTTTCAATGAATAATACATGATCATCAGAAATATCAAAAAATTTATTTCAAATGGATAAGTGTACCTGCTCAAGGGAATATATAGTTTCACTATAATTTTCTATATTTTTTTTGTGAACCACATAAATTTATTTTTCATTGGATGATAGAATTATATTTTTTTAACTTCATATATATTCTCAATTAATATGGAATATAGAAATGATATGAAACTTCTGTAATAAAAATAAATGTATTCATATCTAATAAATTCATTTTTTGATATACTAAACTCATTGAAGGATGGATTTCAATCATTAATAATGACACCCCATGGAATACTTGGGTTCCCCATTATCTGTGGTTAAGATTGAAATAAATGGTTCAAATGGATTAATATGGAATATCATAGGTTTTATCACCAATTTTAATAGAATGTTTCCATCCTTTAGTGTAGGAAAAAACTTTTTAATAATGTATTATCCATTATTCCCAAGAAAGTTATATTTGATATAAGGGTTCTAAAAATGGTTATTAGAAACATTCATAAAATTATCAATATATTCTTATGGAAAAATCACTAATAAGGTAGGTACCAGTAGTATAGATGGTCTTGGTTGGCTAACCCCTTGGAAAATATTTGTTTTATTTTAAAAAACTTGAAGAAACTGTACAATTCATGTAAAAAATACTTGAATGGGACATGAAAATAGGGAAATATATTACGGTGAGATGAACCAAAGTTAAAAATAGAAAATTTATCATAGTCATGCTCAATAATAACTCTATAATGACTCTTATTAGGCCTGACCTTTAAGGGACCATATATACACACTATGATCACTTTGGATGGATTATTTTTCATAGTTACATCTCCTTCTGAAAAGATAATTCATCTAGATATTCATTATACTTACTTCCATAGTTTTCTACACTATATTTTAAATTCTATATAGATATTTAACACATGATAATCTTCAATTAAATTCTTTATGATGAAAATAAATCCCTCTAATCCAATATAAAACTGAATGTGGATCATGAGTGATATCCTTTTACACTAGTAAGTTTAGGAAAAATTATTGTTTTCATGTATTAGAGACTCATTCATGTGTTGAAGGATAAAGAAACATGGGATAAAAATAAATGTTGTCAAACAATACCTACAATGTTAAACATTTTGGTCTATAGATTATTAAATTATTTTATTCCCACTGAAAAATAGTTATAACGTAAAGGTGTAAAACTGTCATCAAAATGCATGTGTTGTGAGAAATTTATTATGTAATAAATGGTTTATCTCTTTTTTAATAAGGATTGGGTCTGATTTAATTTTATATTCATTGGGTATATATGGGGTTCAATGTTCATTTTGGCTCTATAAGATAATTCCTTTCAGTTTGGTTTCTCAATGCTTATAAAGTAATAGTGTAATTTCATTCTTGAACTACTGTGATCACTTTTTGTTAATGTTTCATCTGGGACACTCACAAAAATTGAAAAAAACTCTGGGTCACATTCTTATATTCTTCATTTAAAAATGTGGTCCCTTTAGTTAATATCCAATATTATATAACTAAATAAAAGTAATGATCCTACCCCAATAATTTATAACCTACCCTATCACTACCTTTAAATCTTTATAGATATAGACAATTACTCACAGGGTAATTGGGTGTGCTTGAAAGTTACAAGGTTGGTTCACAATTTGAACTCTAATTTCACTTAAGAGAAAGGTATTATACAAATATAAGGAATCATTCATGGATTGAAGGGTTAAATTTTTTTCCTTTCAAGACTCTTTATAATTAATAGAACTCATCCACTATGGAATATCAATCCATTCTTGTTGAGATTATTCTATTAATAATCTATTAAATTACTCTATTTTTAGTGGAAGTAGAATTTATATTGGTGGCCATTTCCTTTTTGGGTCTCTACCCAACCAAATGGTCCATCACATACTTCATTATAGGCTGTATAATCTTGATAAAACATGATTTATAGATCCATCACACATGTTATGAGGGAAATAAGGTAGAAAATATTTTGGCCTCTCAAGGGACTAGGTAAAAAATCCCAATATTCACTCTAGCACTAGATCCGAGTTTTTAGGGACATTATTCCTAGGGATTCTCTCATGATCCATTATTTTAGAACCCCATTTTCTTGGTTTTTTAATTTTTTACCATTTCTAACAAAAAGTATTAATTTTTATGTTTTTTATCTATTATTATTTATTTTACCATAACTATAATTTTTTACATTTACTCTGATGAATCATAGAAATTATATTCTTAAGTATTATTTATGGTACTAAGGGTATAGTCTCCATAAATTGGTTATTGAATCTCACATCTAGTCGGTAGCGATACACATATGGGGAGGCATCCTACATTTCTTATGATTTTTGACATAGAATTTTGTTTGAAAAATTTTAAATGGGGAAATACAAAATACTATTAGAGATAGTTTTTTTCTATATTTACTATTTGGTCCTCATAGTTTGATGTGGGATTCTATCAAATCTTGAGATATACCTTATAATTGGTTGTTTCTAACCCATCTAAAAGTAATTTCCATTCTACCAAGGATAAGATTATTCTAGGTGAACTTTTATTTCTAGTTTTACTCTAGTCCTGAGATGTCTAGAGAGCTTGTGTTAATGCATAATTTTACGGATGTGGGTAAACATAGACAAATAAATGACTATTTTTGTATTAAAAATGGTTTTGGAAAAAAAATTAAAAATTAAAAAAAAAGGATTTTTTTGATAAAATAGATTCTAAGAAATTAAATTGTTAATAATAAATCGTTTGGAACTTTACAAATTATGATATTAGTAGGGCCTAAATTAACTGAGCCTATTATGGTGATTTTATTTTATTTTATTTTTTTGATTTTATGATATTTTTAATTATGATCATGTTAAATGATTTCCCTATATTGGGTATGCCTAGGTATGATATTTCCTGTATTGAGATCAGGGAAGAGTGTTTGGTACGGTTAGAGCCGGTGTGAGTGGCTTCCGTTGAAGATAGATCCTCAAGTGGGTTGAGATAATTGGTATTGTTCCCTTAATATGGTTTTATGTTCCACTTAATGAGGTGATTCTTCTTGGTACTGGTGGTAGAGTCGGTGGTTATACTTATTGAGATTTTTTTTGGTACATATGTGACCTCCATCCCCTTTAATTGGAGAAATGAGTGAGTTTTCCTTGCTAAGTTAGGTGAATGGGAGAATTAATTCAATATTAAATCTGCTAGGGTAGATAATTCAGATTTAGAGGGAGTATTGAGAACTTTTATTTGTTTTAATGTTCCCTCGGGTATATTGGGAATGAAGGAACCATGGGTACATTATAAGGGGTTGGTAACTTTATTGATTTGGTAAATTATAACATGATCATATTTTCAGTTTTTAGACATGTGTTTGTTTTTAGATCATCTAGGTATTTTTTTTGTGTCAATAAATATAAATCCACGTGAGGAATAGTTGGTTGGGAAACCAAATATGCATCATGCTTGGATAAGCATGTTTCTAACAATAAATTTTTTTTCATAAACAATTTCAAAGAAATTTTTGATATTTAATTAATGTCAGGTCAGGAAGAAGTATATAGTTCATTATGGTATAACCATCAAGTTTTTTTCTTTTCATTGATGATTAATTTTTTGTGGGAATTTTCTCCTTCAATTTCACATATGATTTAGTTTTTTATCTAATGTGTAGTTCTATGGTGAAACTACCATAGGTGTCAGTTTTGGTGAATATTAAAAAATCTCAATGGTGGTTTCACAAAGGGATTGAGTGAATCATATAGTTGTGTACTCCTTGGAAATATTTTCATGTACATTTAGGATTACACGATAGTTATGAAAGATATTATTAAATCTATAGTGGTGTGGATAGATCCTATAGGGAGGTGGCGACCATGGGAGTAGTTTGTAAAAGGGTAGATAAGGCTTCCATGCATGGTGTGTTGTTGGCCTAGTTTTGTACAAGTTATTGTTTATCTATGTGCTTTGGTAAATCATTCCAATATAACTATGAGAAATTTGTGATGTGTAATAGGTTGTGCTATGGGAATCACATAATCACGATCAGTGAATTCTAAGATGAATTCATATTGGTCTTTTGAGTAATTACATGTTCCCTTAAAGGATGGTGTGTATTGGTGGTTAGAGGTGTCGACAAATGGTCTACCTAGTCATTTTATAATTATTTATGGATAGATATAAATTATAGTGCCTAATTGTTTTCCATTGGATGAGGTTGTAATCTTTTTATGGGAAAGGCTCGTATGAGGAAAATTCTAATAGGATGTCCATGTTTTCGAATGGTTGTATTAGAGAGATATTGGTATGGAAAATCCAATGGTGGGGAGTATCTGATTAGTCTATGGAAATTGGGCCTTAGGGTCGTATAATTTTAGGTGTAACTTATAGACCAAGGAATTTGGTGATGCTTGGGATGGAGGTATGTTGAATCATATGAAGTTCTAAGACCATATCATATTTTTGTGTATATCATCAACATTTGGTAATAAAAGGGCATCAAATAATTAAAAGTGTTTTATAGTGAATGGTTTGGGTGAGACTTATTATATTAACTCACCTTAAGTTAGAGGTTGTTGGAATCACACCTCACCCTAATTTAAAGTGTGGTGGTATGAGACCTCACCCTAAATAAAATAGTGGTGGTATGACGTGTGGCATCGAATATGTGTGGAACCTCACCATCAGTGGGAGGGTGTTGGAATGATATTGGGTATGACATTAAAACTCACTATGAGACCCTACCCTAAGTAGGAGTGTAATCTTAAGACTTATTTATATGTCTATTTCCTTATAGATAGGGTATGGGAATGGGTTATGTAACACCCCTTGGAATGCACCTTGAAATTATGAGGGTTGTTATAGGAAATGTTGTCATATTAACTATGCATTATATTTTTATAAAGAAAGTGATTTTAGGTATCATGGTTTCCATGTAAATACATGGTGACCATATATGATTTATTATATGCTATATATCGTCAACTGTTTTAGCTTCTCATATATACATATATTGTATATAATAGAGTATATATGGTATTTATTATTGGTTCCATACTATGTCCATTCTCACACCATTCATGGGACACTAGTGTTCTTGTGTCGTTTATGTTTAGATTTTAGGTAATAGGTTGTAAAGGCAGTCTAACTGGAGTACCTTTTTAGTGTTTGGTAGATTGGTCTAAATAGGGAACAAGGGTGTGGTTTTGTGTCATGAACAAGCTTAGGCACCCTAGTAACCCGATAACTGAGTCATCCCCAATATATTCTGAATGGCATTCATATCCACATGGGTTAGAGACTACCACCTGGAATCATACAGAAAGGAAGTGGGAATGATAATTCCACTAATAATGTGAAAGTAAAAGAGACAATTCAGAAATTCATAAAAACTAATTCCAGTTGAATAACTATACCAGAATCAAATTTGTATAACAACCTAAAGCACTATAACCAATTACTATAAAATAAGAAAAACACTAGATGAAAAACTATCCATGTCCCAAAGGATACAACTCTCTAAGTCCATGAGTCGATACCTAGAACCACAAACAAGAGATGCCTTTCCCTCGCTCTTACCAGGAAGGATATAATCTACAAGAACAGGAAGTCATAAGTAGGGTGTGAGTAAAAATCTAGAAATATTTCACCCAAAGGTTTCATAAAAAAATCCCAATATCAAATTAACAAAACCAATAATTTTAAAAAAAATTTAAAAAAATAGGTTTTTCATTTCAAAAGCATATTAAAAAAATCATTCTTTATAATTCAAATGATAGAAATACTTTAGAAACTCATGATTCATATTTCAAATGATGTAAATAGTTTAAAAAAGATTCAAAATAAATTTGACACAATATTTCAAAAACAATGGTACTTTTTACAAATGACTTAAATAAACACTTTTATATAAAATAGTTAATATAAATCATATGGCATGTAAAACAGTTTACAAAAATGGTATATATATACATCTGAAAGTAAAACTAGCGAGAAACATGTCATATTCCTAATAAGGTATGATAGTTCTAGGATATAGGGACTCAACACTATGACACTGAAAATATATACATACAACCCTTTGGGTATAAGACCAAAGAGTACTCTTAACCATCACTGAATAGATACGGTGTGCTGATATAATGTTTATAATGTTGTATGTCGTAAAGTGAGGCCCAAAATAACTCACTAACTACCTAAGGATTGCATGTTCTCTAGTAAAAAAATATTGAATATTTATTTCAAGAACATTTAAACTAAAATTAAATCTCATTCTCCACTTCAAATATGCCAATTTTCAATTTAAAATTTATAATGGGTTTTAAATTCAAAACATTCCTTTTCACAAATATGAAACCCTAATATTTCTATCCAACCATTTTATGCCATTTTTCACAAATAATTTTTTGAAAAAAAAATCTTTGAATATCAAAATCTAATTTCACAAATAAAATTCATCAAATTTAATTTTTCACAAAAATTACATCAATTTCATAACAAACACTGAATTCAATTGAATAGGGTTTTTTCACAACTTTCCATCAAATCAATTTTTTCCACAATTAAATTATAACATTTAACTAAAATAATTTCCATCAAAACCAAAATTAAAACTAAACAGTTTAAATATTACTAACTTCTATAAACATGCCCCAATTCAATAGAATTGGGAGTTTCCCATTTTAATTATGAAAATCCATTTTTCTTTAGAAATCCAACTCAATGGAATTGGGTTTTTTCAAAAAATGAATTGAAATCCATTTAATTAATACCAATAAATTTAATTTAATTTGAAGAATTGAAATTAAAATAATAAATTTCAGGATAATAAAAATTGGGAATTGTATTGAAACCACCTACCTCGGGATCAACGGATCTTGAATCACAATGTCGTATCATGAAATGTCTAATAAATAATGATGGAAACAAAGATATATGAATCAAACCTTGGTTTTTAATCAAAACAATGCGTATTATATCCAAAAAAACAAGTATCCACAATACCCTATAGAGAAGAAGAGATAATGTGGGATAATGAGAATGGAAGAAGGAAACTTACAGCAAGAAGATCGAAGGAAGTTCATAAATATTCGAATCATTCCCCGGAGGGATTTGAGGAGTCCAAAATCCCTCTTTAGATCTAAAGGGATTAGATAAACGGGTTTGGGGTCATACTGGTCTTCTAAGGACTTGAAATAGGGGTCTTTTACTTTTTTATTAAATTTAAGATCACTTAAAAATCTTTCGACATAGTTTTCTGGGTAGAGGTACATGGTTTAGTCAAACCATGCACAATCTGGGCACCTGTTTTATATGGTCTGTATAGTTTTTCTTCAAAGGGTTCATGGTTTACAAACCATTATCCAACCAAGAAATTCCCACTACTTCAGTTTTCATGTTTACTCTAAGAGGGTTCATGGTTTCAAAAATCATGCACCAATTGTGCCAAAACCATTCTATAACCTAGAAACTTACAAAATGATCAAAACTTCACCAAGTTCACCCTCAAATGAAACCAAACCTAAGAAAGGTAAAAATATGGTGTTTAGTAATACCTAATAAATCTAAAAGGATATTAAATTTTTTTCTCTAGTGTATTTTAACCTTGTATATATTTATTTTTTATCCTCATTGTAAATCCTCAATGTATGATTGTTTGGTCAATATGTGTCCATGTTGTTACAAAATGAGATATTTATTTATTTATTTTGTCATTAGCTGTAATTATATGCACTTAATATGATGTTCTATATGATTATTTTCTAATTGATTTTTATTATATATGATGGTATTGAGATTATAGGCTCCCACATTGGTAATCGACACTCGTTGCTTGTCAACATCCTCTAGTGTATAGGGACACGCACCTGTGGTCTCATGGAAATCGAGCTACACTGTTTTTTAAGAAATTTTATTCATGGTATTACACCACCATCTTAGTAGTTTAATACACTCTATTGGGTGTTTAAATTACACTAAAATGATGGGATACAATAATAATTTTTCACATAAATGAAGATAATAAAAAAATATGCAGTATTTATATTATGATTACTTATTGAGATATTATACATTTACTCATAATTATGTGTCACTTAAAAACACAAGGTCATGGTTTCTATAAGTTTATAAAGTTTTTTATGGTTTATTTATTGTTCAATACTATCTAATACTATATTAAAAATATTATTAAAACTAAATTAAGGTTAATTGGGAACCAAAACTCATTTCCAACTGAAGCTATTAAAAATATCCTCACATGAAATCTAGCCTAAGACAATACCTCCATACAATCTGATGGACACATATTTTTAGGTATTATTTTAACTAATATATATGTATTTTAATGTTTTTCACTGAATATTTCTATATAATTTAATGTTTTATAAAAAATATGGAAATTATAAATGAGAAATAAATTTGGATTAAAATTATTAAAAAATAATAAATTATTCCAGTTTATTTTAATTATGAATATTTTGGTTTGAATTGCACCAAATGATTTTGACACTTTATATGTAAAGAAATGCTCCAACCGGATAGAAATCAACCATTAATCCCCAAAGCCACATATTCTTCCCACAAGTGTCTGAAAGACCATGTAGGACTATCAGGAGAGTCTTCCATCGATAGGATCATGTTGGCCACATGGCAAGAAACATGTGTAGTTTTTAGGCCAAGACCCATGATGGTAGAATTTTTTGGCACAGATCATATGTTCATGTGTCGTGTGATCATATCCCATATAATAGGCATGTGATCAAATCCATTATTGTAATTCCTTGAGTTTCTAAAAGAGAAAATTATGTTCGATAGCATATTTAATATGCAACAATGAACCCAATCAAACAATTATTATTTAAATATGTATGTTATAACCATGGAATTAAATTTATGGATATTAGTAATATTAACTATGTTATGAAATACATATAAATTTCTAACTAAACACAAATACATATATAAATTCCTATTAAATAATCACAAAACTTTTAGAAATGTCATTTTATTCTTCAAAATATATTTTCTTCAAAAAAAATTATTTATTTTTTTAAAGAAATATTATAATTAATTTTTAGAAAATTTAGAAAATTTATTTTCTAAAATTAATATATTTTTTAAATCATCTCCTCAAAATTACCTAAGGGTAAAGTTTTTAAATTTTTTGACTTATATTTATTTTTCAATGAATAGTGAAAAATATCGATGTATTTGTAAAATTGTCATTTCTTTTGATAAATTAAGTAATTTAAAAACTACAGAGTTATTATCATTTAAAATTGGTATAATTATAATTTAATTTTTTTTAATAAAATTTATAAAATTTTAATCATCTTTATACTATATTTTATTATAAGATTATTTCTATGCTTGAAAACACATTTTTCTGAAAACTTTTTTAAAATGCACAATGTTACCTAATTTTATTTAAAAATAACCTATAATGAGGAATAATTTAAATCAATTTTATGAACCATATATCTATAATTATGAATTAAAATAAACATAATGAATATTACTAGTTATAGAGTTGAAGTAAAATCATCTTTTCCTTGAAAAGTAGATTTTTTATAAAAATTGATTTCCATCGCACTTGCAAGTTTTATTATATATTAATTTATTCCACATCTATGAATTTATTTTGATAAATTTATTTCATATTTTTAATATATATAATTAATATTAGTAAATTAGTTTGACTTAATATTTTGACAACATGAATAACAATTGTAGTAATTATTTATTACCACAGTAAAATAAAAATACGTTAATTATTGGTAAAAAAATTTAACCAGGACTAGAAAAAAAAAGTAACATTAAAAGTTTTTTATATTTATATTTTCATTTAACAGTTATTATATTTTGTTTTTATGTTATAAATAACTATGAAATTATTATTATAAAAATTATATTTTGATACGATAAAACACAAATTGTATTTTTTTGTATTATGCAATTTCAATTAAGAAATTATTTTTTATGAATTCATGAACTTCAAAAATATAATAATTTAATAAAATAATAATTTTTAATAATTTTTATTAAATATAAATTATAATATAATTTTTATGAAGAAAATGTAATTGTTATAAGGATTCGAAAATCATTTTTGTCAAAAAAACTATCATTTCTCAACAAGTATTGATTTTTTGTTTCAAAAGTGAAAATTAAAATATTTAGAAAAAAAATTCTATAAAATAAATATTATATTTGGAATCATCACATCAAGATTATCCAATACTTAATTTTTTATAATTTACTGGGACATTCAGAATTTCAGGTACAAATTTGATACGGTAAAAATATACATTGTATTATGGCATCATAATGACTCAAAAGTGATGTAATAAATGATATAAAGTGTATCAACGATAAAATATTTGTTTCTAAATTAAAATAATTTGTTTTTTAGGTTATTTTATTAATTTTATAAACCCTTTATGAGCCCTACAAAACCTATATTATATTTTTAATGTTTTAAAATAACTTCATTATAAACATGACTCACTTCCACATCGCCAAGTATAATATTTTATTGACTTAAAAAAATGTTATCATAAAATAATAAAAAATGATATTTTTTGGTAGAAACCATGGAAAAAATCATGGGAAGGTTTATGGTTTTGATTACTTTATTATATTGAGTCAAAAACCTACGTTTGGAAATGATAAATAACTCCCCACTATTCATATATAAACCCATCCAAAACCCCATTAATATTCACTAAAATAATGTATATAACATAAATACTCTTACCTCCCTTATACATAGTCCTCCAAACATTCCTATAATATATCAAGAATTTCCTCCCATGATTTTGGAATCACCCTCTCAAGGTAAGGTATTTATCTCTCTTCTTTTCCATTCAGGAACCTTCTTTGTGCTTAAACATTTAATATAAATTTTTAATGTTTTAATTCTTCTATAAATGCCCATTTATATTAAAATTTAATTTATTATGAAAATAGATCATTTATCTCATCACATTATATTATTTACCTAAATCGTTACTAAGATGAAATTTAGTAAGGGATTTTCCTCTCTTCTTTTACATTCAAGACTCTCTTTGTAATTAGACTTTGTAATCACAATTGGTTATATTTTCATGACTTTATAAACAAAAATATAAATTAATAAAACATGTAATACTTTCTTCATGTAATGGATTAATTATTTCCCTTACTAATATTGATAGATCGCTCATTTACTATGTATTTCCCTAGTTTATCCTTTTTAGTTTTAAGAATGATGGAAAATTATGAGCATGTTAAATAAGTTTTCAATAATGTCTATATACCCCTATTTTAAGTTTTTATTTAATATACCAAATTACCAAAAGAAACTAATATTATCTCTCTTATGGTTTATATTATGTGTATTATTATATAATAAATCATGAATTAATGTGTAATAAATACAAGGGTTGTCATAGTGATACCACACTATGATATAAATATACATTCCCAAAAACACTCAAATTCGAAGTGGGGTAGTGAGATTAGAAAGTACTATTCATTTTAACTGAAATGACACTACTCCACCTTAACCTCTCAACCCCACATCCCAAACACACCTCATTGCCATCCACATCAACTCATCTACCTCTTCTTTATTCATCCTCGACCACTATTATCTAAAATCACTGAAAAATACCATGTTCACACCGAGAAGCTCGGGCTCAAGTAATATCTCTATGACAAGACCTGAGACAACCATGGATCACTACAATCACCTCATTGATACGCAAATTGATGAGGAAAATAATAATCATTCTATGGGAGACCCATCTAGCCACTATGAAGGCCAGATGGATGGAGGAGATTTGGACATCAACTACTTCACCTGTTATTTCATGAAGAATAAAGATACACCATGCATACCATGTGCACAACCCATGCATTCCATACACATGACAAGGAATCCATGTCGATGGTATTTTTGAGTGCCCAATATTCCCATATCATCTATTCTACGACTTTAGTATATATACACTCAAATTCAAAACCTAAAAACAAATTAAAATTTATCGAGAATTTCATGATTTGATCTAAAGATCGGGGATCGGGGGAGGACACACACTGAAGACCATAGCGTCTAATCTTTTTTTTCTTTCTGTTATTCATTGTTTTTTGTTTTGTTTCATTTATTTTATGATTTATTTTAGTTTAGTTTTATAATTTAAATTCATGCAAGTTTTTATATTCAAAGTGTCTTCTTCCACCAATATTCTTTTTCCAATGCTTTTCCCCATCCACTAATATTCTCAGTATCTTATCATTTTATTTTATTCCTCATATATATATATATATATCATTTTAATTATCTCACATTCTGCTTATTTTTATTTTATTATTCTTTTCTTCTCATTCTTCCATAGTGAAATCTTACCCTTGATAATGAGGGGATGGCCTATGACATGGTATGGGGGAGGTATGTTGTGTTTCTTGAATCTTGGGATTAAATTAAATATGTTTTATTTTTATTTTCTGTGAATAAGGATGACATGAAAGAGTGTGTAAATTATCAAATAAAACATGAAATTAATTTTTTCTTCTATTATTTAATTCAGTAAATTCCCCTCTCTAATGTTGTACACAATCTCTTCATATGGTTTAGTTGATCTATTCAATGAATGAAATGGAATACGGTGGAGCCAAGTCCTAGAACAATTCACACTCTTGATTGAGGTATGTCATTAACCTTGATTATAGGAGGAGGTAGAATCATGTTTTCCTAGGCATTGAAGGTTTCACAATCAATAAAACAAAATATAGTAATTCATGTGTGATATTTCATAACAAAATAATCAAAATAAAATTTAAACAAATAAATACGTATAATTATGGATCCCATAAACCAAACTTTAAGCCTAACTTCTTTATTTTTCACCTGAATTCAATTTTTCATATTTATGTTATGATAGTTTAAATTTATTTTCTACACTACTTTCCAAAATCCCAAAAATATCAATTTTTATGAAAATAATAAAAGTAGAAAAAACAAGTTGTTTTAGGTGAATTAGAGAAAACTATGTGAATAAATTGTGAATCTCCTCAATCAAGATTATTATGCTCATCTATTGTAATTTACTATGAAAGAAATAGAAAAATCTTTTTCCACTCCCCTCAGCATGTGTGTACCATAACTGGTTTTATTTATGGGGATAAAATTAGTAGTTCTCCTACTTTTTCCTTTTTCACAATATTAATATTTTTCATTGATTTTATAAAAACCCATAAAAATTTATTTTTCATGATGTTTTCAAAGGATTATATCTTTAAATCAAGGAATAATTAGCCATCAGTGTGTAAACCAATTATTTAAATTCCCTTCTCTATAGAATAAAGTGTTTCTATTTTTGTTATTTATGTGATATGATTCTTGAAATTAAAATATAGGGAGTAGGAATTTAAATAATTTATATCTAAATTTAGGGGGCATATGCGAGAACCAATTTTAAATCCATAACCCATGAGAAAACTTTTTCCTCCCATTATTGTTAATAATTTTTTCAAGTGTCTGAGGTCCAAGAGAATTCCTCCATTGTATTTCTTAATTTTTATAAAGAAATCCAAAAGCTTGAGGCCACACTTGAGAAGTCTCTATATCCCAACCATTTGAAGATCCAAATCCACACGAACCATGATGATATAGAGTGGATTTATGATGAGGAATATTTTCCAATTGAGCTATGTGTGGGAGATCAGCAAGTTCTAGAAAATTTATAGAATTCATATGAGGTACATCATGATCACCCGATACCCTATAATTAAAATATACATTACTATTTTATAACTCTAAAATTGGAATAATACATAACCCAAATGATAGAATTTGAATAAAATATAGAGGAACCCGACTACTTAACTCTATTATGTGAGATCCAACATCAAGAGATCCTTACCACTAAAGAAGATATTTAATCTATGCCTAGATAGAAAGATGGGATTATCTTGAACTCTATGTCATTTTATTTTATTCACCCTAAATTGAGTGTAACCACCCACTATTTTGACTTCTCATATTTGTTTAATCCATGTTTTTTCTTGGAGGAAGATGAAGAAGAAGGGAATTCACCATATAAGATGAACATGGAGATTCTATCACTTATAGAATAAGAATTACATAAAGTTCATGAGAATATATAAGTGGATAAACCTGAGGAAAACTAGAAAGAGGCTGGTTAATTTAAAAGGTAAAATTTTATATTTTGATTTTGCATGTTTAAATTTTATCCAAATAAAAATACATTCAAATATTCCCATTGAAAATTAAAATCATGCAGCCTGTATTGAGAAAGAATTGAAAAAAGATGATGTTTCTCACATACAAACAATGATGTGATGTGATCCATACTTCATCATAATCCCACAATGTAAGCTAAACCTAATTATGAAGGGTTAGATCTGGTGTACTATATCCATGGATCATTCCTCACCAAAAAAGAAGAAGTGAAAGTTGGGAAAATTCACATGTTGTGTTTCAAATTAAATATTCCCCACTAAAAACCCAACTTTGGATAACAAATGGTACTACCCTCAGGAGGTAGAAAAACAAGATAAGTCCCACTTGGTGTATCATAACAAGACATATACCTTTCCTTTCTTTATAGGAACTTTTTAAGTTTTCTTTGGAATTATTTTAGAATGAATCCAAATAAATTTATTCTTTTGAGAATTAATGGCATGATCCCTATATAGTAATATATTAATTTAATTTCTTAAGAAAAGTATGGTATACGGAATCCCCTAAACAGATAGGGAAGAGAGGGAAAATTAATTATGAGAAAAAAGGTGTTTATTATTTTATAAATTATGTTTTAAACTCTCTAAATTTACTTTAAAAATTCTACGTTATAATGAAAATTTTAATAGATATTATAAATATAAATTAAATTCCCATGTATTGAATCTATAATTTTCTTGACTTATCTAGGATACATTAGTTTCATATAAATTCAATGATTTCCAGTTTTAGATTCCAATTATTATTATATTTAACGGGTAAGGAATATAATTGAATTATTGAATGAAACATGGATATTAAAATGATGGGTCATAATTTTGATTAATATTTTGGTTCATGTAAATGAAATTTCTTTACCATTTTTCACACTTTGAATTTCTGATAATTATGTGAATTAATTTTTTTATTATTAAATACATGAGTGATTTTATAATGTCATAGGTCTAATCTTGAGAGTATTTATAGACCATATTATTTCTATTATATATTGTCCATATTTCTTGAGTGATCTTAGGGTATTCCACCTAATATAACTTTCATTATATCTTGTTAAAGCTAATGATCATGATGAAACACCATAAAAATGACTAAGACTCGTTTATTGATTTGAAATTATCCTTGGGACCACCTATTACATTAATCCTTACTAATCCAATAGAGACCATGAATTTTCTTATTAGGGATATGCCCTATATCATGATATTTTTATCCATTCTTACCTTTTTATTTGTATTTTCATGATATTTTAAATGTAAAGTATGGTGGTGAGGTAATTTATGGTATAAGAATAAAATATATTATAAATAAAACATGTGGGGCCCATAATTTTTGGATTGATAATGGTTTTATTCATTATACTTAATTTTTTTATCATGTTGAAAAAAAGAAAAAAATAAGAATGGTTTGTGACTTAAAAGAATCAAAAATTACCATTACAATATAAATTATTTTTATCATATGTGGTTACGTGGTGGATGTGAGGTTTATTCAAAGAAAAAATTTAAAAAAATATGAAAAAGTTAGTTATTAAAAAAATAAACAAGATTCGTGAAAAGAAAATTCAATAATGTGTAAGTCATTCATTATTCATTCATATTTAATGAACTTCATTTGAGCTTTGGAAGTGACAGTTTTCAATTATAATGGAATAATTTCATTGTACTTTTACTTTTGATACCATTATTTATACATTAGAATTAAAATTCTATTTTGAGCCTTAACTTTGAAAATAAATTCTTATCACTCTTAAGCCTCAGAGTCATTAAATCCTTGATTATAGATACCCCTTTATTTGATCTGAACTTTATATTTACAAATTCTATAAAGTATTTCCATTAAAATAATATGGATAAGAATCATGTTCACATGATATGAGCATTACAATACTTTATTTTTTATAGTGAGTGATGAGAGTAAAATATTCAGAGTGAGGTAAATCGTGGCTTGGCGTGTTTTATAATAATAAATTGAGAAGCTTGAAATAATGTTAGGAGTATTTACCCCATTTTAAAAAGGGAGAAATTAAAATGATAAGATTGATTGATGGTTTTAAAAAATGATAATTTAAAGTGTTATTTCATGTGAAATAAATAATTTGGTTTTACATTGACAACTATTTAATTTTATTTCTTGGATATTTAAACAATGGTAATATTGGTTCCCTCTTTAAATCAAGGTTGATATTTAATTTTGGAGAAAAATAATAGTTTAAGTGTGGGGGTATTTGATACATGAAAATTTTTATGCATAATTTTCAAGAAATTCTATGTATTTTTAATGGTTTTTTCTAAATTTTACTATGTATTAAATGTCTTATTAAAAAGTGTGAAATTATAAATGAGGAATTAATTTGGATTAAAATGAATAAAAATAACTATTTTTTTATGCTTATTTTAGTTATGAATATTTTAGTCGGAATCGCATTAAATTTTTTTAACATTTTTTTTGTAAAACAATTGGTAAACTAGATATCCCCCAACCATTAGGCCTACAGGCCACAAATCTATCCCATAAGTGGTCAAAAGGCTAAGAAAAACTAATGGGAGCGGCTTCTAGCGATAGGATTATGTGGTTCATATAAGGAATAACCCATGTAGTGTTTGGTCCAAACCTCAAATGGTCTTCACGTGTTGGTGAGACCATTATGTGTGCGTGAAGTACAATGGTAACCTATCCCCACAAAAGGTGATCTGAGAGGTGATGTCATGCCTTGGAGTAAATATGAGGACACAAATGTTCTCAATGTTGATGTGGGATAGGAAAGTAAGTAGGTACATTAAATATTAACTAAAATGAGGCCACACGTCCTCAGTTGCTCAAAACCACACCTAAGAAACACCTCAATGCCACACACTATTGATTGTCAACACCTTCTTCTTTCATCCTCGACCACTACCATATGGAATCATTATTAAACACCATTTTTTCAAATCAAGAATATATGGCTTGATCTGTATCTCTATTATAAGGCCCGATAACACAATAGATAACTTCATTCACCTTAGTGATGAAAAACATGATGAATAATGGATAATTAATGATATGGGAGCCTCATACGTCCATTGTGAAGGCCGAATGAAGGGACGAGAGCTGGACAGCCACTGTATCACCCACTATTCCATAAAGAATGAATTTTCACCATGCATGCCACATGCACAGCTGATGAATTCCATACACGTACTAAAGAATCATGCCTGTTAATATTTTTGAACTCTTGATAATCATTCTACATCCATGATTTAATTTTATCACATCTAAAATCAAATTTAAAACATAAAAAAGATAATATTGACTAAAATTTTCAATATTTGATTAATATATCGAGGATCGGGGGAGGTAAAATATTGAATGATGAATCTGCTTCTCTCAATTTTCTTTCTTTTATTCTTTATTTTTATTCTGATTTTTTTTCTAGTTTCCTAGTTTAGTTTAGTTTTATAATTTAAATTCATGTATGTTTTTATATTCAAAGTGTATTCTTCCACCCAGATTCTTTTTCATATATTCTCATTCTCCGTTTATTTTTTTCATTCCATTTTTTCTCTCTCCCTCTATCTATCATTATAATTTTCTATCATGCTTATTCTTTTAATTTTATTCTTCTTCTATTATCATTATACAGAGTGTCCTCTTAACCTTTATAATGAAGGGCTCACCGGAGACTTGTAATGTGATATATATATGTGATGTTTCTTGAATTTTGTGCATAAATTCCTTACATTTTAATTTTTTGTGGTGAATAAGGATGACATGCAGGAGTGTAATAATTTTTCACCATGAGATGAAAATTATATTCCTTCATATTATTTAATTAAAAAAATTCCTTCCCTTATGTTGAACTCAATATCTTCATATAGTGTATTTGAGCTATTTAGTGGATGAAATGGTATACAACAGACCCAAGTCCTGAAATATTTCACACTCTTTATTGAGGTGTGTCATCAACCATGATTATAGAAGAATGTGGAATCTAGTATCTCTAGGAATTTAAGGTTTTAAAAAAATAAATCAAAAAATAGTAATTCATGTGTGAGATTTCATAACTAATTATCAAAACAATATTTAAACAAATCAAGAATAAAAATGATGGATCCCAAAACCCAAACATTGAGGCCAAGTTATTTCTTTATAACCCTCATTTTATATAAATATGATTTTTATGATAGTTTAAATTTTCTATTTTCACTATATTCTAAAACCAAGGAATATAATCATTTTATGGAAATAATAAAATCAATAAGAACAAGTTGATTTAGGTGAATTAGAAAAATGTTATTAAATAAACTATGAAGCACTTTAAGTGAAATGACCCAGGTCATCTATTATAAATAATTAGGAAATTAATAGATATTAGATTTTTACATATCCTACAACAGTTGTTCATCATAAGCCTCTAAATACATTTACCAAAACTCAATTACCTAAACCCAAAATCCAATAAAAATAAAATAAGAGGTTGGTTCTCAAGCCTGTGAGAAAGGACAGGTGGTTGAGGGCACATGGTATGACAGATGGATGTATATTAATGGGTAAAAGAGGCTTTATTTTTTAATATTCTACTCTATATAACTGATTATGATATCATAATCACTAGGCCTTAGAATCTTGATAGATCTATAAGAATGGTTTTCATATTTTTCATGCTGTAATTTTTATCGGTTGTGTTGTTGCGAATTTAGGAATTTTTTAAGGGATTTGACTAGATAAAAATATTACACAATGAATAAGTATATAAAATTTTAATATTAAATTCATATATATATTAATTTAGATCAATTTTGAAAAAATTAAAGATTATTTTAAGATATTTTATCTTTTACTATTGCATATGATGTTAACTAGGAATTACATTACATTATAGGGTGTTGTATCATGGTTTCTTAATCACAATAAATATTTCCTTTATAAAAGAATTTTCATATTGATTTTAGAGAGCTAATTAAACCTTATAAGAGAATTTTTCTAGACAATTTTGGTCAGGGTTTGAGATAAGTAAAATATTTCACATATGATCAATCATTACAGGGACCTTAGAAAGCAATCGAAGGGTTATTCAATCTAGTTAATGCTCATTTTTAATATATCCTATTGTATTTTTTTGACATACAAGTAACGGTATATGGATATAATTTTTTCCAAGACACCATGTTAATTTTTTATAATTAAATGAGAATATGTGAATAATAATCACAAACTCTAACCATAAAAGATGTATTCATTTGATAAAATGAGTCGATGAACCATGTTTAAATCCCATTTGTCATTTTTTATTCATAATATATCACTATCACTCATTCATTTTTTTTATATTTTAGTGATCTTATTTTTTAACTATAACGTGATTCATGGTTAGGAATGTTTTTGGACATACCGATTACCCCCCCCTCCCACACACACACACACTTCCTTAATGCTTCAAGCTATTCTTCCCCAGAAACCTTCACCATGATAACTCAATGTATATTTCCGTCTCCTATGGTATTTATTTGATAATTACTTATATGATTTTTCATTAGTTTAATGTAAATATTAATCGTTTTCCTCTAATTATGTATTTTTTAGGAATAAATTCACTATTTCGTATATAATAGTCAAGGAAGAAGTATTTTTTTAAAATCATTATATATATATCATTTTATATTTTTTTCATTTTAATTTTATTTTATATTGGATTAAAATTTATTATAAAAATCATTATTTCTTAAATTTATATATATGTTAAACATAAATTTAAGATATCATTATAAATTGATAATACTTAAAATTGATATTTTTTTATTCAATTTTTTGTTTTCATTGTATTTTAAAAATTAGTAAGGGTGATAAATATTATTAATAAAAACCTAATATTTTTTGCATTAGTTATTTAGATAACCAATGTGAAATATAATTTATTTTATTGGTCATGAAAATAACCAACAAGGAAAAGTATTTTCCATGTCGATTATTTTCCTCACCAATATAGTAAATTATTCTCTATTTTGGTAATTTTCATAAATAACATGGAGGTTTAATAAATAATAATATAATTATAATATCTGTAACACTAGAATACATTTTATAAAAATTCCTTTTAAATAAATTCAATATCCTTGACAGCTTGCGATATATGCAAATAAAATACTATAACAATATAACATAGTCATTAAATTGGCTAATATGAATAGGTCTAACTAGATTAATAAAATTAGGTGTTTTAAAATTTATAAAATTAATTCAATGGTTATATATTTATTAAATTTAAAATAAAAATAATTTGAAAGAAAAAGAATATTTTTATGAAAAAAACTGTATTAACCTAAAAGATGGTCTCGTCTACTTTGTGCACATATTTCAAAATATATTTTTAATAGTTTTAAAAAAGTATTATAAAAAATTTAATTAATATATGAAATCATTATGTACAAATTTTATTAGGGTTAATTTTTAAAAAAAAATTGAAAATATTAATTTTTTGATGAATAGTAAAAATTATTGGGTTTTATTCAAAACTGACTTTTTGTTAAAAGAATTTAAAAATAACATTTTGATTAAAATTTATTTTATAATTAAAATTATTTAAATTTTATTATAATCAATAAAACTTATTTCATTGTAATAAATTTCATATTTTATTTTTATATTAAAACTTTTTGTACTTGTGAAAAATATTTCTTTGGAAAATGAATTTATCATTGCATCTGTGAGATTAAAATTAAATTAAAATCGGCTAATAATATGAATTAAATTTGGGAAAATGGATTCCATATTTAAAATAAGTTTTATTGATGTTATATGATATTTTTAAATTATTTTTTTAATAATTTATAGTAAAAATAGTGGAAATTAATTCCTTTGGTTATGTTTAAAAATGGTTTACCATGGGTTAAACTAAGGAGATAATGGTTTAAATGACCTATAAAATGTGTCTAATTCTTATTTTATGGTCATATTTTGAACTTATATCATAAATATTTAAATAATTATCTACTTTTCAGCCTTTGGTAATGGGAAAATCATGGGTATCACTTTTTTTCAAAATTTCTTTGTGTGTCCTCTCCACTACTTAAAAAAGGTCACCCATCTACTTTATTATTCACACACCCAAAGACTTATTTCAACCAATACCTACCCAAATATTTTCCTAAAATCCATCCCCACATCCTATATTCCTTTCATTGATCATAAATCCAATCTGGGAAGGCTTTAAGTGTATAAACCCATAAAGGTTTCTAAATAAGAGGTAAATCTTGTAACCATGCATTTTTGTTTTACTTATTCATCTATATCTTTAAAATATTCTCTAAATATGATAAAATAATAACACCATAATATAACATATACTTAGATGTTATTATTTTAATTTTATAACCTATATCCATCTCCTCTTCTATCAAATGGGAAACGAAACTATTAATCATGTTTACGGTGTACTACTACCTCACGAACTGAGATAATTCATTTTCTATCACCACCTATCACAATTTTATATAATTATGGATTTAAAATTTATATATTATATTTAGTATATAATTATAGTTAATTATTTATAATTTAACATATAGAATCTTACCTTTCAACCAGTTGGAAAACAATAATGCCGCTTGTGTGTACGTGTGGACTACCGCCTCCACATAGCGACGTGAAATGTTTTTTATATTATTTTGTCATGGATAGTAATAAGAATATATTTAATGATTACATATGATATAATAATTTGTTTTTTAAGGTTTAATATTACTTACCTTTCTTATATTCCATATTTTAGAAAATATAAAATAACATTCATGCGTACATATGGCATACCTTCTCCATGAATGGTGTAACTTATTTTAAAATATATAACATTATAGAATGTTATAAATACATATATAATTATTTTATATGATATTTATATAATATTTCATGTATCATAGATAATTTTACCATGATAAAGTAAAATGATAAAAATTTTAGAAACAAAAACATACACAAAAAATAGAATTTAATTGTCACCAAAAATAGTGATTTTAAAAAATAATTATTAATTAACAGGTACTAAAATACTATAATTAAAATATATATTGTATTATATATATTATTATTGTTATGTAAATGAATTATCATAAATCTGTATTTATTATCAATGAATTATGTACATGTATGAAAGAAATCAAACTTGGGGTAAGGGTTTCTCATCTCACAATTACTTCTGTTAGATGTATGTCATATTCATGATTTATTTATTTTTTTTGGTGTATATACTGGCCCTTTCATATGTTATATCATGATAAACTTTATGTTAATTGTATTAAAAGATTTATTTGATTGTTTCTTTCATGGGGATTATAATTCAGAATATTTCAAAGTGGTAAATATTTATGTTACAATCTCATTGTTTATCGGGATTGTTCATGATTAGGTTTATAATAATATGATATTATGATCCATATTTCAAGAAACTCATCAGTTTTATTTTCTTCTTGTTATTTCTATCTAATACATTTTTCCTTTCATTTTTCTCTCTTCAATAAAAAATAGATCAAAATAATGTTTTTAAATAAAAACAACTTCATTTCTCTCTTTGATCGAAACCCCTTTTTCTTCCATATCCATATTTTATAAAAAAGATTAATGAATATTTTAATATTATCTAAATGAATTATTAAGTAAATTTTTACCCATTTTAGATTTTTAAAAAAATAATGAATATAATCTTCTTTTCATTTTTCAAATTAGGCATTTTTTAACATTTTGCAGTAGTGTGAAAAGAATGTTTTTAACCTATTGAAAATGTATGGAATTACACATAATAATGAACACTTATTTCATTAAATCTTCCATTACATGTTTATAAGGATAATTTTTCAAGAAATTTTTTTCTCAATATTCCAGGAATTTTTTTATTTGAAATTTAATTTCATAGTGAAAATGATACATTGATCAAGAATGTATTTAACAAAAAATTTCAGTATTTCTATTCATAGAAAATAAAATACCTTATTTAAATTATTCTATGTTGGGAATTAATTGTAATGATATCATCCTTGTTGTTTCTCTATAATTTGTATAATCAATTTGACTGGGGATGTACTATTTTAATACCATTCCGCGTATTAATCAAAATGGTTTATGATTATGCTTATTTTTAGGAGAAATTGTTAAAATTTCACATTGTAGTTTTCTTATATGAATGTTTATGTTTAATATGTTTCACCCCTATTATATGAAGAATTCATTGGACTTATTATGTGATTTTTAGGTCCTGATTTATCCCCAATATGCATTGGTAGGTCTCATATGACAAAATAACTTAGGTTTTTGTCTGAGTCCTTACCCATTTATGTAAGATGTCTTAGCATGAGCTCTAGATGGTTTGGTTATGGTATTAGGAAAAATTAATTACCTCATTATGATATTAGTTACTGATTTTCCATGTGATTATTTGATTAGTTATAATATCCATGGTTAAGTTTCAAGCCCAATTGAATTTTTATATGGAATTATGTGATCATAATTTATTCCTAAATATTATAATCATGTAATTGATTAAATAAAATGTTTTTTAGTTATTTACCATTCTATATTTATTAGCTTTTATTTATTCATGATATCTTCTATTATACACATACCTTTACTAAGCATCTGATATCACCACTTTTGTATGTTTTCTTTCCCCAGGATTCCAGTAAGTGAATTATTATTTATTTACAGGGATATGATAAAGTATATAATGGTGTAATAAAAGAAAAAACTATATATTATTTTATGTTTTCAATGGTAACGTGATATTGGAGTATTTATCTAGTTTTCCAAGACTGATAAACTATTTGGCAATTCAGTATGTGATTCCTTATATCTTATGCTAACATAATAAGGCAATGACCTACTCTTGGATACAAGGGTATGGGCCTTTATAGTTGGTATCATATATATTTTAGTGGAAACCTTTGGAAATAGATTTAGGAAAACATTGATTAACGAACATAACCCTATGAATTCCTTTGAGGATAAGTATATGTGTAGTATAACATCCAAAAAATTTGGTAAGGTATGGATTAATTGGTTTTCCATGGAAACACATCCCAATCTGGATATTATATGTGGATAAGGATTTGGATAATTTTTACCTAGGGGTAATAACTCTAAAAAGGGTGTATTGGAAATTGAATCTATCATCACATGGTGCGCGAAAATGGACATTAATATGTACCTAGTTTGAAACTGCTTGGGATATACTTAAGATAATTCACATAATCTTTACCACCCATTATGTAAGATTTTAAAATATTTTTAGTATTTAAAACTTTCCCAATAAAACAATGTTTATGATTATGAGATTATCTAGGAATAATTTTTTCAATTATTTTATGTATTTCAATAGTTTTCAAAATATATATTTTGTTTCATAAGGTTATGATATAATCTAGTGTATGAAATTGTCTAAAAATGGATTCAATTATAAGGAATGGGAACCGTATCAATACACGTACTAAATATAGGGATTTCCGTCCTAGGTAGGATAATGAAGGTGGTGCTATTGAAAAAACTATAACTCATCAAATTATAACCATATTGGGCCACATAAATCATTTTACAAGCAATAACCTTGCCCATATAGAGAAACATGTTGATCAACCATTTGGTGAAACAATATTAGACCGATTCACGTATCACCAACCTCCATCATTCAATGTGACTTCAAACCTATTTTTCTATTATCAATGGATATGTTAATTATAGAATATAATTCTCAATTTTATAAGTGATGAAATAGAGATGGTTATAATTTTATTTTATCATCTCTTAGGAGATGTAGATCAATGATAGTTATTAATTAAAAACACCATGGATGAGGATGAAATATCAAGCATGGAGTGAAAGGATTTTAAGTTACTCTTCTTGGAAAAATATTTTCCTTATGAGCAATGATTGTATATGGAGATAAAATTAGTGAGTCTAAGAATAAAGGAAAATAAAAATGTTTCTATGTATTAAACCAACTTTATAAGTTTATCAAGGTATTTTGTGGACTACGTACATACTCTAAAGTTCAAATATTTTAAATTTAATAGATGGGATTAATACAATCCTTTTAAGGTCACTAGTCTCTCAAAAATTATCATTGTATAAGGAAATAATATCAAGAGTTATCACAACAAAGAAATATTTCTCCAAGTCTTATAGTTTTAAAGCAAGGAAATATAAGAACATGGATGTCGATCATGCTAGAAAAAAAATACAAAAAAATGGAAGAAGGGAAGGGTGGAATTTCCATCTTATAAAAAATAAGGAAATAAAAACCTAGGAATAAGTGTAATATATTGGAATATTCAAAAGGTTTAGACCATTTATTTTAAATTTAAATTCATTTAAACAGACATAAAAATGATTTGTAATCAGTGAGGAGATTTTGGGTGTCTACGGGGCTCGTTCAGAGACCAGAGCCTCAGAAAGAAAAGAAAATATAGGACACACTATTAGGAGAAACCATAATGACCAACCAATAAGTTTCCCCTAAACCATGTGGTTGTAAGTAGTGGGGACCTAGGGTCCGCATAGTTTGTCCAAAACTGTACGACCTAATTCGCATGACCATGCAATCCATCTAAAATTTTTGATAGGGGATTTGTTCATGATTGAAACATGTTTAAGGAAACTGTGAACCTATCTGTGTGAGTTTCCCCCTTTAAGGATTAACTATAACATGGTTGGAACATAGTTTGGCCAACCATGCTTCTAAATAGTATACCCCTTTAATTTAGGGTGAAATTACTATTTCTCCCCTCTTAAATGATTTTGAAACTTTCTTATTCTCCTTTTAATTTTTCCAAGAAAATATTCTCCTCCTACCAAATGTGAATCTCCCCTCCCCTATCAACTAGGGATTAAGCCACCTCCTTCGTTCTTCATTCGTTTCACTCGTCTTTGGATCCATAGAAAGTCTAGAGGTGAGATATTTAATCCTCTATAATTTATTTCATGTTATTTGTTTCATATGTTTCACTATCATCGTGAAAGATCATTTTACCCTTTGATGGTTTCATTTATGTCTTCTAACCTAACTTGAATCAAAGGTCAACACTATACAGGAGAATTTATACAAGTCTAAGGTAAGTGTTCTATGTCATTTCCACTCATTTTGTTGTGTTATATAAAATATGTCATTATTTTGTGAGTTGTACCTTTCTAGTTTTTCCTATAAATTTTCAAATTAAATTTAATGTATTTCAGAACCTTTATGACCTAATCTAGCTGAAAATCAACCCCTTGGGTAGATCTCATTGTCTAAAGCCAACCCAATGGGTGTCTCATGCCCTAATGGTCATTTTATAATATTTTAAAATGGTTTAACACCCCCCTTGAGTTGTGTTGTCACATAATTGATGCCTTGAGCATATTTTGTTAGCCGAATTCAAGGGTGAAGCATGATCCAGAACACATACATAATTCCAAAAATAAAATTGATGAGCTATTTTAGTCATCTATGTTCTTAATTCTTTTTTTCCTATGTCCTAAAGGACTTTCCCAATGACATGAATTAACCAAGATGCCTAATATGATCTAATTTTGTGAATTAAATGAAATGGACTTTTAGTTAATCTTGTTATTTTTAAAATTCGTGATTAACTGCATTCACTTTAGTATTGTGGGTGAAATAAGGGGTGGTGACTTAAGGAACCCTTGGAAGGATGCTCATGGTTTTCTATTAGAATTGTTAATGCCTTGTAGACATGTCAAGGGTGTCACCAGTTATTACTAGGATTGGATTGCCAAGAATAGTCTATTTGTACCTCTAGATGAGTGACACTAGTTCCCCAGGGGATACGCCTTGGATGGGCTTTATGGCACAATGATTGTACAATGCCTCGAGAGAGACTTTATACCCTACGTTTGATACCAAGTATGGAATTTGAGGCTAGTTTTTGATATGTATCACACCGAGCCTAGAGTGACACTAGGGAATTCATTATTGGGTCACCAAGGAAATAATCATTGGAATTGGTTAGAAATTAATCCCCTGGAGCAATACTTCTAAAGTCTCTCTGGATTTATATGGATGGGCTCAAGGTGTCTCACTATATTTTTCAAAGAGGTTCCAAATGATTTTAAAAAGTAAATAAATGTTTTCAAATGAAAATTTATCCTATGTTCTGGAAATGTAGGGATATGTCCTCCAAGAACAATCACAAGATTGGGGATAGACTAACAACTTCATATTATACCTCTTAATTTTATTTTATAGGGCCACCTTGGTTAAGACTCACCATTTTAGGCTGAAGAAGGTAGATTGGGCGGGTCTCTAGTGGAAACCAATAAAATGTAATTGATTATTTATTTTTGGTTTTATTTGTTTAATATGGAATGTTTTTTATTTTATATGTAACAAAATGTATTAGCCTAGACACCATGGGTGATGGCCTATTGATATTTTATCTCACACCTCGATTGTGCTTCCCTTGAAACCCATGTGAACATTATTTTTTCAGGTATAGAGGAGTTTTTTGAGAAGAGGATTGATCCTATGATCAAGATTCTAGTTATAGAGGTTTTTTTCCTTTTATATATTTTTCTAGAATGTGTAATATTCTTGTATCCCATGTCCAGTGTATATTTTATTTATAACTATAGTTCCATGATTGACATATTTTTTTTATTATTATTATTCTTCTGCTTGTCATTTATTAGCTTATGTAGCTTTATGGTTATTATTTTGCTTCATTTGTTTATTATTTATACTTATACTATTTATAGTTATTTTTGTTTCTTTTCTCACACTAATAAATGTGGTCACAGTCTTCCCACAAACTCAACCAAGTCCCTCGCTACTAGTTGGAAGCCTCTAGTGTTTGGGGAGGTACACTTTAGGTCTTGTGGCCACCGTCTTGGGGCACCAATAAGTGGAATCTAGGGAGAGACATTATAATATTTTATTGGATCCTATTTTCCCTTTTTTATTATTCTTTGGATAAAGATCAGAGACTATGATATAGGCATTTGGTCATGAGCCGATTCTTGGGTGTAGGTACCCTGCGTACTGAGGGATCCCAAACTACCTAGGATGAAAAAATATTGTTATTGCTTGTTCTGTTACTGTTTCATGAATGTCCCCATTAGGTGACATAATTTCCATGCATTATTAATATATTGATGGGATATTTATGTTGTAATCGTGATGATAAGAGGGCATAATTAATCTTGAATTTTCCAAGGCATTGTAGAACTACATTTCTAGGTATTATGTCATGCTAAATTTAATTTTTGTGTGTATTGCATGTGTTTAATGTGAGTGTTTCTTCTTATTTGTTTGTTATACTTTATGTGACTTGCTTAAAATTTATTAAAATGTACTAAATTTCCTTAAATGACTGAGAAATAAACAATTGGAACTTAAATAATCTTTCGTAACCTTATAGTGTCTTCCTTCATAGGTTAAAGAAAATTCCTTAAGCATCCAACTGTTGCACATTGATCCATGGACAATCAGTCACATAAGCTAGAATATGTTGTGGTTAGCATCAAATGGATTCCACCATCCAATTTATAAGTTGTTTTGGCCCTTATAAATTAGACATGGAGATTCATCTAATTTAACCACTTAAATTAAATTTAAATACATAAATGAATTAAAATAAACTTGAGCTATTAAAATAAAATGGTTACCATATATGATACATTGACCCTAACCTGACCTAGTAGTGGGATATAGGTCGTGTATCCTATGTTTTAATCTGTGACTTGTTCGGATTACTCAGATCATGATGTTGGAGGAGGCTATGTATTGTAGTGTCTTTATAGGGAGGATTTGTACCTATCATTTCTTACAACTTTAGCTATCTATTATGAATCATCTCTGAGTATTACACTTGTAAATTGTAGATTTATGCCACCATTAAGACCTCTTATTATACTCCCATAAAGTGGTAATGAGAATATTGATGAGGTGGTGGGCCCTGAACCACCCTTGATACCTCCTATAGTTCCACTCGAGGCGCCTCCCCAAGATCCACCATTTGGTGGAGATTCTTAGTTCTGTGATATCTTCCTTTAGTTCATGAAATTAGTGCATGGTACTCCTCGACATGCCCCTTATATGGTAGATAGGACTTCAGAGTTCTTGTAGTATCATCCTCTCACCTTCTTAGTTGATAACGAGCCTCATACTATTGAGTTTTAATTAGAGTCTATGTTTTCAATCATCGATAATATCAACATCCCTCCAAATAAGAGGTTTAATATCACGATCTATACGCTACATGACTCTACCAAGAATTGGTGGGATGTTCTGAGTCCGGTTGGGCAACATCAGGGTATGGTATGGTCAAACTTCCAAGAAGCAACATTTGACTATTTATTCCCTCAATCTTGGAGAACAGATCTTCTTCAAAAATTCATGCACCTGGAGCAAGGTGACATGTCTATAATGGAATACTCATATCTCTTCACCAAATTAAAGTGTTTTTCACTAACCATGATTTGTGATGAGCTGACTAACTCAAGGTGCTTTGAGGATGGTATTTCTTATCTCATTAGCTAGAAAGTGAACAACTTTTGGTTGAACACCATTTCAAATACAATGAACCAACAACTCATCACTGATTGGAACTTGAGGGAATTAGGTGAAGTGAAACATGGATGTTTGGATTCAATGAGGAGTAGTGTTTTATCAAGAAACATGAAGTGAATCATCAAGGGTACGTGTGGGAGAGGTGCCATCCTCGAGGCAGGCACCAAAAAATTTGTGGCTTGTCACCAATTTGGTAGTTCAAGCCATAAAAAATCCACAGTGTACAAGGAACCCAATTGAGTGTCGAGATTGCGGTAGTATGGGTCACCTCCATTGGTCCTTTTGATCTTTTCCTACAGTTCTATGTGAACGGGGATCTATGCCAGCACTTCCTTCCTATATAGGATTAGGGACACCGCATCAAAAATGAATATGGTTATCTACAGTCTATCCAGGCAGGGTAGGTGGTCATGGATGAGGCAATCAGGCTTCATAGTTTGAGTATTAGTAGAGTGGACCTGCTCAGGCTACCTAGGTATCATCTCAAGGTCTTGGTTTAGGCCATGTTTATACAATTTACCATAATTAAGAGGTTAAAAGTCGGGGTCCATCTATGGAAAGAGGTACTATTATAGTATCCTTAACTCTTGTTTCATCATTTTTTGATATTGGTGCATCTCACTTTTTTCTATCTGTTTCATCTATAGAAAGTCTGGGCCTAGTAATAGAGTTCCCAATGGTGTTATGAAGCTTGAAACACCATTAGAAATTCATGTATAGGGTATATACCAGTGTAAGGATTCCCCCCTTGAAAGAGGTGGGTACTATTTTCTATGGAGTTTCTTTATCCTCGAGATTACTAACTTCGATTTCACTCTTGATATGGATTGATTGTGATATGTCAAGCCCATTTGTATTGCTATAATAGTCATGTATCTTTCACATCACCTGATGGAAACATGAATATTCATAAGGGAGAATGGGACCTTCAAGCTTGTTGAGCAAATTGGGATTTGTTGTGTGAAAACCCAGATGGCCATTCCCTTTAGGATAGATAAGGGGATGCATCTCATGAAATATCTTATAGTGGTGGACCATTTTTGGGAAACTTTCCTAGATTATTTCTTTGTCTTAGCTCCTAACATATTGGTCAAGTTCTCCATCAAGCTTGTTTTAAGGGTGACACCGGTTTCCATTCATCTATAGAGGATGAAACATAAATATCTTTTGGAACACATGAAGTGGCTTTAAGACTTAAAGGATAATGGTTTTACCTAAACCATCACATCACCATGGGTTTCACCTATCCTATTATCCCAGAATATAGATAGTACAATTAGATTGTTTATGGTTTATGACCGACTAAACCAGTTTATGGTGAAAAACTAGTATCCAATACCTTATATAGACCACATATTCAATAAGATATCAAGATAAAGTATTTTCTCTTATATTTATTTGAGGTCAGGATATCATTAGGTGTAAGTGAGGCCATCATACATACCATGTACATTGTTCTAATGCAGTTATGGACTATACGATTCTCTGGTCATGTTGTTCAACTTGATGAATGTATCAAAAGTATTTATGGATCTGATTAATCTATTTTTTCACTCATATCTTGATTCCATTTTGGTGTTCTTCATAGATGACATATTATTGTATTCTCATACTATAAACAGCCAGGTCAATCATCATGAAATCATGATGAGTACACTAAGAGAGAACCAACTATATTTGAATCTCAATAAGTGAAACTTTTTCATCATAAAGATTCACTTAATGGGTCATATAATAAGTGAATTTGGTGTATCATTTGACCAAGAGAAGGTGATAATTGTGATTTCTTGGAGGTAACATAAAATCATATTTGATATAAACATCTTCTTATGGATGACTAATTATTACAAGTAATTTATTTACGAATTCTCACACCTGGAAGCACCGCTTACAGACGTAACCTAAAAGTTTGATAAATTCATATGGTATAAATATTTGGTGATATATTTTTATGATTTAAATGGAAGACTAACTTTTTCATAAATCCTAATTATTTCCAAGCTGAGTACCAATTATACTATCTATTTTGATGCTTCAGGGATCATGTTGGGTGAAGTTCTAATGTAGGTTGATCAATTTGTGTCTTATGCTTCCCATAAAATAAAATCTCATGAGTAAAATTACCCTACACATCACCTTGATCTAGTATTCATGGTTTAGGCTCTACACTATTAGAGAAAATAATTTTTTTTTAAGTGGATCATTATTTATAGGGACCATAAAAGTTTCAAATATATCTCCACATAGTGGTAATTGAATCTCATGTAGTGTACGTTGGAGGAATAACTACAATAATTTGACTTTTAGAATTATTACACAACCAGAAAGGAAATTTTTTTTTTTTTGAATCCTTGTGTCATAAGACTCAGATGAAAGTTGTTAAAGAGGCCAGTAGTGAGTGGAAGTTTATGGATCTATTTTCTGAGATGAACTTGGAGGTCCAGGAACAATACGAGAAACCTATTCTAGTAGCTCTGGAAGTGACAAACTCCTTTCTAGAGTGAGCCTGGATGAGAAAGTTATCTAATTTTAAGGGCCTCATATTGAGGGACAGAATCACAATGGATAACCCACCTCCCGACTAGGTTGTCGATGGAAGTGAAACCCTACTTTTCTGTGGACCTATATGGGTGCCTTTATACATATGGGAAGAGATAATGAGGGAATCACATTCCATGGTTAGGGTAGTTCATCTTGTGCTTACCAAGATGAATAGAGATATGAAACATCAAGATTGGTGTCCTTGTATGAAGAGGGAAATATAAAGTTTCATCACATGGTACTCCACCTGTTTGCAGGTGAAGGTAGAGCACCAACAACCTTATATACTTTTAAAACAACTCTCCATTCATGAGTGAAGATGAAATAACTTCACCATGTAAATCTATATAGTATCTCCAAGATCCCCGTGAGGTATTGATGTAGTATGGTTAATTTTCGACAGTTTTAACAATGTCTTACACTTCATACAGATTTGGGAGTCCATCTGTATTGATGATCTAGGAAGGCTTTACATTTGGGATATAGTGAAACTTCATGGTGTTCCCCGTTATATTATTTCAAGCTAAGATTCCTATTTTACTTCATGGTTCTATAAAGGTTAATAGAAGGCACATGGTTCATAGGTTCTCATGAATATAGAATATCACCCTCAAATCGATGGGTAGTCTGATCAGCCAAAAAGGGTGTGGAGGATATTCTTAGAGCTTTCATTCTTTTTTGGGGGTTTAGGTAAAATCATATAACTCTAGTTGTTTTTTCCTATAAAAACAGTTTTCAATAAATGATATAGGTGGTCCCATATGATTACACCTATGGTAGACTATGTCATTCACCTCTGTGCTGGATAGAGATAGGTGATGCCACTCTATTGGGTCCTTATCTTGTTCAAGAGACCTTATAGCAAGTCGAGTAGATTCAAATTTATATGGAAATAGCTCAGTCCAAGAAGAGGCCTTATACTGATCTTCACCATAGACCTCTTAATTTTTACATGGGACATTGGCTCTTTTGCAGGTATCACCTTGGCTGGGAAAAAGACCAATTAAAAGAGAAGGAAAGTTATCACCTTGATATGTTAACCCTTTTAAGGTAGTGGAGAGATTTGGGATGACATCCTATCAGTTGTTGATACCTTTAAGGTATTTTTCCATGAATGACATCTTCCACGTATCTTAGCTTCGACAGTATCATGTAGTCCTCCCTTATTTTTGTTTACCTTGAGGATATTGAGCTGTAGGTAGACTTGCCCTTCTAGAAGCATCAGATACGTATTGTGGATCTTTTCATGAAGGATTCTTGAGGCAGGTTAGTTCCTCTGGTCTAGGTGTTATAGTAGTAAGGACTCGTATAGGATGAGACCTAGGAGCATAAGGTCGATGGACATACACAATGGTTAGAAATCTTCTCATATGATAATCTAATACCCTTATAAGGGAAACTCGAGGAAAATGTTTCTTAAAGAGGGGAGGTTATAGTGACCTGGAATCTTCCAAAGGTGCAAACCGTTTATTTTTTGTTTAAATTCTCTTAAACAGCACTAATAATAATGTTTAATCAATTCAAGGAGAAATTAGGTGCACTCGGGGCTTATTCAGAGCCTAAATCCCCACAAATTGAAGAAACTTTTGGGCCACACCATCGGCAGAAATTATGTAGTACAACCTGCATAATTTCGATAAAAACATCCACTGTAGATAGTGGGGGCCTGGGGTATGAAAAAAACATTTTCAATTGTGCTACCCAAGATGCACGACCATGCAATCCATATACAATTCTTAACAAATTCTTATTTCATGGTTGATGCATGGTTAAAAAAATTATTTTCCTAACCATGTGAGTTTCCCCCTTAAAGGAGTGATTGGTGCATGGTTGGCACACAGTTTGGACAGTTGTGCATCCAAACTATGTACCCCCATAATTGATGGTGAAATTACTATTTCAACCTTCTTAAATGATTTAAAAACTTTCTTTTTCTCCTTTTATTTCTCTGTAGTGGATCTCCACATCCTACCTCTTATGAAGCTCCCATTACCTCTCAACTATGGATCAATCCACATCCTCCATTTTTCATATTTTTTCTCACTATCAAATCCATTAGAAGGATAGAGGATAGATATTTTATTATCTCTAATTTATTTTAAGTTCTTACTTCAATCTATTGAACTATATCGGTGAAAGATTATTTTCACCTTTTATAGGGTATTTTACAGGTTAATTGATTTATTCCAACCTTTATTGAATCAATTGTCGAAGCAAGACAAGGGAATCTTTACAAGGATAAAGTAGGTGGTACATTTCTTTTTCCCTCATTTCATGGAATTATACAAAATGTGTTGTTTTTCAGCAAGACATGCCTTTCCAATATCACCGCTAAATTGTAAAATTAAATTGAGTTGAATTTATTTTTGTGCCTTTAGAGACCTAAGCTAGCAGTGAATCAACCCCTTAGGTTGATCTCCTTGACTAAATCCACCCCAATGGGTGTTCCATGCCCTATAGGTCTTTTTCCCTTGTTCTGAAATTTTCTAACTCCCCCTTGAGGTGTGTTTTCAAGTAATTAATGCCTTGAGGCTGTTGGTTTTAATGAATTCAAGGGTGACCCATGAGCCAAACCCCATACCTAATTCTATAAATAAAATTGCTGACCTAAGTGAATTGCCAAGTGATTAATTATTTTTTCTTTTTTCATATAGAACTTATCTAATTACATTCCATGACCAACATGACTAATATTATCTAATTGATTAAATTAAATGAAGTGGCCTTTCAATTAATCATTTTTTCTATATAATTTTGTCGAGGGTCAAACATGTGGTTCTGACTTAAGGACCCATTATAAAAACTCTCGTGCCTTCCTATTAGAATTTTTAATTACTTGTAGACACATTGAGTGTGACACCAGCTATTCTGGGGATGGTCTCTCTAAGGGTTATCTATTTTTCCTATATACGAGTAACACATGTTCTCTAGGTGATACCCCTTGTACGAGCTCGATGGAATGATGGTTGTATCATTCCTTGATATATAATTATTCCCTTACATGTGATACTAGGTATGGAATCATAGGATAGTTTTTGACTTGTATCGAACCATGCCTGGAGTGATACCTATTACTTCAATCAAGGGTCACCAAGGAAAGAATCCTTGGAATTGGTTAGAAGTCGTGCCCTAAGATTGATACATGGAAATTCTCTACGGATTTCCATGGACAGTTTTAGGGTCTCTCTATATTTTTTAAAGAGGTTTAAAATAAATTTATAAATAAATAAATGCTTTCAAATGAGAATTGATCCTTGGTTCAAGAAACATAGAGATGTGTCCTCCAAGACAAATCACACGATTGGGGATAGTCCACCAACTTCATATTGCACCTATTACATTAACATTACAATACCCCCTTGGTTAATACTCACCATATTAGTCCAAAGAAAGTAGACTGGGTCGGTCTCTTATTGAAACACAACCCAACATATTTAATTTTTTTTCTCATTTATTTGTTATGGAACACAATTTATTTTTTATGTCATGAAATGGATTATCCTAGACACCATGGGTGGAAGCCTACTGAGATTGTATCTCACACCATTCTTGGGCTACCCTTAGCACCCATGTAGACATAATTATTGTAGGTATAGATAAAGGGAAGCAGTTAGCACCCAATGTTTGATTTAAAATCCTAGGATGGAGTTTTGGGAGTAGAGGACAGATTTTATGCTCTAGATTCTAGACATAGTAGTCTTTGGCTATTTTTTATATTTTTATAGAATGTGGTATAAACTTTTATCCCTTATAAATTTTGTATTCATCTTGAATGGCTACAATACATTGATCATCATTATGTTTTTTATTATCATTCAGATTCTTATATACATTTATTAGCTTGTGTGGTTTTACTATTATTGATCGGATGCATCGGTTTCTTATTTCCATTTTTTCTATTTATTATTATTATTATTTTTATTCCCACTCTAATCAATGAGGTCATATTCTCCCGACGGACTCACCCTAGGACCTCACTGCTAGTCAGAAGCCTCTGGTATTCTGGGAGGCATGCTTGAGGTCTTCTGGCTACCATATCGGGGAACCGTTATGTGGCATCTGGTGTTGGATGGTACAATATGCTTGCTGGGAATGGGAGTTGTTTACAAGTTTGGAGAGAAATTCCACCATTCTCGTGATTAAAAGGGAAATAAATAATCTAGCAATATGAAATGAATTACCTATAAGGATGTCAGAAAATATGTGAATGATTTTCCCATGTTTCAAGAGAATTTACCCCAAAAACCATAGAAGGAAGGCCAACATTATTCCACCACAACAACCGTGTTTGAATTATATATAAATATTGTAGAAGGTATTTTAATAGTACATTCAAATTTAGATAATGCTTTATTTTATTCTAGATCATTTATTTACCTTATATCTTCCAATTTACCAAAAAATTATATATTTTTATAGATCCTTAAGAAGGGAGTTATCAGTTAAGACTCCTAGTGGAAGTATAACTATATTAATGTTGTTTCAGTCAATTCCCACAATGACACATAAATGTGCCCTAGTTATCAACTTCATTATTATACTTATGGTTGATTTTGATATAATCCTTGTTATGAAATGGCTATCAAAATATAGTGAAAATTTTATTTCAAATAGAAGGAAGTTATGATTTTTAAAGGATATGTGTAAGTCTTTGTCTTTAGAGGGGAGAAATCATCATATAAGTCATGTCTATATCCTCCCTATGTAACTATTATAAATGAGATTCTTGGGGAAGAAACTATATGTAGTCTATATATAGAAAACATAATCTTCATGCTGGTGATCTACCTAATGTTCATAAATACATTGATGTAATTATTGAGGAATTACATGGTAATCCACCAAAGAATGAAGTTGAGTTATACTTTTATTTAATACTTGAAAAAAAAATATCTAAGACTCCCTATATAATTTCCAATGTTTAATTAGTATATTTGAAGAACCACTAGAGTATTTTTGTGTTGAAGGATTTATATGACCTAGAATTTCAACTTGGGGATCCCTAGTAATTTTTGTTAAGACTATATATATATATATATAAATATAAGTTTTTTCATTTATAAAAGGGAAATAAAAGATATTATGATAAAGAACAAGTATCATATACCTCTTATTGATGATATATTCAATAAAATTTAGTAATCTTACTATTATAAAAATATTTACCTTTTTTTCTAGATATCATAAATTATGAGTAAATAAGGATTATATTTCAAAGATGTTTTTGTATGAGGAATGGGCATTATTAGTTCATAGTAATATGATATATCTATACTAATTTTCCCACTATATTCACGGATATAAATAATATAGTATTTACCTAATATCTTAATAAATTTTTTCTTTATTTATTGATGATATCTTGGTGTACTCTAATAGAAATAAGGATCATTAAAATCACTTTGGGATCATTCTTGAGACACTTATAAGAAAGGTGATATATTGTAAATTTAGTAAGTGAGAATTTTTTTCTGAATGTTTCTTTTCTTGTTCACATTCTCTCTAAGTATGGAATATCAATGAATACTATAAATAAAAAGTTAATTCATGAATATACAAAACCAATGAACATAACTAAGGTATGCAGTCTCATTATTTTAGCATGTTATTGTAGGTTATTTATTAAAAAATCATACTAACTAACTGACCCATTAAACAAGAATACTCAAAAAAATAGATCAAGTTCATATATAAAAATGAGAGCAGATAATGTTTTGAATAATTAAATAGTAGATTAGATAATTCCATAACTTTTACTCTAATATCAAGAAAAGATAGGTTGTTAATATATAGTGATGAATCAAATAAGGGACATGGTTGTTTCCTAATGCATAATGATAAATTTATTTCCTATGCATTAAAGAAGTTAATGATTAATGGTAAAAACTATCTAACCCATGTTATTGAACTAGAAGCCCTATTATTTTCTCTAAAGATATGGATACATTTTCTCTATTGTGAAAAGTGTGAGACATTTATAGATCATGACTGTTTGAAATAGATAGTTTCATAGAAAGTGCCTAACATGAGGAAAATGATATGGATCAAGCTACTCAAAGACTACGATTTATTAATAAACTAACACACTTAGAAGGAAAACAAGGTAAAAAGTTCTTTGATCCAAAAGTCTCACAGATTCTTGACTTTTGATCAAAATAAATCATATGTTAATGTATTTAGTTAAGATGGATCGCAGAATAATTATGTAAGATAAAATTTCATATCTTTTTTAAAATATTACCAAAAAATATTTTTTGAAAATTATAAAAAATATCATCCTCGTGAAGGTAATTTTAAAAAAATATTAAAGTCCAAAATGAGGTAAAATTTGTAGCCATTTTTTAATATGGAATTCCTAAATCTGGAAAGAGAATATGTGTCCCATATATACCTGACATGAAGAGATATTTTTCAGATGATTCTCATAGATCAAATTTTTCTATACACCCTGATAGAACTAAGATGAATAAATATTTGAAGGAACATTTTTTATAGGATAATATGAAGTAGGAAATTTTTTATCATGTATTAGGATGTTTGGTTTTCTAATACGTAAAGGTTGAAAGATAGTATCCTATAATATTCATGAAACCTCTTCCAATTACTATGTGGAGGGGGACAAAATAAGCATTGAAGTTTTCACTGGACTACAAAAGACTCCCATAACTAATGATGCAATACGGTTTATTTTTTATCACCTCACCAAATATATATATTTCCTCAAAATAAAAGAAGATTTCCCTCTGGAGTGCCTTTCATTTCTCTATATTAATGATGTTTCAAGACTTCATAGAACACTTATATAAATTGTGTCTGACCATGATCCATGATTTACATTAAAATTTTAGAAAATTCCTCATAAGTCTCTTGATATTAATCATTATTTTAGCACCACTTACCCTTAAATAGATTCATAGACCTAATAAACTATTCAAGATTCGGAATACATGTTTAGGTCATGACCTATGGACTTTAAAGGTTGTGGGATCAGTATTTATTTATGATAGAGTTTTCCTATAACAACTTATTACATTAAAGTATTAAAATGGAAACTTATGAAGCATTATATTGAATTATTTTTTATACTCAAACTTTTTGGGATGATGTCGATGAAAATAATTGTGTAGGGACATAACTTGTGGATAAGAAAATGGAAAAGTTCAAGGTCATTCAAACTTGTATCAAATCATGTCAAAGTAGGAAAATTATCAATGCTCATAACCATAAGAAAGATTTGTAATTTCAAGTAGAAGATCGTGTTTTTTTAATGTATTTTCAGGGAAGGGTGTTATAATGTTCAGCAATAGAGTTTAATTAAATCCTAGGTATATTACAACTTTTCAAATCATTGAAATAATTGGACCTTTTTCCTACCATTTGAAAATGCCACCAAGTCTCCCTAAAGTACATGATCTATTCCATATATCCTTGTTTGTGATGTATATGTTAGACCTGATTCATGTTCTCACCTCTAAATAAATAGAATTGGAACCTATAGAAATAGAATCTTATGACTTAGATGGTTAAGGTACTTTTGAGAAATAATAATATATAAGAGGACATGGGGGAACCCAAAGAGATTTTTATAAAGAACTACCAAAATATTTTAATGAGATAACATTCCGTAAATTTATAAGATGAAGTTTTTATGTAAGGGACAAATTTAACATTCTAATACTTTATAATATATTTCCTTTTAAATAAATTTGATCTCTTCAATAGCTTGTGATGAACACAACCCCAAGTATTAATGAACGGTGAAATAATATATCATTATAACCTAGCTGTTAAATTGGAAGATATGAGTAGGAGAAACTAAATTTAGAAAATTATATTGTGTATAAAAGTATAAAATAAAATCAATGGTAGTATATTTATCACAAATAAGGTAATAATAATTTTCAATAAAAAGAAAAAAAAATTTGGAAAAAAATGATTTTTCTAAAATGCAGTCTCATCTTGCTTTATTAAAATGTTTTAAAATTTATTTTTACTAGTTTAAAAAAATTATTTTAAAAAATAAAATTAATTTTTGAATTCATGCTGTCATAATTATCATAGAGTGAATTTTTTATAATTTTATAGAAAGATTAATTATTCAATAAATAGTTAAAACTACTAGTTTTTATTAAAAACATCTTTTACATTAAAAGAATTTATAAGTTATATTTTTTTAAATTGTTTTAAAAGTAAAATGTTTTCAATTATAATATAATAAATAAAATTTATTTAATTTTAATAAATTTTATATTGATTTTTTATATTACAAATTTTTATAATTATGGAAACATTTTCTATAGAAAACTGATTTTTCATCACATTTGTGGGATTAATTTTAAAATAAATATTGAAACTTAAGTGAACATAATTTTAAAAAATGGACTACATATTTAAAATAATAATGGATAATATTATATAATTATTTCAAGTGTTTTTTTTCATAATTAATAACAAAAATAATAATAATTAATTACCACATTTATGGTTAAACATATTTATTGGGGGTTAAACGAATAAAATAAGTATTAAAATAGCACAGAAAATTGTTAAATACATATTTTATGGACATATATAGACTTTATCGCATCCATGGTTTGATAAAGATCAATTTTTTAAACTATTTGTGTGTGAAAACATGGGTATCACTTTTTATTTTCAAAAATTCTAAGTGTGTTCTCTCCCCCACTTATATAAGGTCACCCCCTATCCTATCCTCATCTTAATACAAAAAACATTTTGGTTCAAAAAATATCTACCAAAATATATTTTTAAATCCCTCTTCACATCCTATAATCCTTGTTTCTTTAATATATCAATATTGGAAGGATTTAGGTATAAACCGAAAGAAGTTGTTCAAAGAAGAGGTATTGTTATTAACCATGTGTTTATGTTTTACTTCTTCCTCTATATCCATAAAATATTATCCAAAAACAATAAAAAAAGAAAACCATTATATAATATATCCTAAGATGTTTTTAAGTTAGATTAATAACCTATATTCATCTCATATTCTTTCAAATGGGAAACAAAACTGTCGATCGTGTGTACGACGGACTACCACCTCACAAACCAATGTAATTTTTTTCTATCTCCACCTCTCACAGTAAGATATAATTATATATTTAAAATATTAATATGAATTTTAAAAACATAATATACTTATGAAATCATATTATAACATATACCTTATAACCTTCCAACCTATTAGAAAATAATAATGTTTCTTGTGTGTATTTGTGGACTTCAACATCCACGTAGCGATGGGAAATGTTTTTCATTTTCTTTTGACATGGATGGTAATAAGGATATAATTAATGGATATATATGATATAATAATGGTTATGGACAGATTTAATATTATTTATCTTTACTATGTTCCATATTTGGGAAAAATAGAAACATTGTTCATGAATACATATGACTTATCATCTCCATGAATGGTGTAACTCATTTTTTCCCTATCTTACTTTGTGGACTATTAAAAAATATTATATAATGATTATATATGGTATTTATATCATGATTAATATTATGGATATTATAGAATCATGATCAAAGTAAAATAAAAAAAATTAATGAACCAAAACATACTTGAAAATGATGCCATTATCACCCGAAACAATGATTTTAACAAAGAATTGTTCATAAATAGGTCATAAAAGACTATATGTAAATCATAAATAGTACGATATATATGAGTATTGTTCTGTAATAGATGTATAATAAATTTTTATTTATTATAATTTAATTTGTGCATGTATAAAATAAATCAGACTTGAGGTAAGGGTTTCTCCACTACTACAAATCACAACTTTAACAACACTGGTATTTATCGCTGCTAGCAGAATGTGCTAATAAAGTCTATCTTTATTAGAGCATTATTTTTAACATTGATAAAGGATAAACTTTATCTGATATTTTTTTAGTTCCCATAAAGGGTACCATTTATCAGTTCTTTTTTAGTGCTGATAAAGGTCCATAATTAAATGAAATAATTAAACTATTAAAAATAAAAATAAAAAAAATAATTTCATTAATTAAATAATCATTGTTAAAAATGAATAAAATGAATATACATATATATAAATTTTAAAATTAAATAAATTGTATATATTAAATGTATAGATATGTAAAATGAATAAAATGAAATAATTAAACAAATAAAAATTTAACATGAGTAAATTACGATAAATATTAAATATTTTATTAATTATATAATTATTAATAAAAATGATTAAATTTAACTTAAATATATATAGATTATAAATATAAATAAATATTATATGTTAAATATAGATATATAAAATGAATGAATTGTAATAATTAAACAAAAAAATTAAAAATGAATAAATTAAAAAATTATTTAAAAATTTATTAATGAAACAATTATTAATAAAAATTATTAAGTATAATATATATATATTATAAATAGTAATAGATATTATATATTAAATATAAATATATATAAGATGAATAAAATGTTAATTAGAAACATAGTAATGTCTTATACATTTTTAATGTTGTTTGATTTTTCAATTTAAAACATATCAAATGTCGAGTGATATGTTGATTTCACATACATATATATATATATGTAATTAATGAATTTGTATATAAAAACACAAACATAAATATATTTATGCAATATATAGAAACACATGCACCTAATATTTATGTAATTTATACAAATTCTGGTATATTTTATAATTTCATTATAACATGATACATTTAATATATTAAGATTTTAATTGATCAATTTTGTTCATTTATTTTTAATATAATTACAGTCAGGGTATTCATTTTTAATATATTGTTATTTTTTATTTTATTTTTGAATTTGATCATTTTTTAATATTTATTTATATATATATTAATTTACTATATTTTAGTATTTTCAATATATATTCATCTTTACTTCAATATATGTATATCCATATTTTTTTAATAATTAATATTTAATTAACAAAACTTATCCATTTTTAATATTTTTAAATGGTGCTCATTTTGAATAATTCAATTTCACTCATTTTTTAAATGCATGTATTTAAGATTATATATCCAATAATAATGTTAAAAGTATATTTGAAAATAAATATTTACAAATAAATATATTTATAAATGTATATTTACTATATTTATAAATTGATATACTTAAAATTATTATAAATAAATTATTATTATTTTATAAATAACTATTTATATAATTAGATATAAACAATTATATATATTTAAATAATTATAAAATTATATTAAATTAATTTCAATAATTATAATCATAAATCCTTTATCAGTGATAATGTTTTAGCACTAAGAAAAGGGGTATTTATCAGCTCTTTTTTTGTACTTCTAAAGATCAATATTTATCAGTGAAAAAAAGTATTGTTAAAAGAAGTATTTATCAGTGATAAAATTTTAGTGCTGAGAAATATGTCTTTTATAAGTTCATTTTTTAACACTGATAAATATATTTTTCTTAGGTTCTTATCGATTTTTCACTGATAAAAGGCATATTTATCATTGCTTTTATAAAATCACTATTAAAATTGTCCATGATCTACTTAAAACAACCCAAACCATGACTCAATCACTTGTGATTCTCAAGCTCTTGCAGAACTCCTCTCCTTCTGGTGTGACCCCTCTATGTTCCCTTGGACGAATCAAGGCTAGAATTAAATGTATGTTATTTTCTAATTTTCCTCTATCATTGTTTGATTTTTTGGGTTCCATGTTTTATTTTTTTGCGTTGTTCTTTACTGTCACGAACTGAACATCTCATTTACTCATAACTGAAATACAAAAAGTGGTTCTATTTCATATTTTCCTCTATATAAAATGATTTGAAGAAAGAAAAGTATGTTTTCATATGGTAAGGTCATTAAAAATATGCGTATGGGCCTCTCTAGAAAATTAAAATAAATTTTTTACCACACACAACTAAAAATGTAGTGTTGGATTCTTAATATGATCAAATTGATTTTATTTAAGCATTGAAGAGGTTAACCCATTTCTCAAACATTTTATCTATATCCCTTAGCATTGACATAAGATTTTATTGATTGGGAAGTGTGTATGAGGTGATGTACTGGCCGAAATTGGGAACTATTTGGATATACTGGTTCAAAAATGTTAATAAATAAAATCAGAGTGAGACTATGGATATTGGTATTGATTATATCCAAAAAAACATTCTAGACATTATATGTAATCTATAAATATGTCTGGATAGCATTATTATGTTGGACACTTGAGTTACCATATGATTTCTAGGTTGTTTTTTGTTTATTTTTTCCTTGACCTATCTTCTTTGGTCTCTTGCCTCTTATTTAAGAGTTGATATATAGGAATAGATAAGAATATATGAAATTTCATGTTATAGTGTTTCTTTGTTTAATTTTTTCCTTGAATCAATTATAAATTTATATTAATAAAAAGATAAATAATAAATAAATAATGCATTCACATTTACTTATTAGTGATGAGTAGGTTTATATAACTTATTTATAGATTGAGTTTATTTATTAACCCCATTTATTGATACTATTAGTTAGTTTTTTCATACTTATATTTAAAATACTTCTTCTAACCTCTTTTAAATTATATTTAATTTATAAAATGGCATATTAAAAATGAAATGAATGATATAGAGGGATAGGGGGTTCACATTTAATATAGATTATGTTGTGCCTATTTTAGAAAGATAATTGTGTTTGAAAAAGGTAAAATTAAGTGATTCTATGAATTAATATAGAATATGTCACCACTTTGACCCCTAGATCTCTAGAGGAAGAATCCAATAAACAACCTCTGTATACTAGAACTTATTTTAATCATCATATCCTAGAAGTAATTGTAGATATACTTCATGATATTTGGTATAATGTTCAATGATGGTAACATATATAATCTATGGTTCTTCAATGATTTTATAGTAATATATCATTATAATTAATTTCAGATTTCATTGAATATATTCATTTCATTTATACGAGTAAAGAAATTATTGATCAATACTGAGAATAAGTTGAAAAATTCACCCTTTAAAGGGATGTATGTTATTAGAGGGACCTTATGGTGGATTAAAAAATATCCAAAATTAGAATGTGATTAATCCTTGAGTAGATAGAAGTGATGTCAATTTTAGTTTGTGTGAGATTCATTTCTTCAAGACCAATAAATTAGAGGTATTCCAATTCCTCTTCAATTGAGGAGACTTATTGAGTGATTCAAGCAGTGTAGGTTCCTAAGACACTTTAATCCTTATTTCCTATTTGATGTGAAACATTTCTATCGATGTGCTTAGTTGGGAAACTAAAATGGTCCTTTTTAGATATTCTTTTTAGGAAGTGTCATTAGATAGGACTCATATATTATTTATGGTTCGGTGGTCTATGGAAGATACTAGACAGGGTTCTTGGATAGTGATAGGTTCAATTCTAGTATTTAATGCTCTTGTTGATGGTCAAAGGACATAGAAGCTTCATATTATTTATTTATGATTATCTTATATTTAATATGGCATTGGGATTAGAACTTATTCATAATTTTATTAACATCAATGTTCTCAATAAGTAAAAATATGAAAAAATAGTAATCAGTGTCAATTTTATACAATAGTGGTAGGCATAAGTGGGTATATCCTCCTAAATTGAAAGTGAAAATTTCATAAAATTTGATTATTATTGATACACCTAGATAATATAGATGTAATATGTGGTGTATTTCTAAATTGAGATATTATAATGGGTATATATAGTCATTTTAAATATTTTTATATCATTATTAGAGGTATTTTGATTTTATTTTTCATACGAGACCACCTAAAATTACATCTCCATCTTCTGTTTTGAAAAAATCATAAAACACATAATAATAATAAGAAACATAAATAACATTTCATAAAAAAGGACTATGGGTTTCAAAAATAATATTGTAAATAAGGATTCATTTTGTTAAGATATATATACAATACAATATACTTCATGCATAAAATTCGACAATTGCATGCATCTTCCATGAAAATTGTTATTGTAATGAATAGAGATATAATACTTCAATATTATATTACAACAAACATTCACTACCTTTATTTAATCCATCCTCAGATTCTGGATTTCCTTCTATCTCTTGATTATGGATTGGAATCCCTCTTTCAAACTAGCCTTCCTCCCATCATTGTGCTTCCAAATTTCCTTGATGACATACATTTTTCTCAGATTGTATTCATTAATATTTTTCAAATACACTACCATGGATTTCAACACTACATATCCCAACACATTCATCAACTCTTTCACCCTTTTATCCTCTACATTTACTACTTCCTAAGAACAAAAAAAATTACATTAATAAATTAATCAAAACATAAATAATGAATTTATTTAGTTTCTTGATATGTATTTTCTTATAAGAATCAATAGGTTACTTTTAAACAAACTTCATCAAAATTTAATTTTATTTTGAGTGCGGTCACATTAAATCCTATTAGAACTCTACAGTAAATAATACTCGGATGAAAATTCTACTATGATGAGTGGACTCCTAAAAATACATACAATGCATTTTTTGTGAAAAAAATATGACAAAAATACCTTTTTATTCTATTACCATATAACCCTAACATATTTAAAAGGATTCCTATACGACTATTGAAAGTATTCCTCCACCAATGAGAAGATATCTCTAAATTTTTTTTCAACTTCATCTTCTGGATACTTTTTATTGGGAGTTTGTAAAAATATCCAGTTGTCAAGATCTCCCATTCACCTCACACCAATACCACCCAAGTTTGTATTTCCTCTATGCCTTACCAAATAAAGAAACATTTTAGAGTAAGGGGAAAACAATAAATTTTTTTGAGTAGAAGTAAATTATTTTGAGTGGAATTCATGTGTATTTGAATGTAAATTCCTTAATTTTTTGTAATGTAATATGTTAGATTCCATAATTAAAATATCATCTAAGTTATTTTTTAACCTTAGGGGAAACTCAAATTTCATCTCCTAGATAGTTATTATTACACTTTTTTATTGAGACTCATCCCCCATCTCTTGTATGTGGTTTGAACTACTCTAAGAATTAGTCATCCAAATTGATCAATAGAACATAGTATTGGATGAATTTTTGTTATAGTACTTCAATAAACATAGGTGGATGTCTGAAAAATATGTTTGATAAATATAAAACAAAAAAATTAAATAATAACTATTTGGGAGGTAAGTCATCAAGGAATTTTGGAACCACAATGATGGGAGGAAGGTCAGTTTGAAATAGGGAGTCCAATCCATCATCAAGAGATTGAAGGTAATTAACATTTTAGGAAGGATTAAATAATGTTTGTTATGGTTACTTGTACTAGAGTATTGAATTATTATATCTTTGTTCAGGATAGTAACAATTTTCATACATGATGCATGAAATTGTGAAGTTGTTTGTATTGAGTATATTTTATTGTTGTTATTCAAGACAGATTTAATGCTTGTGTACTCATGCAAAAAATGTGTTCTACACATGATGATGTTACCAATCCTAAAGAAAAATATATTGTTGATGATGAAAATGTAGAATTATTAGGGTACATAAACATGTTGATGAAAAAAACCAACAATGATTCAATGTCATAGTTTTTAATAAACTTATCAAGGAGAGAAGTCAGGGTATAAAATTTTAGCATGGTTGGAATCATTTAGAACAACCTATTGATCCCAAAAAGTCAACATTAATTTGTTATCTTGGGGTCAAAATTTGGATTAATGTGTTGATTGATATTGATTCATTGTGCTGCATCCAACATGTAATGAGGAAAATCCATTGGAAATATTAAATTATAATTTTATAATATACTTTCTCTAATTCACTAGAAATTATATAATAAAACATTGATTTAGTTTCATTATTCATTGCAGACATCATTTATTTTAGAATATTTCTGTGAGAAATTTGCATTAGTGGTCACTGTAAAATCCCATAGAGTCTTCCGGACTCTTATTATGAAGTTACATATTATGTTTGCTGAGGGGAAAATAAAACCCCACCAACCACTTAGTTATGTACATATTATAAATAAGGAAACATGGACTACTTTCATTAATCATCTCAATGAGAAATAATTTTAGGTGAATTTTAGTTTATTATATATTATTTGAAATTATTTATATTATAAAACTTCATTCAAAATTTTTAGCTTATGAAACAAAAAAAGAGTGCTAAAAATAAAGAACATTCAACAAAACCAACTTACCCTTATTCCCAAGGAAGGATGGGGTACACTTCATTATAGAAAAAATTGATATGTATTTTAAATCCAAAATAAAAGTTTAATTATTTGATATAAAACAACTTATGTTACTTTTTTTATATGAAAATTGATGGCTCAAAATCAGAAGCCACATCCAACCAACATCATGTGTTCTAGAAGGAGGATCATGTAAATATGGAGGGTAAATTAGTTGATGAAAACAAAACAAATAGTATGGTAAGAATGTGTATGCATGACATAACTATAATTCATTATGATTTGTAAAAATATTATATAAAAATATCTATTTTTGTTCATATTTTTTTATATTGTTTAGAAATAAGAATTGGTAATGGCCGTACAAGATGAAAAGATGCTTTTAGTAGATTTTAAATGGCCTGGAAAATATGGTCATGTTAGAGGATTGTGATTTCAAGTATCTCCACAAACATATTTTGAGATAATAAAACCACAAGAAGATACAGATAATATGTTGAGATGATTGTAGACACAAATAGACTAACTATAAGATATTGTTTTACGGTCTAGTTTGGTAGAGTAGAGTATAAGAAAGGATAAAAGTAAACTGGTGGTGGGGAAAAGATCCTCACATGAACCAAATATTACCACTTTATTTGAGGATATTCATTACCAAAACCACATACCATACCCTAGGTAATCAATTTTTTCATTACTCTTTAAACTAAATGTTAATCAAATAACTTTGGATAACTTAATATTACAAAAATTCTACAGGGTACGGTTGTATGTGAATTAAATCTGTCAACACCCACATATCGTTGTGATGTGATTGTTACAGTGTATAATATCTCAGGAGACTGGATTCACAATAATGGCCTACAAAAATATCACATGAGGGTGGAGATTTTGGTATCTTATGAGCTGACTATTGAGTGGCATGTTCCCCTTGATGGTTTGGATATTACAATGGTTGAAGTTTCTATTGGAGCATTCATAGCATGGTCATCTAATCATATAAAGATACTTGATGTACATATTTAACAATTTTTTGCATGTAAAACAAGTATCAGTTGATGATAAATGGTATGAAGTGAGGTATGATATTAAATATGTATAAATTGGGAAATAAATGGAAGGTTAAATCAAAAAAATCTAATGAATCGACTGAGAAAAAAATGATCGTCCTAGAGTAACTTCTCCCCACTAGTTTGAGAGTAACATTCATTATAATTAGAAATTCATGAAGAGACAAAATTTAATGATAAAACTATATCTTGCATTGAATACGAAAGATAAATATATGGATATTCCTTGACATATGAAATTTTCCTCGATATTCTTAATCATGAATGGTTGGGCGTCTCAGATGTGAATACATACATAAGGTACATCATCATTATACGTCTGCCCAAATAGTGAGATAATATATTTATTAAAATTAATAAATATTTATATTTTGTACAAGTGGTTATATCACAACTATATAAAGGGAATATTGTGTGAATCATAATTCAGATTCATTATCCTTATATAATTTCTATGCTAGAACTTTCTTTGAGTGAGAATGATATTATAAAGAAAAAATATGAGTTAATCGAAGCTTATAATAAAAAAGTATCAGATGGCAGACTCTTTTTGATTCCTACATTTCAAAGTTAAAACTTTAAAATCTAATAAAATAAAATATACTGCTCATTTTTTCAATACATAATAGTTTTTGTTTTTTTGGGATGCATTGTATGCTGATAGAAGTCAGCCTAGACACCCTGAATATTTATTTTTGTGATCCATTACATGGATATGAAACCAACCGACCACACATGATTTGAATTGTGAATATTAAATACATAGAAATAAAAAATTTATAGATAATAAAACAATTATATATTCAGTATATGTTTCAACAAAAAAAATCTATGATAGGGAAGTCACCAAATACCAGCTAGATCATGGCATGTAGTCAGTGTCTGGAGGGACAATGCCTTTTAGTTACTAAATATGGAAAAAAGTATATATAGAAATATTTAACTATACAAACATTTAAAAACAATTTATTTATTTTGTTCAATGTTTCTATAGTGTCAAAAATAAGATAATGAAATCGATTCTAGATATTAAGTTTGTAAATTTAAGAGAGAAATCATAAATAATGAAATGACCAGCATCACCCAATAGGTAATTTCTGAAGGTAATTACAATTTCATAAAATATATATCATAATGAATTTTTTGTCTATAATTTCCCTATATTATCAAGATTTCCAATAACCTAGTTACTCAAATGAGGAAATCAATTTGTTTAGAGATGAGTGGAAGTTTACTTTTTGTCAGAATCTATACTGGAAACAAATTTAGGTGATTACTGACTATGTTTGTAATCTATTATGAGTTATGACCTTAAACATATATTTGGGGTGTGAAACATTAATTTCATAATGCTTAATTGTTGTTTTTTATCTCTTTTCAAAGTAAGTATAATGGAGGAAATCAATTATTTTAGAAGTATTGGCCTACAAACAATAAAATTGTTGTGAAATCCTGGAGGCGAAGGCAGAGGAAGAAGAAAAGTTGGTGTTAGAGACCATCATGGAGGAGGAGGTAGAGATGAAGACCTATGTGGATATCGATGTGAAGGAGGATAATAATTTATGGCTTACAAATAATAAAATTGTTTGAAAATGAAGTAGAATGAGGATCATACCATGATTTTGTTTGAAAGCAATAGTTTAAAAGTGCACACAAAACTTTAAATATAAGATAAGAATCATTGTGAAATATTTTTAGGTGAGTAAGTGAAATATTTTTTTCAACTCCTGTTTAAGTAATTATATATAGGGAGGTAATCCACCTGTAAGATAATTTTTTGTTGGAAGATTCAATTTCTCCACTAGTGCTATTGAAGAAAAATCTATACAACTCCCAATCATCAAAGTGGTATGTAATTTAACATAAATTTTTGAATAAATATTTGTGTTACCAACCACCAAAGTCATTTGGTGTATTAACGAAATATTAGAGGAAAACCAGCATTCATAAAGGAGGGATAGTGTCAAAGTGTATATTATTAGTTTAAAATTTACATTTTAATACAAAAAAGTGTCACTCACTATAAACTGAGTAAACGTGATTGAATTATATTGATAATTTAGGACAATGATTCATAATTAATTTTTGATTTGTATGAATCAGTTCAATGTCAAACCAACACATGATACCACTTGTATGGATCAAAGTGTGTGTTCCCAATTTAAAAGGACATTTGAGTAAAAAAACAAGTGTTAGACTCCAAAATAAGGAAATGCATTCTGGTTATTTTAATACTTTAATAACACTATTGGAAATGAAGGTTTTCCAAATGGATATACACCAATGGTTTCATCAAACCATTGTTATACTGTTAAAAAAAGTCAACAATTGCCAATGGTTTGTTCAAACCATTGGCAATGTCTTAATATAGTTAAGATTTACCAATGGTTTGACAAAACCATTGGGAAATCATTAGTTCCTCTAAGATATACCAACAGTTTTAATAAACTGTTGTTAAAGAGAGGCTTTTGCAATAGTTTTTAAAAACCATTGGGAATGCTTTCCCCCAAACACCTAGCACCCCAGCTCCCACTAAGCCTGATTACAGACCCTAATACAAAGCTCCTCCTGAAGTTTTCTCGACTGTGAAACTCCTTCCAGACATAGATCCATCATCAATCAATCAATTTATTATTTCTACACTTAAAATTAGTAAGTGTTACCTTAGTTTTAATGTTCTCTTTCTATTTTTTTTGTTTTCGGTTTTAATTTGTTCTAAATTAGAGTTCCTATGGTCTGTGGCATACCGAACCCTTTGATTTGTTTTCTATTATTTTTTTTAACACTTCAAACATGGTAAATTATTTTTTTAGTGGGGTGATATGGTAGCTTATATAGACTTTAATTTAGTTTGAAATTGGATTTGGATTTGTATTTATAGTTTTTGTTCAAGGAATAATGGGAAGGGTATTGATATTGAGGATAAATTGGATATTGATTGGGTGATGGATGCGAATTGTGAACACCCCCACCCCCACCACCCCTGGACACCTCCCACCCCCTGGATACCCTCCCCCCATTGGATAGCCCCCCCTAGACACCCCACCCCTTGGACAGCCCCCGCCCCCCCAGACACCCCCACCCTCACCCGCCCTACACACCCCTCACCCCCATGGATAGCACCACCCCCCCCCCCACCACCCCCACCCCCACCCCCCTCGACACCCCCACCCCCTGGACACCCTCTACCCCCTTGGGCACCCTCCACCCCCTTATACAGCCCCCTAGACACCACCACACCTTCTAGACACCACCGCACCTCCTAAGTTCTTGGACAAATTTTTAAATTGAAATTAACAATATAGTTTATTTCCCCTTTCCCAAATGACATTTCCTTAGTGAACCATAGAGCCTTATAAATTGAATTTTTCATGTTTTAATTAATTGAATTTGGCATATTTTGATAAATTGAATTTTCCATGTTTTGATAAATTTTATTTTTCATGTTTTGATAAATTGAATTTGTCATGTTTTGATAAATATAATGGGTTGTTTGGAATGAAGTTGATAATGCATAATGGTTTTCTTTTCCTAATAAATAAAATTATTTTAAATAAAATTACCCTAAGGGGGGCTGTAGGAGGGGTAAGGGGCTGTCCAGGTGTGGGGGTTGTCCTGGTGGGTGTGGGTTGTCCACGGGTAGGGGGTTGCAGGGGGGTAGGTATGACAACCCTGCTTTTTATTACAACTTAAACATGATTTATTACATAAAACTTCACTTGATACAACAAAGAAGATCGAGAGTTTTAGTGTCTTTGGGGCTTAGGATCATTACATAAAAACTTAAAACTTTAAATACAACATCTTTATTGAAAACTTCATTTACATAACCACTACATTCCTTCGTACTTAGCATTGCATGGGATAACCTGAGGACATGCATAAGAAAAGGGTGAGATATTAAGACCAGTAAGGGAGTACACATGGAATAACATGAGGAGTAAAATACATGTTAGGAAATAGGAATATCAATATAGCATAAGAGAAACATGAACATAAAGGCATGATAAAGCATGATAATCATAACATGGAATTGTGGCAACAACAGTTAACATGGATTTAGCATGAGCCAAGGCTCATTGCACATAAAGCATGAGTAAACCCTCATTGCACATGAAGCACGAGTAAACCCTAGTTTCACTTGAATTAGCATGAGTCAACACTCATTGCACATGACGTATCATGATACTATACTTTACCCAATGCATTGGAGCGCTATAAGGGCGCACCCTTCTTAAACATTTCCTTTCATGCATAAGTGTGCCACATGGATCATAAAACATGGATTCATAAGACATAATCATTTATTACACGATAAAGGAATGTGTAATTCATATATGAAACTTTATAATAAATAAGTAAATGTGGATAAAGGTGAATACACTTGATGGAGAAATGGGCATGGTATTCACTACACAATGACATTGGCTTAGAAAATCGGTGCGATTTCGGCAGAGTAACGGTGTGACATAAGAATTCATAAAAATGGTTGATGAGAGAGAAAGGGGTTACTCATCATATTTAAATGTAATGGAAAGTAAGGAGGTCATTAAGATACATGTCCCAACAATTGAAAATGAATTTAGATTCATGATACAAAAGTATTGCTTGAATGTAAAAGAAGAGGGAGAAGTTCCTTTCGGAATTTCGACATAGTAACAGGTGTACATGGGAGGCATTTAATGGGAGAGAAAGGGGTCTCCCATAATTCAAACAACAAGAGGGAAGTATGGGGGAGGTGCGAAACCATACCCCAACATTCATTATTGAAATTAAAAGGGCAATACAACTTAAAGAAAATTGAAAAAAATGAGAAAAGAAGGAAAAAACACTTACTTGGAAGTGTGCTTCCAAAGGCTTGAGAGAGGCTTGTGAGAGGCTTCTTGGGAGCTTGGGGAACCTTGGGAGGATTCTAGAGAGAGTAGGGCAGAGGTTGGATGAACTCAAAGGGATTTTAGTGAGGAGGAAGTGGGAGATTGGGTGGGTTTATATAGGAAAGGTGAGGGAATTCTTTATTATTTAGGTTTGGGTCCCCTTACATTAAATTAATCCAAACCACACACCATCCCATGGTTTTTGCACATGGTTTTTGGAAAAGGAAATAGGAAAACATTATTTTATAGGGCCAAGGTCCGAGCTTCTTAAAATAATAATGTTTCTTATGTGGAGGTGAGTCACACTCCCATGGAAATTAATTTAAAAAGGCAAAGTGTTGAATAAGTCTTGAGGGCTCCATTAATGCTTTGAAAAGTAAGTCAAACAAACCCAAAATCACATTATTTTATTGATAAAACATATATTGGCCGAAAATAAGGATTATGGTATTTTATTACATCACCATTGGGTCATTATGATGTCATAAAACAGATTATATATTTAAACGGTATTTAATTTTTACCCAAAAATTTCACTGTCTCAGAAAATTATGAAAAATTCACCATTGGATAATTTCGACATCCTGATTCCCAAAAAATAAAATTTATTTTATCTCAATAATTTTCTAAATATGTGAATTTTTACTTTTAAAATAAAAACCGACATTTATCAAAAATTCACGAGTTTTGACATAAATGGATTTCAAACCTTAATAAAAATTTTAATTGCATTCATAAAATTATAAGATCATTTATATTTAATAAAAAATAGTTTAATATTAATAATAATCTTTTATTAAAATATTATTTAATTCAAAAATCCCTTAATTTAATAAAAATATAATTCTGAATTAAATAATAACTAAAAATACCATTTGTACTTTAAAAACTATTTACAATGTATCAAAAATGACTAGAAATTATATTCATTATTACATACAAAATTAATGTACATGAACATAGTACTACTTATTTGTTACATAACCCCTTAAAACAGCCGCATAAGACCTAAGGGTAAGGTGTGCGATGGTGAAAGACTCTTGGGGCGGCTCGGATAACATCACTCGAGTGGTAATCTCTATCAACTTCCACTTTTCCAGTAGACGATCACGTTCAAGCTTGACATAATGAAGCTCAGCTTGGGCTTGGTCAAGGGAGAAGCCTAAAGACGCCACCTCTTTTCCGAGCTCCGAAAAATGGGCTTCATAAGGGTTAATTCTACTGGATGAGGCCATCGCTTCCTTTGTCTGAGTAAAATTGGGTTCGTTAAAGCCTTATATTTATACTACTCATGTGATCACTGTTCAACAACTATAAAAGTAACGGTCATGAATCTTATCATAAAACTAAATAAGTTGACATATTATAAAGACATTTTTCATAAAGAAACATTTAACTAGATCAAGAGGGATTTTCCATTAATGAAACTTTGGGTCGTTACAATATTCCCCCTTAAGAAATTTCACCCTCGAAATTTTCCTTTTCCCACACTAAAACAAATGTGGGTAACTCAGCTTTATCATATCCTCCGACTCCCAAGTGGCTTCTTCAAACTTATGGTTTCTCCACAACACCTCGACGAGGGGCATTGTCTTATTTTGTAGAACTGTTTCTCTACGATCTAAGATCTTCAATGGTTGCTCCTCATAAGAAAGATCATCTTCGAATTGTACCACCTCGGAAGAGAGTACATGTGAAGGGTCTGGTATGTACTTCCTTAAGAGGGATACATGAAAGACATCATGCACCTTGTCCATAGTAGGTGGAAGTTCTAGTCGATAGGCCACAGCCCCAACACGATCAAGAATCTCGAAGGGGCCGATGTACCTTGGACTTAACTTCCCTTTCTTTCCAAACCTCATGACCTTCTTCCATGGAGATATGCGTAAAAACACCATGTCTCCAACTTTAAACTCAAGGTCTCATCGATGATTATCTTCATAACTCTTCTGTCGACTTTGGGCTGTCTTGATATGCTGCTGAATAGTTTTCACCTTCTCCACCATTTCCACGACCATTTCTAGTCCGAGTATCTTACGTTCACCGACATCATCCCAACATGCCAGTGTTCTGCACCTTTTCCCATACAGGGCTTCGTATGGTTCCATTTGGATGCTCGAGTGGAAACTGTTATTATAAGAGAACTCAACCAGAGGAAGATGTTGATCCCATCCTCCTTTAAAGTCCATTGAGCATGCTCTCAACATATTCTCAAGTGTTTGGATAGTCCGCTCGGATTTTCCATCAGTTTGAGGATGATAGGTTGTACTGAAGTTCAGTTCAGTATTCAGAGCATGTTGAAGACTCTTCCAAAACTTAGAGGTGAATATTGGATCTCGGTCAGACACAATAGATAGTGGTAATCCATGCAACCATACCACATCCCTGATATATATCTGTGCCAGTTGATCCAAAGAGAAATCCTCTCGAATAGCAATGAAGTGTGCAGTCTTTGTAAGATGATCCACAACAACCCAGATTGCATTGTTGTCTTTGGATTTCCTTGGAATTCCGGTGCCAAATTCCATGGTGATGTTCTCCCATTTCCATTCTGGTATGGGAAATTGTTGCATCACCCACTTAGACTTCTGCCTCTCTGCCTTCACTTGCTGACACACCAGGCACTTTGATGTATATTCAGCGATCTCCTTCTTCATATTATCCCACCAAAAGTTTTCTCAGAGATCTCAATATATATTTGTGATCCCTGGATGAATAGAGAAATTTGAACTATGTGCATCATCCAAAAGTTCCTTCTTCATCTCCGGACTTGATGGAACACATACTCTTTTCCCAAACCACACAATTCCTTCTTCATTAACATTAAACTCCGAGGATTTTCCCTTTTTGATAGCTTCAACTTTTTCTTGAATTCCCACATCATCCTTTTGAGAATCCTTTAACCGTTCCAAAAGAGATGGTTGAGAAATCATTTTTGAAAGGATTTATGATGTTCCCTTCTTTATGATTCCCGCATCCATCTTCATCATGTCTAAGAAGATTGGATCCTTCTCAATTCTCATCATTGATAGAATCGCTGGATCCTTTCTACTTAGGGCATCCGCCACCTTGTTCGTTTTTACAGGGTGGTAAAGTATTGAACAGTCATAATCCTTGATGAGATCTATCCATCTTCTTTGGCGCATATTAAGATCTTTTTGTGTGAATATATATTTAAGACTCTTACGGTCAGTATATATCTCACATTTATCTCTATAGAGATAATGCCGCCAGATTTTCAAGGGAAATATCACCGCCGCCAACTCCATATCATGCGTTGGATAGTTTCTCTCATGGATTTTCAACTGCCTTGAGGCATAGGATATCACTTTATCATTCTTCATCAGCACACATCTTATGCCCTTCTTTGAGGCATCACTGAATACCACAAAAAGTTCCACACTTGTGGGTAAAGTGAGCACGGGCGCAGTGATAAGCCTCCTTTTCAACTCCTTGAATCTTTCTTCACATTCATCACTCCAAGCAAACTTTAATCCCTTTCGAGTTAGCTTGGTAAGAGGGTTGGACAATAGTGAGAAATTTCTCACAAATCGTCGATAATATCCAGCTAACCCCAAGAAGCTACGGATATATGTTACCGATGTTGGCCTCGGCCATCCCTCAATTGCATCTATTTTGGAGGGGTCCACAGATATCCCATTGCTTGTGATGATATGGCCCAAGAATGAGACCTCCTTCAACCAGAACTCACACTTACTGTACTTTTCATAGAGCTTCTCCTTGCGCAAAGTCTCTAGTACAGTTCTTAAATGCTCCTCATGGTCCTCCTTGGTTTTGGAGTATATTAGAATATCATCTATAAAGACTACTAAAAATTTGTCAAGGTAATCTCTAAAGACTATATTCATCAAGTCCATGAAGATTGTTGGAGCATTGGTGAGTCTGAAAGGCATTACCATGAATTCATAGTGCCCGTACCTTGTACGAAAAGCAGTCTTGGGGATATCTTCCTTCTTCACCCTTACTTGATAATATCCCGACCGCAAGTCCACCTTGGAGAAGTATTGTGCTCCACGCAACTGATCAAAAAAGTCATCAATTCGTGGGAGTGGATACTTGTTCTTTATCGTGATTTTGTTAAGTTCACGATAATAGATGCAAAGCCGCATTGACTCATCCTTCTTCTTGACGAAGAGGACTGGTGCACCCCATGGTGAAGCACTAGGGCGTATAAACCCTTTATCCAGATTCTCCTGTAGTTGTTTCTTCAGCTCTTCAAGCTCAACAACAGCCATTCTATATGGAGTCTTGGATATTGGTAGTGCCCCAGGTATAAGTTCAATTGAGAACTCAACATCTCTTCTTGGAGGAAGATCAGGCAGATCCTCGGGAAACACTTCCGCGAATTCCCTCACAGTAGGCATTTCTTCAAGGGTGGTTTTTTCCTTAGACTCAATCATCTGAGCCATATATGAATTTTCATAAGGCAACAATATCCATGCTTGAGATGATGGAGCTAAAGGAGATTCATCTTCCTCCTGACACTTGTAAAGAATCGGGGTTCGATTCTCTATATGGAGTGTGATTTCCCTCTCCCGACAATTTATGTTGGCACTATATAAGGAAAGCCAATCCATGCCAAGAATTGCATCAAATTCCACCAGAGGGAGTATGACGAGGTTTTCTGGGAAATTCAATCTACAGATTATAACAGGGTAGGACTTATACTCATGGGATACAATGATTGCCCCATTTTCCGTACTCACCAACATCCTTACTTCCATGATTTGTGGTGGTGCTAGGACTGTTCTACTAAACATTCGAGATATAAAAGAATGCGTAGAACCAAAATCAAAAAGTACGTTCTCTATTCTTAAATGAATAATTAGCGTACCTGTCACCACTTCGTTGTCGGGGTTCACTTCGGTAGAAGTGGTGGAAAAATCTCTTCCTTGTTGTCTTGGAGGTTGTTGGTTGCCTCTGAAAACCCTTGGGTTAGGGAACTGATTTGAAAAATGACCCAGTTCTTTGAATTTATAGCATTGGACAACGCATTGAGGATTGAACGGAGCATTCCTCTCCTCTGTCATAGCCGCGGGTCCTTCTTGCTGACAGTTAATAGCTAGGTGCCCTTGTCTTCTACACCTGAATCATTTTCTCGTCCCCTTAAGGAAATCTCCAGGGTGCTTCTTTCTGCACTTTTGGCAAGTGGGGTGTTGGAACTTCTTAGTACTATTGGATTTATCCATCGGACCACCAGTATTGAATTCCACCTTACGCTTCTTGTCCCCATGATACCCCTTTGATTCTCTGATCTCCATTTCAACCTTGAGCGCACATCGGAAAATTTCCTCATAGCTGTGGATGTCACGGATCACTAATGTTTTCCGCAAGCTAGGCTTCAGCCCACCAAAGAAGCGGTCAACCTTGCATCCAGGGGTAATGACAAAGACGTAAGTGTATCATGCAAGACTTGTGAAGTTTGCCTCATACTCTCCCATAGATTCTTTATCTTTCTGCTTGAGGTAAAGGAAGTCCCTTTCCATCTTAAGACGGAGGGTGCGCGGAAAATATTTATCGAAAAACATCTTCTGGAATTCCTTCCATTCCAAAGTCTCGATCTCCTCCTCAGGCTTCGTATTTTTTATCAACGTCCACCATTGATCAGCTTCACCCTCCATATGATAAGTTGCCAGGAGAACCTTCTCTTGTTCAGAACATTGGAGGATGGAGAAGATCTTTTCAATGGAGTTGATCCATTGTTCGGCGATCGTGGGATCGGATGATCCACTAAAAGTAGGAGGCCTTTGTCTCATGAAGCTTTCAATAGCAACTTGTTCTTTCTTAGTGGGGGGTTGAACGTTCCTCTTGACCAGTGTTACTATTCAAAACTTGAGTTAACAGAGAGAGAAGTGTGACAAAGTTCGCGATTCCCGCTCCCATTGGATTGGGCATCTCATTAGTACAATCATCACACTGATCTTCACAACGGTTGTTAGCCTGATTCCTGTTATTACCGGCCATTGGCTGGAATAAAAGGAAAGTTAGGGGTAACACATAAAAAGTAATCCAAAGACAAAAGTTGATGACTTATAAATAAACTTTAATTTCTTTAACTCATGAGTCTATAGGCTTCAATCTAGGCTTTTCATGATCTACTTTCTAACATATATTCATAGGGGCATTTTTTTTAATTCCCTTAATAAGGCTTCATACTAAGCTTGTGAATTTATCAAATAATATCCCCTGGGAGTGTTTTAACCAAGAGTGCAGCAAGGCCCATTGTCGTGCACCATTTCCCATTCGAGTCTAGCTCAAAGCGGTGTTTTTGGGTTTTACCCCTAGGATACATCTGTTCCAGAGCCGCTTCTACCTGCTCGTATCCAGACAGAGATGTATTTTCTTGATAAACCACTTACTCAATACTTACCAAAACATAGGGATGTTTTTTTTATACTTAGTCTTGTATCTAAAGCTTTACTAGGGTTTTCCTAATTCCAAAAATAACTAAAACTTCCTCTGATACCAACTATGACAACCCTGCTTTTTATTACAACTTAAACATGCTTTATTACATAAAACATCACTTGATACAACAAATAAGATCGAGAGGTTTTGTGTCTTTGGGGCATAGGATCATTAAATAAAAACTTAAAACTTGAAAGACAACATCTTTATTGAAAACTACCTTTACATGACCACTACATTCCTTCATACTTAGCATTGCATGGGATAACCTGAGGACATGCATAAGAAAAGGGTGAGCTATAAAGCCCAGTAAGGGAGTACACATGGAATAACATGAGGAGTACAATAAATGTTAGGAAATAGGAATATCAATAGATCATAAGAGAAACATGAACATAAAGACATGATAAAGCATGATAATCATAACATGGAAATGTGGCAACATCACTTAACAAGGATTTAGCATGAGCCAAGGCTCATTGCACATAAAGCATGAGTAAACCCTCATTTCACATGAAGCACAAGTAAACCCTAGTTTCACTTGAATTATCATGATTCAACACTCATTTCACATGATGTATCATGATACTATACTTTACCCAATGCATTGGAGTGCTATAAGGGTGCACCCTTCTTAAACATTTCATTTCATGCATAAGTGTGCCACATGGATCATAAAACATGGATTCATAAAACATAATCATTTATTCCAAGATAAATGAATGTGGAATTCATATATGAAACATTATAATAAATAATTAAATGTGTATAAAGGTGAATACACTTTATGGAGAAATGGGCATGGTATTCACTACACAATGGCATGGCATTGGCTTAGAAAATCGGTGCGATTTTGACAGCGTAACGGCGTGACATAAGAAATCATAAAAATGGTTAATGAGAGAGAAAGTGGTTACTCATCATATTTACATGTAATGGACAGTAAGGAGGTCATTAATATACATGTCCCAACAATTGAAAATGAATTTAGATTCATGATACAAAAGTATTGCTTGAATGTAAAAGAAGAGGAAGAAGTTCCTTTCGGAATTTCAGCCTAGTAACGGGTGTACATGGGAGGCATTTAATGGGAGGGAAAGGGGTCTCCCATCATTCAAACAATAATAGGGAAGTATGGGGGAGGTGAGAAACCATACCCCAACATTCATAATTTAAATTAAAAGGGAAATACAACTTAAATAAAATTGACAAATAATGAGAAAGGAAGGAAAAAACCATAACTTGGAAGTGTGCTTCCAAAGGATAGAGAGAGGCTTGTGAGAGGCTTATTGGGAGCTTGGGGAACCTTGGGAGGATTCTAGAGATAGTAGGGCAGAGGTTGGACTAACTCCAAGGTATTTTAGTGAGGTCGAAGTGGGAGCTTGTGTGGGTTTATATAGGAAAGGTGAGGGAATTCTTTATTATTTAGGTTTGGGTCCCCTTACATTAAATTAATCCAAACCACAAACCATCCTATGGTTTTTTCCCATGGTTTTTTGAAAAGGAAGAGGAAAAAATTATTTTACAGGGCGAAGGTCCGAACATCTTAAAATAATAAGGTTGCTTATGTGGAGGTGAGTCACAGTCCCATGGAAATTAATTGAAAAGGGCAAAGTGTTGAATAAGTCTTGAGGGCTCCATTAATGCTTTGAAAAGTAAGTCAAACAAACCCAAAATCACATTATTTTAATGATAAAACATATATTTTCCGAACATAAGGATTATGGTATTTTATTACATCACCATTGGGTCATTATGATGTCATAAAACACATTATATATTTAAACGGTATTTAATTTTTACCCAAAAATTTGACTGTCTCAGTAAATTATGAAAAATTCACCGTTGGATAATTTCGACATCCTGATTCCAAAAATAATATTTATTTTATCTAAATAATTTTCTAAATATGTGAATTTTGACTTTTAAAATAAAAACCGACATTTATCAAAAATTCACGGGTTTTGACAGAAATGGCTTTCAAACCATAATAAAAAATTTAATTGCATTCATAAAATTATAAGATCATTTATATTTAATAAAAATTAATTTAATATTAATAATAATATTTTATTAAAATATTATTTAATTCAAAAATACCTTAAATATAATTCTTAATTAAATAATAACTAAAAATACCATTTGTACTTTATAAACTATTTACAATGTATCAAAAATGACTAGAAATTATATTCATTATTACATACAAAAATAATGTACATGAACATAGTACTACTTATTTGTTACATAACCCCTTAAAATATCTGCATAAGACCTAAGGGTAAGGTGTGTGATGGTGACAGACTCTTGGGGTGGCTCGGATAACATTGCTCGAGTAGTAATCTCTATCGACTTCCACTTTTCCCGTAGACGATCACATTCGAGCTTGACATAATGAAGCTCAGCTTGGGCTTGTCAAGGGAGAAGCCTAAAGACTCCACCTCTTTTCGGAGATCCAACAAATGGTCTTCGTAAGGGTTAATTCTACTAGATGAGGTCATCGCTTCCTTTGTCTGAGTAAAATTGGGATCGTTAAAGCCTTATATTTATACTACTCATGTGATCGTTGTTCAACGGGTATAAAAGTAATGGTCACAAATCTTATCATAAAACCAAAGAATTTGACATATTATAAAGACATTTTTCATAAATAAACATTAACTGATCAAGAGGGATTTTCCATTAATGAACTATGGGTCGTTACAGTAGGAGGCTACAGGGGTGTGGGGGAGGGGGGTATGGGCTGCCAAAGAGGGGTGAAGGTTGTCCAGGGGGGTCCTTGTGGGGTTTCCAGGTAGTGGTAAGGGTGTGGGATGTCTTGGGGGGTGGGTTATCCAGATCTGTGGGGGTGGGATGTCCTGGTGGAGGAGGGGGTGGTGGCTGTCCAGGGGTGCGGTGGGTTTTATAGGTGAGGGAGGGGGTATGGGGTGTCCAGTGAGGGGTGTTCTGTCCAGGTGGGGTGGGGGTGGGCTTTCATGTGGGGGGTGGGGTTGGGTGGGCAGTCCATGTGGGGGGCTATCCAGGGTGGGGTTATAGGGGAGGGGTTGTGGGATATCCAGGTAGGGGGTGGGCTGTCCAGGGGGTGGGTGGGTTGGATATCCATGTAGGGGAGGGGGTATATGTTGTCCAAGGAGGGGGGCTATCCAGTGGGGGTGGGTGGGCTATCTAGGGGGTTGTAGGGGGTAGGGGGCTGCAGGGGAGGAGGTGTGGGCCCTCCAGGGAGGGGGTTGGTCTGTCCATGGGTGGTGGTGGGTGGGCTATCTAGGCAGTGGAGGGGGTGTGGGCTGTTAAGGGGGGGGATGTCTAGGGAGGGGTGGGTTTTCCACTTTGATGTTGTACAAAAAAAAATAGGAATCACATATAACCAATGTATAGTTTCTTTCGCACGTTAAGACTTTCTTGAAGTTCCATACAAACACTCACTATTACCCTTCCAAGAAGAAGTGATCTCTACAAAGAAAACTCACTCAAGTTCTTATACACTATCCATATTGATATCATTACAAATTAGACATTTTTAAAACTCCATATCACCTAATCATATAACAAGTCTCATACTTCTAATGAGTATTGTCCCATAAAAACATGTCTCATAAAATCTGATCCACATATGATATTTGGTGTTGTGTTTACAATTGGGTGTGTTGTGATTTATATGTATGATATTAATGGTTTACACCAATAGTATTCTCAGTCATCTATAGTAGGCTCGAAATCATGCTACAATTGGATAGAGATTTGATTTTATAAACCCTAGTTTGGGGGTGGACACCCCCCACCACCTTAGACAGCCCCCCACCCCACCCCTAAACACCCCCACCCCCTAGACAGCCCTAGCCACCCCCATGGATAGCCCACCCATCCCCCGTGGATAGCCCGCCCACCCCCTGGACACCTCATACCCCCTGAACATCCCCTCCACCCCTGTGGAAAGCCCCGCTCACCCACCCTATACCCCCCCCAGACATCCCTGCTACCCCTTGGACAGCCTGCCCACCCCCTAGACACCTCGTACCCCCTGAACATCCCCACCCCACCCCCTGGGGACCCCTAACACCCTCTGGATAGCCCTTCCACCCTTGTGGATAGAATTCCCACCCCCTTGGACACCTTGTACCCTCTAGACAGCCCCCCCCCCCCCCACCCCCCACTCATGGATACCCCCCCCCCACCCCCGGACACCCACCTGCCACCCCCCGGAACACCCCCCCACCCCACCCCCAGGACACCCCCGACCCCACTGGACAGCCCCTCCACCCTCGTGGACAACCCACCCACCCCCCATGGACACCCCCTAGAGACCTCATACCCCATGGACAGCCCCACCACACCCGTGGATAGCCTACCCACCCCTGGACACCCCGTACCCCCTGGATAGCCCCGCCCACCCCCTGGACTCCCCACCCACCTTCTGGATACATTGAACCCCCTGGATATCCCCACACCCCCTAGAAATCCCCCTAGACACCCCCGCCCCCCCTAGACAACCCCATCACCCCCGTGGATAGCCCACCCACCAACCTGGACACCCCATACCCTGGATATCCACCCCGCCACCATCATGGACATCCCTCCACATAGACACATCAACCCCCTTGACATCCCTCCACCCCCTGGACATCCCTGACCCCATGTACAAGCCCTACCACCCCCCCTAGACACCTCGTACCCCCCTGGACACCCCACCCCCTTGGGTAGTGTATTTGATCACTCAAATAATCTACTTAAAATATAAAATTTCTTCGATCTAAAATTTAATCAACTCCTGAAAAATTCTCCTCCATAAGTTTACATGATCTTGTACACACATGTATAGTTCTTCAAATATATTTTGTTATAAATATATTGTTTTCTTTTCTTTTATATTATGATTCTCATATAGAGTAGTGTGTTAGTTATGGTTTCATATAAAGTGAAAAATTCTCGATTACTTAAATATATTTTCGATGAAACATCAAACTTAGAGAATTTATTTTGATAAAATGACTTACAACAATTTTTTTACACAATGGATATAATTTGGATGTATGAAACCAATCGGATTTCAAGCGATTTTCGAAACAATTCGAAGATCTTTTTAGAATTTTTCATTTCAAAATGCTTCAGATATTGGTCACAAACACTATCCCTATTACAATTGTGTTGGAAGGCCTTGGTTGAGTTGTGAAGAAGTCAGATGCCACATAACCAAATATTATTTTCAAGAAAACTACTTGGTCTGGTGTCACAATGGGGAGAAAATAAAATCTCAAATTACTAATGATCGAAATGAGGGGACTGGATTAGAGAATTTGTTATATGATTGGTTTCTGTTTATTAGTCATCATGAAAAAGAAAGGATTCCAGCCCAAGAAGATTTTGATATGAGCACACATGATGATGTCTCCAGTGTAAAAAGATTGAATGATGCTACCACGACTCCAGTATATTGACAATGCGGTAAAATAAAAAAGCTGGAATTTTTAATCTGATTATTTCATGGGAAAACTGTGTTCGGGATTTCTAATACTACCATCGATCACATTCTTACATTCATTAAGGACTTATTTCCAGATGATGCAGATATTCCCTCAACCCACTATATGGCATGGAATTTAGTTGAGGAACTTGGATTTTTAAGAAAAAAAATTCATGTTTTCCCAAATGATTGTTGATTAATATAGGATGAAACTGCTAAACAAAATCATTTTATAAAATGTGGCACATCCTGTAAGAAGCTAAAAGCTGATGGAACACCATCTCGTGTTCCACAAAAAGTAATGTGGCACTTTCCATTGATCCCCATACTCCAGAATCTTTTTATGTCTGATGAAATATCAATAAAAATGTGATGGCATGATACAAAGATAAAGAATACGAATGATGAGTTGGTTCACCCGGTAGATGGATTTTCATGGAAGAGATTTGATGCTCGATATCCTGATTTTGCAGCTGACGTAGGTAATGTGAGGTTGGTTCTTTCATGTGATGGTTTTAATCCATTTGGGCAGATGCTTACATTTCACATCACATGACCAGTTGTTATACACATTTAAAATCTTCCCCCATGGTTGTGTATGAAAAAACCATTCACATTCATGAGTATACTCATATCTAGCCCTTCTTATATGAGCAATGAAATATATGTATACATGTAACCTTTAATAAAAGTGTTTCAACTTCATTGGGATGTGGGTGTCCACACATACAATGCATGTTCTAAATACATATTTCAGATGCGTGTTGTGCTTATGTGGATGATCAATGATTTTCCTGCTTATGTAATGATGTCTGGATGTGTAAAGACCTGTAAATTTCAAGGAAATTTGTTTTTAATTTTCTTTGGAATTTTACAAGAAAGCAGTTTCTTGACGGCACCTGATTCCGAGGCCCGGTGTGCCCGGAATCATTTTCCGAAGTTTGGATCAGGTACGTTCAGTGAACGAACGAGCGGGTTTTTCTAACTTTTGAACCGGTTCTCGGAATTGAATTCTGAGGGCACTGATGGAATCGCAGCACCGGTATTTTCTTAGAAACGCCTCTTCCAAAGTTGCGTTTTCTCGGGTGTGGTTTTTAATATTTGGGCTTTAAGTTAAGAAATAAAATAAAGTGGTACGACAAACTTTATTTTATTTCAATTAAAGCCGCTTAAAACCACTTAAAGCTTCTTAATCTAAGTTAAAGCGGATAAGGTACAATTCAAAATATCTTACCCTCTTGGTAGGACATTTGTGAGGTGGGGCCCGCACGAGCCCCACCATTTCCTTTCCGCCAAGTAATGCACCCGCGAAAACCCTTCTTAAATAAAGTCAACTGGGGCGTTTTCTTAAACAATTAAATGCTCCTATTAATTGGGTGATTTATTCGATGAAATTAATTCTATGAATTAATGGGTCATTACTTAGTTTGTTTTTCGTATGTTGGTATGTAATAAAATAATACCAACATTTTATTTTCTTCTTGAGTGTTGTTCATTGAGAGGATTTGACATAAACCTTAAGTCCTTCATCCTCCTTCGTGAAGAACGCGAAGAACGCTAAGAACACCGGCCTACAACGAAGGGCGACGAAGAACGCCGAGCCCTCGGAGATCGACGATGCGACGCCAAGTACCGCGACGCTGGCGATTCTTCTCCCGCGACGTTCTTCTGCGACGTTCCTTCATCTGCGACAAATCTTCGATCATCCGTTGAGGTGAGAGGTTGTGGACCTTTTTATTTTTCCTTGTGGTTTATGAAAACAACATGGATTTAATTTGTATAATTAAATCTGAATGTTCTTGAACCTCGGAGTTCGTCGACGTGACGCTGAGTACCACGACGACGCGATGGTCTTCTCCTTCCGCGACGATCCATTCCGCGAAGAACGCACGGGCGATGACTTGATGAGGTAGGGGTTTTATTTGAAAGAAATATTTATTCCCATGGTTGTTCATCTAAAATAAAGAACCCGGACCAAAGTTCAATTTTAAATTTTATTAAAATTGTGCCTTGTTTGTTTTTCATGGGTTGAAAATTTTATTCCCGATTGTTATCACCTAACGCGGAGGGTGCGGGCCAAACAAACATGGCCCGACAACCCTACACAGTTCTTCATTGATGTTCGGATTTGGCAGGCGACAACAAAACATGCCGCAGAGACGATTTGATGATTCCGCAGTGAAGAACGGGACCCGGGAGGAGCAGCGGTGCAAACGGAAGTGAAATCGGACCAACGGAGCAACTCCGGTGGCCCGCGGAATCCACCGGCGGCGCGGGTCGCCGGCGCGGTGGCGCCCCGGCACGCCGCCGGATAGAGATGTCGCGGCCGAAGCTGCGGCGGCGGCCGCGCGGGTCCGGCGCACACGGGACGCAGAAAATCCGCATCCGCTGATCAGGGCGGCCCCCGCAGGGGTCGCGGTGTTGTCACGCGGGGGCAGCGCGCCCCCCGCGTCGCTCGGCCGCTCGGACGAGCCGCCGGGCCGGCCGGCTGGGCCGCACCGTGCCCGGGCCGGGTCTAGCGGGGTCGGGTCGACCCAGTTCGGGCAGACCCAGGGGGATCGGGCCGGGTCGGTCCGGGCCCAGACCCCCTGTTTTCGGACTGTTTTCGGTCTTTTGCCCATATCCTGGGCTACGGACCTCCGATCAACGCTCCGTCAGCGGCAACGCGATCCTTGTATCGGGACGGTCATTTTGGTATTTCGTACATAAGGTTTCGGAATAATTTTGGTTCGGCCGGTTTGGTTCGTACACGAAACCAACCGGGCCCTCGGAGCGGAAACGCTCATATCTTGAGCTCCGGACGTCCGATCGACGTGCCGTCGACTTTGATGGATTCTTCTTAGTGAGACGGACCTTTTGGCTTACTCTGCTCGAGGTTTGGATGAAGTTGGAGTATGTTCGGGTTGGTTTTGACTTAAAAACCAACCGGGCCCCTGGAACGAAAAAGCCAATAACTCTCAGACCGGGCGTCTGATTGACGCGCCGTCTGCGACGTTGAGTTCCTACTGATGATACGGAACATTGGGATACATCAACTCTGGACCATGTTTCAGTTGATTTATCAGCCTCTCGGCTCGTGGAGCGGACCCTCCCGTGCGAGCTTGTTGTGTGCGGAAACCCTAGTGCTGGCTGCGACTGCGACGACGACGACGACTGTGCAGAGATCCTCAGTGGATTCGACGACGACTATGCAGAGATCCTCAGTGAATTCGATGGTGACGACTACAGCACTTAGCGATCCTACGTGGATCAGTGCTACATATCCTGTGTGGGTCTGATCCTGTGTGGGCCATTGCGGGGGTTAGTACCTATCGATCCTTTGTGGGTCCGGGCTTAGATGATTCAGTGCTGGTCTTGTATCCTATGTGGGTCCCAGCTTAGATGATTCAGTACTGGTCTTGTATCCTATGTGGGTCCCAGTATAGATGAATCAATGAAGACTGCTAGTCTTGTATCCTATATGGGAACCAGCTTAGATGATTCAGTACTGGTCTTGTATCCTATGTGGGTCCCAGTATAGATGAATCAATGAAGACTGGTGGTCTTGTATCTTATGTGGGTCCCAGCATAGATGATTCAGTACTGGTCTTGTATCCTATGTGGGTCCTAGTATAGATGAATCAATGAAGATTACTGGTCTTTTATCCTATGTGGGTCCCAGCTTAGATGATTCAGTACTGGTCTTGTATCCTATGTGGGTTCCAGTATAGATGAATCAATGAAGACTGCGGGTCTTGTATCCTATGTGGGTCCAAGCTTAGATGATTCAGTGCTGGTCTTGTATCCTATGTGGGTCCCAGCATAGATGAATTAATGAAGACTGCTGGTCTTGTATCCTATGTGGGTCCCATCTTAGATGATTCAGTATCTATATCTAATCATCTTTTCCACCTTCTCATTGATGTATACCTGTGTGAGATGAATCCTATTTTTCTTTCCTATGTGGATTGTGTTGTGCTATCCTGTGTGGATTTATGTTTTACTTTCCTAAGCAGATTGTGTTATGCTATCCTGTGTGGATTTACGTTTTACTTTCCTATGTGGATGGGGTTGTGTTATCCTGTGTGGTTTTACGTTTTACTTTCCTATGTGGATTGTGTTGTGCTATCCTGTGTGGATTTACGTTTTACTTTCCTATGTGGATTGTGTTGTGCTATCCTGTGTGGATTTACGTTTTTCATTCCTATGTGGATTGTGTTGTTCTATCCTGTGTGGATTTACATTTTCCTTTCCTATGTGGATTGGGTTGTGCTTGGGCTCGGGTGTTAGAGCCGAACGGTAATTGATGACTTAGGTATATGTATGGGCATATACCTATGCAGTGTCGGATGTTACTTCGTGATTGTATCTTTCCTTTGTGGTTTAACCATTGTGGATTTTGGGAGACCTTTGGGGGTCTCGGGGTCCCTACTGAGTAGCTTATACTCACCCCTACATGGGCTATTCCCGCACTTCATTGTGTTGGTTGCAGACGACGGACAGCGCTGATCGTGGTCAAGGTTGGCGGAGCAGAACGGTACCTGGAGGTGGACCACTAGGTGGGGGTACTCGGAACGGACGGTTGGACCGAGGAGCTGTGGATGCTATCTGTACTCACCAATCAGGTGGGACTTCCAGAGGACGGCTCGACACTGCGGCTTTTCTTTCAGTTTCTGTTTTTTCCTTTCAGTTTTACTTTACAGTTGGGCTTGTATATCCGGCCCCTTTACACTTTCAGCACAGCTTGTTTCAGTTTTTACTTAGTGTTTACTTTTACTTCCGCTTGTACTCTGTGGTGTATGTTTACTTTTATTAAGGAAATGTCTTCCCTTTTTACCAGGATTTACGCCTTAGTTCTAGTCGTCATCCCCTGGCCTATGGGAGGCGGGCTTGGGGTAGTCACGGCACGGGCCCCGAGGACGGGTCCTGACAAATTGGTATCAGAGGAGTTCGGTTTTACCGCCGACTCTGATCTTTATTCTAAGTGAAGCAATAGTTTTAAGCGTATTGAGTGTGGTTATCAGTCCAGGGAGCCCAGTGTTGGTGCGGCGTCCGACGTATCCGTACACCAGGACCCTGACTTCTGATTTCCGACTTAATGCACGAAAAAATTGATTGTGTGTGTGTTTCAAGTTTTCTTTGTGATTACTTGTGTCAGCTCACCAGGTATATTGTTCTGACTGTGGCGCACTTGTTCCCTTTTCAGGATGGCCCCACGACGGCAGCCAGGTAGGGTTCCTAGAGTTGAGCGTGACGACAGCCCACCGAGCGACGAGGCCTCAGTGCAGGGCTCCTTGTCAGCAGAGGCACCGGCGGTACCTTTACCCGCCGAGCCACAGATGCTTCCAGCCGCTGACGATGCACGTCTCCTTAGTGCACTGCTTGAGTTCCAGCGCCAACGACCACCCAGGTTCCTTGGGGAGATGGACCCCCAGGCAGCCGAGGACTGGCTGGAGGCAGTAGTCCGAGTTTTCAGATTAGTGAGGACACCAGCAGACCTCATGGTGATCCTCGCAGTGAGACTCCTTCACGCGGCACCAGGCAGATGGTTGAGCTTGATGCTCCAGGTGCACGACGAGACATCTCTCCTATGGACGGACTTTGAGAGCATCTTCCGCTCCGAGTTCATCCCAGCCACCCTCCGTGCGGTGTGCATCTAAGAGCTACTACAGCTACGGCAGGGCATCATGACAGTGGCCGAGTACTCGGCGAGATTTACTGATCTTCTGCGCTACTCCACGGATATGGTACGGGACCCGTTCTTTCGGGTCCGGAACTTCGAGCAGGGATTGAGGCATGAGATCAGGGCTTCGATGATCTCCCTCAACTTTCCGACGCAGGCAGAGGTGTTGGAGAGATCCCTTTTAGTGGAGAGTTTTCTCGCCGAGAAGGCTCCAGTGACAGGGGCCTCCACAGGACGGCCCATAGCAGGGTCTTCTATAGCTGGAAGTAGACAGATGACGCAGAGGTCCAAACGGGCTAGACAATCAGATGGGCAGTCAAAGGATGAAGGTTCAGTTGTGCGGGGAACACGATGGAGAGCAAGCTACACGAGGGGCAGGCATTGTAATGCATGCGGCAGGCAAGGTCACATGGCTCGAGACTGCCCGACTCATCTTACAGATGAGCAGCAAGTGGTAGAGGGACCTCCCAGACAGAGGTTTGGCCATGGCGGTCCATAGGGTGCAGGCGGACGAGGTAGAGGAGCTGGCCGAGCAGCAGGTGGTGGACGACGCTTTGAGGTGTTGCCACCACCACCACCAGGAGGTCCACCCCGACCGCAGGGAGTTGGTGGACATGGGAGAGATCAGCTTCAGGAAGTTGAGGCCTTCGATCATGGAGCTCTGCGAGCAGATGGACAGGAGTGGAACTATTGGATAGGTCTTTTGTACTTCTAGTTCCTTGTTTTTGTTGTGTAGTGTCTTTGTATTATGAGCTGCAATAATAAAAGACGCATACCTTTGTGATGTTTTCATTCCTTTCCTCTTTTGTGTTGTTACTAAGAGGTTCCGGTTTAGACTGTTGACTTGACCCTCACTTGTGAGACATCTACTAGAGGAGACCCAGTTACCACACACTGATGCCGACAGTGTGACTCAACCCTTGGAGGCGAGAGTAACGGTTGGATCTCTTGGTAGTAGCGTCGAGGCCTTACGACGTCATCCTTGGTATGGATTAGTATCATCCATGTCGGGATTGACTGTATTAGGCAAAGAACGTGGTTCATCCAGGGGATGATACCGGATTTCTCTTATCGGAAAATAAGAAATCATAGCAGCTCTTGTGGGACCAGAGGTGGTCCAGTCCACGACAGAGAAGGTCCAGGTCATCCAGGAGGTGGAGGCCACTAGAGTTCGAGGATGGCGACCACGTCTTCATGCGGGTCTCACCTCGACGTGGATTACGGAGTTTTGGCTGAGGTGTAAAGTTGTCTCCATGCTTCATCAGACCCTTCCAGGTCCTCAGCAGTATTGGCGAGGTGGCTTACTACCTAGCTCTACCGCCTTTGTATCCCTAGTTTGTGTTGAAGCTTTACGGGGACATAAAGCACCGTGGTGGAAGTAATGTAAAGACCTGTAAATTTCAAGGAAATTTTTTTTTAATTTTCTTTGGAATTTTACAAGAACGCAGTTTCTGACGGCACCTGATTCCGAGGCCCGGTGTGCCCGGAATCATTTTCCGAAGTTTGGCTCGGGTACGTTCAGTGAATGGACGAGCGGGTTTTTCTACCTTTTGAACCGGTGCTCGGAATCGAATTCTGAGGGCACCGATGGAATCGCACTACCGTTATTTTTTTAGAAACGCCTCTTCCGGAGTTGTGTTTTCTTGGGTGTGGTTTTTTATATTTGGTCTTTAAGTTAAGAAATAAAATAATGTGGTACGAAAAACATTATTTTATTTCAATTAAAGCCGCTTAAAGCCACTTAAATCTGCTTAAGCTAAGTTAAAGCAGATAAGGTACAATTCAAAATATCTTACCCTCTTGGTAGGACATTTGTGAGGTGGGGCCCGCACGATCCCCACCATTTCCTTTCCGCTAAGTAACGCACCCGCGAAAACCCTTTTTAAATAAAGTCAACTGGGGCATTTTCCTAAACAATTAAACGCTCCTATTAATTGGGTGGTTTATTCGTTGAAATTAATTCTATGAATTAATGGGTCGTTACTTAGTTTTTTTTTTCATATGTTGGCATGTAATAAAACAAGACCAACATTTTATTTTCTTCTTGAGTGTTGTTCGTTGAGAGGATTTCACAGAAACCTTAAGTCCTTCATCCTTCTTCGCGAAGAACGTGAATAACGTGAAGAACGTCGGCCTCCAACGAATGGCGACAAAGAACACCGGGCCCTCGGAGATCGACGACGCGACGCCAAGTACCGCGACGTCGGCGATTCTTCTCCCGCGACGTTCTTCTGTGACGTTCCTTCATCCACGACAAATCTTCGATCATCCGTTGAGGTGAGAGATTGCGGACCTTTTTATTTTTCCTTGTGGTTTATGACAACAACATGGATTTAATTGGTATAATTAAATCTCCATGTTCTTGAACCACGGAGTTCGTCGACGTGACGCAGAGTACCGTGACGACGCGACGGTCTTCTCCTTCTGCGACAATCAATTCCGCGAAGAACGCATGTGCGACGACTTGACGAGATAGGGGTTTTATTTGAAAGAAATATTTATTCCCATGGTTGTTCATCTAAAATAAAAAACCCGGACCAAAGTTCAATTTTAAATTTAATTAAAATTGTGCCTTGTTTGTTTTTCATGGGTTGAATATTTTATTCCCGATTGTTATCACCTAACGCGGAGGGTGCGGGCCAAACAAACACGGCCCGAAAACCCTCCGCAGTTCTTCGTTGATGTGCGGATTTGGAGGGCGAGGAAAAAACGTGGCGCAGAGGAGATTTGACGATTCTGAAGTGAATAATGGGACCCGAGAGGAGCAGCGGCGCAGACAGAAGTGAAATCGGACCACCGGAGCAACTCTGGTGGCCCGCGAAACCCACCGGCGGCGCGGGTCGCCAGCGCGGCGGCGCCGGCGGCCGGAGGCGGCGGCGCATCGGCGCGCCGCTGGATAGAGCCACTGCGGCTGAAGCAATGGCGACGGCGGCGCCAGAGGACCCACGGCCGCGCGGGTCTGGGGCACACGGGACGCGGCAAAGCCGCGTCCGCTGATCAGGGCGGCCCCCGCAGGGGCCGCGATGTTGTCACGCGGGGGCAGCACGCCCCCCGCGTCGCACTGCCGCTCAGCTGAACTGAGCCGGGCCGGGCCGGGTCCAGCCATGTCGGACCCGGGTCGGGTCGACCCGGTTCTGGTCGGCCCGGTTCGGGCCGACCCAGGGGGGTCGAGCCGGGTCGGTCCGGGCCCAGACCCCCCGTCTTCGGACCGTTTTCGATCTTTTGCCCATATAGAGGGCTACGGACCTCCGATCTACGCGCCATCAATGGAAACGTGATCCTTGGATCGAGGCGGTCATTTCGGTATATCGCACTCAAGGTTTCGGAATACTTTGGGTTCGGCCGGTTTGGTTCGTACACGAAACCTACCGGGCCCTCCGAGCGGAAATGCTCACATCTTGAGCTCCGGACGTCCGATTGCTGTGCCGTCGACTTTGATGGATTCCTCTTAGTGAGACGGTCCTTTTGGCTTACTCCGCTCGAGGTTTGGGTGCAGTTGGAGTACGTTTGGGTTGGTTTTGACTTAAAAACCAACCAGGCCCCTCGAACGAAAAGGCCAACAACTCTCAGACCGGGCGTCCGATTGACGCGTCATCTGTGACGTTGAGTTCCTGCTGACGATACGAAACTTTGGGATACATCAACTTTGGACCATGTGTCAGTTGATGTATCAGCCTCTCGGCTCGTGGAGCGGACCCTCCCGTACGATCTTGCTGTGTGCGGGAACCCTAGTGCTGGCTGCGACTGCGACGACGACGACTGTGCAGAGATCCTCAGTGGATTCGACGACGACTGTGCAGAGATCCTCAGTAGATTCGATGGCGACGACTACAACACTCAACGATCCTACGTGGATAAGCGCTACAGATCCCGTGTGGGTCCGATCCTGTGTGGGCCATTACTGGGGTTAGTACCTATCGATCCTTTGTGGGTCTGGGCTTAGATGATTCAGTGTTGGTCTTGTATCCTATGTGGGTCCCAGCATAGATGAATCAATGAAGACTACTGGTCTTGTATCCTATGTGGGTCCCAGCTTAGATGATTCAGTACTGGTCTTGTATCCTATATGGGTCCTAGTATTGATGAATCAATGAAGACTGCTGGTCTTGTATCCTATGTGGGTCCCAGCTTAGATGATTCAGTACTGGTCTTGTATCCTATGTGTGTCCCAGTATAGATGAATCAATAAAGACTGATGGTCTTGTATCCTATGTGGGTCCCAGCTTAAATGATTCATTATTGGTCTTGTATCCTATGTGGTTCCTAGTATAGATGAATCAATGAAGACTACTGGTCTTGTATCCTATGAGGGTCCCAGGTTAGATGATTCAGTACTGGTCTTGTATCCTATGTGGGTCCTAGTATAGATGAATCAATGAAGACTGGTGGTCTTGTATCCTATGTGGGTCCCATCTTAGATGATTCAGTTTTGGTCTTGTATCCTATGTGGGTCTCATCTTAGATGATTCGGTATCTATATCTGATCATCTTTTTCATCTTCTCGTTGATGTATACCTGTGTGAGCTGAATCCTATTTTTCTTTCCTATGTGGATTGTGTTGTGCAATCCTGTGTGGATTTACATTTTACTTTCCTGAGCATATTGTGTTGTGCTATCCTGTGTGGATTTACGTTTTACTTTCCTATGTGGATGGTGTTGTGCTATCCTGTGTGGATTTACGTTTTACTTTCCTATGTGGATTCTGTTGTGCTATCCTGTGTGGATTTACGTTTTACTTTTTTATGTGGATTATGTTGTGCTATCCTATGTGGATTTAGGTTTTCCTTTCCTATGTGGATTGTGTTGTGTTATCCTGTGTGAATTTACATTTTGCATTCCTATGTGGATTGGGTTGTGCTTGGGCTCGGGTGTTAGAGCCGAACGAGAATTGATGACTTAGGTATATGTATGGGAATATACCTAAGCAGTGTCGGATGTTACTTCGTGATTGTATCTTTCCTTTGTGGTTTAACCTTCGTTGATTTTGGTAGACCTTCAGGGGTCTCGGGTTCCCTACTGAGTAGCTTGTACTCACCCCTGCACGGGCTATGCCCGCACTTCATTGTCTTAGTTGCAGACGACGGACAGCACTGATCGTGGTCGAGGTTGGCGAAGCAGGACAGTACCTGGAGGGGGACAACTATGCGGGGGTACTCGGAGCGGACGACTGGACCGAGGAGTTGTGGAGGCTATTTGTACTCACCCATCAAGTGGGACTTCCAAAGGACGGCTCGACACTGTGGATTTTCTTTCAGTTGTTGTTTTTCCCTTTCAGTTGTACTTTACAGTTGGGCTTTTATTTCCGGACCCTTTACACTTTCAGCACATCTTGTTTCAGTTTTTACATAGTGTTTAATTTTACTTCCTCTTGTACTCTTTGGTGTATGTTTACTTTTATTAAGGCAATGGCTTCCCTTTTTACCGGGATTTACGCCTTGGTGCTAGTCGTTAGCCCTTGTCCTATGGGAGGCTGGCTTGGGGTAGTCACGGCACGGGCCCCAAGGATGGGTCGTGACAAATTGGTATCAGAGGTGTTCGGTTTTACCGCAGACTCTGATCTTTCTTCTATGTGAAGCAATAGTGTTAAGCGTATTGAGTGTGGTTATCCGTCCAGGGAGCCCAGTGTTGGTGCGGCGGCCGACGTATCCATACACCAGGACCCTAACTTCTGATTTCCGACTTAATTCACTAAAACATTGATTGCGTGTGTGTTTCAAGTTTTCTTTGTGATTACTTGTTTCAGCTCACCAGGTATATTGTTCTGACCATGGCACACTTGTTCCCTTTTCAGGATTGCCCCAGGATGGAAGCCTGCTAGGGTTCTGAGAGTTGAGAATGACGACAGCCCACCGAGCGACGAGGCCTCGGTGCAGGGCTCCTTGTCAGCAGAGGCACCGGTGGTACCTTTACCCGCCGAGCCACAGATGCTTCCAGACGCTGACGATGCACGTCGCCTTAGTGCACTGCATGAGTTCCAGCGCCAACGACCATCCAGGTTCCATGGGGAGACGGACCCCCAGGCAGTCGAGGACTGGCTGGAGGCAGTAGTCCGAGTTTTCAGATTAGTGAGGACACCAGAAGACCTAATGGTGATCCTCGCAGCGAGCCTCCTGCATGCGGCAGCAGGCAGATGGTGGATATTGATGCTCCAGGTGCATGATGAGACATCTCTCCTCTGGATGGACTTTGAGAGCATCTTCCGCTCTGAGTTCGTCCCTACCACCCTCCGTGTGGTGCGCATCCAAGAGCTACTACAGCTACGACAGGGCAGCATGACAGTGGCCCAGTACTCGGTGAGATTTACTAATCTCTCGCGCTAATCCACAGATATGGTACGGGACACGTTCTTCCAGGCTCGGACCTTCGAGCAGGGACTGAGGCATGAGATTAGGGCTTCGATGATCTCCCTCAACTTTCCGATGCAGGCAGAGGTGTTGGCGAGATCCCTTCTAGTGGAGAGTTTTCTCGCCGAGCAGGCTCCAGTGACAGGGCCCTCTACAGGACGGCCCGTAGCAGGGTCTTCTGCAGCTGGCAGTAGACAGATGACGTAGAGGTCCAAACGGGCCAGACCATCAGATGGGCAGTCACAAGATGAAGATTCAGTTGTGCGGGGAACATGAAGGAGAGCCAGCTACACGAGGGGCAGGCATTATTATGCATGCGGCAGGCAAGGTCACATGGCTCGAGACTGCCCGACTCATCTTACAGATGAGCATCAGGTGGTAGAGGGACCTCCCAGACAGAGGTTCAGCTATGGCGGTCCGCAGGGTGCAGGCAGACAAGGCAGAGGAGCTGGCCAAGCAGTAGGTGGTGGACGACGCTTTGAGGTGTTGCCACCACCACCACCAGGAGGTCCACCCCGACCGCAGGGAGTTGTTGGACATGGGAGAGCTCAGCTTCAGGAAGGTGAGTCCTTCGATCATGGAGCTCTGGGAGCAGATGGACAGCAGCGGAACTAGTGGATACGTCTTTTGTACTTCTAGTTCCTTGTTGCTGTCGTGTAGTGTATTTGTATTATGAGCTGCAATAATAAAAGACGCATACCTTTGTGATGTTTTCATTATTGTCCTCTTTTGTGTTGTTACTAAGAGGTTCTGGTTTAGACTGTTGACATGACCCTCACTTGTGAGAAATCTACTGGAGGAGACCCAGTTACCACACACTGATGCCGACAGTGTGACTCAACCATTGGAGGCGAGAGTAACAGTTGGATCTCTTGGTAGTAGTGTCGAGGCCTTACGACGTCATCCTTGGAATGGATTAGTATCATCCATGTCGGGATTGACTGTATTAGACAAAGAACGTGGTTCATCCAGGGTATGAGACCAGATTTCTCTTATCGTCAAAGAAGAAATCATATCAGCTCTTTTGGGACCAGAGGTGGTCCAGGCCACGACAGAGAAGGTCTAGGTCATCCAGGAGGCGGAGGCCACTAGAGTTTGAGGATGGCGACCACATCTTCATGCGGGTCTCACCTCGACGTGGATTACGGAGTTTTGGCCAAGGTGGAAAGTTGTCTCCATGCTTCATCGGACCCTTCTAGGTCCTCAGCAGGATTGGCGAGGTGGCTTACCACCTAGCTCTACCGCCTTTGTATCCCTAGTTTGTGTTGAAGCTTTATGGGGACGTAAATCCCTGTGGTGGGAGTAATGTAAAGACCTGTAAATTTCAAGGGATTTTTTTTTTTAATTTTATTTGAATTTTACAAGAACGCAGTTTCTGAGGGCACCTGATTCCGAGGCCCGGTGTGCCCGGAATCATTTTCCGAAGTTTGGATCAGGTACGTTCAGTGAACGGACGAGCGGGTTTTTCTAACTTTTGAACCGGTGCTCAGAATCGAATTCTGAGGGCACCGATGGAATCGCAGCACCGGTATTTTCTTATAAACGCCTCTTCCGGAGTTGCGTTTGCTCGGGTGTAGTTTTTAATATTTGGACTTTAAGTTAAGAAATAAAATAATGTGGTACGACAAACTTTATTTTATTTCACTTAAAGCCGCTTAAAGCCACTTAAATCTGATTAAGCTAAGTTAAAGCGGATAAGGTACAATTCAAAATATCCTACCCTCTTGGTAGGATATTTGTGAGGTGGGGCCCGCACGAGCCCCACCGTTTCCTTTCCACTAAGTAACGCACCCGCGAAAACCCTTTTTAAATAAAGTCAACTGGGCCCTTTTCTTAAACAATTAAACGCTCCTATTAATTGGGCGGTTTATTCATGAAATTAATTCTACAAATTAATGGGTTGTTACTTAGTTTGTTTTTCATATGTTGGCATGTAATAAAATAAGACCAACATTTTATTTTCTTCTTGAGTGTTGTTCATTGAGAGGATTTGACAGAAACCTTAAGTCATTCATCCTCCTTCGCGAAGAACGCAAAGCACGTCGGCCTCCAATGAAGGGCGATGAAGAACGCCGAGCCCTCAGAGTTCGACGACGCAACGCCAAGTACCGCGACGTCGGCAATTCTTCTCCCGCGACGTTCTTCTACGACGTTCCTTCATCCGCGACAAATCTTCGATCATCCGTTGAGGTGAGAGGTTGCGAACCTTTTTATTTTCCCTTGTGGTTTATCTCAACAACATGGATTTAATTGGTATAATTAAATATGCATGTTCTTGAACCTCGGAGTTCGTCGACGCGATGCCGAGTACCGCGACAACGCGACGTCTTCTCCTTCCGCGACGATCAATTCCTCGAAGAACGCACGTGCAACGACTTGACGAGGTAGGGATTTTATTTGAAAGAAATATTTATTCCCATGGTTGTTCATCTAAAATAAATAACCCGGACCAAAGTTCAATTTTAAATTTTATTAAAATTGTGCCTTGTTAGTTTTTCATGGGTTGAATATTTTATTCCCAATTGTTATCACCTAACGCGGAGGGTGCGGGCCAAACAAACACGGCCTGACAACCCTCCGCAGTTCTTTGTTGATTTGCGGATTTGGCGGGAGACGACAAAACGTGCCGCAGAGGTGATTTGATGATTCCACAGTGAAGAATGGGACTCGGGAGGAGCAGCGGCACAGACGGAAGTGAAATCGGACCACCAGAGCAACTCCGGTGGCCCGCGGAACCCACCGGCGGTGCGGGCGCCGGCGCGGCGGCGCCTGTGGCCAGAGGCGGCGGCGCCCTGGCGCGCTGCCGAACAGAGCTTCCATGGCGGCGGTGGTGCCAGCGGACCTGCGGCCGCGCGGGTCCGGCGCACACGGGACGCAGCAAAGCCACCTCCGCTGATCAGGGCGGCCCCCGCAGGGGCCGCGGTGTTGTCACGCGGGGGCAGCGCGCCGCCCGCGTCGCTCGGCCGCTCGGCCGAGCCGGGCCGGGTCCAGCCGGGTCAGACCCGGGTCGGGTCGACCCGTTTCGGGCCGACCCAGGAGGGTCGGGCCGGGTTGGTACGGGCCCAGACCCCCCATTTTCGGTCTTTTGCCCATATCTTGGGCTACGGACCTCCGATCGGCGCGCCTTCAGCGGAAACGCGATCATTGGATCGAGACGGTTGTTTTGGTATATCACACTCAAGGTTTCGGAATACTTTGGGTTCAGCCGGTTTGGTTCGTACACGAAACCAACCGGGCCCTCGGAGCGGAAACGCTCATATCTTGAGCTCCGGACGTCTGATTGACGTGCCGTCGACTTTGATGGATTCCTCTTAGTGAGATGGACCTTTTGGCTTACTCCGCTCGAGGTTTGGATGTAGTTGGAGTATGGTTGGGTTGGTTTTGACTTAAAAACCAACCGGGCCCTTGGAACGAAAAAGCCAATAACTCTCTGAACGGGCGTCCGATTGACGCGCCGTCTGCGACGTTGATTTCCTGCTGAAGATACGGAAATTTGGGATACATCAACTCTAGACCATGTTTCAGTTGATGTATCAGCCTCTTGGCTCGTGGAGAGGACCCTCCCGTACGAGCTTGCTGTGTGCGGGAACCCTAGTGTTGGCTGCGACTGCGGCGACGACGACTGTGCAGAGATCATCAGTGGATTCGACGACGACTGTGCAGAGATCCTCAGTGAATTCGACGGCAATGACTACAGCACTCAGCGATCCTACGTGGATCAGGGCTACAGATCCTGTGTGGGTCCATCCTATGTGGGCCATTGCGGGGGTTAGTACCTATTGATCCTTTGTGGGTCTGGGCTTAGATGATTCAGTGCTGGTCTTGTATCCTATGTGGGTCCCAGCATAGATGAATCAATGAAGACTGCTAGTCTTGTATCCTATGTGGGTCCCAGCTTAGATGATTCAGTACTGGTCTTGTATCCTATGTGGGCCCAGTATAGATGAATAAATGAAGACTGCTGGTCTTGTATCCTATGTGGGTCCCAGCTTAGATGATTCAGTACTGGTCTTGTACCCTATGTGGGTCCCAGTATAGATGAATCAATGAAGACTGCTGGTCTTGTATCCTATGTGGGTCCCATCTTAGATGATTCAGTACTTGTCTTGTATCCTATGTGGGTCCCAGTATAGATGAATCAATGAAGACTACTGGTCTTGTATCCTATGTGGGTCCCAGCTTAGATGATTCAGTACTGTTCTTGTATCCTATGTGGGTCCCAGTATAGATGAATCAAGGAAGACTGCTGGTCTTGTATCCTATATGGGTCTCAGCTTAGATGATTCAGTGCTGGTCTTGTATCCTATGTGGGTCCCAGCTTAGATGATTCAGTATCTATATCTGATCATCTTTTTCACCTTCTCGTTGATGTATACCTGTGTGAGCTGAATCCTATTTTGCTTTCCTATGTGGATTGTGTTGTGCTATCCTGTTTGGATTTACGTTTTACTTTCCTAAGAGGATTGTGTTGTGCTATCCTGTGTGGATTTACGTTTTACTTTCCTATGTGGATGGTGTTGTGCTATCCTGTGTGGATTTATGTTTTACTTTCCTATGTGGATTGTGTTGTGCTATCCTGTGTGGATTTACATTTTACTTTCCTATGTGGATTGTGTTGTGTTATCCTGTGTGGATTTACATTTTGCTTTCCTATGTGGATTGTGTTGTGCTATCCTGTGTGGATTTACATTTTTCTTTCCTATGTCGATTGGGTTGTTCTTGGGCTCGGGTGTTAGAGCCAAACGGGAATTGATGACTTAGGTATATGTATGGGCATATACCTAAGTAGTGTCGGATGTTACTTTGTGATTGTATATTTCCTTTGTGGTTTAACCTTTTTGGATTTTGGGAGACCTTCGGGGGTCTCGGGGTCTCTACTAAGTAGCTTATACTCGCCCATGCACGGGCTATGCCCGCACTTCGTTGTGTTGGTTGCGGACGACGGACAGCGCTGATCATGGTCGAGGTTGGCGGAGCAGGACGGTACCTAGAGGTGGACCATTGGGCGGGGGTACTCGGAGCGTACGACTGGACCGAGGAGCTGTGGAGGCTATCTGTACTCACCCATCGGGTGGGACTTCCAGAGGACGGCTCGATGCTGCGGCTTTTCTTTCATTTTCTGTTTTTCCCTTTCAGTTGTACTTTACAGTTGGGCTTGTATTTCCGGCCCCTTTACACTTTCAGCACAGCTTGTTTCAATTATTACTTAGTGTTTACTTTTACTTCCACTTGTACTCTATGGTGTATGTTTACTTTTATTAAGGCAATGCCTTCCCTTTTTACCGGGATTTACGCCTTGGTGCTAGTCGCCAGCCCCTGGCCTATGGGAGGTGGGCTTGGGGTAGTCACGACACGGGCCCCGAGGACGGGTCGTGACAGGATGGATCATGAAGGTTAAACTATCTTATCCTATTTTTATGAAGAATACATGACCCAGAAGACTAAAAGAACATTGTAGTTTCAATTTTATGGGATAGGGACAATTCTTGCCATTGGACCATCCATATAGAAATAATCATTGAAGATTTGACAGTACCATGGAGACCGATGATCCACCTCAGCATATGTCTAGAACTTATGTGCTTAATGAATTGAAAGATTTAATTTTTTCATTCTGGAAGGGTCAAATGAAATCTGTAAAGAGAAAGAATTTTTCCACTGAAACTTGTTTCAATTGGAAGAAGAGAATTATCTTCTTTGATTTTACTTATTTTTCAACCAATTTGTCATGTCATTTCTTAGACGTAATGTAAATTGAGAAAAATATATACGAAATGTTGCTTTTGATTCTTCTAAATGTTAAGGTAAAGACAATAGATGATTTATGGTCTCAACGTGACTTGGTGGATTGGGGCATCAGACTAGAATTGCATCTTGTGCATATCAGTGAATATAAATGGCAAGTTCCATGTGATTCTTAGGTGATGACACCTGCAGAAAAAAAAATTCTAGAAGTACTAGAGACTATTAATGTTACTAATGGCTATTCAAGAAACATATCTAAATGGGTCAACAGAAGAGAGTTGAGGCTAAATGTAACACCCCGAGCTTCCATGATACGCTTCTCCTTCAATAATGTAATAGCTTCCATTGTACGCAAGTTCGAGATCCTAACACACCGCGACCAATCAAAGTAGCCGTTATGAAAAGTAATACCCACTTTTTGAAATTAAATAAATTTTATATTTCAAAATGGACTTCATTTTTGTATTCAGAATATCGAAATTATACTATGTTGAATTTTTTGTAATTTTCTGAGAACTTCCAATTTTTATGAATAGTGAAAAATACTTAAAAACAACATTGTTAATCAAAATAAATTATAGGGATAAATTATACTATTGGGTTCTTTTAAAGTTTAATTAGAATATATTTTTACCATTTTATCCAATGGTGTTCATTATAATTAATTTCACTTTGAAATTGGACATAAACAATTGTCAATCTTTTGATATATATATTGTTTCTTAAAAAACACTATTTGTTGTGACAGCGGGAATTAATTATAAAATAAATTAATGCAACTTATATGTTTGTAATTTTGTAAAATAGACATCATTTATGAATTCGGAATATCAATTATATCTTAGGGTGAATTTTTGGCAATGTTCTGAAAAACTTCAATTTTTGATGAATAGTGAAACCACTAAGTGGTAGTTCAAAACTGATTTTTCATTTAAATGAAACATTACCACTTCTGTGATTGTATTTTCAAAAATCCGATATATATTGTTGTCATTAAGAAGTAAAATGTTATTCAATGGGATTAAAATAATTTTTTTGTTGAATAGTAACTTTTAAGTTTTATTAATCGCGATTAAAGGGAATTAGTGAAATTGAAGGTAAAAATGATATTATAAAAATATGAAAATATCTTGACACTTGTTCTGCCCTTATTGGGTGAGTCATGGCCTACCAATACAATCCATCGGTTAACTTGGTGACCCCATGGAGCCACTTGCGTAAGAAAATGACATTAATAACTTTTTATTTAAAGTAAAAATAAAATTGTCACAAACATGGGTTGTTTTACTAAAACAATTATTACATGGGGTTATATAAGTTAAATTTTAGACTATAAATATTTATTCAAAAGATAAAATGATTTTATACATCATTATATTTTTTTATAATTTTTATACATTAAATAAATTAAATTTTTTATGACACCATGATGATGTAGTTATTACCTCATTAATTAACGATTTAAATAAAATTAAAAGATAATGTAAAATATAAGGCTTACACTTGTCAGAAACCTACTGGATGAGAATATTTATAACCCTTATCACCTTATCCTCGAAATATATCATTTTGGGATTTTTAGAATCGGAAAAGCATTTCATAATAAAGTAACATTTCAATCTTTCCAAGAGTGCCCCTCCTCTCCTCTTATAAAAGGCCCCCACTACTACCACCTTATTCACACCTTCCAAGCCATTTGTCTCATCAAAACTCTGCCAAAATACTCTCTCATCTTCCATCCCTTACTCCTATAATCCTAACTTTTGGCCGAATTCTACCCAAAGAAGCCTTTGTCTCAAATCAAAAAGAGTTACCCGATTCTAAGGTAATGTCTTCTCTTATGTTATTTTGTTTTATTTTTCTTCTCCAACCCCTTAAACTCTTTTTATTCCTTTATTTTGTAACAACACCAGTATCTTAAATATACTAGGATGTTTTTATGAGAATTATTTAATTTACACTTACACACACCTTCGTCTAATGGTTAAAGAACATACTGTTTCTGTGGGTGGCGAATTACTGCCTCACGAAACGATGATTGTTCAATCTTCTTTTGAAACCTCTAATGGTGGCCATTATGATGAAACTATTTTTATATATGATATATATTATGTTTTTTTCCTTATGATTCTGTATTTTTCATTTATGGAATACCTTTATAATTTCCATTATGGGTAAATGTGATAATTTCATTTTAGGAAGTGCGGACTACCGCCACCTCAAAGTGATTTGAATCGTTAATTTCATATGTGGGATGTATAATGGATGGAGTAAATGATATTATCTATGATATTATACTGGAATTATAATATAACTTTATATAATTATTATTTCATTCCATTAAATACAAAATAGAAATGAAAGTAGTGTTCATGCGTACGTACGGCTTACCGTCTCCATGAACGGTGCATTTCATTTCTTACCTCTAAATGTTATGTAATATTATAAATGCAAGTATATACTGGATATATATGATATATAATATTTCTAAATCATGAATATAATTCTTTATTTAATGGATATTTTACCACAATAACAACTTGTAATTATAAGAAGTTTATTTTTCACTCAAGTACCAAAGATCGACAAAACGACCGTTATTAACTTAAATAATTACATAATATTCATAACATGGTAATAAGTGATATAAAAGGGATAATGAACTTGAAAAAAGGTTCTTAATCAATTATAAATTAACTCTAGTTTATTATTGAGGAGATTAAAGAACGATCGAGTCAAGTCGGACCTCTCAGACATGGTGGCAGATGTGGTGGAGGGGTCGGTAGAGTAGCAGGAGGTGGTAGGAGGTTTGAGTTATTACTGCCACCACCCCCAGGTTATCCATTCCTGGCTCAGGGAGATGTCAGGTAGGGTTGATTCCAGCTATATGCTATAGATTCCTATGACCATGAGTCTCTAGGGATGATATTAGGTAAGTCCTATGTCTTTTTTATCTTATCTATAGTATTTATAAGCACATGTGCTAGTCATTCTTTTTTACCATTAAACTTGTTCAAGACGTGGAGATTCTGGATGAACCATTGACTTGACCCTTATGCTTGGAGACTTTTACTAGAGGAGACTCAATGGCCACACACTGGTTTCAACAGTGTGGCTAGACTCTTAGAGGTGAGAGTTTTGGTTGAGATCGCTTGGTAGCAGTGTTGAGGCCTTACAAAGTCATTATTAGTATAGACTAGTTATCCATAGTTTACACTCAAATTGATTATTTTAGGTGAAGGGTGTGGTGTGTTCAGAGTGATGGAACTAATTTTTCCTTGATCGGTGAAAATTAAACCCATGCAGTATAGGATGGACTCATGCATAGGAGGGTATAGTCGATAACTCATCAAATGTCTAGACTAACCCTCAGTGTAGCGGATGTTATGATTCCTCAATTCAAGTAGTAGTGGTGGAGTATGACGACGTATTTCATGAATATGTTCAAGGTTTAACTCCCCCCGAGATATAGACTTATACATTAATCTAAACCTCGATGTGGCACTGATATCTACACCTACATATTATATTCCCCCCATAGATCTTCATGATATGAGGGTGCAATTAGAGTACTTGCATAGGAATGTCTTCATAAGGCTCAATGTTTCACCCTGGGCATCCCCGATTTTTTTCAGGAAGAAAGATGAAAGCATGATGTTATATTTAGATTACTAGTGTGTGAACCAAGTGACCGTGAATAATATGTATCCACTTGAAAGTATCAATTAACTCTTTAATAAGTTAAAATGTGCGCAATGGTTCTCTAAAATTGACCTCAGATCAGTCTATCACCAATTCTGAGTACAAGAAGAAGATATACTAAAGATGGCATTAAAATTTATTTATGGTCACTATGAGAACATGTGGATGTTTTTTGGTGTGATAAATGCCCCATCGGTTTTCATGGAACTCATGAACTGAGTCTTTCAACCTTTCTTAGATCAATTCATGGTAGTCTTCATTAGTGACATCATAGTGTACTCAGCGTCTGAGGAGGATTATGCGAGATACTTAAAGATTGTTCTAGACACACTCCTAGAGCCCCAACTTTTCTATAAGGTTTAAAAGTGTCAGTTTTCATTTTGGGAATCCCATTTTTTGGAAAATGTCATCTCAGAGGATAGAGTTGTAGTGGATCCAATGAAGGTTGATGTAGTGATTTCTTGGGAGCCACCCTAGAATGTTACTAAGGTACAAATATTTCTTGTACTGACTGGGTACTATCGGAGGTTTGTACCTAACTTCTCAAGAGTGGAAACACCATTTAAATCCTTGAACAGGAAAGGGTAAACTTTCATGTGGATGTAAAAGTGATAGTAGTTCTTTTAGAAGGAAAGGAATATATTTACAAGTTCTTCCATCATGAGGTTACAGGAAGAAGGTTTCAAGTACATAGTGTCTTTAATGCATGGTGGACAAGACTTGGTTGCATTCTGATGTAGAGTAAATAATTTATTGCTTATGTTTCACACCAGTTGATACCACTTGAGTAGAACTACATGACCCAAGACCTTGAGTTAGTAGTAGTTTTTTTACATTGAGGAGGTGGAGACACTACCTGATGGGAAAGCGATACATCATGTACTCTAACCACAACAGTATCAAGTATAAATTCTCTTATAAGGATCTTAACATGAGACAAAGGAGACAACTATAGTTCCTACAGGACTATGACTTTGATATTGTTTATAATCCTAGGAAGGGGAATGTTGTGGAAGATACTCTCAATAGAATATATTGTTCGTAGTTTCTAAATGAGGTGTCATAGCAGTTTGTCGCGTTGTAGTTATCCTTTGTGGATGGAGATGGAGTAGATTACCTTCAATAAATGGTTGTTACCCCTCCCCTCTTATAATGAGTCAGGGAGGCATGGATTGGGGATACATACTACGAGACCCACCATTCTCATAAATCCATAGTGTAGGCTTTTAATGGATTTCTAAAGTTGGGGATCACATCATTCTTCTAAAAGGATTCATGATGGTACCTGAGACATTGTAGGAGGAGTTTTTAAGCTAGTTTCATATATCTCACTTGTAAATACAACCAAGTGTTCAAAATATGTACCAGGACTTTCGATGTCAGTTTGTTTGTCCATGTATGAAGAAAGGAGTTGCTGGATTTTTTCCTCTATGCCTTACTTTTCAGCAAGTGAAATTTGACCACCAAGTTCTAATGGGTTTATCTCAACCCTTTAAGTTTCTTAAATGGTTGTGGGATGGGATATCTATGGAATTTGTGACAAGAGAACCATGTACATCAATGGGACACAATGTCATCTGGGTGATCATTGACCGAATCACCAAGTCATCCCACTTTCTATCTATCTGAGAATATATTTTAGTGGAGAGCCTGGGGTGCCTCTATGTTTAGGATATTTTTCAACTCCATGGAGTTCCATTGATAATTGTTTCTGATCATGATTTTCTCTTTACATTATGACTGTGGAAGGGATTAGAAGATGAATTCGGTAATTAGATACACTTGACTATAGTGTTTTACCCACAAACTGATATCCAGATTGAGGAAACCATTCATGTTTTGCAGGAAAATATGAGAGCTTACATGCTAGACTTTATCCATAGTTAATAGGAACACCTACCATTGGTGAAATTTTAATACAACAATAATTACCATTCCACCATTGTTATGGCATCATTCGAGGATTTTTACAGGAAACCCTATAGGTCATCACTTTTTTGTGCTGACCTAGGGGAGTTGGAACTCATGGGATGGAATTGGTGCGAGCTACTATAGAAAAGGTTCAGATTATATAGGAGAATATCAAGACTGGACAGGGCTATTAGAATTGATATTTTGATAGGTGATGGAGGCATTTGGATTTCGAGGAGGGAGACCATGTTTTTATACACGTTTCACCTCAATGTGAATTATGGATATTTGGATGAGGTGAAAAGATATCTTTGAGGTTCATTGGCCATTTTTAGATACTATGTAGAGTTAGAGATGTGGTGTACTACTTATATCTGCCTCCACAGTTAGAATAGGAACATGATGCCTTCCACGTTTCATAGCTCAGGAGGTATGGGCATGACCCATCGCACGTTATCAAATGGGGTTATCTGGACATCAAGGATGGAGAAAATTTTGACAAGTAACAAGTGGGTATTAAGGATCGGCAGGAGAGGATCCTTTAAGGGTAATTGATTTCTTTGGTGCATTTCTGGTGGCATCATGACAATCATTAATAAAGAACAATGGAGTGGGAGGCTCATATTCATTCCCAGTTCCCACATCTCTTTATGTTACCCATGTTTTGTCTTTTCTAGATATAAATCCCTATGGTGGGAAGAATTTATCATCTCTTATATTCCATTTATAATTTTTAAATATTATATTATTTTTTTTATACTAAGCGCTAATATGGAATGCAATTCTGAGGCTCAATGTGTCCAGAATAAATTTTTTAATTATATTAAATCTATTAAATAGAACAGGCATCCGGTTTTATTGAAAACAATTCAAGTAACTCTTAAATGGGTTCCCATATTTAAAATTTAAGGGCACCGTTGAGCTTATAATGTCTTTCTTAACCCAAAAGTAACTTAACATTGGTTGGCGCATGTCATTTGTCAAAAAAAATTTATGGATGTAAACTGAATAAAACAATATAAAAAAAATTAATTCATAGTGCTGATGCAAATAATTGTTTTTCTTTAAAATTATCTTTATTTCAGAATTCCAGATCTTTCCACATATCCCTTAAACATTTAGAGGATCATTGGATAGAGAGATATAGGAATCTTTTCAGATGAATGATGTTGGATTGAGGATCGATGGTCGACAGACATTTATTTTAAAGGATCCCACCAATGAATGCAACATAACTTCATTCCTCATCAAATACTGATCCAAATCAAGGTAGGGGATGTGATTTTTATTTTCTTTCCCCTATTCTTAATTTATTCAATAAATGTGAATCAATCAATGAACGGATTGATTCATGTATTGTGCACATTGTTGGATGAGATTTATTTTTTGGGGATTTTATCGGTAGATGTTCTTTGGTTTAATTTGTTGATGGATTTGTTTATCATTCTAACATATTCAAACCAAGAATGACACAAAAATTGATTTAGGTTCATTCCTTGAGATTGATTGTGCTTTTATCCCCCAATTACATGTTTCTCCCTGGGAATTATTCCTCGGCCTAGGGTTTGACTACTTCTCAATTGATCAATCGTTCCACATCCATTTCTTGGTGAAAAAATCTAATATTGAAGATCTGGGATCGACACAACATTGATGTGGTGTGGCGATGGTTTCAGTAGAAAATTGATTGATGAGTGATTCCTAAATTTGTGTTCTTCAGTGTTCCTCGTCATAGAATAAATAACATTGATTCAATCTATTTTGGGAGAATACATGGTGATAAAACATGTTGATTCAGTGATGTAATGGAAAAATGAGGCTGGATCTTGATTTTTTCAGCATGGAAGTTGACGGATAGGAGGACAGAAGATCGACCGAGGTGTGTGGAAGAATAATCAAAGATTCCAGAAAATCACATAGAATGTAGTGTGTAATTTAGGATTACATGACATGTGGTGACACCTAACTGTATCACTAGGGTTTTTTGGAGTTAAGAACCACACATCGTATGTCCCCTATCACATGGTGTGTGACCCTCCCCAGCTGACTCGGTGTATACTTTAGAAGTACATGAACATGGGTTGGAGTACAGGGGCACAGACATGTCATGTACTCCCATATGGACAAAGCTTGTCATACACGATCCCGTACATGTACATAGAATCGATACAAAAACACGGCCATGAAACATATGAAGATTACCACGTGTCTCATCATGTTGTGTTTATCCTTATACACACCGTGTATATGGATACTACATGATTTCTTATGATCTTCCACACGAGCAAGACTTGGAATAGTTAGACATGTCATTTACCCCTTGGGACACATCATGTACTCCCTTCAATAGTGCTTTAGGCTCTTAATTTTCTTAGTTTTGATCATTATAGGTTGATCGTGTTCCCTTGGTCCATTCCTCAAGGTTATATTGTGTCATTACATCCTCATCACCAGATAGTGATCACCTCTAGAGGTCGAGTCTTAGATGGAGTTATGGTATCCCTCTATGAGATAGGAGTGTCATTTTCTATCATCCCAAGTTGGAGTTTTTTGAATCATCATGACCTATATGAGCAAGGATTTGATCCTCCATCTAGAAGGTCATATCGGTAGGTTTTTTGGAATCATTGGCATATAATCCTCTATGCAGCAGGTTGATATATATTAGGTTTGTGGTGTCCCCCAGCAGTTCTAGGTGTGACCCCATGTCTGTGTATCATGGTCCCCTTAGACCATTTAGCTTTTTTAGTTAGGACCCAATGACCCAGACCTCTTTGTCGAGTGGCGTTGATGGTATCATGGTTCATGGATTGGGTTCTCCCAAAACAATCATTGCTTCAAGAAAAATCATGTGGCTGACTGTTGGTTAGGACTTCCTGGTGGCGTCGCATATTTCCATATTATGTATGGGTTTTTCCTATTATAAATTTTTTATTATATATTTTATTGACGTGAATATGTTTGGTTCTTCGTCTTTTGTTTTCTGGGGGTGTCCTCCTGAGTATTGTTAAACTCACACTTTCATGGGCTTTGCACACATGTGTTGTGTCTTGTGTAGACAACAACCCTTTTGACATTTTCCTAGGATGATGGGGAGTGGTTGGGTCATATCTATAGTTTTATAAACTGAGGTTTCTACCAAGAGTGTAATTTTGACTTATTTCTCTCCCATGGATCAAGTTGGAATATTTACTATTTTGGTTGGGATTGTTTTTCGACCCTTTTCTAATATCAACACTTTACGGTCAAACCCTATTGTGGGAACTTAAAAAATTCCTGAATTGATTTAGTTGTTTTAAATTTTAGCATTATTTGGGCTTAAGGATGTGTGCGTGTGTATAATAACTTTAGTAAAATTCCTCCCATTTCTGGGATATGTCTAATCGACACTGGTCGACGGCCCCTGGCCTTTTAGAGGCGGGCATGGGGTAGTCACGGGTAAGACCTATTTGGGTCAGGTCATGAGTATCTCATCATTTGAAAATCTAAAGGAATTTAAGGGGGATATGGAATAATATATCCCAATTTGAACAAATGGAAATAAAAATGAATTACATAAAATAGGTTCTTGAGTAAAAAGGAGAGAGAGATCTCATACCTTGAGAGAGTTGTTACAAAAGGATTTAGACGAGCTTATTGAGAGATTAGGGGAAACTTGACAGGACTCTATAGAGGGTAATTTATATTAAGGATGTGATCCAAGTTTCTTGAGTGGATGGGAATGTTATCTTGGGCGGTTTTGTATAGGAAAAGTTAGGGCAGTTCTTTATTATTTCCCACACTTAGGTTTTAGACTCTATACAATAAAATAATCAAAACTATAAACCTTACCATGGTTTTTTCCCATGGTCTCTACCAAAGATAATTTTTTTAAAGGTAAAACATCCAAACTTATTAAAATATTAACCTGGATGAGGTGGAAGTTATTCATATTCTTAAAGAAATGTTTTCAAAAACATAAAATATAATATAGGTTTTGTAGGATTCATAAAGGATTTTTAAAATTAATAAAACAAACTTATAATCAAATTATTTTAAAGGGAACATATTTATCTGGTTATTGATACCCTTTATAGTATTTATTACACCACTTTTGGGTCATTATGATATCATATTTTACACTATATACTTATATCGTATTTAATTTTTACCTGAAAATTTTACAATCTCGAAAAATTTAGAAAATATCACCATTATATAATTTTTATGTGATGATTCAAAAATTAAAATTTATTTTACCGAAATTATTTTATAAAAATAGGTATTTTCACTTTTTAAAATAGAAATGAAATTTATTGAGAAGTGCTAGTTTTTTTTTCAATAAGATTTTTCAAACCCTTATTAAAATTAAATTTGACTTCAAAACATTTATATGATGATTTGTATTTAATAAAAATTATTAAATAATTTTATTTTATTAAAATATCATTTATTTCAAAAATCAATTAATTCATCAAAATAAATATCTTAATTCATATTGAATATTAATTAATTATACAATTTGTGTTTTATTGTATAAAAATAAGAAACATTTATAATGTAATACTAATAAGAAGTAACATGATTCTATAAAATATAAAAATAAATATTATTAGGGTCTTGATACATATCACTTTATTACACAATATAACACCTTAAGGGTAAGGTGTGAAATGATGATACTTTCATGGGGTGGTTTGGTATACATGGTTTGGGTCGTTATTGTGATAAGATTAAACTTCTCCAATTAATGGTTTTTCCCATTCTTGATTTTTTGGATATTAGCATGGGTTTGTTCAAGAGAAAATAACAGTGATGATATCTTCCTCTGAAGCTCAAAAAAGTTGGCTTCATAGGGTATGATCCTACTTTTGGGGGTTGTCAATTCTTTTTGTTTGTGTCAATTAGATTAGTTAAAATGATATATTTATACTAATCATGTGATCATTGTTTAACAACAATATTGTTAATGGTTATGATGCCTAATGATCTTCTAAATACTATAGGATATAATAAAACCAATGAAGTGCCTCGGTTTTCTATAACCATAATACATAATAACTAATTTAATGAAAACATAGGAGGAAAATTATTTTTAAAATTTAGGGTTCTTACAACCATGATTGACATCATTGAATAAAAGAAACATGGAAAATTACACCTGTAGATAGGGAGAAAGGGAATATAAGAATAAAATAAGGAGAGAATAGAATCTATTAACCATTTACACTAAACCATAATCAAATGTTCCACCATTAATAGATTTTATAGAAGTTTGTCACTAAGATAGTAAAAACGTTGATTCTGAAGAGATGGACAAAAAACATTAATATAATAGTAAAAACAAACCAAACTATGATAGGGTAGCAAAAAATACTAGGATATAGAAATTTTCTTGACCCCCATTCCCATAAAGTGTACCCCTCTTGGTCCAAAAATGGGAGAAAAGATATAGTGACCCCCCGAGTCCCACCTCTAGTAGGCCCCAATTTGGTGACTAGAACCAAGGGTATAATAAACATGGATATGGGAGGCATTACACTCAAATAGAACACATGATAAAACATGGATAAGATAAACACAAACCAACTCCTTCATAGATTACAGTATAAAATAAACCCAAGTACACAAATGTAATTTCATGAAAAAACTATTACAAATGAAAGGAAAAATTTCAAGTACTAAAAGACAAGTAAAGACGACAACAACCACAAAGCCCAAATAGCTCCTATAACCCACAATCTAGTAGTAACCAACCTGATCTAAAAACTACTCCAACTGACCTAAAAATAGTTTATATATACATAGGCTAGGTATAGTAGTATACTCAGAGAGATCCTCCCTAGGGAGTCTCATGCAAAAGTAAAGAAATAATTCTAAAGAACACTGACAAACAAGTGAAACAAACTCATCACCTATATAGGTATACTAATTTCCCAACCTAACCTTGGATACTATCATAAAGAATCTCATAAAAGAGCATATATTATAATAAATAATATCACGGGTACCCCACTACCACTTCCCCATTATCTTTTCACTTTTCCCCAATGTCACACATCCTGGGCATCTATCTCAAAAAAACATATTCCGTAATCACCTGGGAGAAGCACCACAACACGCACCTCATACTTCAACATGAACCTGATGCATCACACAACCATATCGACATGACCAAAGTAACCAGGTCGTTTTTGGGAGACACAATAGCCTGTATAACGTGTATCAGACATCTGGTATTATACCTTATGAAATTACAGCTCATAAACTGAGTAAGGATCCTCAATCCATCATAGCCAATTCATGTTATACCTACAATAACCTTTAAGAAAATATATATAGAATATATTTGTGTCAATAACCACAATAAATTAAATCCCTTTACACACATATATGGGGAAACTAACTGTCATCCAAACCATCAAAAGTAACTACTAAAAGAAGAGAGTAGGGAAAAGGGGGTAGTCAACCATCCATCCCCCAACCAGGATGTTGGGGAAAACACCACCCCAGGGCCTAGAATCCCCATGGTGTCAGTTTCTCTAACTGATAAGGTAGAGTAACAAGTATAAACAAAAAATGGTACATGATATAATATAACTCACAACCACACTATGGGAACAACCTAGTCTTAGACTCAATTATGGTTAATGTCTCTCAGACTCCTGGTTGTCACTGATAAAAGTAGATATACTATAAGAACACAACCATTTAAATATCTATATAAATTTATTTATCATATTTTATTAGTTCCATATTATGTTAATTAATTCCTTGATCATTAAATAAATATAATCCTTTTCCACATTTCATTACATTATTATCACAACAAAGTTCCATGTCCTTCAGGTATAACCAAACTGAGTCCATAGTTTTTTTATAAATATAACCCCAACATTGAATCCAAGAAAGCTCCAACCCCATAGGTTAAATATCATTTATTCATTTATTAAACAACATTACCACTTTCCATATTTTCATGTATTCTATAAAAACATTCTATGCTAGAAAACACAAGGGGATCAACATAGTGAGTAGACAGACTAACAATTGAGTTTTTTCTACCTATATCAGGAGCATAGCACTACCTAACCATGAGAAGATAAACGTAGAAATCACATGGAATACCCCACGCATCTTCACCTCACTTGTAAGGAGAGTAATAAAACCATCTACCTCAAGCAGTGGGGAAAGTAAAAAAGATAAACAACAACAGATTCAATAAGAATCCAAATTTCATATCAATAGTAAATACCAACTTCAACCCATTCCATCATCTCTAGTGTCCTCTCTAACACCCATATAAATAAATCAATGCATATTTCCACTCCAGACATCAACTACTCCCACAAAAATTGGGCCTCCCTAACCTATATACAACAACAACCCTCCAAGATCGTACATCCTAGGATCACGTCACATCTGAGCCTCCCCTTCAAACATACTATAAGTCTTGTATCCAAATCATGTCACAAGTAGTGGGAATAAACATATTAACATCCTCTCAAACCTAAAAAAGGCATTCAGCCTTTACACACAATTATATCTCATGGATTCAAATCATAAGGCACTTGGCCTTTACACACAAGTGGGAAAATCAAGCCCTACAAAGGAATTATCATTTACACACAACTAGTTCTTATTCCTTCTTGAATAAATATATTTATTATTCACAGGTTCCAACTAGAAGAAACCTAAAGAACAATCTATCACAAGCTATCACAAATTAATTATAAAATCAATTTATCATGCCTTTAATCATTTATAAACAAGCATCACCATGATTCAGGTTCATTAACCAATTCCATTATACATTCATATCTATATCAATTTGATCGACATTAAATTACGACAACAAAAACTGGATTCATTAAACATGCCTCCTTATATTTTATCCAATTAATTCTGGATTTACATTCTTTAAAAATTTCCATCAAGAATGACATGCTAAACCAAGTACGGAATAGATATCAAAGTATCTATCAAATCAAGAGAAAAATTGTTATCCCGGTATAAAGCAACAACATCCCCATGCAATCAATACCAATTCCTTAATCCAGTTCAAGTATTTAATTAGGTCAATTTCATTATGATAAAATGGGTTATATCATGATATCTCTAAAATTATTAGTAAATAAATCAATAAACATTGAATCCCCTACCTAAAAAATAATTGACATTCTTCATATGAGAATGAATCAGCACAACAGATCCTAATCACCTCTCCCGCAACAACTGCATACACCTGAGGATGTTGCGACACAACCACACCAACCAACAACCAAGAAAAAATCCAATAGAACCTTGTATGTCATACACCATCACATGGCAGAGATAAAAAGAAAAAAAAATAGATTGGATAAATCCTAATTAAATTGGTATATTGTACCTCAGATTGAAGACAGATCACTACAGATTGAAGGAGGGAGCTAGGGATCGTTCCTTGACAAAGGAATCCCTAAAATGTAGAAGAGAGGGTCATTAGGTTGTCAGGGGTCAAGGGAGAGACAATGTATCTATATGTTATTGAAAACTAGAGTTGCTGAAATTTTTTAAAAGCATACAGTAGTGGGGGATTACACGATGTGAAATCCCCATTCATGTCATTTAATTCCTCAAGGTAAGTTTTTATTGAAAAACAAATCACCTCAGTGGTTTATTTTATTTTTCAAACCCTAAAAACATACACGACATGAAACTCTATTTCACATAATGAAAAAACTCATGATAAAGGATTTCACATCGTGTAATACAGTTACATGATGTGTAATCCCCCTATATAGTTTTTACTTTACTTAACTTCACCAAACTTCTTCCACGGACTTTGATCATTGAAGACATGAAAAAGTTTTATCCATGTGGATCTATTCCCTTGCATTAGATACCTCTTAAAAAATTCTCATCCTCGGAATCCAAAACCAACACATAGATGAAATGGAAAGGGGTCATCTGAACAATCACTTTACAAGATACCTCTCTAAGATTTCACAACCACATGATCACACCACTTCACTAGAGGAATATGTGAAAAACCACACAATAACCAAAAATATCTCCTAAATACTCTCCCATGGGATATTCCTCTCCAAAGAGAGAAATCCACAACAGGAAACAATATAAATCTTTCTCATAAACAGAAAGGTTCTAAAACCATCAGGCGAACAATAAAACAAGAGAAGATCTAAACACCAAATAGCTCAGGGTACTGAGCATGTATCTACAACTCACGTTCCCAAGTACCCTCATTCACACCATCGTACCACCACAAGACATGAACCAAGGGGATAGCATGTCTGTGAAACACTTTCTTCTAGTGGTCTTGGATCTCTACAGGCCACTCCTTAAAGGTGGCATCATTGTCAACATTGATCTCACCCCAACTGATGACCTGATAGTCCTCATGAAGATAATGATGGAGCTATTACATGCAAAAAATATCTTTTATTCAGCTCATCTATAGGGAAAGTGATACTCGATATGCCAGGACTCTAATATGATCCAATACCTTAAAATTCCCAAAACTAGGGAGAAATATTACACCCATGATCAAAAAAATTCCCCTTAGTGGGGAGTCTCCTTCAAAAACATTTGATCCCCAACACTAAACTCTAGATGTCTCCTAATATGATTGACATAGGATTTATGTTGATCATGTGTTGCCTTCATCCTCTCACGAATCACATAAATTATATTTGATGTATTTTATACTAGGTCTAGCCTAATAATTGATGACTCTCCCCCCAATCCATCACAACGGAGAACAGTATGGTTGGCCATACAAGGCTTCAAATGGTGTCATACCAATGGTGGAGTGAAAACTACCATTGTAAGCAAACTCCACAAAGGTCAGATGCCTTATCCATGAACCACAAAAATCAAGGACATGAGAGTGAAACATGTATGCAAGAGTTTGGATAGTATTATCTGTTTAACCATACATCTATTGATGAAAAGAAGTGATAAGTAATAGATAAGAACCAAAAGAATCCCGGATAACTGTCTACACCTTGGAGGGTAAATGAATATCTTGATCAGAAATGATTGACCTCCGGACTCCATGGAATATCACCACTTCCTCAATATATTTCTTTGAAAAAACCTACACTTATCATGACTCCTTTATTAATATAAAGTGGGATAGTTTTATCAAACGATCTACCATCACACATATAGATTCATAGACTCCCTGATCTCGAGGTAAACAGGTAAAAAATTCCATTAATAAGTCCTCCCACTTCCACTGGGGAATATCTAATGGAAAAAAGAAAACCATTGGAAACCTGGTGCTCGTCCTTCACCTTATGGCATACCCAACATCAAGACACAGACTCCATAACTTCACACTTCAAACTAGGACACAAAAAAATTACCTCTCAAGGCTCGTTACATATTTTTCACACAAGGATTTACCACTAAGGATAAACTATGGGACTCTCTTAAAACCATATAATGCATCTCCAATGAAATGAAAAGCCTTCCATGAAACAACACTCAATTTTTTTCATCTTCATACCAACCATTAGAGGCCTCGCCATAAAAAACTTAGTCTATACCGACCTCCACCTCAAGATCCCCCAACTAGGATTCCCCCACCTACTACACTAGAGATGATTACACCATCATCTAAAAAAGACAACCTTTTCCCCTAACTTCTCCCATATCTAGATTTAATACTGATAATTCTTTTATTACTCTTCAGAAATCACTAGATTCATGCACTTCATTACTGTGAAACTTCTTACTCAATGTATTATCCACAACATTCCCCTTACCTAGTGTTTATGAAATCTTGAAGTCATAATCCTATAAAAACTCCATCCACTAACATTGTCACAAGTTCAAGTCACACTGGAAAAAACATACCTTAGGCTCTTATGATCCGTTAAGACCACAACTATCTCTTTGATGAGATAATATCTCTATAACTTCAGATAAAACACCAATGCCTCTAACTCAATATAGTGTATGGAATAGTTTTTCTCATGGGGATGTAACTTCCAAGACTCATAAGAAATGACTGATCTCTACTACATAAGAACGCATCACAGCCCAAGGCATGAAGTGTCACTAAAAACCTCGAACAGAAATCATTTTATTGGAAAACAAATAAATGGATCACTAACCAACTTCTCCATCAGATACTCAAAAGCTACATGACACTCATCAGACCATAGGAACACCGAATCCTTTATGAAAAAATTTATTAAAGGATTTGAAACCTGAGAGAAATTGGCTATGAACCTCCTATAATATCCTATAAGATCAAGGAAACTTCACACCTATGCCACTGTCTTGGGAGATTACCAACACAAAAATGCTTCTATCTTTGATGGATCCACAACTAATCCTTGTTGGGATATAAAATTCCCTAATAAATGGACTTCTTGAGCCCAAAACACAAACTTTGATAACTTCCCAAATAGCTGTTGACAACGAATAACACCTAAAATGGAACAAAGATGGCCTACATGATCCTCCTCATACGTGATGTACACATGTATTTCATCAAGAAAAACCACCAAAAACTTATCTAGGATATCACGTAACATAGCATTCATTAACCCCATGAACACATCTAGATCATTCATCACACCGAATTACATTAGAACAAACTCGTAATGACCATGGATACAATGGAAAGAAGTCTTTGAAATGTACTCATCCTTTACATGAATTTGATGATATCCTAATCAAAAATAGATCTTCAAGAACCAATATTCACCCTTTATTTGATCGAATAAATCATCAATATGTGGAATAGGATAGCAGTTCTTCATTATCAATTGGCTCAACTGATGATAATTGATACACAGCTACAAATTGTTGTCAGTCTTCTTTACAAATAAAATCGGCACACCCCACAATGACACACTCAGTCGAACAAAACTACACCAAAATAGACCATTGAGATGTATATTCAACACCCACAACTCAGAAGGTGACATCCTATATGGAGACATTGATTAGGAGACACACTTTGTTGTAGTTCAATTCTACACTTGATATCACATCGAGGGTGTAACGCTATAACCTTCTTTGGAAAGACATCCAGGTACTATTATCTGACACTAAAAAATGTCAGTTTTTGAACCTCTAATGAACTCTGAATCATCTCATTCATCAAGGATGATAATAAAGGAACACACCTCAGACCCATCCGAGGGTTTCTCTTTCCAACAAACACTGCTGGATCTTAATTCGCATTGAGGAACACAACCTTCCTTATGAAAAAATCCACAATATCCTACACAAAATACAACCAATATATGTTGATTATGAAATCATATGGTTGACTCTATAAACATATAAAATCTCCCTTAGATTGGTTTTTTTCAAGAACTAGCTCGCAACCTATACATACTTTAAACAATTCGGCTTGAACTCCAACTAGTGTACTCAACACCAAGGGCACTGGAAGCCTCCCTAACTCATTTCACAACGAATGGACAAGGGAAGATAATATGAAGGATTGAGTCACTCAAAAATCAAGAAAATCATGAACCCAATTAGAAAACAAACAAATGGTACCTTGAATGATATCTTTCTTGCTTGGATCTAGCAGCGCTAAAGCATGAGGATGACCATGACCTGCTCCATGGCCTCTCTGAACCTACTAACAACTACCACCAGGGCCGCACTTGTCTTTATGAGGATGAAGAGTGTCCCAGGGATACCCTATACCTACCACATATTCTCTTTACTTATCCTAAACTAGAGAAACCTATTGTTGCTGCCTCAGCTGGAACTATCGCAACATAGGAACTTAGAGCGGAACATCTAGTGCATGTTGTCTTCTTAGAAAGTTCAAGCACTATCACCTGGTAATGAACTCATTATACACAATAAAAACATGTGTATAATCCCTTATCCTATGTATGAGAACCATAAAACCTAGAAAAATGATCCATTAAGGGTTGGGACATACCCCCGTCTGATCGGAAGCTCTTCTTTCCTAACAACTGGGAACACCGGACCACAACTTTACTTCATGAGTAATCCTGACGAATCCCCTCTTATGATGATTTGGTTCGGGATAATTTCCTCTCAATGACCTCTGATCTTTACAATACCTCGAGATACTTCTTCAACACAAATGGGGTAACCTAGAACTATATCTATGGATGTAAAGCCTCCTCGAAATGCCTTGTCCTATCCTCCTCGTCTAGAAATAGCTTTGAAGCATATCGTAGAAGTTTCCTGAAACAAATTCCAAACTCTCACACACTAGTGCTCCAAAATTGAAGGGTAAGTATCTCTTAATGACTAGTCTCCTTTGTGGTCGAAGAAAGAAACTAAACTTTGAACTCATCTCGAAACTAGTCCCACAATACTATCGACTCTTCGTGATCTTTGAGGAATAAGAACCACCGCTACCATACTTCCTCACATAGTGTCGTCAAAGCCAATGACACCTAATGCTCCTTCCAATCATGGATCAAACTAAAATATATCCTAACCTTATCAAACCAGTATTCTATGACTACATATGAAATGGATCCCTCATACCTCTGCAAACTCTCAGAGTGTCCTTCTCTAAGTGTCCTTATTGTTGACCTCTACTCTACAGTGATCTGTTGGTGCATCCTATTGGACATATTATAGATGAACCTGATGAGGACATCGACCAGTATCCATACCTACAATTTTAAAAATACTTAGAGATCTTAAACCTAGAATATGGAAAATGTTAACATTAATTATTATTTTTTTCTTTTATTAATTTTAGTTTAACCAATCCCAAGGTATACCCATTCAAACACAGGCACAAAGAAGAATGATGCATGATACTTTCCTAAGTGTCTACCATAAAACCAATATAAATTCTTTTAGTATCCATTGTAATCTTAATGGTAATTGCATCATATAATAAGGGGGCCTAAATACCCGTGTCTCATCCAGTATCTCATGTTTATAGTGATTGGTAAACATAGCTGATGTTGTTTCCCTACCAACCCATGCAAACTCAATTGTGCCAAACTACAAACTCCATCTTATCCCTCAACCAAACCTCTAATAACATTATTTCATAACCCTTACCCACTATGCCTACCCCTTCTGGGCCCGAAATGGGTTAAGAGAGATAGTGACTCCCAAGTCTCACCTTTAGTTGGACTTAGGTTGGTGACTAGCATCAAGGGTATAAGAAACATACAGATGGGAAGCATTACCCTTTAAGAGAACACATGTGAAAGAGAGATCATATAGAAACCAACTGAATATTTCTCAAACTACAATATAAAGGAATCCCAAGTACACAAATTTTGTGTCATATGAGAACTACTATGACTAAAATGAAAAAATTGAAAGTACCAAAAGAAAAGTAAAGACAGCGGTAACCACGAAGCCCAAACAAATCCTCCAACCCACAAGTTAGTAGTAACTAGCCTGAACTCCAACCTTCTCTAACTAACATAAAAATAGTTTATATATATGTATTTTGAGTATATAAGTATACTCAGAGGGATCCTTTATAGGGCATATCATGCAAATGTAAAGAAAGAATGTTAAAGTAAAGTGAACAACAAGTGAAACAAACTCATCACCTAAATAGGTATACTAAGTTCTCAGCCACACCATGGCTAATCTCACCAAGTATCGGATACAAGATAATATATTATAATTAATAATATTAAGTTTACCCCACTACCTCTTCCCCACTATTTTTTTTCTTTTCCCCAATGTCGCATGTCCCGAGCATATCTATCTAAAAAGGATAGCATGTAAAGACCTGGGCAAAGCACCGCAACACGCACCTCGTCCGTCAACATGCACGTCATGTATCACACCATAATTTCAACATAACCAAAGTAATCATGTATTTTTTGGGATCCAAAATATCCTGTATAACGTGTATCATACATCAGGTATTATACCTCAAGCCATTACACCCCATACACCGAGTAAGGATCCTCAAGCCATTACAGCCCATACATGTTACACCTATAGTAGCCTTTAGGAAACTATATCCAAAATATATGTGTGTGAATAACCACAATCCATTATATCCCTCTACACACATATGTGGGGAAAACTAACAACCTTGCATACCAGCATAAGTAACAACCAAGAGAAGTGATTGGGTCCAAAGGAGGTAGTCACCCATCCATCCTCCCACTGAGATGTTGGAGAAAACACCCCGCAGGGCTTAAAATCACAGGGGTTTTAGTTTACCTAACCAACAGGGTGGAGTATCATATAGAAATAAAAAACGTACAATATATAATATATCTCAAAACCATACAATGGGTACAACCTAGTCTTAGACTCAACTGAAGCTAATGTCTCTTGAACTCTGGGCTTCCATAGCTAAGACTATATATCCCATAAGCACCCAACCATTTAAATAGGTATATTAAGTTACTTTATCATATTTTATCAATTTTAATTTATGTTAATTAATAATTTAACCATTAATTAACAATTATCCTTTTTCACATTTCATTAAATTAGTATCGCAATAATGTTTCATTCCCTCTAAGGATAACCAAACCAAGTCCATAGTTTCTCATAAATATAACCTCGACATTGAATCCCAACAAGCTCCAACCCCATGGGTTAAAAATAATTTATTTAGTTATTTGAAAACATTACCACTTTACATATTTCCAGGTATTATAAGAAAAATTTCTAGGCTAAAAACACAAGGGTATTACCAAAGTGAATAGATAAACATCCTGTCGAATCATTTCCAGCTATAGTAGGAGCATAAACTCATCCAACCACGAGAAGTTATATGTTGAAAGCTTGTGGCATACATCGTGCATCTTTACCTCCCTTAGAAGAATAAAATGAAAAACCATCCACCTCAAGAAGTGGGGAAATTAAATAAAATAAACAAAAAAATATCCACCAAGCACCCAACTTTTATATCAATGGTTAAGCCCAACTTCAACCTGTTCCATCATCTCTATTGTACTCCCTAACACCCACATACATGAACTGATGCATCTTTCCACTCTAGACATCAATTGATACCACAAATACTAGGCCTCCATTCCCCAGGTACCACAAAATACCTCTTGGATCATCCATCCTAGGCTCACATCATATCTAGGCCTCCCGCCCCATATACCACAAGTCTCATACCTAAAGCACATAACAAGTATATGGAACAAACATAGAAACGAGATCTTGACCCTAAAACAAGAAATCCATAATTCACACAAAATGATCTCTAACAACTCCAAAGTATAAGGAACTTTTAATTTACATGTAAGTGGGAAAATCAGGCATTATAAAGCAATTATCTTTATCATAGAACTAGTTCTTATTCCATCTTGAATTAACTGATTCATTATTCATAGTTTCCCACTACGGGAAACGTAAACAAAAAGATATAACAAATTAATTAAACAATTAAGTTATCATTCCTTTAATAATATATAAAAAACAATTAACATGATTCATTATCATTAACTAATTCTATTATACATGAATATCTACATCAATTTGATCGAAAAAATTACAACAACAAAAATTAGATTCATTAAACATGACTCTTTATCTTTTAGCCAATTAATTCAAAATTATTTACAGATTTATTTTCATTACCAATTTATATCAATAATTAAATTGTAAACCAAGAAATCCATCGATATCACATTATCTATCAAATTAAGAGGCAAACTGTTGTCATAGTATAAAGCAACAAAATCATTACGTGATCAATTGAAATTGTTTAATCTGTTTCAAGTATTTAATTAGGTTACTTTTATTATGATAAAAGTAGTTAAGTATTTATAAGTATACAATTTCTTGTAAATAAATATATATATGAATGAAATATCCTGTATAAAAAGGTTATTGACGTTCATAACATGAGAATGGATCAACACAACTGATCATGATCACCTCTCCCGTAAAAACTACATCCACCCAAGGATGTTGTGGAACAACCAAACCAACCAAAAACCAAGAATAACTCCATTAGAACCATATAGATATTATCCCATCACATGGAAAAGAGAAACATAAGGAGACATATCATAGAAACCACAATAATAGAGGTATATCGTACCTCGGATTGAATAAAAATCACTATGGATTGAAGGAGGGGTGTGGATCATTCCATAACGATGGAATCCCAAAAATGATAAAGAGAGGGTCATCGAGTCACCTAGTGTAAAGGGAGATCCACTGTTTCAATAGTTATTTGAAAACAAAAGTGGTTGAATTGTTTTAAAAACATACAGTTTTAGAGGATTACAAGACATGAAATCCCCTTTCATGTCCTGTAATTCCCTAGTGTCGTATTTTTCAGAAAAAGGCATCACCTCAATGATTTATTTTATTTTTCAAACCCAAAAAACATAAAAATGTTGAAACCCTATTTATCATTGTGAGAAATCCCATGAAACTATATTTCACATCTTATAATACAATTAAACAACATGTAATCCCCCATTTCTAGTTTTTGTTAAACCTAACATCTCTAAACTTTTTTTGAGCCTCCTCTAAGAACTACGATCTTCAAAAACACACAAAGGGTCGATCAACATTGGTTAAGGCCCTTACAGAAATATATCTATAAACACACTTTGAGATACATAGGATGAATCACATGAAACTATCCTTACAAAATACCCCCCCCCCATGAGAACACCAAAACAGCTGTAGTCTCTCGCACTCTCTTCCCAAGCCACCAAGGAATATCATTGAGTGCCAACACTAACCATAATCACTATCACAATCCCAAAACACCACAAAAATAATCCATATTTACAAGTATGTGGTGAATAATTATGATATTGATAGTAAGAGAAATTATGGATGATGAACAAGGAAAGAGAGCTGTGGAAAATGAGACCTGGACACATGGAAACTCTAGTAAGGACTGGGAACATGTTGTAATCAACTTCAGGACTAAAATATTTCCAATATTGGTTAGTGGGTGTGGATCAACAGTTAATGTAGTAAGAAATGTTGAGCCTGAGATATGTGAAAAAATTGAACTCCCACAATGATTCCCCAATAACACCATAGAGATAACCCTCTATATACTTCCAATCACACATCAACGAGAGAAGATCTGGATAAGAAATCCCCAAGGAGACAGTGACCAGTAATAGTGAATGTTGATGATCATATTATCAAATATGGGTTCTATAAAATCCTATGAAAACTAATTCAAAAAAATATAGTTCCTAGATATTGGCCCCAATTAAAAACAATGTCCTTTTACTCCTTATTGTACTTAGTGGAGACCCAATTTTTGTAGAACCCTAATATTTTAGTAAGTTTAATACTTTAAATAAATACTATATTTAATATCTTGTATCACATGAAACATAATGATAAAATGAATCCTGATATATTCTATTATAAATTAGAGATAAACATTAATAAATTATGAGAATAAAATATGAAATGTCATTAATAAAATTAGAAGAAGAGTAAAACATTAAGTAAATAAAAAGATATCTAAAATCATTATTATACATATTATTATCATAAAATTTAAATAATTATATGATACATTATAATACAAATTGAATAAATAAATTTAATGATCATAAGATAAATAATTAATGGTATGTGATTGAAATCATTTGATGTTTAAAAGAAATATTTCTTTAAGAATTGGATTTTTCAATATATATTGTATTTTTATCTTAATAAACAAAATTCACCATTTTTTAAAAACTAATTTAAAGAAATTAATTTATAGTATATTTAATGAAAAAAATTATCATAAATTTAATGATTTTTATTTTTCAAGGAATCAGAATAAATTCACTTTATGATTGGTAAATAATTTTTTAGATAAAAAATATACATTATGAGTTATTATATTAAAATTAATTTTTATCATTTTTAGATATTAAGTCATTTAAAATTGATTTCATTTTTTTAATCATCATTTTTAAATTAAATAATAAGTCCAATTTCTATTTTTCCATAAAAATATGTTTCTAAATTAAAAGTTATTCACCATGATAAATGATAAAATAGGGTTAAAGTCTTAAATCCAAGGTTAAAGCCTTAATATATAAAAAAATTTTATCTTTAAATGGGTAGATAGATGACTGATCAACCTTCAACTTATCCCATATCAATTATTATCCATTTTGGATACAATTTCCATGAATATTACTTCCTTTTTTTATATTAAGAATCTCATACTTACAAAAAACACTCCACTCCCCTATAAAAGGATCTCTTCACAACCTTATTAATCCTTGCACGAAAATCATATTAGATCAACCAAAATCTACCCAAACTCCTACCAAAACCTCTTTATCAGGTCCCAACTTAGGTTTTTCCTAAGTATTGTTCGTATTCTCATTTACCTTTAAATTGAAAGTGGTGGGAAATTAGGATAGTGTATGGTGTGTTATCCCTAAGTTTTAAATTAGTTATTTTAATATGACCTTTCTATGCTTTAATTACATAACTTATAATGTTATTAACCCCTCTAGAAGGTGGTCCCAATGGGATGCCTCACTTGAGAACATAACCCCATGTAATGGTAAGGTAATGTTGGGAACCAAAATATTTTATAATAAAAGGTAAATGGGGGAATTGGAAATGGTAAAAGATATTGTGGAATTGGTATATTATAATATTTTCAAAATATATTATTTTAGTGAATTTATAATTCTGGTTTGGTGAAAATGGGTCAGAGATGTTATGGTGTTATGGATTGTGAATTAAATTGAAATTGTAAAATGAAATGGTATAGGTTAATGTGTGAAATGGGTTGATGTATAAGTGTTTAAAATAATGATATGGTTTGAGGGAAGTGTAATGGTAAATTGTTCTGTCTTTAATAAATTCCCTTGATAATGATAATTTACAAAAAAATAGTTTATGATGAGGTAAAGGAACCTTATGATGTAAAATAATGATTTGTGTTATAAACTTATTTATGTGAAATAAAAACATCATTTTGGTTCTCTTGATTATTTTAATGGAATAAATTCTCCTAAGGTGGTGGTAAAACCTACTAAATAAAACACACTTCTAGGCATTTTCTGAATATACCCTATGGGGATGTTGTGAATACTCTCTACGATGAGGATGTGAATACTCCCTATGGGGAGGTTGTAAAAACAACCTATAGGTAGGTTATAAAAACTCCCTTGAGGGAGGTTGTGGAACTCTAAAGAAAACACATACTAGTGTGGTCATGATATTATAGTTTAAAGGGTCCATGTGATGTGCTTAGAGATACCTAGCCACTAGCCAAAGAATGTATGGTTGATTTGGTTCATGGACCTATGGATCGACGGTAGTATGGACTAGTCACAGGTGTTACCATGGAACCTATGAATCAGTGGTTATTTACTTCATTTAAACTAAATTACAGATCTATTTAAATTGTTTAATTATATCACCTCATGTTCACTTATTTTACCAGAATGTTTGTATTTAGGGATATCATTGGTGGTGGCCTACATAGTCGTACTTACACCTAGATTGGACCACCATGGAACCTTGGTCGAGCATATTCTACAAGATTTTATGACTGGGTTTGGATAATGTTGATACTTGATGGTAGGATTTTACGGGTAGAGTTTCGGAGTTTTGGACCGATTTAGGACTCAGGATCATTTCTAATGTTTTCCCCTATTAATCATTTTTGTATTTTAGGTTCTTATGTATATGAATATATGTTAATATATCTCTTACCTAGAATTTAGTATATATCTCATTTGATATAGTGTGGAGAAAATTATGGCTAAATATAGCATGTTGATATTGTTTTTATAGTTTCAGTGATCCTTGGAAATGGAATGTGGTTAAACTATTTCAAAGTTGGTTGTGAGTTTCTTGAATCTGTTTAGGTGTAAGAGACCAAGTTATATATGAAACTAGAGGTTACCTAAGTGGGGGTTTTCATTGAAGAAAACATGATGAGGTTAGTGTCATTGGATAATTACCAATATGTTTGTTCTTATTTTAAAGTGGTATGACTAGATGTTATGGTTGGGAAGTAGGTTAGTATAGTGGTCAGATCTGTGATGCTTCAATGATTAGGGAAAACCAGTACACATGGATGAAGAGGTGTGGCCTTGGGTTATCAATAGTATCAAAATAATACCATGAGTTTTGAGGAAACATATGGTCGAGAATGAATTGGTGTTGATTAATGGATTCAATCAATGAACTGTAAAATATAAGGATATGGGGAATTCATGAACGCCACTAGAGACGAGAATTTTGGTGGGGTTGGCTAGAATAATCGGTGTTGTGATGCATTGGATGATGAGTTTTTTATTAGTGGATATGATTTAGAGTAGATTTAGTATGGCCATAACCAGTTGGATTTTGGTTAGGCTATGTCTATATGGTCTATTCTTAGGAATGATTCCTCATATTAGGTTTTATTGATCTCATAAACACATTATGATTTCCTAAGATAGGCACATATCATATACGGATTGATGTCTCCAACCTTTTAATTGTTAAGTGGGTTATTACATTTTTTTATAAGTGTCGCCAAGGGTGGGAGAAAATCATGTTTAGAATAAAAATAATCTTATGCAAAAAAGGTTGGTTTGGTTGAATAGTGATAATTATTGGGATAGGATTGGTTATTTTTAGAGATACAACTTGGGGATTGTCTATAATAAGGTGTAGAGGTAGTAAGACCTCATCCATTCATAAATTTGTGAGACTATTTGATCATTTTTGAAGCACATGTAGTTCCCATGGTGGGATGTTTTTTCATGGATAGAAGAGGTTTTTGGAGTTTGAAGTGATCTCAGAATCATTGGGGGCATATGAATAAGGAAGGTGCCTGCAGAAAGGATATTGTAATTCCAGTAGCTAGTCAATGAAAAACTAGTAGACCTCTCTATATTTTTACCTCACTGACCAGTCATTGGCCCAATGACTAGTCAAAAACCTCATGGAGTATTTTTAAATGAGAGTAAGCCCCATAATTTCACAAAGGGCACCCTTTTAATCCCTAAATCATGAATATGGACCCTATTTCACCTAGTAAAAACTCCCAACATCCCTTTCCTCATTCCATTTTGGTTTTTAAGGATCTCACTCATCTTTCAATTGTTTTTTATTATATATAAGGTTTTGGTTATACTAAGGTAAGGATACGCATCCTTTTCCAATTATTTTTCATTTCCCTAACTATCAAGTTATAGATTTTCATTTATGTCTAATATTCCCTATTTTCAGGTCTTTTTTGTTTACTTAATTTATTCTAATTTAGGATAAATTGAATCTTTATGTTATATGTGGGGTCACCTATGAGTCTTAGATAGTTAGTCCCTAATTATTTGTCATTGTCTTTCTTAAATTTTGAGTTCATGTATTGTGTTTTAATGCTGATGTATAGTTCATTGACCATAATTTTTAAATTAAATATTTTATTATTTCATTACCATGATTTAATTCTCAAAAATTGTGGAGTTAATTTCCCTTATAGAAGATGATCCCAATGATATGACTCACTTGAGATCTTGACTATAAAAACTCTAAATTTTCTTATATGAATATTACATCATTTAAAATATAAACAACATAATAGTGTTACAAAACTAGTATCCAAAGGTTTAGTGTCTTGGGAAAATTATGACCAGACATAATATTTAGAAAATAAAACATAAACATTATTTAATTCCTTCTTCTAAAGGTTCTTAGTGGCCCTTATATTCTCCTTAGTACAAGTAATCACCTAAGGGTATACATCAAAATAAAGGGTGATCTAAAATCATAGTAAAAGGATAAATAGTGATATGAATCAATATAACATGGGTGAGAATAATCATCATCAAAACATAATAATCATGAGAGGAAATATTAGATAAAGGAATGGAATATGAAAACACAAAAAAAAACATTATTCCTTAGTGGTCAACTACCACACATAGTTTTGAACAAATCTAGCATCATGTCCATGCATAACTTATGTGAATAATCATAATATCATCATTATTAACAAATATATAATCAAATTAACAGATATTTCATATTATCTCATGAGATACATTACTTTAACTAATTAATTGGAGAACTATATAGTTATAGGTGCACCTATCACATCATAGCATTTACATTATCATGCATCCCACATAAAATGTATATCAATATAGGACATAAAATAACTCATGTAAAGGAATGGGTTTCATTTAAAAAATCAAAAACTCATCAATAAACATTTGATTCCCAAAAAATAAAGAGGTAATAACATAATTGGTATAATAATGATCAATCTTTAGTGATGAAAAAACAATCTAATGAAAAGTAAAAAAGGTTGTGTTTTTTGGAGGAAGTGTTATTTTGGAAAACTCTTTACATTTGAAATATTGTTATATTGGAAACATGTATTTCCAGAAAAGAAAATGGGAGGATAAAGAAATTATATTTAAGTAACATTAATCGAACATCCATACTGAAAATGGAGGGAAAGAGAGAAAACCAAAAGAAAGAGATTTGGGTTTGAGAATTCCCTAACTTAGTGTTTTGAATGATTTATTCACTTTAATATCATATAAAATTAAATTAAATTAATTAATTAACAAATCCATAACCTCTTTCATATTTAATTGATTTATTATAGCTTTATTAAGTTCATTTTTGGACTTTTGATGAGTTATAGAGTTCAATTTCATCATTCGGGGCATTTGTTTTCTTCATTTTCATGATCAGTTCACTTGTTTATATGTATAGAATTTCATGTACAATAAGAATGATTCTAAATAATTGAAATTATTTGTTATTAATGAACATATATAATTTTAATTGTTATTATATATTAGTTTTTTATATGGTATGAGAATTATTTTTTTGATAGAATGTTAATGAAAATGAGTTAATTAATTTTAGCAGTTTTATGACTATTATATACTTATATTATTTTATTAAAAAACATGTTAATATATTACTTCAAAAATTTATATAACATATAATATGTATAATAAAGTATTATTTAACCATAATGACGGTTTTATGACTGTAATTTAAGGCAGTAGTGAAAAATGAATGGTGGTAGTAAATCGACACACCACAGACTATATCTTTATTTTTAGAATAAAAGGAAAAGGGAAGAGATTTGATAACAAATTATTACATTAACATAATAAAATTATCATATGTAAAATATAATAGATTTATAATTCCTCTTGGATAGGTGTAGATAAGGAGAAGATAAGAAATAAATGAAATTTAAAAGGTATCAAAAGAAAAAGAAAGAGGATTTTACCACTAGAATTATTCCTCCTTGAGAACCTCCTTAGGGATAGGGGTTCAGTCTTTTGATGATACCAAGTGCTTCTAGATGTGGGGTAGGTTATTGGGAATATAATTGGGAAAAAATTGGATAAGTCTAAAATATTGGAAGGTGTGAGGAGAAGAGGTGGTGAGGGGTGGTATTTATAGGGAAGGGGTGGGTGTTTTCTCATTATTCTATCCATTAGTTTATTATTTGGACTCAAGACTATTAATAGTTTGAGTATTATAACTAAATATATTAAAATTAGGAAGGGTAGTTTGAAATTATGGTTCTTCCTCAAATATGAATCAATTAATAGTGTATTTGACTAATAATGTATATATATACCATATATTAACATTCAATGTTTACCAAATATTCAAGTATTTTAGAAAAATCCCAAAAGTTCAACCTAACCATTTTTCAGTGTGTAAAATTCAAAAATTAACAACATTTTATGAAAAATAGTTTTCCATATAGGTAAAAATTAATTTTTATTTAAAATCATCATTTACTTGGAAAATATTAATTTCAAAATTATAACTAATTTTATAATAGACTGAAAAATTAATTCAGGTCTTGTAAAAGTATATTATAATCAAAAGAAAACAAAATATTAATCTATTATTATTTTTTATGAAAATAAATTTTCATTCAAATAATTATATTAATTATAAAATTATAAATAAACATTTATTTTTTATAAAAACATCAATACTAAATTATAAAAAAAAATTAATTATTTAATTATATATGCTATTATATAATTCTATCATAATATCATTTATAAGAGGCCTAAATTTTATTTACACTTTCATAGATGTGGTTACTATTTTATCAGCCAAATTAGTATTCTTAATTATCACATTACTAATTCATAGGTCAGGTTATTATTCCATCAGGTTAGGTTCTTTAATTTCAAGAAATACCTCTTATTTCAGTAATTATTATTTTATAAAGTTTGTATTGTATTCTCAAATTGATTTTATGTGGTTTCTACTATATTAAATAATTATACGAAGTTAATTTTAAATGATAAAATTTTGTATGGTTACATTTACACCATTTAGTGGTTATGTAAAGTAGGAAATCAGAATGGTTTCTAATAGAAAGTAAATGGGGTAATTATAAATAGTAAAAGAGGTTATAGAATTGGTATATAACTATATTTTTAAATTGTATTATTTTAGAAATTGATAATCTATGGGTGGTGAAAATGGGTTATGGGTGTTATGGTGTGATGGATTATAAATTAATGTGAAATTTGAAAATTAAATGGTAATGTATGATGTGTGAAATGGGTTGATATATAAATAGTGAATGATGATGAAATGGTAAAAAGAAAGTGGAATTGTAAATTTTTATGGATTTATAAAATTCCCTTAACAATGATCATTATAAAAAAAATAGTTTATGATAAGATAAAAGAATTTTTTTTTGTAGAATGGTGATGTGTGTTATGAAAAGATTTATGTGAAATAAAAACATTGTTGGTTCATTATTTATTCTTTACAATAAAAAATCCCATTATGTTGTTGTGGAACCATATAAATAAAAATCTTATTATGGGAGGATCTGAGTACTCCCTAGGGGAGGCTATGAATACTCCATAATTGGAGGTTGTGAGTACTCCCTATGGAGAACTTTTAAATTATACCTATGGGTATGTTATGATTACTTCATATGGGGAGGTCATGGAAACTCCCTCCATGGATGTTTTTTCACTTTAAATAATACAACTACATGGTTTTTTGTGATATTAAGGTTGGTATGGTTCATGAAAAGTTCATAGAGGTACTATGGTTGATTAGGATCACAGACCTAAGGATCCATGGTGATATGAACTGATCTTGACTGTCACCTTGGAACCTAGGAATTAGTGGTTATTTATTAATTTTAAACTAAATTGTAAAACTATTTAAATTGTTTAAATGTTGAACCTTTCATGTTCTTATTTTACTAGACTTGTTTAATTTAGGGACAACATCACACCCTTATCAATATTCCATATAAATTTGGTACCCCATAATATGTGACTTGGTTATAAGACTAAGACTAGGAAAATTCGATTTTTGATCATTAAATTAATAGTGTATAGAAAAGGAGTTTGATATTGGGCTAGGACATAGTATTATTTTCAATGATTTTCAAAATTTATCTTTTTATAATTTTATTGTTAATGTGTTCCTTTAAAAACATGTATTATATAATTAATTTGATATTAAAAGGTTTAATTTAAATATTTTTTCTTACTTAGACGCATGCTTATAACTTTTTTCAAATGATGTTAATGATTTCCTTTATTTCCTCTATCATTTTACTCTAATATGCGAGTATAGAGTCACCACTATACATTGTAGACCCACACTTCTAATTGGAAGCATATTTACTATGGGAAGTTATTCTTAACATCATGTGATAACCTCTAGTCCAAGCACCAATTAGTGCTCTGGGGTTGTAGGATATTACAGTCAATGTACTGAATTAGTTTTGGAGGAATTGACTGAACAACCCCAAGTGACCAATTAGAGATATAAATATATAAAAAATTTAGGATACATGATAATAAATAGACCTTAATGAATGAAATATACCTTAAAATGTTCTAAATTAAATATTTAATTAAATTAATTTTATTTTATAGGAAGTTATAGCATGTCTAACTAAATGGTAATCCTAGGTAATGGATCTTGGGCCCAATTTTAATTCCTTGAGACATACTTCTTATAATGATACAATTTAATTTTATATGGTGTAAATGATACCCAGTTCACTTATTATATCTTGAATTATTTTTTATTTTTTAGATTTTTATTTTTTTTAAGATCTCTTAATTATTTGTCGTTTGTTCCACCCAATACATAAATTCTAAAGGTTGTTATTAACGTAATTTAGTTTAATTTAGTTATAATTTTTTTTTGAAATCCATTCATCTATGTTTTTTAACCCCTATAATTATATAATATTTTAATCTCTATTTATTTTCTAGGGTTTATAGATATTTTTTCATTTCACCTCCCATTGGATCACAATTAAACAAAACGATTTCTTGTATATAGGATCGAAATTATCTATTTTTTACAGTAAATAATCTTTTTATTCCATGTCAATATTTCTTATATTGTTTCAAGAATGTTCTTATCTATACATAAAATATTTATAAAGATTATTTTCTACTGTCTTTTACTTTCTATACAAATGTTTTAAAATAAAAAAAATTACATTTTTTGTATGTTTCATTTATTACATTATTTAATAATGTGAAAAAAATAAGAAATGTTTATTTATAATTTATTCCATGTGAATTCATTTTTAACCATCATTATTGTTATTTGAAGCTAATAATTCTTTATAATATTCCATTTTTTCATAGAAAATCATATTTCCATTGTTTTATTAATTTTTTGTTTTAAAATTAAAGGTTAAAATTTTAGAATAATAATTAAAGGTATTTCATTTAACTTATTAATATTTTTATCTTATACTATAAATTTCCTATTTTTGAATTCATTTATTTTCAAGGTTTTAATATTTTCAATTATTTTAAAATTAATTTTTACAATTTCAACTTTTTACCTCTTAAAATAGGTACTTAAAAGTGACTTAGATGTTTGTTTTTACAAACATGTTACAAAAGATATAGAAATTTATTTTGATAAATTTACTATATATTATTATAAAACTCTAAAATATCGGTATCTTATAAGGTATTTTAATTTATTACACACTAAAATAATATAGTTATTTTATAGTTCATACCTCGCCTTGTTCATAAGGTTTATGTTATATATCACTCTTCATCACTATCTTGAAAATATTTTTCTTCTTCATGTCCATATTATTTTATTTCATGGATATATTATATATCACTTATAGTATTTTTATATAATGTTTTTCAGTATTTAATTAACTATAAACTCATTATTATATAAGGAATTAGTATTGAATGATGTTTACTAAGAAACCTTTTTCATTTATTGACTAGGAAAATATTGAAAATCAAATACTTGTTATTTCAATGATTATTTTTATTGATAAGTAATCCATGATGGTTATTTCTATCATTTATTATTCAACCCTTCATATCGTGAAAGCATTAGAAAGAATTAGTTATGTATGGGTCCTAGAATTATTTATCTCCACAAATAATTGGTAGGTATAATGAGACAAACTAGCTTGGGTATTTGGTTCAAACCTTTCCCAATTATATATGAAGTCTTGGTAAAATAACTTGGTGGTATGTTTATGATTTTTTGTATTATTAATTCCATAAATATAAAATATCTTATTGTTATTCATGTTTTTATTTATTGTTATGTTCTACATAGTTATATTACATGATATTTTAATTATTTATATGGAATTATTTGATCATTATTTATTACCATAATATTATTCTTATATTTCTTGTAACAAGGAATATTTATTTGTATACTACCCCTTAATTAGAATTTTACCTCACTATTTTTTTCTTTTTTCCTAGGTTATGAATATGAGTATTAAGTATGATATTTTTAGATAGGTATCATGTATAGAGAATTGTTTTTTGAGATATTTAATACTTTTAGAAAAATGAGGAATCATTGTTTTAGTGGTAAAAATGTCCATTATATTAGAAAGATATGGGTTTAATCTAGTAAAACAATTTCTTCACACTCTAACACACTAAACCAAAAAGGTATTTAGTGTGTAGGTATTGCAATATTTATTATCGGTATTGTAATTATGGATGGTTAAGTTTGGGTCACATGATTTGGATTCAAAAGCGGTATGTATAGAATATTTTTTTAGCTTCAGATCTAGAACTGTGGGTCTGGGGAATCACGATTGGAAGAAAAGAAGGATTTAGATAACTTTATAGGTTATCTAGAGTACTTGATCAAGGTAAAGTTCCCTTAGGATTTTTATGTAATTTTATGCCAATTAATTCATGTTATTTTGAGAAAATATTAATATAATTTAGTAATATATATTATTAAGGAATATATTGATTAGAATGTGAATAATTTTATTAGAGATAGGGGTTGTGTTGAATTATGTTATCATACGTTTCCATGAATTTTGGTTTTAGTATGGAAAGAAATATCATGATTTTATTATTATTTTAAATTAGGACTATAAAAATTAGTGGAAACCTTAGATAAAAATCTAAATATTGTAAAACATCTTAAAATTATAGAAAAGTATAGGGTTTTTGGTTTACTATAAATGAAATCCCTATTTAGATATAGACAAGTGGATGCAGGATCTAGCTCAGATTCACTTAGGGGTAATAATCTGAAAACAGTCAGTTGATAATTAACTTTATCTAAACACAATGCACAACAAATGGGCATAACTAAACCCATAGTTTGACACTACCAAGAGATAATATATAGATTATTTATAAGATATTTATGAATCATCATTAAGGATTTGGATACATCTTTATATCATAAGTCATGTCTATATTAATAAAACCCATATATATTTTCACCAATGATTGAAATTAATATATATAGGGTGCCATTTATTTAGAGGGGCCAAAAGTTTCACCCTATGATTTTAGTGATTTTAACATTTAAATATAAACTTTGATGAATATCTTATGTCACACACAACACAAAAATAAAATAAACTTCAATATATTTTGTTATAAATGTGAGATAAAAATTAATACATTATGAGAATAAAATTTGAAATATCATGAAGAAAATAACTAGTGTAAAACCTCAAGTAAATAAAAGGATTGTCAAAAATATTAATTATAATAATTATTAATAGTATTTCAAAGAATTATTTGATTCTTTATAATACCAATTAATTAAATTAATTTAATGGTTAAAATATAATTAATTAATAGAATTTGATTAAAATAATTTCATGTTTAAAACACCTATTTTTCATAAAATTTTATTTTTCCATATATTATGTACTTTTATATTAATAAAATAAATCGATCACTTTTGAATAATTAATTTAGTGAAATTAATTTATAATATATTTAAAAAAAAATTAACATTCACAATATGATTTTTAGTTGCCAATGAATATGAATAAATTCACTTAATTCTTTAAGAATGCTATTTTCTAAAAATTGTTTTTTCACATTATGTGTAATTATATTAAAATTTATTTCTATCACTATTAGAAACTAAATAAAGTAAAATGGATTTCAAGTTTTGAATAATTACTTTCATATTAGTTAATAAGGTTAATTTCGTTTTTTCTCATATAAATAAGTTACCAAAATAAAAGTTAGTCCCCAAGGTAAAGGCTAAAATTGGGTAAAAGTGTTAAATGAAGGTATAAAGCCTTAAAATATCATTTAATATCATCTTTAAATTGGTTATAAAGACTTTATATACGTTAAACTTATCCCTTTTAATTTTGTTTTACCCTTTTTGTGTTCACTTTCCATGAATATGACTTCCCTTTTTTATATTAAGAAACTAATTTTTTTTAAATGCCACTCCACTCTCCTATAAAAGGTCCCCTTTGCCTCCACACTTATCCTCACCCAAAAATAATATTAGATAAACATTATTTTGTCAAAAATCCTCCATGACCCTATATACCATGTACTATAAGCAATTTTATCCCTATAATATCATTCTAAAAAGGCTTATTTATTGGTCTAAAGGAGGATATCAAAGGAAGAAGTAATTATATTAATAGAGTAATTTAAAGTCTCTTTCTTATTCCACCTCATATAAATATATAATAACTAGACTAATAAAATGACATCAATATCATTAGTGTACTCAAATGTTGTTATTTTTGTGTAATAACAATTATTTACCTCCCTCTCATTCATTTGAAAATGAAAACCTCACCAATGTTATCTATCGACTACCACCTTGATGGATGATGAAATTCATTTTTCAGTACTACCTTACATTGATAGTTCTATAAATTTATTTGATGAATCAAAACTATATTTATTATATGATAAATATTACAGAGAGATAAAATTTTCATTCAATTAAAAATATTAATAGTAAAGTGTCAATGTAAATTTGACCTCCTAAAATGATCATACCAAGTGACTTTTCATAATTTGAATTGAATATGGAGTCCTATTTAATGATATAATTTTTATACTAATGTAATGATAAATAAAATATTACTATAAAATTCATGACATTTTGAAACTATTTTATAACTCTATTTACCATGGTCAACATACCATAACAGTTTTTTAAGAATTGACAAAATGACCCCAAGTGACTAATGATAGAAAAAAATATAATAAATGAATGAAATGTGATAATAACTGGACCATAAAAATTATAAATACCTAAAAAAATTATTCAATTATTTAATACAAACTTGATTTGATTATACAGAAGGTTGGAGTGCAACTGACTAAACAAGAATATAAGGTAATGTTTCTTGGCCTCAATTTTAATTCCATGAGAAATGTTTCTTATTATTCACTAATTTAATTTTATATGGTGTGAATATTACCCTATTTAATTATTATTTCATAAATAATTTTTCATTATATTAATTTTTTTACATTAATTTAATCCCTCCCTATTTATTTTCCTTTTACTTATATAATACTTAAGTTGCAAAAATATTTCTAACTTAATTTACCTTCATTGAGTTATAACCTTTATTCTTTAACTTCATCCATATAGATTTTTCCCCCTACACTATTATTATATCATGTTTTATTCTCTCTTTATATTTAAGTTTTTAAAAGCATTCTTAAAATTTCACCTCCCTTCAGATCACAACTCAACCAAATGGTCTCTTGTATATAGACTCAACCATATTTATTTTGTATATTCCAGAATATCTATAATCCATGTGAAAATTATTTATTTTGTTCCAACAATGTTCTTACATATACTTAAAATATTTATTAGGTATATTTTATAATACATTTTAATTCCATTAAAACAATTAAAAGCAATATTTTAAAATTATTTACATATGGGTCACTTTGATTTTAAATACTAAAGTGTAAAAATAATATATATTTTTAACATCTTACATGTGAATTCATTTTCCTTCCTTCCAGATAATTATTCATAATTAATATTTCTTTACAATTTTTCGTGGTTTTTAAAAAAATCATATTCCAAATGTTTTTTGAATTCTTTTTTTTAAATAAAAGTTAATATTTTATAAGAATAATTACAAGGATTTCATTATACTTATATATTTTTTTCTTCCACTCCACGTTTATTTTTTAAACAATTATTATTTTTAAGGTTTTGATATTTTAATTCTATTAGAATTATGTCTCATAATTTCTTCTTTTAACCCATTAAAATAAATACATGAATGTGAATTAGATGTTTATTTTTTATAACCATCTATATTATTTATTATAATTTTTCATTTATTTCCCACTAAAATGATCTTATGAATTCATAGTTTGTACATCACCATATTTTTACGGGTTATGTTCTATACCACTATTCATCTATCCCTTGAATTTATTTTCCTCCTTAGTATCCATATTCTTTAATTTCATAAATATATTCTATATTACTTACATAATTATTATATTTTTTTTATAATATTTAATCAACTATATACCCATCACACTATAATGAGTTAATATTGAAGGATACTTACTAAGAAAAGTATTCCATTCATTTACTAGTTAAATATTAACAATCTGTAGACTTGTTATTTCAATATGTATGTTTATTGATTAATAAGTCTTGTGTGTTATGTAATATATTTATTATTCATTCCTTCACATACTTAATATGGTGGACATAATTAGTAATAGGTGGGGACTAGAGTTATATTTCCTATCGATGCATTGGTAGGTCTTATAAGGTAAACTATCTCGAGTATTTTGTGTAAACCTTACCTATTTATATATGATATATTATCTCAATTATGAGTTCTATAACTATTTAGTTAGTTGTTATTATCCATGTGTTTATTTATTTTTATATTATCAATGGGTTTATTACATTTTCATATAATAATTTCTATGGAATTGATTTTATATTAGTTATTACTACCATATTGTTTCTACCTAGTTTATTCCATGATCAATTTTTTGTATGTTATCTCTTGTTGAGAATTTGATATCAACCTTCTTATATTTTCATTTTCCATAGGTTATTAAGATGATTATAAAGTATGATATGCCTAGATGTGTATTATTTGTGGGTAATTTTTTTTTGAAATGTGTAAGACTTATTTTAAAATAAGGAATCCATGGTTTAGTGGTAAAAATGCCCATTTCATAGGTTTTGGGTGCATCAGAATCATCCTTTTCTAGTATGATCAACTCGCATTTTAGTCATAATATACATTTAATCATTTCTAGACATGATCAAAACATCATTTCTAATGAAAATAGTTGATTAAAAGAATATAATAAAATTTCATAACACGAAGAGGAAAATATTCACATGTAATTTATAATTAATTTATAAACTGATATGTAAATAAATTAACTCATAATTCTATAATCATTGGTGGAAAATAAATTATATCTCATCACATCATCCTTTTGATTCATAATCTGAGGGTATAATCCTTCTATAAGTAGTCATCACATTAACCAAAATCTCTAAACATTGTTGTAGAATCATTGGGTTCTAGAATGGTTGATTATGATTGCTTGAGTTGTTCATGGTTGATCACAATATAATTATTATCGAGAGAGGAAGAACTCTTGATTATATCTCATTGTATTGATAGGTGTGGGGAGGATATCGCACTTTATTTTTTGACCACCATATAGATCTTGAGTGATTATCACTCTATCCATTTTCACTCTAATAATTTTTAAGAAAGATATATAATTAGATATTTGTTTTGGAAAGTTTAGGGTTGTAAAATCATACACAATACCTTTCACAATTCCTTAATTCATAGTTGACACCATTTCCAATAATAATAACATAAATATTACTATTAAGTTCTTTACATTTGAAATAAATAAACAATATAATTAAATATCATTTATACAATTTCCAATTAGATGATTATACTTGTTCCTCTTTCCCTCATTCATATTTATCGATCCTTGAATAATAAATATTTTTAAAATAAATAAATATCACTTCATTATTAATCAATAAATATTATAAATATTATAATTTCCAAATATGTAAATAAGAATATTTATTATTATTATTATTATTATTATTATTTAACTCGCTTATTATTTCTAATGACTTCTGATTAAATTTTGGGGATCAACCAAACTGAATAAATCATATTTATTCTAACTTATTAAATTTAGTACTAGAATATAACTGAGACTGTAGAAACACTTATTGTGTGACCCTCTAGGCCTTCTTCTTAGTGGAATTAGGAATAACCACCTAAAATCCAAGTGAAGTACCTAGTAACATTCAAAGGCATCCATAGAGGAATAAGTTATCATCACAATGAAGAACAACATCCTATGAGCATTTATCATGTAATATAATTATTTTATTATTATTTTTCAAATAAATTGGGTTTCATAGTGGTTCCCTCAACCTATACACTTGATGTCTCCATCTTTGGATTTTTGGAAATGAACTTTCCCATAAAAAACTATGGCCATGGATTTATTCAGACAGTTATGTTCCCATTAATGGGACTGAGATATTATCTTTCATAAAGATATAGAAGTGATAAATCCTTTATCACGTTATCCATTAATTATATATCATTTATGATAAACCCAACATATCCTACTTCAATTCAAACATATTTTATCATGATTTTAATAAATACAAAAAATTATGTGATTCATGATATCCATTAATTATAATCTTATTGTATAAGGATCAAAACACATGTTTATAGATAGGAACATCCAAGGGAATATGAAAATAAGGATTTATTATTGATGCTATTATTCCCATATCTTCTTATCTTAGATATTACTAAGGAAGTATATTAGGAGAAGGATTTTAATATCTTTTTTCCCTCCTTCCCTGGATAACCTGTATTTTTTGTTTCCTATTAGACAATATAATATGGTCATAGAAAAAGGTATAAGAATTATATTAGGACACCTTTGGGTTCTCATCATAATAAGGAAATGATATAAAATTTCATCCCAATATATATTCTAAGGACATTATCCATAAAAATACGATGTAGAAAAATAATCATGATTTGATAAGAAAACATATTTAATAAGAAAAAAAATTAATCAAGAACTAAAAATGTTGGTTCTTGGGAACCAACTCCAACAGACTCCTACTTTCAATTGATCCAACTGACAATAGATTTATTTCAACTAGATCTCACATGATACTCATGTTTTTTCAAACATAAAAACTTTTTAAGGTGTCTTACACATTTTTATCCATGGATAATATGCTCACTAGAACTTCAAATCATTGATAAAAAAAATATCAATAGATGAAACTTCCAAAGTATGTGTTTTTCAATTAGTGTGGCCTTAGATATTTGGAGAGATACATTGTTGTAGTTTTATAATAGTAAACTATTATAATATAGTTACTAATAGGTACCACATCAAGATATTATAAAATTTTGAAAATCCAATTGCTTCATTGGCTACATTGGAATCTATAATATACTCATACTCTTCTATATAATCGGAAACAGCTAGTTTATTTGAACACTTCTAGTTCACAGCTCCCCCATTGAGACAAAAGAAATATCCAATATATGATTTCATATCATTCTAATATATCTAAGAACAAAAATCTGTATAACCCCTGATGATTTTTTCTTAATCCACTCTATAGACCAAGAACTTATCCTTAGCTCACCTCGGATACTTAATTATATCCTTAACTACAGTCCAATATTTTTCACCCAAAATTTTTTGATATCTTCCTACCTTGATCAAAGTATAGGTAACATCAATCCTTGTACATAACAAGGGATACATAATATATCATATCATGGAATAGTATGGTTTCTTACTCATTCTATATCTTTTCACTTGTGTTTGAGAACACATTTTCTTAGAAATATATATATCATGTAACATTAGAACTAATTCTCTCTTGGATTCTTCCATTCTAAACCTATTTAGTGTCTGGTAAATATATGTACCTTGACATAGTATGAGAAACATCTTGGATCTATCACACATGATCTTGATCCCCAGAATATGGGTTGCTTCACCTAAGTCATTCTTGTAGAATCACTTGCTCAACCATGACTTAAACTCTTTAAAGGATGGTATGTCATTTTCAATTAGATATAGGTCATAAACATATACTAAAATGAAAACTACTTTAATAACACTAAAATAATTATAAACAAATGGATCCCATTAATTCTTAATAAAACTAAATTCTTTTATAGTTACATCTAATTGAATGTTCTATGACCAAGATTCTTTTCTTAAATTGTATATGAATCTCTACGACATTCATAACTTTTTGGAATTTTTTTTAGTCACAAACACTTATGGGTTTTTCATGTACACATCCTATTTTAGGTACCCATTAAATAAAGTCATTTTAACACCCATTTCTTCAATATCACAGTCATGGTTAGCTGTTATGGAAAACAGGATTCATATGGATTTAAACATGAAAATTGGTGAAAAGGTTTTTTATAGTTAATTCCTTGATTTTCACTAAACCCATTGGCCACTAACCATGATTTAAAGGTATTTAATTTACCTTCCATGTCTAGTTCTCTCTTGAATACCCATTTACAATAAAAAGTTTTTACATCAACAAGTGGATCAATCAAAACCCATACTTGGTTTTGATACATGGAATACATATCGAAATTCATATATTTTTTCATCTTGCAACTTCAAAGCTCTCTACTTCATCCTTGTATGAGGATTGAAATTTTCAATCAATAATGAGACACAATCATCAGTTACTAGAAAACCACATCTCTTTGGTTGTCTTATCATTCTTGTACTCATACACATCACTTGTGTTTCATAAACACCTTCTTCCATGGTGATCTGTAGAATCAGTTCCTAAACCAACTTTTTTTATCTTGAGCATTGACTTCATCATAGTCAATATTTTTCTCATTATCCTCATTGGGGAAGTGCTCCCTATCATGAAATATTACATGTCTTAATATAGTTGATTTCTTTTCTGAAGTTTTCTATAGATACTATCTACTAGTATCATTGGGATGCCCTATAAATATACACTTTTTTCTTCTAGGTAAAATTTTTTTTATTTATATATCCTTTAAAAATTCCTCACAACCCCATGAAATAACATGTAACAAAAGGGGTTACTTTCTTATCTATAACTCAAATAGAATATTTTTTGACACTTAAGTTGGTACTCAGTTTAGTAAGTATAATGTTTTATGTAATTCATATCCCCAAAATGATAATGTAATGATTTTGTGACTAATCATAGACATTAACATGTCCAACAAGGTATGGTTCCTCCTTTCATTAACACACTTCCACTATAGTTTAAAAGGAAGAGTTATTTGAAATAAAATCACACTCTGATATAAATTTGATAAATCCATGGTTAATATATTCACCACCTCAATCCGATCAATGTTTCTTTATCTTCTTACCAAGATGATTCCTAACCTCATTATCGAACTCTTTGAACTGATCAATAGATTCTGACTTATACCTCATTAAGTAGGTATAACCATGGATACTCAAGTCATCGGTAAAAGTAATAATGTATGAGTATCCACCTTTATCCTCTACTTGAAAAGGTCTATACACATCAGTGTCTACCAACACTAGAAGATTTGTGGCCCTTTTTTCCTTTACCAACAAATGGTGGTTTGGTCATCTTTCTTTATAAACAATCATGGCATCATTAAAGTGTATTTTTCTAAAAGTGGTCTAAAGAAACATCTTGATAGATATTTGTTGAATGCTTCTCATTTACATGACCAAGAATATGATTACACAACTAGGTGACATATGAGTCACACATATTAGTTATATTATCATTTCAATTTTTTTTTCAAAATTCAATACATAAATATTTTAATTCAATTTTCCCATAAAATAACATGTGATTTCATCATAAAATTAGAAACCTTTATTTCCAAATTTGAAGATAAATCTATCTATATTTGAGAAATAAATGGAAATAATTGTCCTTATAACAATAGTCACATAATAACAGTTCTTTAAAACCTAAATAAATCATGTAGATAATGTGAGATGGTAGTCTTCAATGTTTAGAGTAGCCAACCTCTCTCTATTGGTATCCCATAGATAAACCTGGTCCATTGAAAACCTTCTAAATCTACTTGGTTCATGTATTTTGAGAAAAATGCAAGCACAACATGTAGTATCTAATACCCATATAATAGATATAGAAATATTACACTTGATAACAAACAAACCTAAAGCTTCTCCTTACTTCTGTGGATGGGTAAATTTCCTCTTATAAGGGACCTGATTTCCATATGAAAAACATAACGCATCATGTTGTTTTCCTTGCCTCTATAACTTATTCTTCTTGAAGGGATAGTGCTCTAAATCCTTAGACTTTGAATGATTCTTTTTTTCCATTTCCTTGTTCCCATTCATCTTATTAACCATAAAGATAGTGGGTTTGTCACACCTCATTTATTTATCAAATTTGAGGATAAGAATAAGAATTTATGATAGTTTCTTCTCATAATTGATCATATTTTAATTCACAATAAAATTAGAGAATTTTTTGGATTGTGAGCACATAATGAAATATGTGTGCATATCATCATGGATATTAATACCCATGAAATTCAGGCACTCAATTTACCCAACCATCTTGACTACATGTGCCTTAGTTGGTAGTGAATCTCTAAGATTACATATGAAGAGTGAATTTGGTATCACATATCTCCTTAATCTCGGATTCTCTTGACAGAGATCTCAAACGTGATAAAATTTATTATATGTGTCTACATCTTCATATTACATTTAAATATCATTGTACATGAAGGATAACATAAAACATTGGAAAGTCATTTCATCATCCACAAGAATCACATAGAGAGATACGTCTTCCTCACTATCCTCTTTGGAAATTGAATCAGTAAGTGGGGTTTCTGGAAAGTACAATTATTGTAAATTCTATTTAATATCATTCAATAAACTACAACATTCCTATAAATTTTCACTGGTAATAAGGTTATCCTTATCTAGTATGGATCATAGTGATATTGTCAAATTTTTTTAATTTTTCATTCTCTACAAAGATAAGTTAATTAGTACTTGTTTTAATTACAAATATAGATTAAAAATATAAAATTAATAAAATTATTAGTAATATCCTACTATTATTTAAAGCATAATATCCCTCACAATTAGTTTCATAACATCCATTCACTTAGATATTCCAGTGGAAAGGATCCATATTACCTTCTTATAACCCATACATGGGCCAGAAAATCTTTTCAAGGGTTTTATGTAGGAATAACTTTCCAACTATATTATCTCATAGTTCCACAATTTGTTTAGTGGAATCCCAAATCCTAAAATCCTATTTTAAATATTTACCCAACCTTTTCCTATTAGTTACACCAAGTCCTACTTGGGAAGTCAATCCTTGATGTAAACTATGTTATGTCAACCCAAAACATCATGATAAAACTTCCATAATAATTAAAAGAACCAAGAATTGGGTTGGTTAAGTACTTTAAACTCTAAGGTTGATTCTATCATTATTAGTGGAAGGATATTCTTAACTGATATTTTAATTAATTTATTTTTTCCCTTATGAGTAAAGCTTATTTTATCATTTTACAAGCCTTGTTAGTATTTAGTTGATTTTACTTATGTGATTAACCATGTCTGATAAAACATTTAGGCATAATCTAAATATATTTTATTCCATTTTGGATTAATTTTAATTCATTTATTAGGTTATCATGAATTATAAACAAATACGAATAATTAATCATGAAACTATTAGAAATAAAATATTAGTGGCATGATTAGGAGATTATATAATGGTTAGTTTATCTAGAAGATAACAAACCCACCCTCGACCCTTGGGAAAACACCTTAACTATAGTTTAGATCATGTTTTAGTATTCCACCTTGGCTATTATGAATTTCCTTGATTGGTTTCACCTTGGATCCTTGACTCAGATCACCTCAAATTAATTAGGATGTCTATCCATACATAATATGTTACTCACATAAAGGTGAGTGGATATAATAGATTAGATAAAGGGGGTTTTAAATAAAATTAACCATTGGAATATAGGCCCTTACATAATAAGGGGGAATGGATGAATCATAGGACATAATTAACAATTTAACCACAATAAATTAAAATAAACCAATAGTACACAAGGGCTACTCTAATCTCATAATCATACACACATTAAGAAACAACAAACCAAATTCAATATTTCTATCAATTAATTCAATTCATTCTTTAATTAAGATATTTTTCCATGAGTTAATATAATTAATTCAATTTATCTTAAATTCATCCAACTATCATTAACTCACCATCACCTATAATTTAAAATAAATCATTTAAAATTATTGTAGTGCACAAGTGTACTTGGATGCAACATCGTGTCTCTGTCAAAATTTTAATATGGAAATTAATTTAATATATAATTTTTAATCATTTTACATGGTGTGTACTATCAAATTAATGACACATGGAAGGCATAACAAATAGTTTTAATTATACATTTAATTCTTATTTAAGTGAAAATTTAAAAACACTTCCAACAGCAGGCTACACAACATGTAGAAAGGTACAAGGCATGAACTTGTGTTCTTCCCATATCCACAGCACATGGCTTAGTCATTCCATGGTTCTAACTGTGGATGTGTTCAAGGCACACAGTGTGTATTGGGAATAAATGATGTGTAACCTTCAATTGCATGGAATGCTAGTCTTCGTGTCATGTATATGATACATGGAATTCATGGGATTCTACATGTACTCAACCAATAGATAATAGAGATTATACATCATGTACGGTGGTAACATGGTATTTAGTTCGTCATAACATGTTTTAGTCTGTCCGGATCAACATGATATTCTGATCTATTCAGATCATAGATCCATTTTTTTATCTGACCCCATACAAATAGATACATTCTAGAAAATAAAATTACATATTGTGTACTCTAGAAATACACATCGTGTAATCTTTTTTTTTTCTAGGAATAACCTTTAGCATCATTAAATGGTGTATATCAAAATTCTTATTTGTTATTAATCATTAATTGGTTACTATTAATCTTATCAAGGATGAAGAAAAATAATAGACAATATTTTCAGATATTAAAATGAATCATTTTTATTTAAAAGAAAATGAAAACACTTTAAACAACTCAATGAATAATAAAAAATTATAAATTAACATTTAATTTCTCAAATACGACTATTAGGTTTCAGATTCAGTGGAAGAATCATTTTCTGGTATAACCATCATGTATTTTATTCATAAATCATGTGTAACCAATACATTACATGATCAAAACATCATTCCCATTGGAAAAAATTGATTACTTTACTATAATAAAACACTAGAACAAGAATAGGAGTATATTAATAAGTAATTATTAATTAATTTATAAGAAGATAAAGAATTAACATAACATGTAGTTCCCTCCTGGTTGATGATCAGTGAAATAGTTCTTTTTGCGCCATCATTTCATGGCAGCATCCAAGTGAATAATCCCTCTAGGTATGATCTCTAAGTGCACCACAATCTATGAATGACATCATAAAATCACTAGGGGAGAGGACATCCAATCCTGATCACTTCCATTTTTCCTAGTTGACCATAGTAGAATTATTTGTAAGAGAGTAATAACTCTTAATTAACTCCTTTTAGATTTAGAGATGATGGGAAGAGAGCACTCTAGATCTATTGATATCTATATAGGTCTTGAGAGATTCTCAGTCTATCCATTCTGCATGCCAATCGTGTTTTAAGAAAGAAATATAATTAGATAATTATTTTGGCTGGTGAAACCATTTCCTAATTTCATAATTCTTAGTTTACCCCATGTCCAATAATAATAATATAATTATTATTGTTAAATTATTTTCATGTAAAATTCAGAATAAATACAAATAAATATCACTTATACCATTCTTAATCAGACCCTTAAACTTAGTCTTCTTTCCCACATCCATATTTATTGATCTTTGAAGAATGAATATCTATTTAATAAATAAATATCGCTAAATTATTCATTGTTAAATAGAATAAATATTAAATTATCCAAACAAGAAAATAATTTTATTTCTAATTTTTATAATTTAGCTCATCTGGTCTTCGGAATAACTTGTTCTTAAATTATAGATATTAACCAAACTAAAAATATTATTTATTTTATCTTATTAAATTCAATACTATAATTTAACAGAGATTGAGGATATAATTAGTGTGTGACCCTATAGGCCTCTTTCCTGGTGAAATTTGGCACAACCACCTAAAATCCAAGGTTAGTACCTAGAAACACGTGAATGAATCCATAGAGAAATAATTTAATGTCTTAATGGAGTAAAACCACTTACAAACATTTTTAATGTAATATAATATGTCTATCACAATATCTCTAATAATGTAGGTTTCATTCGAGTGTCATCAACCTATACACTCTATGAATATTTATTTGACTTTTTCATAAATGAACATTCCAATAAAACACCATGGACATGTATTTATTCAGGAAGTTCCAAACCCATCAAAAGTTCTAAGATATTAACTTTCATTAAGAGATAAATTAATAAATCCTTTCCCACACTAACCATTAATTCTATATCATTCAAAAATCACCAAACATATGTTGCTTTACCGCAAACATATGTCATCATGATTTTCAAAAATACATCAACTTATGTGAGTCATGATTTCTATTAATGATAATCTTAAAGTATAATGATCAATACACACATCAACATAGATAAATATCCAATAAAACATGGAAATGTAGATTTCATGTCGACGGGCCTATTCTCAAAACCTCTTATCTTGGAGATTACCCATGGAGAACACCATGAGAAGTTTTCTAAATTTATTATGATTTTATACCCCCTAATAGACTGTTTTTTTATGTCTTCTTATAAAATATCATCCAACCATAGAACAAGGTTCAAGAATATTGTCGTGGAACCTCTAGGTTCTCATTATAATGGAGAACTTCTATGACCTTCTATCATGTAATATATTCTAAAGAAATTATAACATACAAATATTATATTGAGAAACAATAATTTTGTGATAAGAAAATTTATTTAAAAAGGAAAACATTCAATCAATATTTAAAAAATTAAGTTTTAGGGAACCAACTCCAACACATTGGATGGGAAATATATGAGTTTTTTTGTCAAATATGTTTTCATAAATCTATAAAACTATAAACCTAAATGATATTTTGTGTTTCAATTAAATAATATTTTTTATTTATATTATAATTATGTATGGTTAAGTTTTGGTAAATTTAATTCGTTTCTAATCCACTATGGGAAAAATATATTAATCGGTTTTAGATATGGCAGTGTAGGTCTAGGGCATCATATGTTTGGATATGAAAATCCTACAAAGAAAAGAGACCTTCTCATATGATCCTTATCTAAAGTGGGTAGTTCTTGAAAAAATAATCAGTGGTCCATTAAATATTAGAAGCTATAAACCTAATGGAATACACTAGATAAAGATAATAACTTCACATAAAAATGGTTAGTTCCTAAGGTGGGTCCAATATATGAAAGTATATGTGATTGAGATTCATGAAAAAACATACTAAGGAGGAAGGTTGAGAATAATGGATTCTTAGATGAGGTATGAATACAGTATCAAAATAAGAAGAATTGAAATAGATGGGTAACATGAATAAGATCTCCTATGAAGATCTCTCGACTCAGTGAAGTAATGGTGGGTAAAAACCCTAGGTATACTTATTTTTTAATGATAATACTCTCCCGATATTTATAATTTATATCAACAAAGCTCCAAAATTCATTATGAAATAGAATAAAAAGGTTCATCACAATGTTTATCCTCAACTTAATAGGATTATTTAGCTTGAGGGTGCATTTTTCATCTCATAAAAAATCACAATATGTTCTTTTTAGCTTCAATAATTTCCATATTCTAGAATGGAAGCATTGGTCTAAGAAGACACATGCAATCCATCATAAACTCATAATCTTGTAACTAATTCAAATTCTCCATCCAGTATATAATTTTGAACTTATGATTTTATAATATCTTAAATCCTCTTGACTATTCCATTTTAAATTTATCCTTCGATTATATATGAATATGAATACATCATGGATCAAACATACCAATAATCATTAGCATAGAATAACCCCAATCTAAGTTAATGTTTCTTTCGAATAAAACATTTATAGGAAGATCTTCTGAGAACATTGTAATAAAATTCAATTCATGGTATTTGGATACCCTATTAAAATCATCCTAAGAAATTGAAATAAAAAATTTAACCTAAAGGAATGAAATTAGCTTCAACCTAAGATTGATACAACTGACTGATAGAAGTTATTCTATTGTAATAAATGAGGAAGATAATATCCTCCCAAATCCCACCTTGGAGGTGCATTGAGAATCCCATTGGACTCACCCCTATAAAATTTTTTGGAGGACATTGGATCAATAGTTTTACTACACAAAAAATTCGATATAACCTAAGGTGAGTCCAATCTAGAAAATTCATCATGATTGAGATGTGTGAGAAAGCTTATTTGGAATGAAAATATAAAATCATGGATTCCCAAATGAGCTGTGAATATAGAATGGTAATAAGTGGAAAAAAAGGATGTATATCATGGCCAATATATCCTTGTAATATCTCATGATTGAGTGAAGGTATGGTGGTGGTGGATCCCAAGGACACTTAATTTATAAGAGATAAAAATCTCTTAATCTCTATCATTTCTACTGATGGAAATCCTAAATTAATTAGGAACATAGATCAAATAGTCTATATTAATGAAAATACATTATTTTTTATATTACATTAGATTTATGGTATATTTATCTTCTCATAAAAAACTTCCCAATAGGTTCTTGATTGCTTCATGAATTGTCTATTTCTAGCCGTAAAGCATCATGCTAGGAACACACACCCAAACCATAAAGAACCCAGAATCTCGAAGATTATTCAAATAATTTTTCCACTATATAATTTATAATTTATGATTCTATAATATCAATAATTATCTTAACTATTCCAATTTAAATTTATCCTTTGAATACATATAAATATGAATAAATCATGGGCCCAACATACTAAAAAATGCTAACATATATAATCCCAAAACTAAGTTAATGTGTCTTTAAAATAATAAAATAAGAGGTATATATATATCAATAAAATTTTAATCAATGTAAATTAAAGGTATTAATATGACCTATTAAACAAATTGTATTAAATTAAAATAAGAATAATTCCATCAAAGAATGAAATTAACTTCAACTGAGGAATAAAATGTTTAGATGAAAGATGTTCTTCTATTAGGAAGAGTGGGTAAGATAACAGCCTTCCTAATACCACATTGAAAGAACACTGAATATCCATCATGTATCCCCCTATAAATATAATGTATTAAATTGTACCAAGTTTCTAACTACACAACCAAATGTTTAGATCCTAAGGTGTGTCCAACTGAAAAAACTCACCATATTCGAGATACATGAGAAACTTTGTTTGGGAGGAACATCAAGAGTCATATATTCTTGGATGATGTGTGATGATAACATAATAATAATAAGAAGTGAAAGGGATGTAAAACCTAGTTGATATCTTCCATAAATATCTAATAGATAAGAAAAGGTGTGGTAGTAGTGGAATTCTAGGTCGCCCGATTCACAAGAGAGAAAAAACTACTAATCTTCATCATTTATACTAATGAAAATTATAAATTCATTAGGTAATGGAATTTAAAGTAACATATCAATTCATAATCCTTATTTAATAAGGTAAATTATATTGAGGTTATATTTAATGTCTCATAAAAAACTTCCCAGTAGTTTCCCAATAACATTATGGATTTTTGGATTCTAGAAGGAAAGCATCAAGCTAGGAAGACACAACCAAAAAATCAAAAACTCGAAGACTTGTAACTTATTCATATACTCTAAACACCATAAAATTTAGAAATTATGATTCTATAAGATCTTTAATAATCTTTACTATGATAATTTAATTTCATATATTTCATTACATATGCATACAAATACATCTTTGATCTAACATACCATCATTCATCAGCTTATATTCACCCCAAACTGATTTAATGTGTCATTCAAAAAAACAATCAAAGGTGGATATATTGAGAAAAATTCAATAAAAATAAATTCATGAAATTCATATGCCTTGTTAAACTTATCCTATGAAGTTAATATAAGAATATTACCATCAAAAAATTAAATCAATTTCAACTAAATATTGAGATGTTGGAATGACGGGTGTTATTCTATTATGATGATTGGTGAAACTAATATCCCTCCTAATACTGCCTTGGAAGAGCATTGAACATCCCCTTAACCTACCCCACCCCCAACTATAGAAACCAAATAGAGGACGCTAATAAATAGCTTGACCATATAGTAAAATGGCTAATGACTAAGGTGAGGTCAATGAATAAATTTTATCATGGTTAAGATTCATGAGAAACCATATTAGAGAGGAACATCAAGGAGGGTGGATTATTAGTTTTTATGAGAATACATCCTGGATAAAAGAGGAGGGGGTATCTCAGATATCTCCAAGAAATATCTCATGACTGAGTGAAGCCATAATAATGATACAACCCTAGGTTGCATGCTTTACAAGAGAGAAAAATCTCCCAATATCCATTTATACTAATGAAAATCCTAAATTAAATTAGAAAATTGTATTTAAAGGTTTATATCAGTACCAATACTCAGTTTAATAGGGTGATTTAGCTTGATGGTACATTTATCATCACATAAAAAGTGAGTAGGTTCCTTATAGCTTCATGAATTTCTTAATTCTCGTAGGGAAGTATCTGGCCAAGAAGAGACACTCAAACTATAGTTAACTCAAAATATTAAAACTTATCTGAATACAATAACTACTAAGAAATGTTTAAATTATTATTCAAGAAGATATTTACTTCTCATGAATATATCAAATTAAATTTTTCTGTTGATTATATATGAATACAAATACATCAGGTATCTTACATACAAATAATCATCAACTTGGATAAACCTCAAACCTATTTGATGTGTCTATCTAATAAAATAAACATTAGTAGATCAACCAATAACATTGAAATCAAATTAAATTCATTTTATTTGACTACTTGTTAAACTCTTCAAAAGAAATTATAAGAATAAGTTTACCATCAAATAATGAAAGCATATTCATCCCATGATTGATATGTCTGGAAGAAATATGTTCTTTTATTGTGATTAGTGAGGAAGATGTGAGGCTTCCTAATACCAAATTCTATTTGAATTTACCATTCTCTAATACTAATTCACACACTATAAACCTTATTGATGACACTAGATCATGATCTTGATGACACAGAAAAATAGTTTCCCCTAAGGTGAGGTCGGTCTAGAAAATTCATCGCGGTCGAGATACATGAGAAAACTTACTAGGGATGAATATTGAGAAGTGTGGATTCTGAGATTAGGTATAAATATATAATGAGGATAATAGTAAGTGAAAAATATGGGCATCCTAGATGATATCTTCTATGAAGAGATCCTAGTTGTGTGAAGTTGCAGCAGCGGTGAAGCACTCGGTCGACTGCTTTATAATAGAGAATAATTTACTATTTTCTAACATTTCTACCAATGAAAATTATAAATTAATTATTTAAATAATTTTAATGGTATATATAAATATAGATCCTTATTTTAATATAGTTTCTCAACTTGGGGTTATATTTATCATCTCATAAAAAATTCTTGGTATGTTCTAAATAGCTTTAAGAATTTCCAAATTCTGGAAGGGGAGGATCATATTGGGAAGACACACCCAAACCATCACAAACCTGGAATATTATAAAATATTCAAATCCATTTTACACCATATAATTGGGAGCTTTATATTTTTAAGAACCCAGATATTCGTTTCAGGTATGTTTTTCATTTTCTGGTTGTTTTTTAGAAAAAGAGGAAAACCTGGAAATTTTCTAAGTATACATCATGTACTGGCCGTGTGCTGGCCATGTCCAGGCCACACACACAATGTGTAGGGGCGATGTGGAGGCCTCTTAAAGTGGAGTACGGAAAGGCCAAGTACATGACCTGTAACCCAGAAGTAAACGCCGTGTACTTTCTTTTTTTCATTAAATAGACCAGGGTCGCACCTGATGGACAGAACTCGCTTCTTCTTCAGGTTCTTTGTCCGAGAGAACCTGTATCGCCACAGAACTTCTCCGAGACCTAGATACTTTGTTCGTTCTACAAATCAACCGTCGTCAATTGCGTTGGAACCACAGCGGTAAGCCCTTCCTTCCCCGATATCTTTGTTTTCCAATTCCTCATCTTTCTCAAGATATTGTGGGTTGATCATTTTGTTCATTTTTATATATCTACGTCGTTCTAAGGAGAATCAAGCCTCGTGGTTCAATTATATCGATCTCCTAAGATCGAGGTAGGTGGTTTGTGCCTTTATATAGGAATTCATTGAATATTTTGTGCAATTACACTAATTCCCTTGAACAGGGTATTGTTTTTTTCCTATTTTTTCCCATGTTGTTTTCCTGCTTTGCTTGATTGCTTGAGTAGAGATCAATTCTTGTGAATAGGGTAATTTTTATTTTGCTCTGGATGTTTTTCCATGCATGTTTTTCTTGTTATGCCTTTTTACAGTTGCTATGACTAGTTGTAGGATAGTATAAATGTTGTACTGTTATGCTGTTGTGCCTTAGAATGATATCCAAGTAGTTCTTGAGGTTTAATTGGGGCGATACACATGTTATGCATGTTTGTTTTACATGGGGCTGTGAGAACCTAGTGTAGGGGACCATAGGGAGAATGGACGTAAGGGCTTCTCCAGAGTTTCTTGTTAATTTGATGTGAGACCAAATGGGGAATTGATGATGAGTGCTTCCTCAAAGAGTCTGTACTTACTCGACGTGGGCCACAGGGGGAATGAGACATTGAGTTCTTCCCTAGAGAGCCTTTAGTACGATACCAGACTATAGGGGGAATTGACGGTGAGTGCTTCATGAGAGAGTCTATTCTTCAGCTGAACCAGAGGGGTGAGACTGTGTGTGCCTCCCATAGGGTTGCTAGTACTTGTAGGATAAACCATAAGGGTTAGGATGTGAGAACTACCTAGGGGGTTACCTGTTGTTCTACTTGTTTATTGGATGTTACTTGTGTATTATATATGCTAGACATTGTGGATTGTAGATGTTGTGTGCTTTCCTATTTACTGCTTCTTGTACTTTTACTTTCCATGTATTCACTGACTATTAGGCACAGATCTTTGCGTGGTTACCTAATGGGACCTTGTCTCACACCCTGCTTGGGCCATGATTTTGGGCCCAAATAGAACATATTGTTGTAGGTATATATAAGGGTAAGCGCCCTTCTACTTCAGGTACTTGACTTGCTGTGGAGCTGGAGAGCATGGGACCAAGCTATGGCTTGTGGTGTTGAGGAGTTTACATGTTTTCTTTTGCACTTTTGTTTAGTATTGTATTCAGCATTATGACTTTTTTGGTTGTTTTCCTAGACATATGTATCATTCATCATTTTATATACATGTGTGTGTGCTCCAGTTGTTTACTGTTATTCTTCCTCTGTTTATCGTTTACTCTTGTATGGATGGTTACGATTTCTGTTGTTGTCTCTTTTTTTTCTTCCACTGTGTACTCTGCCAATGAGGGCATAGTTTCCCTACTATCACACCCAAGGCCCTCACTACTAGTTAGCAGCCTCTATCATTTGGAGAAATGCGCTTGATTCCATGTAACCAACCGGGTACGAGGCGCCTCTGGGTCGCTTCTGGAACTGGGATGTTACAAAGTGGTATCAGAGGTGTTTCTTTTCTCTTGATTTAATGTTTCGAGCCCTTATCCAGGGATAGTATGGATTCGGTACTTGGTATTAAGCTGTGCTCGGGAGTAGCTAACCCGTGTACAGGGAAAAGCCAATCTACCTCGCTTATTACAGATTTCTAATTTTTCTATGTTACAGTTGATCTGATTTCACCTAGAGTGATTCACATGCTTTGTGTTGTTATTATTGTTGATATTGTGGTTCTATTTCTATCGCAACCCGATGAGATGAGGGTATGTCATCTCATGCATCATATAGGAACTTGTTAGAAATCACATGCCATGCATCCTTTCCATGCCATCTAGGGTGCATTAGCAATTTCATGTTGTTGTGATAGATGTTGTGTAGATTATGCATGTTGTTGTGATAGATGCTTTTATAAAATCCCTGCAGTTTGATTGAGAGGTTGTTTGTATTTTACCTTGCTTAAATGAAAGCCAAATTTTGGTTCTTGAGGTGTTATGGGCCCTCATGAATCATAACATGGTGGATCATTGACTTGTTTCCCTTATAAATGATATGTAGGAGATGGAAATCTTTGATTCACGGGAAGTATAGGCGCTCACAAATCGGAATTTGGAACCTTCATGCTTGTTTTTCAGTGTTTTTTAGGCTTCAGTGCAGTTTCAGAGCTACTGCCCGGAAAAACCCATAATAAAAAGTGTGTACTTTATATATACATGTCGTGTAGTTTTTAAAACGTGTCACTAACTGTGTCAGTAGAAACACGGGTTGTGAAAAATCTTCAGGAACACGCCGTGTATGGTAGGTACACATCGTGTAGTAGAGAGTTGTGTACCCGGCTGTGTCACTAACAACATAGGTCAGGGAAGCTCGTGTAATACACATCGTGTTTTGTATGAACATGTCGTGTAGCCTTGTTCTAGGTACCCAGCTATGTCTCCAACAAAACGGGTCGGGAAGAATCTTCAAGTACACACTGTGTTTGTTCAGAACATTTCGTGTAGCCTCAGCCGTGTAACCGTCCATGTAACAAACAACACGGGTCATTGAAACCTTGTATACTACAGGTCGTGTCCATAGGGAACACGTTGTGTAGTCTCAGTTTAATAAGACCATGTTGGTTAGCGGTGCAAGGAGACTCGGGTAGGGGAATAGAGTTAAGTACACTCCGTGTAGAGTTTATACACGCCGTGTAGTCATGTTTTGTAAAACTTGAGTGTTTCCTTATCCTATTTCCATTTTGTACTCCTTTTTTCTTTGTCCTTGATATTCTTGATCTAAGGTATGTTTTTTATCTTTCAGTGTTATGCCTCTAAGACGTCCTCCGGTTGTACTTCAGTTGCAGGATAGTGATTAGACACCAGATATGGCTGATCAAGGACTTCCTACTGATCCTCCAGTTGTGCCTGCCTTGGAATTGGTTATCGTACCAGTTACAGGCACTGATGTGCAGTTTAGGGAAGGCTTTATGAGGATGATTCATACCTTTTAGGGATCACCACCTCCTTCCACGACTATGGAAGACTTGACACGGGTTTTCCAGCAGCAGCATCCTTCTACTTTCTCAGGGGAAGGAGAACCACAGGCTGCAGAGTCATGGATGGAAGTCATGCTGACTATCTTTGAGAGTCTGGAAACACCTCCAGAGAGGTGGGTCAAGCTCGCTACCTATATGCTATGAGACTCCACCATGAGATGGTGGGACGTGATCTCATAGGCGGATCATCAGCAGGTTATGGCTTGGTAGGAGTTCCAACGCGTGTTTTATGATTAATTTTACCCGGAGACCCTGAGGGCCAATCGATCTCTGGAGTTCATGAGTCTAGAGTAGGGTACTCTTTCTGTTATGGAGTATTCCTCTCATTTCACCGAGCTGCAGTGTTTCACACCCCTCTGGGGTGGAGATGAGATGTTCTTAGCAAGGAAATTTGAGGATGGTCTGAGGCGGGAGATCTGCTCAAAGGTGAATATCTTTCAGTTGACTTCTATCACTTCCATTGTCAACCAGGAACTAATTGCAGAGCGCAATCTGAGAGACTCCAGAGCTGTGAGCCAGGGTGGTTCTGCTTTTAGAGCTAGTATTCCTCTAGTTGACAGCAGGAAGCACCGTAGAGAGCCTACACGCGGTGATCCGAGGAGGTGAGATCCATCTTCAGGTAGCAAGGTAGTATGCTACCAGTGTGGAAGGGCAGGGCACATAAGGCCGCAGTGCTAGAGAGACCTAGTGGAGTGTTGATATTGCAGAAAGATGGGTCACCTTCAGTGTTTTTGCCAGGTTTTCTCACCAGTAGCTGGCGATGAGTGTTCTTCCATGACTCCTCATTCAAGAGCAGCACCCCCAGTTTCTCACCAGTCAGGGAACTGGAGTTCTTTCGGCTGTTCGGGCTGAGGTGGAGGTCGAGGTCGTGGCGGTTAGTCACTAGTCTTTCAGCGTCAGCAGAGATGTACAACTCAGAGTGGTCAGGCAGGGTCACAGGTCTGTGGGGCAGGCCAGACTATTGCAGTGGAGCAGACCTATCAGAAGCAGAATCTCGGACCTTCTACTATTTGAGGTGCGATATTAGTAACCTCAGTTTTATCTTCAGCTCTTTTTGATACGGGTGATATGCATAGATTTATCTCTGTTACTGTTGTGGAGAGCCTTGGGATCTGTATATTTTCTTCTGCCAACTTGTTGACACTAGACACACCTTTGGGGATGAGGACATCTAGTGTACGTCAGTGCATAGAGTTCCCTCTCGAGGTTGTAGGGTATCTTTTTTTATGGGATATCTATGTCCTAGAGATGACAGGCTATGATGTCATTCTCAGGATGGATTGGCTGGTTCCCTTCCAGGAAGTTTTCGACTGTTATCACCACAGTGTGAGCTTTATTTCACCAGAGGGTGAATCTTTTCTTCATAGAGGTGAATGAGATGTTCAGGCGAGTCGAGCAGGACTCGAGCATCATGGGCTAGGAAGGGTTACGACCCAGATTGCTAGTCTTTATCTGGATGATCAGGGGACTTCACATTTGGACTTTCCTCTAGTGGTGGATTGTTTCAGAGATGTCTTTCCAGAGGGTTTTTCTGGTTTGCCTCCAGAGAGTGAGATAGACCTCTCTATTAAGCACGTGCCAGGAGCAGCACTGATGTCCTTCCCTCCCTATAGGATGGCTACACCTGAGTTGCATGACCTCAAGAAGCAGTTGGAGAAGTTGCAGGCAAAGGGTTTCATCCGACCCAGTACTTCTCCTTGGGGTTTTCCTGTCCTGTTTACGAAGAAGGTAGATGGTACCCTTAGGCTCTGTGTGGATTATCAGAAGTTGAACCAATTGATGGTCAAGTACCGATATCCCATGTCAAGGATTGATGATCTTTTCGATCAGCTTCGAGGAGGTCGTCTGTTCTCGAAGATCGATTTGAGGTCTGGTTATCATAATTTGTGCTTTAGACCATCAGATATACCTATGAAAGCCTTCAGGAGTAGGTATGGTCTCTACGAGTATATGGTTATTCCGTTCGGTCTCATGAATGCACCAGCAGTTTTCATGGAACTGATGAACAGAGTGTTCCATCCTTACTTGGATTCCTTCGTCATGGTCTTCGTGGATGATATCTTGGTGTACTCTCACACTCGACACGACCATGCTACTAATATTAAGATCATTATTAGTACACTAAGAGATCATCGGCTTTATGCTAAACTCTCGAAGTGCCACTTTTGGATGGATCAGATTCACTTCTTGGGTCATGCCATCTCAGAGGCAGGAGTATTTTTGGACCCAAAGAAAGTGAGAACTGTAGTTTCCTAGGAGAATCCGAAGAACGTTTTTGAGGTACAGAGTTTCCTAGGGCTGGATGGATACTACAGACACTTCATTCAGGACTTTTCACACCTAGAAGCACCATTGAAAGGTATGAACAAGAAGGAGGTGAAGTTCTTATGGTCAGATTCTTGTGAGTCAGCCTTTTAGGAGCTGAAGGGAAGGTTGACGTCAGCATCGATACTAGTCTTGAAAGATCCAGGAAATAGCTATACAATTTTTTGTGATGCTTCAGGTATCCGGCTGGGCGCTATGCTTATGCAGGGAGATGGAGTCATTGCGTACAGGTCTTGGCAGTTGAGGCCACATGAGAGGAACCACCCGATGCATGATCTGGAGTTGGCATTTTTTGTTCATGCCTTGCACTGTTGGAGGCATTACCTTCTGGGAGAGCACTTTGTTGTTTTAACCGACCAAAAGAGTCTCAAGTACATCTTCACTCAATGTGATCTAAATCTTAGACAGCGCAGGTTGGTCGAGTATCTTCAGTCTTTTGATTTTGAGTTTGCCTATACACCGGGAAAGGGCAACACAGTGGCAGATGCGTTGATCATGAGAACTCAAATTAAGGTAGTTAAAGAGGCCAGAAGTGAGTGACAGCTTATGGCTCTGTTCTCTAAGATGCATCTGGAGGTGCATGACAGACGGGGACAGACTTACCTATCTTCTGTACATGTTACCTCTACTCTTCTTGATCGGGTATGCATGAGGCAGCTATCAGACTCATAAGGCTTAGTCCTGCAGGAGAGTGTGTCAGGAGAGGACCCTCTTCCTGGATGTACAGTGGGCGATGATGAGATCTTTCATTTCCAGGGACGTGTATGGGTGCCAGCAGACATACGCAAGGAACCGATGCAGGATTTTCATTCTTCTATTTGGTCAGTTCATCCTGGCATCACCAAGATGTATTGTGACCTACACCACCAGTACTGGTGGCCAGGTATGAAGAGGGATGTTGATGGGTTCATCATTAGATGTTCTACTTGTCAGTAGGTAAAAGCGGAGCATCAGCAACCAGCAGGCCTCTTAGAGAATTTACCCATTTTGGAGTGTAAGTGGAACGATGTCGCAATGGACTTCATGACCGGATTGTCGAGGTCGCCTCGAGGGAACGATGTTGTTTGGGTTTTCGTTGACAGGCTTATGAAGGTTTCTTAATTATTGCAGATCAAGGAGACCTTCAGTGTTGATGATCTGGGATGACTATACATCGGAGAGATTATACATCTGCATGGAGTTTCACACTATATTGTTTCAGACAGGGATGTGCGCTTTACTTCTCGGTTCTGGCAGCAGCTTTAGAGGGCTTTGGGTACACAGGTACTTTTGAGTACAGCATACCATCCCCAGACAGATGGCCAGTCCAAGTGTATGATTCAGGTGCTTGAGGATATGCTCCGAGCTTGCATTCTAGACTTTTGCGGCTCTTGGGAGAATCATATCCCTATTGTGGAGTTTTCCTACAACAACAGTTTTCAGGCGACTATTCAGATGGCACCTTATGAGGCTTTGTACGGTAGGCCATACCGATCACCTTTATGCTGGCTATAGGTTGGAGAGGAAACTTTATTGGGACCTCGTTTTGTTCAGGAGACCTCTGAGTAGAAAGAGTTGATTCGGAAGAGTATTTCTACATCACAATCTCGACAGAAGTCTTATGCTGATTAATGGAGATGAACTCTCGCGTTCGAGGTCAGGGATCAGGTTTTCCTGCGTGTCTCACTGAGGTTGGGACACAAGAGGATTCGGAGACAAGTTAAGCCTTCACCACGGTACGTCGGGCCATTTGAGGTATTGGAGAAAGTTGGTCTGGTTGCCTATCGTTTGCAGTTACCTCAGAGGTATCAGTCCATGCACGACGTCTTCCACGTCTCTCAGCTCCGACGTTACTTTTCAGACCCATCTCAAGTCTTTCAGCCCGAGGAGGTTGAGCTCAAAGAGAATTCATCATTTGAGGAGCATCTTATTCGGATTGTCGATTGCAGTATGAAGGTTCTATGTGGCCGGTATATTCATCTGGTATGGGTTCTATGGCAGCACGTGCGAGTACAAGATGAGACCTAGGAGAGGGAGGTCGATGTACGATCGAAGTGGTCGGAGTACACGTCATGTACTTTATAAGTACATGCCATGTACTTTGATGCAGCCCCAGGCTGTGTGATGGCCGTGTCCGAGCCACACACACGGTGTGTAGGGGCGATGTGGAGGCCGCTTAAAGCAGAGTACGGAAAGGCCAAGTACACACCGGGTACACCATAAGTACACTCCGTGTACGTTTTTTTCATTAAACGGACTGGGGTCGTGCCTGATGTACAGAACTCACTTCTTCTTCAGGTTCTTCATCTAAGAGAACTCGTATAGCTGCAGAACTTCTCCAAGCCCCCGAGCCTCCATCCATTCTCCGATTCGGCCGTCGTCAATTATGTTGGAACCGCAATAGTAAGTCCTTCCTTCTCTTAGAGCATTGTTTTCCAATTCCTCCTCTTTCTCAAGATATCGTGGGTTGATTGTTTTGTAATTTTTCGTAGATATACGTCGTTCTAAGGAGAATCAAGCCTCTTGGTTCAAGTATATTGATCTCTTAGGATCGAGGTAGGTGTTTTGTGCCTTTCTGTAAGAAGTCTTTGAATATTTTGTGCAATTCCACCAATTCCCTTGAACGGGGTATTGTGTGTTTCCTATTTTTTCCCCTGTTGTTTGCCTGCTTTGCTTGATTACTTGAGTAGAGGTCAATGCTTGTGAATAGGGTAATTTTTATTATGATCTGGATGTTTTGTCGGGCATGTTTTTCCTGTTATGAATTTTTCTTGTTTCCATGCCTAGTTGTAGGATAGTGGAACTGTTGTACTGTTATGCTGTTGTGCCTTAGAATGATAGCCAAGTAGTTGTTGAGGTTTACTTGGGGCGATACGTGTTCTATGCATGTTTGTTTTACACGGGGCTATGAGAACCTAGTGTAGTGGACCATAGGGAGAATGGACATAAGGGCTTATCCAGAGTGTCTTATTAATTTAATGCAAGACCAAAGGGGGAATTGACGATGACTGGTTCCTCAGTGAGTCTGTAGTTCCTCTATGTGGGCCATAGGGGGAATGAGACTTTGAGTGCTTCCCCAGAGAGCCTTTAGTACGATACGAGACAATATGGGAAATTGATGGTGAGTGCTTCCTCAAAGAGTCTATTCTTCAGCTGAACCAGAGGGGTGAGACTATGTTTGCCTCCCAGAGGGTTTCTAGTACTTGTAGGTTTAACCATAAGGGTTAGACTGTGAGAACTACCCAGCGGGTTACCTGTTTTTCTACTTGTAGATTGGCTGTTACTGGTGTACTTTATATGCTAGACACTGTGGATTGTAGTTGTTGTGTGATATCCTATTTACTGCTTCCTGTACTTTTACTTTCCATGTATTCACTAACTGTTAGGCACAAATCTTTGGGTGGTTGCCTACTGGTACCTTGTCTCACACCCTGCTTGGGCCATGCTTTTGGGCCCAAACAGACTATATTGTCGCAGGTATAGATAATGGAAAGTGTCCTTCTACTTCAGGTACTTGACTTGCTATGGAGCTGGAGAGCATGGGACAGAGCTATGGCTTGCGATGCTGAGGAGTTTACATGTTTTCTTTTGCACTTTGGTTTAGTATTATCTTTATCATTGTGACTTTTTTGGCTGTTTTCCTAGACATATGTATCATACATCATTTTATATACATGTGTGTGTGCTCCAGTTGTTTATTGTTAGTCTTCTGCTGTTTATCGTTTACTCTTGTATGGATGGTTACGGTTTCTACTGTTGTCTATTTATTTTTCTTCTGTTGTGTACTCTGCCAATGAGGGCATAGTTTCCCCACTATCACACCCAAGGCCCTCGCTGCTAGTCGGCAGCCTTTGGCATTTGGGAAAATGCGATTGAGGTAATGTAACCAACCGGGTACGGGGTGCCTCTGGGTGGCTTCCGGAACCAAGACATTACAATATTATATAATATCTTCATTTATCTTGATTATTCAAATTTAAATGCATCCTTTTATTGTAAATGAATAAAAATAAGTCATAGATCTAACATACTAAAAATCACTAGCTTGGATAAACCCAAAATTGATTTAATGTTTCTTACAAATAAAACTATAAGATGTAGTTCTATAAATAACATTGTAACGTAATTAAATTCAAGAAATTATAATTCCCTATTAAACTCATCCTAGGAAATGAAAATAAGTAACATGCCATAGAATAATGAAATCAGGTTCATCCTGAGATTGATACACTGAACTGACATATGTTATTATATAGGGATGAGTGGGGAAGATGAGATACTTCCTAATACCTTCAGGTGTAGAATTAATAATTATCTACACCTACCCCCACTCAAAATATAGATAGAGGACATTGGATCAATATCCTGACTGCATCACAAAATGTTTAGTGCTTCATGTGAGGTCATTCCATAAAAAACATTTTGAATGAGATGTTGGAGAAACATTACTATAAAGGAACATCTAGAAGTGTGGGATATTGATGAGGTATGAAGAAAAAATTTAGATAATAGGAATCAAAAAATATGGTTGGACCATCTAATAACTCCTAGGAAGAGCTATCATCTAAGAGATGGTGGGTTAGTGGCACAACCTTAGGTTTCCTACTTCAAGAGAGAGAAAAATATTCTAATTATTATTATTTATACCAATTAATAACCTAAATTTCCTTGGTGAAGTTATTGAAAGGTCCATATCAATTCATATCCTTAGTTTAATAGGGTTCTTTAGATTTAGATTAAATTTATCTTACCCTAAAAAATTTCCTATTGGTATTCCAATAACTTCAATAATTTCCTGATTATAACAGTGAAGAATCAATCCAGGAAGACTCACTCAACCCATCAAGAAATAAAAAAATACTAAAATACTAAAATCCTCTATCTATCATAGAATTTTTAAGTGAATATTCTATAAAATCATGAATTATATTGACTATTCCAATATAAATTCATCATTTTATTTCATGTGAATATAAATACATTACAGATACAACATTCCTATAATCATTGACTTGAATAAATTCCAAACAAAGTTAATATTTCATTGAAATAAAATAATTAGAGTTATAAGTATAAATATCATTGAAATAAAATAAAATTCATGGAATTCATATTTTCTTTTCAACTCATTCTAAGAATTGAAAATAAGAATCTTAACATTAAATAATGGAATTAACTTCATCTAAATATTGATACACTTATATAACTGATTTTCTTTTATTAGAATGAGTGGTGAATATGAGATCATTTTAAATACCTCCTTTTTGAATCATTTATAATCCCCCATGCTCCCCCTAGAAACTAGATGGAGGACACTAGATCATGATTCTAACCGAAAAGAAAAATAGCCAGTGGAAAAGGTGAGGCCAATCCAAAAAGGTTGTCACATCTGATATGTGAGGGAAAAATGTTGGTGAGGAATTTTGGGAAGAATGTATTCTTATATGGGGATAAAAGAAAACATGGGGAGAATATCATTAAAAATGATGGGAATCCCCACAGATATCCCTTAGAAAGATATCCTAGCTAAGTAAAGGTGCAAAAATAGTGGAACCCCAGCTCTTCTACTTTTTTATAGACAAAACCATCCCAATCTATATAATTTATACTAATGAAAATCATAAATTTGTTGGGTAAAAGAATCAAAATTTCCATCCAAACATTGATACTTTTTTTAATAGGGTGAGTCAACTTGAGGGTATATTTATGATCTCATAAAAAACTTCCTGGTATGTTCTTAATAGCTTT